>CM053586.1:153759902-153807137 GCA_028646515.1 Pseudochirops corinnae | reverse complement strand
TGAGAGTATACCTGCCAAAAGAGACAAAGGAACTATACAAATACAAATAAGACACTTTTTTATACAAATAAAGTAACATCTAAGTAACTGAAGTAGTATTTACTGTTCATATGCAAAGTCAATATTAAAAAATGACAATTTTACCTAACTAATCTATTTATGTAATGCCATCCCAATTAAATTACTAAAAAATTATCTTACTGAATTAAAAAAATAGTAACAAAGTTTATTTGGAAGAACAAAGGGTCAGAAACTTCAGACACCAGGGGAAGAAAGATGTAAGGGAAAAAATATTCAGTAGCATCAGGCCTTAAACCTTATTATAAGGTAAGAGCATTGTTGAGACAATCTCCCAGATAGAAAGTGATTTAGGTTGGAATATTGCTGTGGTGCAGGAAATGATGAGTTGGTTGAATTAAAAAAGCATGGGGAGATTTGGATACATGGTGGATGCTGTCTACCTTCAGAGAAGATAAGTGTGGCATGGACTAACATAGATGTTTTGTGTGTGTGTAAAAATATATTTCTATGATTATATTTATATATGTGTGCATATGTAAGTATGTGTATATGTTACATATACTATGTATTGTGCATATGTATATATGCATACACGTGTGTGTGTATGTGTATCTGCATTTAATTACAGCCTTCTTTGGTGAGGGCTGAGGGGAGAAAAAGTAAGGAGTGCACAGCAGAGAACAAAAGAAAACTTATAAGAAAGCAAAGATGGACAGCTTTGAATATAATGAATAGTATTTACTATACAGGCTTTCTTGAAATGGAAAAATTGTTTTTATATTGAATCCTCTCCTATGTTCTGTTGTGAACAAGGTAATATTACTTTTCTTTTTTTTGTATTTAAGTTCAAAATTTAAAACATATATATATATTAGGAACTGTGAGGTTCAAACCCTGTCTCTGATACTGGTTGTTTTACTGAACAAGTCACATAATAAGTGCCCCAGTCAACTTATATTAAGACTAATTTGAAGAATGCTTGCTAATTTGCATTGGTGGAGGAATTCTTAATCACAGATCCAGGCCTCCCAAAATACCAACTTAAATTTATCTACAAAATCTCATACTATATACTTGGACGTAATTGTAAATTTACAGAACTTCTCTTTTCTGTAATATAATCAATTTAAGTTAAAAAAAAAAAACCCACACCTTTCTCTACTATATCAAGGGGTCCTTCTACCTTTAAGAATGAAACACATTTTACAGCATTTAGGACAGAGATAAGTCCAGGGTAGCTGCTCTATGTCTTATTGAATAAAGTAATACAGTCTCCATTCAATTCACACCTACAATGGTCTAGGACTAAACTACCACAAAATCATCAGGGCCAAAGTAAAAAGTATTAAAGGAAGGGACTGCTAAAGGGTTAGAGGTAATAACCAGATTTGGTGTTAGGAATGGATTCAGAACCAGAGCTCAGTGTTATATGATTATATTTTTCTCTTGGATATACCTACAGCTGTCACTTATCTACTTATTATAAAGATGTGAGATATTTTTTTTTAAAAAAAGGTCTAAGCCTCAAACTGGTCCCACATTGTACAGAATACAATTTCAACTTAAAAAAATTATTTTAGGGGTGGCTAGGTGGCACAGTGAATACAGCACCAGCCCTAGAGTCAGGAGGACCTAAATTCAAATACGGCCTCAGACTTGACACACTTACTGCTAGTAAGTGTGACTTTGGGCAAGTCACTTAATCCCAATTGCCCTCCAAAAAAAAAAAAGGCAAAAAAAATTGTTTTATAAGTTTTATAAAGTCATTATTGTAGGATAGTAGCTTCAACCTTTTCAAAGCACCATTCTCCTAAAAAAAAAATTGACAAATAAGGCAAGTGATTATACTGCCACAAATAAAACTATTTCAACCAAGTGACATTAAATTTTATGTTAAATATTGATAGGTTAAGCACTATCATTGTATGGCATTGTATGTGAATATTCCTGGATGCTTTTAAACTTCTTTCAATAGTGTTACTCTTTTTAACAGTTTGGGGAAAAGTCCCAATTCAACCTTGGTGAAATAATGGACTAACAAAAAGTCAGCTTTTAAATTAATTTATTTTTTACTTCTTCAGATTTATCATGAAATTATTTCATGTGATACATTTCAAATTAATTCTGAGGCCATAATTGTAATCCAACAGTTACATACAAAGGTTTTTCCATTCAAATGCACAAGATCCATGTTCAAATAACAAAATTATTAAGGGGGCTCAATTTTCCTTTTAGTTCTGACACTATTAAATTTTAAAGACCAATAATCAACATCCCATTACATATCTCTCAAGATGAAAAGAGATGGCCAAATTATTTCAGTAGTGGTAACTGGAGTTTAATGACATTTAAAAATTTTATTGATGGAAATTACTCAAATGTATGATAGACTTAAGTGTTTTAAAAATAAAAATCTAAATGTTGACATCTCCAGTGCAAATGGTATTCAGTTCAATCAACAATTACTAATATTTGACCTACATATTCATTAGACCATTCATCATACAGTGTTTTACAATTATTTTGAATGTTTTTACCTGGCTAGTTCATTTTATTTTTGGAGAAAATGGATATCCTAATGCCGTATCAACGGCAGCATTTTCAGCAAGTAAACGATAACTATTTCAGAGGTTCAGAATCTGTGAGGCCAACAATATATGGTATCACTTGTTTTACACTGAAGTGTTCACTTAAAAGTAGTACAACACTTTTAAGTGGGAGAATTACCTCCTAAGGCCAATTTACTATTTTGAGATCTAAGAAGATCATGATTCCTAAAATTCAGAGGCACAATGGAGTACATTAATAAGAGAAATTTCTCTTTGAGCACTAAAACTGCCCAGCTTCTTAAAGACAATCAAATTTTTTCATCCCATAAATACAGAATACATCACTCACCCTCTTTTTGTTAGTGTTATCTTGTATTTTAGTTTTTCTGAAATAAAAGTGTGCTATAAATTTGGAGTAGATAAAAAGTAGCCCGTTTGAATGAAACTTCACTTAAATTATATTGTCCTACACAGACCATTCTATATATTATTTAACCAGCAGACAGACTATTCCTGACAAGGAAAATGAGTACCTGAGGAACTCTGGAATATGGCAATTTTTCCTCAGCATGTCAGCATGCTAAGAATTATTAGCTGATTTTAATTTAAAAATTAGATTAGCAGCACAAACGTACAATAACCTGGAACCTAAAAAGGGCCGTTTTATTTATTATCTGTGCTTTAATTTGAAGTTTTAAAATAAAGTAAACTTAAAGAAAACAAAATATATGTTAAAGATTTTAAAGCTCAAATAAATTGGGAAATGTTTTCACAATCTGATTTAAGCAGTTTTTATCCTACTACAAAATTGAAGCCAAGAATACATTTTGAAGTAACGACTGATATAGTAAGACAAAAGTACAGTAGTACCAATTAACGTTCTTATGTTTTTGTAAAATGGAAAAAAAATACATAAAATTTTATTACAAAAAGACTACAGATAAATTGGAACTCTCATCAGCATGTGCATATTATATATTGCAGAGTAAAAAAAGAACACATATACTCAATTGCGGCTATCTGAAACAAATTCAATATACTTTCATATATATATGTGTGTGTGTATATACATATATATATATAATGAATGATTTTCTTAAACTGAGATAATTTCCCACAAAAAAATGAAAGACTGATCTAAGAAATTATATAAGGAAAGACAAAACACTGTAGTAAATATGAAATGTTTAATGTTGGGGACTGAGGTTTTCTTCAATCCATGTCCCACTGCCAATGGGCTATATATTATTGACAATTGCCATTACAAGAATTAAGTATCTTATTACTGTTAGCTGACATAACTCCAGATTATTTTAGTGTTTCTAGAGTGAATAAGCACTGGAATAAGGATGCCCTGGAAAATTCCAAACTGTCAAGTCTAGGAGTTCATTGGTTTTAGGGAAGAGGTGTCAAATTCTAATAGAAAATGATCTCTGCTGGCTGCATACTGACTTAGAAAACCACAAATTAGCATAATCTATGTTTTACTGTATTTTTATTTGTTAAGTATTCCAATTACATTTTGATCTGATGGGGGATGGGGGTTGGGGGGTAGGAGAGGAGGGAGCCAACCCTGGAATGTTGCAGGCAGAGTATGACACTTCCAGTTTAGGGAACTCCCGGCTAGCAAATACCCTCTTATCAAAGCAGGTTGATCACTGTTCTGTAATTTATGATCTTAGAGAACTGCCTGGGTGCACTGAGAGGTTAAATGATTTGCTGAGTCACAGAATCAACTTGTGGCAGAGACAGGACTTGAACTGAGATCTTCCAGACAGAAGGCTAGTCCCCTATCCCAACATACCATGCTGCCTTAAAATACCAAACATACCATATGAAAACCTGGGATAGTAAGTTCTCTTAAAAATGAAAATCATATACAAAGTACAAGTAAATGTAAAATGATTTCAGGAAGTTTATATTTTTCAAGAAACCTTCTTTCCTAGTACCACTGTAGAATCCTATAACATTCGACTATGTTAAAATGGTATACAGAGAGAGTAAACAAGCCTGTTAATATTTATCATTAACTTATAATGACAAATATTAATAGGATATATACATTATCTATGTAAATAGTCTACTCATAATTTTTATACGCTGGCACTTACTGTTTACAATATTAAAATATTTCTTAAAGGAAATTATTTTTGCATTTTCTGCCAATGGAGCTTTCCAGAAGAAAGGTACTATATAAATTTGAGATTTTATTATATAAATTCTTAAGGGATAAGCTTAAAACATCTTACAAATTGTATAAATAGATGCTGCTGAGATGTTTTCCATTTAAAAACAATCTGTGAAAAAAACAGACACCTTTTGTGGAATTAAAAAATTTTAAGCTGAGGTTTATTTTTGAATTATGCTCATAAATTCAAAGTTTTTCATTTGGAGTTTAGCCAGCAGTTAAATATGCTAGCCATGGCATAGTACTTTGCAGAATCTTATGGATAACTACAGATATGTATGAATCTTAACAGATACTCTGCCAACCTATGATGGTACAAGTGCTTCAGTATTACTGATGACTATGTGAAAATTTTAGTTATTATGTGCTTCTAAAAGCAAAGCTATTAGCCTGAAATAAGCTCAGTATTACTGAAGTATATGTTCCTCTTTTTATATAACTTTTTAGACTGGAAAAATTTTTAAAAGACATCATTAATCAATAAAAAGTAAGATAGTTTGAAGCTTTCCCCTCAAGAAAATATGTCTTTTTTTTTTTTTTTTTGGCACAATGAGTTTTTTTAAACCCAAGTATAGGAAGAAGGGATTTCATCTTGCAAAGTGTAGGCTTGGAATTTCTCACTTGAAATGAACAATTTAAAGTGTGTGTATGTGTAGCAGTAGTAGTAGTGTTTTATGCATGTTGGTCAGAAACTTAATCTCATTAAGTGAAATACTGTACTTGCATTCAGCTTAACTTAGTACCAAATATCTACATGCATACCTCTGATAACATTCACATATTATACAGATATTGCACAAGTAAAGTTGCCAATACACTAATGTTGTCTGGGCAAGATTAAAAATTTGCCCCTCCGTATTATTTTATTCATAGGCGTTCAAGATCCAATACTACTTTTCCCTAAAGGCTGACTGATCAATTCCATTAAAAGAATGCTGCTTCACTTGGTCCATATTTAATACGAAGATCTGTACCAATGCTTATTATACATTATGTGTGTTTTTAATATCCTTTGAAATTCAGCAAAACCTGTTTTTCATATTTTTGAAATGTCCCTTCAAAACAGGAGAAGCATCGTCTAATTATATGTGTGTGTGTACGTAGATATATAAAAATTAAAATGAGTGCACAGCGGTAGCAATGATTCCAATGTTGCCACCAGAGGTCTCCCTGTACACGTTAAAGAACATTGCCACAGCAATATTTAAGTTCAACATCTATCAGAGATCCAGTAGGTGCAAAGTCTGCTAGAAAACACATTAACATACTATTACAGCTGGGTGTACTCCTTCACTGCACAGTCTAATCCAATTTCTGTCACTTTTCCCCTCCATTTCCCCTCCTGCTCCCCAAAATGGCTTTAGGGTATACTGCAGCTGCTAAAAGGGCTTCTGTTTTTCTTGGTTCTCTGTTTGTTAGGTCTAAGATTGATGACATCTCCACCATTGAGTGTACTAGAGTTCTGGCCAGAGTGACTTCCACCAGCTGTATTAAAGACACCTATATAAATTGAAGGGAAAATGCACAGATTATTCTGGGTCAGCTAGGCAGCATACTGAACATATGACTAAAAAAAGCTAATGCTATTATCATTAGTTAATGTATTTTCAAAAATGTTAATTCTAAAACTCCGAATTATCTGTTCTATCCTCAAATTTTAGGTGCTATTTTTGAAAAGCAGTTGATTCCATTAGAATGTACTTGGAGGGTTTAACTTTATAAAATGTTACTGATAGCTTTTGTTTTCAATTTCAGTTGAATATTAATAGAGACACTATGGATCTAAAACTAAACTTTTCCCATGGAAACTAAAAAGTGGATACAAAATTGCTTACATACCATGCACATGGATAGGAAACTGAGGAGGACAGACAAAAAAAAAAAAATTCAAGTGGCCTAAATTCTATTGTCTTAGATAAAATAATTTTAAAATGAGTTATCAGTAAAGTTCTTCACTGAAAAAACACAATTAGGATTATATGAAGGTTTTTAAAAAGTTAAGCTGTTTCACAGACCCTCTACTGTTCACATTTCAAATGTGTTAAGAAATCAGAAGAAAATTCAGCTAATTACTCAATATATATCTAAATCAGTGCATCCATGATTTTATCCTACACTTAAACACCACTAAGTCTGTACTTTCCTATTTACATTTTACAAAGGGAAAATGAACATTTTTGAAAAAGGTAAATGATCACTTAAATGTCTAAATATCAAGATGAAAAATAAGATTATCAAATCTAATATTTCATGTTTAGCACTTACCAATTTTGTTACTACTTGTATGCATTAATTCTGGATCTTCAGCTATTTGTTGTTTGAGTTTCTGAAGATATTTTTCTGCTAAATATTTAAAAACTAAAATGCAAAAAAAAAAATACAGTCAATGAGATTGTGTGAATAAAATATTTCACATATACAATAATGTTGTTACAGTCAGCAGAGGAGTAGTTGTAGAAAAAGGGGCACAGCAATTCACTTTTAGTGAAGTTGTGAATAGGTCCAACCATTGTAAGAAGCAATCTGGAATTATACAAAGGGAATAAAATGGCCATGGAATTTGACCAAGTGACCTACCACTGTTAGGTATGTATTTTGTTGTTCAGTTGTGTCTGATGCTTCATGACCCTGTGGACCATACTGTCCATGAGGTTTTCCGGGTAAAGATAGTGGACTGGTTTGCCATTTCCTTCTCTGATAGATCAAGGCAAACAGAAGTTAAGTGACTTTGTCACATAGCTAGTAGGTGTCTGAGGGCAAATTTGAAATCCTGACTCCTAGCCCAGCACACTATCAACTGAGTCACCCAGCTATGTATACTAAGGACATTAATGATAAAAAGAAAGACCTGATACATACCAAAATATTTATAATGGCATTATCTGTAGTAGTAAAGAACTAGAAATAAAGTAAATGGCCACTTGATTAAATCAGAGAACGACCACAAAAATTTTGGTCCATATGAATGTAATGGAATATTATTATGCTATAAGAAATTAAGTAATGAATTCAGAGAATCATGGAAAGACAGTGCCATATGATATACACAATGATGACACCTCAATGCTCAAAAATTAAGAAGATACCTGCTTATCCCCATCCCAACTTCTTTGCAGAAGCACAGTACCTGAGTGTGAAATTCTATATCAATTGTGTGACTCTGAGAAAATCACTTAACCTTTTACTGCTCTGGGCCACAAAGGCTGTAAATCATAGACAAGGTGCCAACCTGCAATGATAGTTCCTCATGAGACATCCTTAGATCAATGAAATCCCAGATCCTTATGGGTAGCCTGGTGGCACGGAATGGATAGAATGCTCGGCCTGGAGTCTGGGAGATCTGAGTTCAAATTTGACCCTTGGCAAGTCACTTAACTTGTCTAACCAAGTTTCCTCAACTCTAAAATGGGAATAATAATAGCACCTACCTCCCAAGGTGGTTGTAAGAATAACTGCAAAGCACTTAGCACAATGTCTGGTACATAGCAGTTGCTTCCTTATTTCTTGCTACACATTTTAGAGAGTCAATGTAGTATAGTGGGTAGAACACTGGACTTGGAAAAAATCTGAGATTTTTAAATGCTCTCTTTGACACTGAGCAAGTTACTTCAATTCTGTGGGTCTCAATTTCCTCATATATAAAATGAAAGGATTGGATCTGATAACTTCTTAGGTACCATCCAGCTCTAAATATATGATTCTATGATAATATACTAAACTAGGGGCTCTTGTCAATGAGTGCAAACTTAATATAAGTAAGTGCCTCCTTACTTTGCCTGGATCACACAACTTTTGGAGATTTTAGAAGAGACTGAGTCCAGAAGAGAATAACAATGGTCACTGTCATGAAGTGAAGTATCCTCTTGTAGATCATATGAAATGAGTAAGCTGAGGAACTGTGAGATTAGGGCAGGTGTGGGGAACCTTTGGATTTGAAGTCACATGTGGCCTTCTACGTTCTGTGGCCTTTTTAACTAAATTCAAATTTTACAAGAACAAATCCTTTTATTAAGGGTATTTGTTCTGTGAAATTTGGATCCAGTCAAAGGCCACACTTGAGGACCTAGAAGGCCACATGTGGCTTTGAGGCTGCAGGTTCCCTAACCCGGGGTTAGGGTTTTTAAGGAATTATCAACATATTTATGTTGATATCTTCTAGCATGAAGGCAGGAGCTGAGGAAGAGAGAAAGACCATATGACCAGGTACTGAACTCTGAGGAAGGTAAGTAGACAACAGCTACCAGAATTTTGTTTGGGTGGCAGATACAGATTAAGTGAACCTTAAACAAGGGGAGGTTACTGAGTGATGGTTGGTAGAAGGAGCAGTTGAAAGTAGCAATGAGGAGCTAGGACTGGTCCAACTCCCCCACCTCAACCAGTGAGTCAGAAAGAATAAATCAAAGTGTAGATTGTGCTAGAAGGGGAGACTATAATCAGGAGGTGGCCAGGTCTCTTGAGACTCAGAAGATGGAAGGAGTGGGAAAGGAAAAAATTTAAGATGAAAGCAAGTTTGTTGGACATAGTAGAACATAGTAGAAGGGGAGGGTAGCTTTAGAGTGGGATGCTGTAGGAATTGGGATGAAGGGAATGGGAATGAGGAATTAGGTAACCAGGCGACGAAGGACAGGGTTTGAACAATGACAAATCAGGGGTATAGAATCACAGAGATGAGGAAGGTATGACCTGGGGTAGGCTGTGTTAATTACTGAGGAATGAGTTCAGGTAGATTTTCATTATCCAAAGAGGTTTCAGGGAGAACTTCTCTCAGGGACTTAGGCAGTTCATCCAGGGGATAAATGCTGGGACCTGAAGAAGTATCACACATTTAAAGCCCTCTACAATGTAGCTCTAACTTGCTTTTCTAAGCTACTCACTATCCTACTTCATAAACTTAATATAGTCCAGTCAAACTGACATTTTTTTCCTATTCCTCACACAGTTCCTTTGCCTCCATGCTTTTAGAGGATTCCTCATCTTAGAATTTCTCAATTCCTTGAAAGCTCAGTTCACGTACCACCTTGTACATGAGCACTTTCCTCATCTTTTAGGACCTATGCCCTCACCTCCACATTCTTCTAAGTATTTATTCATAACAGAAGCAATCTGGTTTAGGAAGGAGTAGAGTCAACCTTTGAGTTAGGAAGATCTGGGTTCAAAATCCCATCTCTGACACATACTCAACAAGTGACTTAACCTTTTGGTGCCCCAGGCAACTCACTAAAAGTATTAACTGCAGGGAAAGTGGGGATTTTTCTCATCAGAAATTCCTTATGCTGATAAAATCACAGATTTGATTTTTAAAAATTATTTTGTATATGCTTACATGTATTACAAGTTTTCCCCAAACCAAATATAATCTCCTTGAGGGCCAGGAGCTGTTTCATTTTTTATTTTGCATCCCCAGTGCCTAGCATGTAGGAGAAGCTTAATAGATATTTGTTGATGAAGCACTTAAATCCAGTTTAAATATTTCCACCTTCAAGAAGCCTTCCTTAATTTTCCCTTGTTGACAATGACCTTTTCCAGCTTCAGTCCTCTTGTAGCAATTTATTTTATACCCTTCTAATGTATTCATCATTTTATATTGAGTATTACAGCTACAGATATAGCTATATCTAACTTAACTAAGCTCATGGAATGCAGGAGCCATGTCTTATCTAAACGGTTTGCCATTTCTTTCTCCATGTCACATCTAAACTTATCTCATTGTCTAATAGAGTCCTCTGTATATACAAGTCCTTTAATAAATGCTTATTGCATCATATTTTTAGTTGCACAACAAAACCCTGCATGATGAGTTTAATGATATAAATATAATTTCAATCTAGACTGCAAATCTTTTCTAACCTTCAAACCCCACCCCCACCCCCGCCCCCTTCCTCCACACTCTGCCATCAAACTGAGTATCAGTTGGGTTAGTTAACCTAGAAAAGTCAAGTCTTGGAGCTGAGGTGGGGTGGAATCGGACTGGCAGGGGTAGAGAGGATATTAACTGTCTTGAAATATTTGCAGCTAAGGTATGCTAAACATCCAGACAAGACTTCAAATCTTTTTATAACTGCACTGGTTAGAGTAGAAACTGGCATACATTTAACCCTTTTCTTTAAGTTTTTACACAACTGATAGTTAGGATCTCAAAATGGATTCACTCATAAGTATTTGCTTTAATTATGTGAAAACTGTCCAGATTAAATACTAAATCTAGCCTAGAGGGCTATCAAAATAAAGGACAAGTTCAAGAATGCATAATGTATCCACTATGCTAATTCTGTTACTTTTCTTGAATGCCGTTTACTTATAAGACATTGATGTGGCAGTCAATAACTAGGTGGGAATTTAAAGCAATTTAGTAATCTTTGGTACAAAAGTCTAAGAAAGGTACAGTTCAGAAGAAATATACATTATATACACTGCAATATGTATTTATATTATTAATTCACCACCAACTAAAAGAACTAACATTTGCTTTCAAATATTGTTTAATGAGGGATGCTGTATGCTAACTAAAAAACTAAAGAGAAAATATTTGTATACTTATCAATCAAATCTGGTTTGTTTAAAAAAAAAAAACACCAATCCCAACAGATATATTACTGCTAAATAAACTCTAAAATAAAAAATATTTATTAGGTCAATATGATTATGTGACTAAAACACTTCATATTTAACAATAACAATACTACAGTTCAAGTTGGAGGAGTTGTGGAAAGACAGGTACATTAATGAAAAGTGACAGGAAGGATAAAACAGAACATGAACACTCTACAATGAATTTTTTAAAAAGCAATTTACCTTCAGTTACATTTAGGTCCTCTTTCACTGAAGCTCTGTAGAATCTCAACTTTAATTTTTTTGCCAATGCCTCAGCTTCTTCACTGCACATAAATTCAGGAAGGAGAACACTTAAGAAGACATCATTTTATAATAGGACAATTATTATTAAATTTATTTTTGTTGTTGTTTGGTTGTGTCCCAACTCTTCGTGACCCCATTTCAGGGATATTCTTGGCAAAGGTACTAGAGAGGTTTACCATTTCCTTCTCCAGCTCATTTTACAGATGAGAAAACTGAGGCAAACAGGGTTAAGTGACTTGCCCAGGGTCACACAGCTAGTAAGAGTGTGAGGTCAGGAACAGTTAGGTGCAGCAGTGAACAGAGCACTGGCCCTGGAGTCAGGAAGACCTGAGTTCAAATCCAGCCTCAGACACTTAACACTTACTAGCTGTGTAACGTAGGGCAAGTCACTTAACCCCAAATGTCCTGCCTTCTCCCCTCCAAAAAAAGAGTGTGAGGACAGATTCAAACTCAGGTCTTCTTGACTCCAGTACTGGTGTTCTATCCACTGGGCCATGTAGCTGCCCTATCAAATTTATACTACTTGCTGAACATAACTAGGGAAAAATGACCAGACCAAGATCTTATTTTACTCATTAGATTTTAGAAGAATTTGATTTTTGAAACCCAATTAAATGAAATAAATTGAGTAACTACACTTTTAATGGTGGGGGGCCAGAATTTTTAGTAGTAACAAGTTTCTTCACTCTTTGCTAGCTCTAAACAAAAGTTTACGTATAATCCACAAATCTCTATTCCCAGTAGCAACAACAATTTTACAAAGCCATCACTCTGTATGTCTGTGACCCTAATAAGTCATTATAGCTGTTATGGTCTCACTTCATTTTATATGAGACTCTTACTAGCTAGCAACTCTTTCCATTCTAAAAAAAAAAAGCAACAAACTAAACTGAAAGTTTTAGGCACAATTATTTCTTTTGTTCATTCTGGCCAGAAAAGGACACTGCTTGGTAAAAGGCAAAGTTGGCATCTTCATAGCAATGCACACAAAGATACTAACATGGACTTCCAATTTTTATTTTACTGGGAGCTGTTTTAAAAAGAAAATAAAATAGAGATTTTTCAAAATTATCAAAAACCACAATTAAATTATATATTGTAAATCTACTTAACAGTAGGATCAAGCTGATTGCTAAATTCCTTTTGTCGATCTGAATTCTATAGCTCTCAATTGCATAGAAAGATGTCTTATTTAAAAAACCTTGATATCTAGATAATGCTTTAAGGTTTGCAAAGTGCTTTATATACATTATTTTATCTGATCCTCAAAACTACTCTATTAATACTAAAAGTATCACTGTCTATAATATCCAGGTAAGGAAACTTAGGCCAAGATGAAATTATTTGTTCACACATTTAGTAAGTGTTAGGGCAGAATAATTTTTTCCATTAAACTCTGCCTCTCATTTACTTACCAAAGATAATAAACAATAAGTACCTATTTTGAGAATTAAAAACATCTGAAACAATTTAATATTTCAACATCCAGTCAAAGTATTATAGGATCCGTGGTATCTAAAATATCTTCAATCACTGAAAGTTGCATAATCATAATGTAAAGGCTTGGCCAAGAGGAAAATACATTTGCTTTCCTCTTCGCAGAAGTGAGCACTATGGGTGTGAAACTGTAATGTAGTGTCAGGCTAGTGATGGGTTGATTAATTTGTTCAACTGCTTTCCCACCCTGTCCCTGTTATTTGTTACAAGGTAACTCATTGGGTACAGGAGGTTCATATTCAGAAATTAAGGTGGTATAAAAAACAAAAGAAATCGATACATTTTTAAAATGTCTTCAACATAAGGATATTAACCATATTATCCTTGACCACTAGCAAACAGTGCTATGCAAATCTTTAAGTACTATATAAAAGCCTTCCTCCCAAAGCCTTCCTTTATTGAAGGCTCACAATCTTCCTGGTAATTAACTCCATTTTCCATGGGCTGCACAGCTTGGCTTTGACTTCACAGAACAACATGCCCTTGTAGGTATCCCATGGTGATCCCTCCCTGCTCTCTTTGGTATGTTATCTTCCTGATTAGGCTGCAAAATCCTTGTAGACAGGGACTATTCCTTTTCTTATTTGTATTCCTAGTACTTAGCACAGTACCTGGCACACAATAGGTGCTTAACAAATGTTTACTGAATTAAAACTGAACTGACTATAAATTCAAGTTACCACTATTTGAATTCCATAAATCAAAAACATTGAAAAAAGGATCTAGTATTGAATGCAAAGGACTCCTTAAAATATACTTAATCCCCCCAATTTTAAATTCAGCATTAACATATTTATGCAAATGATTTACAGAGAATAGTCCACATTGACTTCTGGTGTAATGAAGTCTTCAAAAGCAGTTTTCCTAAATATTATAAGCATAATTAATATCAAATCTAATTAATGCTTGACTTCTGTAAAATTAAAAGACAGTAGCCATCTTACTTCTTTATACAAGAATCATCCAAGAGGTCAATCTTGTTCTGTACAAGGACTGTTGGGATATCTCCAACTTCAGTTACTACTTTCTCTCTCCAACTGGAAATTGCTTCAAAAGATTCCCTGTCTACAGTAGAAAATACAAGTACACAAGCTTGGGCTCCTAGAAATTCCAAAAAAACAAATTGTTATTAAAACTAATGAAATCATCATAGAAAAGGAGATTTTGTTTCACCTGTACTTAATTTTGCTTATTTAAAATGTTTTAAGTGGGTTACACTTTTAGGAGAACAGTTGAAAGGGTCATTCTGCTCCTACTCCCCAATCTAACAAGTCCTGAATTTCATTTCAAGAATTTTATTATGGAAAAACAGTCAAATGATCTAATTAGTCTAGATCATGTTTACCTGTACAAACATAACTTACACCTCCTCCACTTAAGAAAGGGAACAACCCCAAACTGGGCAATCCATCTCCAGGGAAAAGAGGGTTTTACAACTAAAGCTGATAATAGGCTCCATGGGCGGAAGCAAAATACTGTTTCTAGGAATCAAGACATTTTCTTAGAATCACTCCAAGCTTCCTATTAATAGCCAAAACTTTAATTTCACTACTTAATATATTACAGGAAGATGGGCTCATATTTCACTAGAAAGAAAAGTGTAGAGAGCAAAGGGATAGATAATAATAATAATAATAATAACAGGAACTGGACTGTAGAAGTGGAAGCTTCAGCAGTGAAATTATTACCTATTACAGTGGAAGGCTGATGGTTATCAAAGAAAGATGAGGAAACTATGCAAAGAAAATGCAAAATTAGGAGAAACATATGTGACAAATTAGCTAAATAGATACACACACTTATTTTTAATGGACATTAATAATTTATTTTAAGGCTAACCATGATTTAAATTCAACAAACCAACTGCTTGTTTTTAGGACAAAACTGTATTTATACATTAACAGTTACTATAATTAAAATTCAGATAAATAATATGGAGGAAAAAACTGTGTTAGTATATCAATTCTTGGAATCATGAGGCCACAAAAGGTCAGCTAGCTCATCCTCCTGTTTCCACAGAGGTATGCACATACTTCATGACTGTAAAAAGATAATATTTCAGCTAACATTAAAATCTCTACGTAGACTTCTTCTATCTTCCTAAAAGTACAATATAGTTTAGAAAATGCAAATGACTTTCAAGAATTTCAAACACTTAGATTTTCTAACATGTACTTTTAGATACCTAGAATGAAATGGAAAATTACTAAACCTCAAGAAATAGTAAATATACCTGCAAAAACAAACAAAAAATACTAATCCCTGACAAGCAATTAAATTCCTAAGAAGCTCAAGATGTATATTTAATAACTATGGGCAAAAACAAAGATCAGGGAATAGAAACAGGAGGACCTGAGATTTTATGGATACCTTCCTCTACCCACACAGGTCATTATTTTCTCTGTAACTTAGAAAATTGGGGGAGGTGGAGCCAATATGGCAGAGTAAAGACAGGGACTTAACTGACCTCTCCTCAAAACCCCTCCAAACACCTTTTAAAAATGACTCTAAACAAATTGTAATGCAGCAGAACCCAATAAAAGACCTAGTGAAACAAATTTCCAGTCCAAGACAACTTGGAAGGTCAGTATGGAAGGTCTGTTACACCAGGGTGAGGGAAGAGTGCAGTCCAGCCCACGCTTCACCAATGCACACTGGGTCCCAGCAAACCTGGGACAGGCCTTGGGACAACTGGATCACTGGCAGCAGCAGTGGTTTCCAGACCTCTCAGCCCACAGATTCCCAAAGACACAGAATAGCCCCAGCCTCAGAAAATCAGGAGCAGACCTTGGGAGCCAATAAATCAGCAGTGGCAGTGGCTGCTTCTGAAGCTCTCAGCCTACAGATTCGATAAGGGGGTCAAACAACTGGTCAGAAGGAAATTACAGAGATCTTTTTGCTAGTACTGAGGCAAGACTTGCTTTGCTCCACTTGGATCCAAGCAGCAGTCCTGGGTGGCAGTCCCAGGGCAAGGAGATGGCAGCAGTGGAGTGGGGACCCTCCTCACAGTTCCAGGACAAAAAAGAGTGCTTGTGGTGGCTCACAGACCAGATCTTTTACTTTCTTTTTGGCATTTATGGGTTGATAATTCTAGAAACTGCCATAGCTGCTGGTGATTCTCTTTCCTGAAGTCTGCTCGGGCCCCCCACTGGTCAGGGCCACCCTGGGGCTGGGAACCACGCGGCTCAGTTGGGACTGTGTTCGGCTCCAGTGTGCTGTAATGGTCCCTTCTTGTCAGCCTGCCGGGCTTCTTTCAACAGGAGCTTTGTTTCTAGGAGAGTAGTAAACACACCTCTCCTTAGATCATACCACCTTGGAAGAACTGAAAACTTTTAAGTGCCTAGAATTATCTCTGAAATCAGCTATTTGACAAAACCCCTGAAGGGGTCAACGTACTCTCCAGTCTGGAAGCAGAGCTCTACTTTAACAGTGAGAAGTCAATTCACAGGCTGGGAAACTGAGCAAATAACAAAAAATTCTCTGAATACTTAAAAGTTACTATGGTGGAGGCAGAGCCAAGATGGCGGAGTAGAAGCACAAACTTGGTGCGGGCTCCCCTCCAATTACTTCTAACACATGTAAAAAATGACTCTAAACAAACTTTAGAACTACATAAGGCTCAAAGAGCCAAAGAGAAACAAAGCTCCTGCTGAAAGAAGCCTGGCAGGCTGACAGGAAGGGACCATTGCAGCACACTGGGAGCTAAGCACAATCCCAACTGAGCCGCGTGGTTCCTGGCCCCAGGGTGGCCCTGACCAGAGGGGGGCCTGAGCAGATTTCAGGAAAGAGAATAAATGCCAAAAAGAAAGTAAAAGGTCAGTGTACAACTTTCTGGGAACAGGGAGACCAAGAGTGTGGTCCGGCCCCTGCCCCTGGGGTGAGAAGCAGTGCAGGCGCAGCAGCTGTGCAGCTGCCATTGCCTGGCTGTCTTAGGAACTCCTGGCTTGCAGATTACAGGGGAATCAAGTGACCATTCAGAGGGTAATTGCTCGTTTTAACCCGCTTGGATCTGGATCTTGGGTGGTGGTCCTGGGGTGTGTGATCAGTGGGCCAGAGTTTGTGGTGTCTGTAGAGAGGGTGCCCAACTAAAAATTCCAGCAGCTGCAAAAACCCCAGTGATTTAGGACAAAGCTCTCTCCATTCCAGAAGCAGAGTTCTACCATGGCAAAGAGCTCAAACGTCAAGTAACTGGCTACCAATATGAGCAAGCAAAGAAAGCACAAAGACCACAGAATCCTTTTCTGGGGACAAAAAGGATCAAGGCATGGAGTGGGAGGAAGACATCAAAGTCAGAACTCCTGCATCAAAAGCCTCCAAGAAAAATATGAATTGGTTACAGGCCATAGAGGAGCTCAAGAAAGATTCTGAAAATCAAGTAAAATCAAGTGGAGGAAAAACTGGGAAGAGAAATGAGAATGATGAAAGAAAATCATGAAAAGCGAGTCAACAGCATGCTAAAGGAGACCCAAAATTACACTGAAGAAAATAACACCTTAAAAAATAGACTAACTCAAATGGCAAAAGAGGCCCAAAAAGCCAATGAGGAGAAGAATGCTTTAAAAAGCTGAATTTGCCAGATGGAAAAGGAATTGCAAAAATTCACTGAAGAGAATAACTCCTTCAAAATTAGATTGGAGCAACTGGAAGCTAATCACTTTATGAGAAATCAAGATACTATAAAACAGACTCAAACAAATGAAAAAATAGGAGGCAATGTGAAATATCTCATTGGAAAAACCACTGACCTGGAAAATAGATCCAGGACAGATATTTTAAAAATTAATGGTCTACCTGAAAGCCATGATCAAAAAAAGAGCCTAGACACCATCTTGTAAGAAATTATCAAGCAAAACTGCCCTAATATTCTAGAACCAGAGGGCAAAATAGAAATTGAAAGAATTCACTGAACTCCTCTTGAAAAATATCCCCAAAAGAAAACTCCTAGGAATATTACAGCCAAATTCCAGAGTTCCCAAGTTAAGGAGAAAATACTACAAGCAGTCAGGAAGAAACAATTTGAGTATTGTGGAAATACAATCAGGATAACACAAGACCTAGCAGCTTCTATGTTAAGGGACTGAAGGGCTTGGAATATGATATTCCAGAGGTCAAAGGAGGTAGGACTAAAACCAAGAATCAGCTACCCAGCAAAACGGATTATAATGCTACAGAGGAAAATATGGTCATTCCATGAAATAGAGGATTTTCAAGCATTCTTGACGAAAAAACTAGAACTGAACAGAAAATCTGACTTTCAAATACAAGAAGCAAGAGAAGCATGAGAAGGTAAACAGGAAAAAGAAATTACAAAGAACTTCTTGAAGTTGAACTATTTATATTCCTACATGGAAAAATGATAAATGTAACTCATAACACTGTTCTCAGTATGAGGATAGTTGAAGGGAATATATATGTGTGTGTGTCTGTGTATGTATACATACATATACATGTGTATATATAGGAGGATGGATGTGTATATAAAAATATATGTGAGTGTGGGCATATGTATGTTCATGTATACATAGGCAGAGGGCACAGGATGAGCTGAATATAAAGGGATATCTAAACAATAAAATTAAGAGGTGAGAGAAGAATTTATTGGGAGGAGAAAGGAGGAGATAGATTAGGGTGAATTATCTCATATAAAAGAGGCAATATAAAACTGTTACAATGGAGGGGAAGAACAGGAAGGTGAAAGGGAATGGAACAACCTTATTTTCACTGAATTTGGCTTAAGGAGGGAATAACACACACATTCAATTGGGTATCTTACCCTACAGGAAAATAGGGGGATAGGGAATACGAGGGGGGATGATAGAAGGGAGGGTAGATTGGGGAGAGGGTAGTTAGAAGCAAATCTTTTTGAAAAGGGATAGGGTCAAAGGAGAAAATGGAATAAGTGGAGGGTGGGATAGGATGGAGGGAAATATAGCTGATCTTTCACAATATGACAACTATGGAACTAGCCTCTGTCCTAATTTTGTTGAATCCCCAAAATTATGTACTTATATATATATTTTTTCTTTTCTCCACACTACTTATATGAAGTTTTATTATGGTAGCGGTTAATGTATAAATGTCCTGAATAAAACTGCCCTGAAAGTAAGCAGTTGTTTTGTTGAATTTAAATTCGTGATTAGCCTTAAAATGAATTATGAATGCATACTGCAAATAACTAGCTGTACAGTCTTGGATAAGTCACTTAACCTCCATCTTTTTTTTCTCATCAGCAAAATGAAGAAGTTTGGCTTTCATAACGACCAAGGTCCCTTATAGCTTTAAGGTTCTATCATCCATCTAAAACAATTAATTTGTTAAAACTTAGGAAACTGTAAGATGAGGGAGAATAATATACACCACCTTGTGAAAAGAAAACCATAGTAGACTAATAGCTTCCTTCTAAAATAAAATAAAAATGAAAAACAGAGATGTGATGTTCTAAAATGATTTTTACATAACCTTTTTTTTTCCTTCTACATGAACTCATTGAAAAAATAATGGTAAATTTGATATTGATATTTTTATAAAAGACTTTTATATCATCAATGATATGTAGATTATGGTTCTTAAAAACTGTTACTTGTTTTATTGATGTCTTTTGTTTTTACATCACATTCACTTCTGGGAATAGATTATTCCTTAAAAGGCTGACTTCCACAAATGATATTCTATATCAGACTACAAGGTACAAATGGAAAAGGGATTTCCTAAAGTTGGTGGCACATCCCTGCAGATGCTCCTGTCTACAAATGATATTGTATTGACTACATCAAGTCCTAGAATTTTATAAATCCCCCTAAGTAAGATTTATAACAACTAAAAAAAGAACTGGGTTTAATGATCCACACAGAAAAAGGAAGCTAATGAAGAATGACTCTTGCTCAAGTTCTGATATAAGCTAGATGTGAACAGCTTATTTTTTCCATATTGTTTTGAAATACAATGTAGATGAACACTAAGCTGACGTCAGAATTAAACAAGAAGATGATAGTCTAGATTGAAGTTAGAAAATTAGGCATCACTTTCAATGACACCAAACTTTTCCATGAAACTGAAACCCATCTTTTAAGTATAAATATTCTTATGGAGATGCTTTTTGTTGTTCAGTGTCCCACTCTTCATGACTACTTCTGGGCAGGGGTGGGGGTGGGGGTGGGGAGGGAGGTTTCTGGGCAAAGATACTGGAGTGGTTTGCCATTCCTTGTCTAGCTCATTTAACAGATAAGGAAACTTAGGCAAAATGGGGTTAAGTGACTTGCCCAGGGTCACACAGCAAGTATCTGAAGCTTGATCTGAACTCATGAACATGAGTCTTCCTGATTCCAAGGCCAGTGGTCTGTCCAATGTGCCTTCTAGCTGCCCTTACAGAGATGCTATATGGCTACAAATCACAGAATATAAAAGACTCCAAGGAATCAAAACTGAAAGTCAATGAAAACAATAAAGAAATATATTAAGTGTATACAGACATATATCAAAGAGAATCTGGCAATGTTAGTACCTTTAAAAGTATTAATAAAATCTACAAATTTTCCTCACAATTTTTATTCTATTTCCAGCTTCTAAGGGAGATTATGGGAGAAGGAGCAGAGGAAGAGAATTAAGGCAAATCAAAATAGACTAGAGAGTAGAACCTGAAAAGGTAGATTCAAGAAGATAGTTGGAAAGGCACAGTGAATAAGAAAAGGAAAATTAAGAGGATAAAACAAACTGACAGATAAGAGTAGATTGGTGGGTGGGACAAATTGGTAAGAGATAACTGGCTAAAAGAGAGGTAGAAGTGGATGTGAAATTGTTATCTAGACTAAGTAAAAGAAGGTGAGTGGGCCTCAAGTTGAGGAAGGTACTAATTAGCTATAAAAGTTTTAAACAGGTACTTAGGGTAGAGGTATGAACACCCACAAGTAGTTTAAAAAAAAAGGCTGAAAATCTCGATCATCTTAGAGAAAAGGAAAAACTGTGTAGTGCCTTGAATCAAATGTGTAATATTTATATTTCTGCCATAGTCAAGTGACTGTTATTTGTGTTCCAAGTGGAGGATGATCTTCCTGGATCCAGGGACTCAGAATGTGTGTCTATACTTTAGGTTGTCAGAGAGAATGGTTTCTAAAGTAAAGAGAAATGAAGCTTTAATACAAAAAAGAAGGGAATCTGAAAATGAACAGAGGAGACAGCATATAAGAGAAAAGAAAGAAAAGTACAACTATATAATTATACAAAAAGATCTGAGACTACCTGAAGAGTTAGGATCTAGATGCTCTGATTAGGAAGCACCTGTTTGTAATGCAATGAATGATTGTTAAAGAAAAGATGGTTGGCAAATATTTAGAAAGAGAAATAGTGATTATAAAGAGCCATCACAACTTCATCAAGAATGGGCCATGCCAGTCTAAACTAATTTTCTTTTCCAACAAGATTAGTAAACTAGTAGATGAGAATGTGTGAATGTTTTTCGTAGATGTTAACCAAGCTTTTGCTAAACATATCATACTATTATTAGTGGATAAAATGGAGATATTTGGATTAGAGATAGTTTCTAAGAGGATTAGATGGCAGAACTAAAAAAAAAATGGTTAATGGTTAAAGGCAGGAGGTCTGTAAAGGAGCACCCTCAAATATCTATGCTTGGCCCTGTGCTGTTTAATGCACTCATATATGACTTGAATAAAGATACAGATAGCATGCTCAGATAATTTTAAGATACCACAAAGCTAACAAATTGATGATACTCAGGATCTAAAAGGATTTTGACAGACTAGTGAATTGGGCTGAACCATAAGATGAAATTCAATAAAGTAGGGGACCTCCTTTTCAGACTATAACATGAAAGCTCCTAGAAAACTCTGGCTCTCTTACACACATGCCAGCACAGATATAAAAGGGCACCAACTTAACAAACACCAGATGGAATATGGGAAACAGCAGGAACTCGATCAATTCAGCACAGGGCTTTCTACATAGATAATCAGAAGCTTGAAGGCACTTAGAGAAGGACAATAATGTGCAAGTTCTGATAAAAAAGGGTTTAAAGTCAGCTGGAGCTCTTAACAGGGACCTATAAAGAGAGGCCTGAAGTCAGCCCACATGTAAGTACGTTAGCCCCATACTCTCAGGGCAGTAGCATGAGACAAGAGCCATGTCTCAGAGCACTTAAGAGTTACAGCAGGAGGCAAGGCCAATGTAACAATAAGGTATACAATGGGGAGCCTTTCAATAGATGAAGATCATCACAATCTTTAACCTCAGATCAAGAGACTGACATGGCCAAAGCAAGAGATGAAGTAAATTCCTGATTGTGTATTGCACAGTAAGTAGACAGACTGGACTTGCATTGGGCCAATGGAAAAAAGAGCCAGAAGGCAGACAGTAGAAGATGGAGCCAAATAAAAGTGAAGACATCCAGAACTACAGCAATGTTCAGACTTTAGAAGGGACAGACTAAACAAGAACCTACCTGCCCCATCCAAGAGAATAAGACGCCTGTTTTTAGGATAAAGTCCCAAACCAGAAACTGAGGCTAGATAGAAGAAGAAAGAGAAAATAAATAAGAGAAACTTCAAAAGGTAAATATATTTGAGCAAGAGGAGGTGATTAAATGAAGAAGTACTTAGATTCTATTAGAAAGAGAAAAGATAGGTATTCTTTTGGAATGGCTCTGTCTTAAGAAGCCACAGAGGAAGAAAGAAAAACACAGGATCTGACAATTAGTTTTGTTTCTTCTTATTGGTTTTAAAAGAGAAAAGAAAAAAGAATAGAGAAGGGAAGAAATGAAGAAAGGAGAACTTATATCTCATAACTGGGATCCTTGAGAAAAGCATAAATATGGAAGAGTGGGAAACTAATTAACTTCCGTTCTTATCTGGAAGATAAGAATGGAGCCAGGCAAAGGAGAATTTGGTGTAGAAAAAACATGTAGAGAGTAGAAAAGAGGTTTAAGAAATGGTTAGAGAAGGAATAGCCACAAGCTTCCAAACTTCAATTCTGGAAGGTGGATCATCATAAAATAGAAATTAAGAAAATAGATAAAATACAAGATGATGAGAACAAGAATAGAGGAATGGAATAAGTCTTTTACCACCTACTCTGCAAAGAGGAGGGTGGAGAAAGATTAAAAAAAAGGAAGAGGATATGATGGAGTGGAAAATACAATTAACAGTATAACCATGAATGTGAATGGAATGAACTCACTTGTAAAATAGAAGGTAGCAGGATGAATTGGAAAGAAGAATCCAACAACAAAATGTTTATAAGAAACATACTTGAAATATTAAAAAATCCTCAGGGAAATTCTAAAAAGTAGAGGTAGCAAGGCAATAGTAAAACACTGACATGGGTTAAAGATAAGCCAGGAAACTACATGATACTTAAAGACACCATGAATAATGAAACAATACCAATACTTGATATGTAGCAAACGGCATGACATCTAAGTATCTGAAGAAAAAGCTAATTAAATTACAAGGGAGAAAAGACTCCAAAACTATAGTTAGGGTCCTCAATATACCCTTTTCAGAACTAGATAAATCTAACAAAAAGATAAACAACAAAAAAAGGACATAAAGAGAATTTTGTTAAAATTAGATCAGATGGATCTCTGATAATTGCTGAATGGGAATCAAAAGGAGTATACATATTTCTCAGGTGTGCATGGTGTATTTACAAAAACTGACCATGCATTATAGCATTAAAATCTCATAAATAAAAATGAAAAAGGAGAAATATTAAACATACCCATTTATGACCATAATTTAATAAAAGGCACAGTCAATAAAGAGTACTTCAAAAAATTATTCAAATTTAAGTGGAGACTAAACAGCATCTTCAAGGATCTGCGTGTCAAAGAACAAATCAGAAACAAGAGATAATTCCATCATCAAAGAAAATTACAACATTGAGACAATCTACCAAAACATTCAGCATGTAGCCAAAGCAGTCCTTAGGGAAAAAAGTATATCTCTAAATACTTTCATCAAAGAAAGAAAAAAAATAGGTCATTATATTGGACATAGAACTAAAAAGATTGCAAAAAATCAAAAAACGAAACACAAAAAGAGAAATTGTGAAATCAAAGTAGAGATAAAATTAAAACAACAAAAAAACCTCAACTGAACTGATAAATGAAACTAAGAGCTAAACAAACTAACAAAATATAAAATATTAGCTAATATGATCAGAAAAGTAGAAGAAAATAAAACTGTCAGAATCAAAAATGAAATAAAGTAGAATTCACAACAAATAAAGAATGAAGGGAATTGTTCAAAATAATTTTGCCCAATTATAAATCAACAAAACTGATCACTGAGATGAAATGAACTGAGTATTTACAGAAATAAAGAATACCTCTACTATATATGAACAAGTAATAGGGAAAAGAAGCAATGAAGCAAGCCATAAAGAGGTGAAGGTTCCCATTTCTTGGGATCTTCAAGCAGAGACTGAATGAATGTGTCTGGTATGTTACAGCAAGGTTCCTTTTGTAGATGTTTTGGATTTGATTGCCACTGAGATGCCTTCCAACCCTAAGATTCTTTAAGTCTGCACCACCAAGAAGTGGTAGAAGAGATGTAAGCCAAGAACTGTCTGCCCAGAAAAGGAGGTGAGTCAGTCATACAGGTAGGACAAGACATAACAGATAAGAAAATCTTATGGTACAGTGGAACCCAAACATTATTAGAAGACCAACAAGTCTGCTTCTAGCACACTGGCAGGACTCAAGCAAGAGCAATGAGAGATAAGAGAACAATTATGGGTTGAAATCTGAAAAGTTGGAAGGAGTATCCAAACAGATGAGATGAAATCACAGACTGACTGAAGAATTTATTTAGTGTTAATAGGCTTCATTACACTACACTGAGTATGTGCTAAATAAATTTATTTAGTGCATGCTATTATAAATATATTATAGTCGTTGTTGAGTCATACTAATCCAAGAAAATGACATTTTAAAATTCTAACAATAAAAGAGGTATTTTTACACGAAATTATTATTCACCTCACTCTCATTTAGAGACCTGAAGCTTTTTTCACTAGCTCCTGATTCTCTATGTTGAAGCTCTGATCTTGTAGTTATTGCTCCTTCCACCCTCATTTATCTTTCCTTTCTCTGAATTATTTATAGTCTATATTATATAATTTAATACTTCATCGTATTATCTTTTTTTTTGCAGCTGTTTCAAGAATACTAGGCTTATTTTCAACTAGAAAAGGAACATCTTATACTTCTATTGTATTTTCCACAATGCCTTGGATAATGTTGAATAACCCATAGGCACTCACTAAGTATTTATTGGTAAGGGCAGTACAGAAACTCATTGCCCTCAGAAGACTCACTTTGACAACAACTAGACTAGGTCTTATGAGGGACGTCATATTTTCAAGGCAGTGGAGAAAGATGGATGGCATCCTTATAATTAGCTATTACTTTTACTAAGTAAGAACCAATACTTTAGGACAAGACAAATAAATTCTGTCCTGATTTCTTGAACACAAATTCACAGCTTTTCTATGATTTACAAAATTTAGATAAAATTACTTCACAATGTTCATATGATTTTTACTGTAAAATGAGGTACTACTAGTCACCTATTTAGGTATAAAGAATATTAGGAGCTTGGGTTTCTAAAATATTTTGAAATTATTATTCCTAAAGTAAAAATATTAGGCAACAAAACTGAATTTCCTAATTTATCCATAAGAACAGGACAAAACAGGAACAAAAACAAAATTTACCTCGGTAGTAAGCCTTTGTTATTGCATCAAACTCTTCTTGACCTGCTGTATCCCATAACATTAGCCTGACATCTTCATCATTAACTCTGAAATAAAAGACATGCTAATTCAAATTTTAAGTGGAAAAATTCAACAATTCAATATTTTGATTTTTTTTTAAAACTGAAGTTCTTAAAAATATTAGAAAAAAGTAAAATTACACTTGTCAAGGTTAAATTTCAAGGCCTTTTTTTTTTTTTTAGCACTTTTAATACTAACTTTGTGTTAACAAATATGTATTGTTTCCAATTAATCCTTCATTACATAAAAAGGAATGAGTAAAAGGAGAAAATACATAGTAAATAAATATATAATAAATGAACTACCTTTTTAGATAGGCTTTGGCAGCGTTGTTTTACCATTAAGTCTTTCATAAAATCTTACCCTTTCTTGACTTTTTTTCTCTTCCCATTGCCTTGAACAGACACCTCTTCTTCCCATCCCTCCCAAAGTTTGTCCTTCCCCTCCTAGCTTATTTATACGGGCTCATGATATTGCTACCTTACCCATTACTCAAGTTTGAAAATGCAGAATCCTTTTTAAAAAATTATTGATATCTTTTGTTTTTGCTTCATTTAACTTTCCCCCTTATCTGATCTCCTCTCTCTCTCTTGGAGAGCCATAGCAAAGAATTTTTCCTTTTCCTCAGAGTCCTCTTTAATTCTTTCCTCACTTCCTACATGTAGTTAATTGCCATGTCTTAACACCTGTACTAGCACAACCTCTTTCAAATCCTTCCCCTTTTCTACTTCACACTGTTACCACCTTTATCGAAGTTCTCATTTCAGTTTGCCTAAACCACTGTTAACAGCCTCTTTTCCTCTGCGTCTAGTTTCTAACCCTTTCTAGTACATCTACTACACATTTCTCTTATCACTCTCCTGTTTCACTGCCTATAGGATAAAGTACAAACTCCATGGTCTGCAATATAAAGCTCCCCTACACTCTGGCTCTGACTTAGTTTTCTATCCTATTTATTCTGCCCTTCACTCTGCACGTTTTACCTTCCCAGAAAATTGAACTACTAGTTATTCCCTGATTTCATACTGCATTCTTTTACTTTATAGGCCTTAAAACACTGCTTCCACATTTCCACTCATATATTTTTCTTACTTTAAGGCCCAATTAATGTGCTATCCTCTTCCATGAAGGTTTCTCTGATTTCCCCAGCTATAAGTGATTTTTCCCTTCTTGAATTTCTTATAGAACTGTGGTTAGATCTCTCCTGTATACTTATCATGCCCATCCTTGAAGACAAATTATTATAATATCTATTCTGTCATGCTATTTGATTATATACTCCTTGAAGACTTAAACTGTTTCTTGTTATACCTATTGTCTACAATGGTTCCTTATACATAGCAGTTATTTAACTGTTTGTTGACTGGATTTCTATATGATTAACTATAACCAGTTGGTTGCTATAAGCCCTTGAAGACTCCCAGGAAAGGAAATAGGTTCCTGTATTCACATGGAATCTCCACCCCTGTCCTTGCTGCCCTACTCAAAACCAGGTAGGACCAACAAAAAGCACTATTTTGTCTTTTCTTTAAATTCAGTTGTTAATTGTGAGCAAGCCTTGTCCTCCTAAGACTCCATTAAATTAACTATTCTCTTACCAACAACTCTTTAATCCTCTCCAAATCTGTTTTCTGCTACCAAATTCTTAACATCAATGTGTTTTCTGCCAACAAAAGGATATCCTGTGTTGGTGCAGATAAAACTTCTTAATACAAGATATAGATTCATTTTTCTGAGAGCCAAAAATTAACTACAGTAAGTCAAGTGTCACCAGTGAATGTGCTGCTGGTAGGGGAAAAGAAAAAAAAAAGGAAAGGAAGGAAAGTGAGAGAGGGGAAAAAGGAGAGAAAAAAAGAATAAAGAAGGAAGTAATAGGAATAGAAAAGAAAGAGGCACATACAGATAATAAATAGTACAGCATCAACAATTGCCTCATGTGCCATTAACTCAAGACCACTGCCAGAGGAAACAGGCCCCTGAACAAGTTTATGAAATCAGCATTAACAGCAACAGCTGACCTACATACACAGTGCTTTAAAGTTATAAAACACCTAACATAAAATATCTCATTTTATCCTTACAATCAACTCATAAGGTAGGTATTATAGACATTATCTTCATTTTACAGATAAAGAATTCTAACTAAGAGGGGTTATTATTTGCCCATGACCACACAGCTATTAAGGGGCAGAGGTTCCAACTCAGACATATTCCAACTTCAAGTTCAATGCTACATCACACTGCCTCTTCATAAGGATATCCCTATAGATCTCCCAGACTTATATCACATACCAAAACCAACAGGAAAAAAAGTCAAGTACATACTGGACTTGTCTCTCCAAAAAATCAACTCCAATTGTTTTTTTGTAGTCTTTTGTAAAAATGCCTTTGCAATATCGTTGAATCATACTTGATTTCCCAACAGCTCCATTCCCAACAACCACCACCTTGATGGCCACTTCCACATCCTCTTCCAACATTCTGAGTTGAAGATAAATTTTTGTATCAACACTAATTTCAGATACTTAGATTTTTTCTCTCAAATCTGTAATAAAAAAAAATTATGTTCATCGTGAGATCAGAGAAGGCTACTAAAAAATCCACAAAGGAAAATAATTCCAACTTATCAAGATTTAGTGACACAAAAATATTACTTGACTTTATCATGTAACACCATAATGTAGATCCTACTCAGTTTTTCTATGAAATCCAATAATTATTCTATATTTTGAGGAAGTGGCAACAAGAACAGGAAATGAGATTAATTTCTGAAAATCCTAAAATCAATGCTGCTGAAATTCCATTAGAATGAATATTATTACCAAGAAAGGTTCTGTAAAATAAAATTATATCCATCTGCTGGTGATTAGTTGTTAATAATACTTCTCTACTATTTAGTTTCAATGAAATGAATTTTCTACAAAGAAAAATCCACTCAAAGTACTTTCTCCAGCCCTAGGCCAAGCAAGTAATGATCATTCTGTCTAACCTGATTTTGTACCATTTGCATAACTGGCGAGGAAAAGAAGACATCTAAACTCTTTAGTTTCCTCTGTTTTTCTACAAAGTTAAAATGACTCTTTAATTCCCTCTCTCCTAATCAAATATTCAAGTAACCACCACTGGAAAAACTTTACCAAATAACAAAACCAATCAATAAAACTCACTATTACATAAAATAAATTATTCCAGAACTTAAAAGGAATGGAGATACAAAGCAGATAACAACCTCTTAATTCCCACAATAAATTCAAAGCACTTTGCCCCCCACTTTGCTAATTCAACGTAATAAACTATATTTCATCTTAAAGTTCTGAAGTTATTTGAGGCAATGAATGCACTTAATATAATAAAAGTCCACTTCAGTAAATACAATCACCGAGCAAATTCTATATAATTATTTTTACCTGCATCATATAATAATTATAAAAATAACTGTTAAAATGTTTCCACAGACTCCCAAAGCCTCACATAGGCTCAAAATAGTTTGCATGCATGCATAAAAGAGAATAGTTTTTAATTATAAGTACAGAGGAAGAATATATAAAATATACATAGAGGGTACAGAAGAATTTATATAGCCTCCTGGCTTTATGTACTACTATACTATTATGCCACAAGAAAAAATTAAGGAGATGGTTTCGGAGAATCTCAGGAAACCTGTATGAACTGACACGGAGTAAAGTAAGCAGAACCAAGAGAACGATTTATACTATTAAAAAAAATTGTTAAAAAAAAAGTAAACAATTATCAAACACTTAAGAACTTTGATCAATACAGTGATTCCAAAATTCCCAAGTACCTAGGACAGTGGTTCTCAACCTTCCTAATACCTGGACCCTTTAATACTCATATGTGGGTGTATCTGCATGTGGGTGGACTCACCTGGAGACAGATAGAAGAGCAGTGTCACAGTTCCTAAAACCATCGGAAATACGTGTTTTCTGATGGTCTTAGGTGACCCCTATGAAAGGGTCGTTCAACCCCCCAAAGGGGTTGCGATGCACAGGTTGAGAACTGCTGATCTAGGATAAAGCATTATAAACCTTCTTGTAGAGTACTGATGGACTAAATGTGCAGAATGAGACACATATTCTTAGATATGGTAAATATGAGAATTTGTTTTGCTTGACTATGCATATTTTTACAAGAGTTTTGCTTTTTCTTTTTTTTTCAGTGAGGAAGGAGATGGGGAGGAAAAAAAATATGTAAAAAAAAAAACTCTGATTTTAAAAAGGCATAAAGTCAAGTCCACTATATCAGTATGTGGATATATGAATACACATACATGCATGCCCCATATATGTAGATATGTGTAAAACCATAAATGACAAGTGAGGTAACTTTAGCAGCAGATGACAAAAGAATACAGAGAGAAGAGAGTTCACAATGCCCAATGAATTCAACTGAATAAGTATTTATTAAGTGCCAATTCCATTCAATGCGCTGAATATTCAGATAATGCAAGGAACAAAATAGCCCATGCTCTCTAGAAATTACAACTCATAATAGATTAGTATATAAAATATGAAGTATGTATGAGAAGAATGTTAACAATTAGGGGATAAGTAAAGGATCTCTTGTAGGAAGTATCAACTGAGCCTCTAAGGGAGCTAAGGATTATAAGACAGGAGGGAAGAACATTCCAGTACCAGGTGAGCAGTGCAAACACATAGCCTGTGCAAAAGAAAGGAGATAGAAGGCCAAGTTCAGGGAATAACAAGTAGCACAGTTTGGCTAGAATATAAAATGCACAAGATGGAGTAATATGAAATCAATCCAGAAAAACGGGTTAAAGATTATGAGAGGTTTTAAATACCAGAAGAGTTTATATTTCATCCTAAAAGCATTCAAGTTCTAAGGAAAGTGATATGGCCAAACCTATGCTTTAAGACTCTCACTTTGGTAGCTATGTGGATGAAAAATTGGATAAGGGAAATACTGGAGGCAGGAATACCTAACTGGAGGTCGATAAGAGTCTAAGAGGGAGGCACAAAGGCCTGAACTAAAGTTATTACTGCTCGTGTAAAGAGGAGGGGATGTATGAAGAGATGCTGCAGAAGGAACTCAAAAGGACTTGGCACTGAGTAGATTATAAGGGGCTGAGGAAGAAAGAGGCTTTTAAAAAAAATTTACTTAAATATCTTTATTTTTGTTGCAAATGGAGCTGTGAATTGCTTATCTTTTCCAATGTTGTTTAGGTCATTCCAGTTTGTGAGACAGAAAAAAAAAAAACCAAAATGAGAACAGAAGAAAACATATGCATAATAGTAAAACAAAGGAAATGGTTATATTTTAGGTTGTATTAGATTTAATCCTTCCATAGTGTTAAACACACATGCAAAACATTTTTTTAAGACAGAGGATGCAATATATATGCATATATATATATACACACAAAACATCTGTGTATATGTATATATATACATGTATGATACCATTTAGGTTTTCTTGGCAAAGATATTTAAGTGGTTTGCCATTTCTTCTCCAGCTCATTTTACAGATGAGGAAACTGAGGCAAACATGGTTAAGTGGTTTGCCCAGGGTCACATAGCTACTAAGTGTCTGCGGCCATATTTGAACTCAGGTCTTTGAGGAAGAAAGAGTTGAAGATGACTTGAGGATTGCAATTCTGGGTGACTGGAAGGATGGTGGTGCCCTTAAAAGATAATGGAAGCTCAGAATAGGGGTGAGAATGGAAGAAAAGAAAACAGGTTCCACTTTGCACGTCTAGTATAAAAACCTTAGAATATCCAGATATAAATATCCAACAAACGGCTTATGATGTAGAACTGCATCTCAGAAAAGAAAGGGCTGAATGGTAGATTCATCTACAATATCATCTATTGTAAACTCAGCTGACAATACTACTCTGTGAAGTGAAGAGGACACAGGACTTTTTCCTATAGTATAACCAAGTAGGGTAGGATACAGATGATGAGCCCACAAAGATGGCTGAGGAATGGTCAAACAGGTAGGAGGAAAACCAGAAGGTGGTATCAAAAAACCCAGGGAAATAAGAATATACTAGAAGATGAGGTGATTAAAAGTATAAAAAAATACATAAATGTCAAGAAGGTTAAGGTACGAAAAAAGGCTATCTGATTTAAAAATTAAGGAGTCATTTGGTAATGTTAGAGCAGTCAAATGGTAAAGTCATAAGTCAGATTGCAAAGAGATGAAAAGTGAATGGGAAGAGAGGAAATGAATGGAGTTTTTTTTCCTAAGAGACTGCTACGCATAGGAAAAGAGATACATGTATTAGATGACAGTTTGAGGTTATGACAGGATTAACTGAAAGTTTCTTAAAGATAAGGTAGCTATGGTTATATCTGTAGGCAACAGTAAAGTGAAATATGAAAATCACTCATTTGCATGCCATCCTTGTTCAAACAGTGTCTAATAATGTTTGTTTAACAGAATCAAAAGTTGATCATGGACAGGAAATGGTGGCTAAAAAGGTTCTGAAAATATAGAAAATGAATATATAAAATATACATGCTATAGAAATACAGAAAGAAAAAGGACTGTATAATATTATAAAACCTAGCAACAGATGGAATAGAACAGCAATTAGTACATGACTTAATAGGTAAGTCAATAGTCTAGCTCCTCCTTTAATGTTTAATTTGGGGATGAAAGTAATTCTAAATTCTTAAAAGTCAAACTCTGGCATGCTTTATTGTTCTTGTTGTTTGGCCTTCATTTTTGAAAAGGACCAATGACATCACAGTGATGTCTTGAGTTATACACCAACTGGACTTAAGTCTTACGAAGTCAGAAGCATCACTCTTTTGTCTTGTCACCTTAGTCTTGGGGCAAGACAAAAGTCAGGACTACTGGCAAAGGCCTGGGATGCAGTTAATTGACCTTGGTGTCTTCAGTGCCTGACCAAGCTCTAAGTTCTCCATAGCACCTACTTCAGTCACCTTCATGACCCTTGGGACAAACTGTTCTCATCTACCCATACCACCAGGGAAGTCTTCACATGCTTGGGGTAGATGCTCCCCTAATTCACCGAGTAGTTTAGGTCTATCGGTGACCCTCAACCTGGTTTAGTCTCTTTGCCAAGGGTCTCTTTAGTCTCTCTTTGCCAGGGTGTGGCTTCTTGGAATCACAGGTGAAAGTTAAGTGACAGGTGGACACCAAAGGTGCATGAGTAGCTCTGAAAAGTCCTCAGCAAGCCCTCATATCAGAGGAGCTATTTCTTCCTCAACGCCCCATACCATGGAATTCTTCACACCAAGCTGCAAAAGCTTCAAAAATGGTCCAGGTGATAGACTGGACTGGTCATCCTGGAATAGTCTAGATGGAGAAACTGATCACCAGAATAGCCACAGCATAATGAATTTTTCAGCCACAAAACCCTCAAAAAACCAAGAATAGCTACAGCATAATGAATTTTTGTCACAAAAACCCTCAAAAAACAATTATACTGAGTTATGGGAAGGGTATGATTTGTGTAAGTGGAAGGAATTCATATAAAAACAAAATCACCAATACTTCAAGTATTTAAGAAATATTCTCCACAGTACCTATTAAGCCTGATGCAAATTCTCAATAAAGAGAATATATGAAGTGGCTGAAGCTCTGGATAGCAGAAACACAGGACAGATGCCTCAATTAGCTCCGTTCACCCTATTGAGGATCTGTAATTTCACTGATATGAATACTCCCTTCACTCAAACAGATCATAATCCTTCTACAACTTAACAGATCTGCAGGGGTAGGGGATGCTGTTTCTGAAAAATTCTTCACCAAAGGGCCAAAACGATCACGGAGCCTCTTGGAATTTAACTATGATGTTCTTCAGACAAAAGACATATAGCCTTTCTAGTGAATCTTTTCCAGCTTAGTCTATCCCAAGGATTAACTCTTTATACTTCAGTTATTTTCATCTGTAATATAAGAGGATGAGCCTAGAAGACCTCTAACATTCTTTCTAGCTCAACATCTATGATGCTATCAGAGTTCAGGACTTTCACTCTACTGGAATAGCCAGCAAGAACTCATGTAGCAGGTAAGGCCATCAGCAGAACTTTAGTAAGGTCTGATTTTATGGAAATAGATTCTTGAAGACTTGTAGGCACAGATATTTTGCAGTAAAAATCATAGATACTTAAAAATCATTGTTTCAATTTACATATTCTTTAAACCAGAAATTATGCTAGAGAGTAACTTAATTTTACATTTAATACACTCCATACATCTATAATAATCCTTCAGATTTACAACCTCTAAAGTACTCTGGAAAGTTAGATGTTTTCCCACTGAAATGGGGATCCCCATTCTTGGAGTGTACTTCTTTACTGCCTCCTATAATCCTTAGCTTTTTTCAAAGCAACTCAAGGGTCACTTTCTAAATAAACTTTTCCTGACTCCTAGCCCCAAGTTAGGAACTCTATTCTTCTTGAAATAACTTTGGATTATTTTGTATATGCTTTGTATTTACTTACTTGTATATATGTTGTATCCCCCCAGTAGAATGAAGGCTCCTTGAGGACAGGGACTGTTTCATTGTTTGTCTTTGTCTTCCCAGCACCTAGGTACAGCGCCTTGTAAATAGTTGGTGCTTAATAAATGTCTGTTGAAATGAACCGAAATACCACTGTTCCAACCCTGAGACACAGGGAAAAAAAAGTCATACAACTGGGTCAGAAAACTAAAACTTAAAAGACTTCTAACAGAAGTCAAGCATTTATACTTTAAATGGAACCTTTAACACATTAAATTGACAAGTAACTTCAATTCTAACTTAATATCTCCCACATCAGTCCCCTTTTCTCCACTCATTCTGAACTACCCTATTTCTACTCCTCTTCAATTCTAAACTATATTTTACTTGGTAATCTCATCAGCTCCCATGATTTCAACTATTATCTCTATGCAAATGATTTTCAGATCTACTTGCCTAGCCCTAAGCTTGGTCCCAATCTCCAATCTTGTATCTCCAACTGCCTATTAGACATCTTGAACTGCATGTCCTATTTTAAACTCAACATGTTGAAAACTGAACTCAGAGTCTTTCCCCTCAAACCCTTTTTCCAAACTTCCCTATTACTGCTGAGGGTACCACTATCCTTTCAGTTACTCAGTCTCATAACCTAGATGTCATTCTACATTCCTAACTCTCACCTCATATTACCAATCACTTGTCAATTCCTGTCATTTCTATCTTCCCCCCCTACCTTTACAACATATCTCAAAAACATTTTCTTTGTTCTATTCTAGCACAAACATCCTCAGCACTACTTACCTTTGGTTCTATTCCCTAGCATGTCACCCCTTTCCCACAAGGGTAAGTTCCCTGAAGGTAAGGACAAATTTTTTGTCTTTGTAACCTCAGGGTCTAGTACAGGGTTTTGCACATAAGACATTGAATACTTACTGAATGAACATATTAGAAATATTTTGATTTCTGAGATCTTATTCAAAAGAACACTAAATCTGGTGTCAAAGGACCTGGGTTGAATCTGGGTTTTCCTACTTAACATCTGCATAACCCATCTCTGAGATTGACAATTTCATTATCTATAAAATGAAGAGGTGGGAGTAAATGATCTCTAAGGTCCTTTCTAACTAACTCTAAATCTATGATCATGTAACTACTCCCTGCACCTTCATCCAATCCTATTCCACCTCGACCCAGATCCTATGGTCTTCTGCCCTCTCTCTTCCATAGAGCCTCGGGGAAACTACTTCCTCTCTAACTCCACCCATCAACAGATTTCTCTTCAATCAAGGTGTTTGTCCCTCACAATGGTTCTCTGGCCACCCTCTACATCATTTGAGTAGAATTCATTCGGTAGGACCTGGAGTGTTGGTATTTTGGGGTCTTAAACACCCCTAACCCTATACTGCAACATTTTATGAAAACCCTCTTCATTTCAATTTGTTCCTTTCAAGCCCTTAGAACACTAAGCCAGAGTCACGAAGAGGAGAAAATATTCCTTGTTCCTTACTGTGCCCTTTCAGATCCTCCCTCTGTTTTTATCACTAAGCAGTCTCTCCTCTTTTCAGGTTCATACTATTCAGCTACTTGGCCCAGATCCTTGTTGCTATTAACATAACAACTTCCAGGTTGTTCTTTCTCCATTCTTAGATATTTCAGTACCTAGTTCACAGTCTTCTTTTCTACCCTCACTCTTGTACTCATCTTTATGGGCTTCACTAAACACCCTAATAATCTCTTGAACTCATTGGGTTCCCAGTTCATTAACCTCTTCAACTCACCTCCTTGGGTTCCCAGCTCATTAACCTCTTCAACTCACATGGCTTATATCTTCACTCCAACTCAGAAAACAAGAGGGTTGAGGATCTCACCAAGACCCCAAACTGTCCCACCATATCTTAAACCATAAAATCTCCTTTATGATCACTATCTCATGACTGCTCTAAATGGAGATATCCCTTAAATCTTTGTCTTAGAGGTCTTTTCCATCTTAGTGGTATCATCTACTCTCATGGGTTTAATTATTATCCCTCAGATGATTCTTAAAACTTTTGGACTCCAGTTCCACATCTTTAACTTCCAGATGGTTATCTCCCTCAACCTGGATTTCATATTGGTAAATCAACCTTAAATGATGAATTAAACTTAATTTATCAACTTTAAAAAAAATCTGCCCTCTTTTCTATGCTTTCCCTTTTTTTTAGATGTTAGGTTTGAAATCAAAGTCCTCTTCCTCCCCTCACTCGCCACTTCTCACATCTAAATAGATGCCAAATTCTTCAGATTCTACTTCACAAACTTTCTCACATCCTTTCTCTCTCGCACACAAACACACTGTCACCACCCTCATCTTGGATCACTGCAGCTTTCCTGACTCTTTACTTTTTCTCTGTCTCTGGGCTTCTCCCTTCTCCAAGCCATCTTCCCTACTGTTCCCACACTATTTCCTTACTCACTAATAATAATAATAGCCAACACTTATATAGCACCTGTTATGTGCCAAGTACTGTGCTAAGCTCTTTACAACTATTATCTCATTTGTTCTTCCCAACAACCCTAGGAGGTAAGTGCTATTATTATCTCCATTTTACATTTGAGGAAACTGAGGGAAATGGAGGTTTGGACAACTAGAAAGCATCTGAGGTGGGATCTGAATTCAGGTCTTCCTGATCCTGGCCCAGTTCTCCATCCACTGCACTGCCCAGCTGCCTTTCATGGTCTACACTAGAGGATAAAGTACATACACCTTAACTTTACGTCCCCCCAAATCTAGCTATGACCTACTTTTCCTTTCATTCAATTCCTTTTTCACATATATTACCTTCCATTCAAATGGACTATTAAATTGTTCCCTAATCTCATGTTACATTCTACTGCCCCAATATTTTCACGAGACTCCCATATCCAGAAAATATTTTCTCCACATCCCTATTTGTTGACAGTCCTAAGAAAATAACTAACTGCTTTATTAAAAACAATTCTATCAATATAACCAACTAAACTTTAATTTCAATTATAAAGAATCATAGGAATTGTTCTGTCACTCCTAAGTCTTTCTTAGTATTCTTTTGTCCAAACATTCTAATTTTTTCTCTTACTGTGTATGATCTTAGTTACTATACCCTCTCTTTTTCTTGCTCTGCTTTTTTCACTTTGCATTGACCTACAGAGAATTCTCTTCCTTAAAGGTCCATCTTAGATGCTATCTCCTCCATCAAGCTTTCCCAGATCTCCTAATTGAAAAGAATGTCTTCTTTTTTTTTGCAATACAGTATTTCATCTCCATCCTTTCTTAGCTGCTATTACACTCTACCTTTTGTACATGTCTTATTTCATATAGAAGATTGTAAGGTAGAGATTGTTTTCATTTTTGCATCCCTAACATTAATACCATGCTTTCAAAATGGTAGACACTTACTAAATTACGTAGCAATTAACCAACAAGCATTTCTAAAAGCACCTATGTGCTAGAAACCATGCTACAAACAAACAGAAAAATGAAACAGTTCCTGCTCTCAAGGAGCTTACATTCCATAAGGGGAGAAAATATGTGCCCGTATAAGCACATACAAAATAAATGATGTAATTTCTTTTTTTCAGTGAGGAAGAAAGGCAGTAGCATGGAGAGTGTGTGTGTGTGTGTGTGTGTGTGTGTGTGTGTGTGTGTGTGTGTGTGTGTGTGTGTGAGAGAGAGAGAGAGAGAGAGAGAGAGAGAGAGAGAGAGAGAGAGAGAGAGAGATCAGGAAAAGACTGAAGTAGGAGGTGGTTGGCCTGAGCTGGGAAAATAGGCTCCTAAGACGGAGAGGTGAGAAGAACACTGGAAAGTACCAGAGAGGAAAGGTCAGTTTAGTTTGACCATAGAGATTATTATATAATATAGTTAGAAAGATAAGTTGAAGCCATGTTGACAAGGGCTTTAAATGTCGAAGGATGGCATATTTGACCCTGGAGGTAATAGTCCCTTCAGTTTGAATAAAGGACTACCATGGTCACACCTCTGCTTTGGGAAAATTACTTTCATACCTGTGTGGAGTAACAATATTTGTTGTCTTCAATGTTGAATACTGTATATAAAATGGTATGTCAAAATAATTGAATATGGAATAAAGTAATTAAAGTTCCTAGGATGACAGTGACAATTATTTACATAATCAGTAAATTAGTAAAGGAAAGCAGATCACCTACCTGAGGTGCCACAGACTGCCTGATTTCTAGCACTACACTAAGCCTTAGACTAGGTTGCCCAAAATCAGGTAGTGTCCTTATGAATGCAGACAGATTTATAGTTAGGGAAGGTGACAAAATAATTCTAAGGATTAAACGTCCTCATCCACAGGCCCATCTTGTGAAAGAGACTGATCTTAAAACCTCGCTCCACAGTCGCATTTACCGACTGACCAGAACATGACACTAGGAGCTACATTAAACAGAGAAGTCACAGTCCTTAGATGGTACCCAGACAGATACGGCGATGAAACTTTTCGAAGCAGCCAGATTTAATCTTTGTTCACCCTCAGTTCCCCAGTCATTGGGAAGTAAAGGAAATCCCAGGAGCGACCGGTGGGCACTGCAGTCATCTGCCAGCCGGTGGCCCCCTCTGCCGACCGCCGGGCAGCAGTTTACACAACCAGGGTCAGAAGGGAGAGTCAGCCTCGGTCCTCATTCATATTCTTTCAAGCTCCAGAGTCCTGGAAGGCTGAGCAAGCCAGGGAGGGGCAGGGGCCGGGCCCGGAGTGGAGGGGGATGGGGGAAGCCCAGAAGACCAACGGGGGCTTGGGAACCTTTTCCTCATTAAAGACGCCAGGAGTGCCCGCTGCTTTCTGGGTGACACGCCAGGGCTGGGCGGGAGGGATGGGGGGAAGGGGGACCATAGGACCTAAATCCGCTACTGGCAGCCCCCGCCCAGAGGGCACTTTAAGTGGATGCCGGGAGCCGCCGCAGGGGGGACCAGGCAGGCACCGGAGACGACAGAAGCCGGGCTGCTAGGCAGCGCAGGGCGCGGGGTTCGGGGGCGCGACCGCGGCTGCCTCCAGCTCCAAGGGCCAGACCTCCGGCTCGGGAGCCCTGGGGGGGCCTCGGGGGCGGCGGCTGGGCTGTGGTCTCCACCCGCCGCCGCCTTGACTTACCTCCCCTCGAAGGATGGGTCCCTTCCCCGGAGCCCCGCGAAAGCTACTAAGCCCGGGGGACCCAGGAAACCCCGTCAGGGGAGGAGGCCCAAAAGGAGGAAGCAGCCCCCATAGAGAACAGGGCCGTCCCCCACTCCCTCACCCATCAGCTGCAGACTCACCCACCCCAACGAGACCAGCTCCTTTCAGTCGTGGTCTCGGCGCAACCACCGCCGCCGCCGCCTCCTTGCGCACCCGCCTAGATCGGCTGGCTTACTTTAAAAAATATATATGTTTAACGGTAACTTTATGAATACCTCGGGAATGTAAACAGAGGTGTTCAGGGGCCGCTCCAGCTGCGGCAGTGGGAGCGGGAGAACCCACTCCTCGCCATCAGGAAACCTGCCCGTACTCCCGAGCATGCGCGAATCATCGCTCGCACATGCTCAGAACGAGGTGGCTCATTCTCTACCCCCTCTCTCATGTTCCCCCTTCCCCCCACTCCCCCATGCCCAAAGAGGCGTTGTTGGGGAGGAACCTCGGGAGCTAGGATTCCTCTTTCGGATTGGGGTGTGGAGAGAGAGGAAAAAGAAAGCGAGACCTGTCCGGAAGTGGAAAGTGGCAAGGAACTGGGAAGGGCTGCCGAAAAGGTAGTAGAAACTTCAGTTGAGACAGGCTTTGCCCAAGTCCCCAGAGGGGTCGTTTGCTCTCTAGAGAAAGGCATAACATGACACCTTTCCAAACACAGAGTGTAGCTTTGACCAGCAACACCCAAGGAAGGAACGAACAAGAAAGTGGAAAGTATGGCTCTGTCTAAACACAGAGTGAAATGGGGGTGGGTGGGGGGAGTCTGAGCCCTAACAAAACAAACTAAACATTCTGCTTGGTTGCCAGGATATTTCAGGCTAAAGTGTGGGTTTATTTTTGGTTTTTACTTGTCAGAGTTCTTTTTGTGGGGTTATATACAAAAGATAAATTGTGTCCATTGCATAGTTAAGGTAAAGTGAGGATAAGTTTATCACTTGAGGATGCTACGCTGCTAATGGATGATGAGTAGGTTTCACCAGGGGGTTAGCAAAAGTTTAAGTCCATTAACGTCAGAATTTCTGTTCTTGGACACAGTGGATATTTACCTTTAGGGGGGGAAAAACTCCCTTCTCAGCCTCCCTCAACTTTTTTCTTCTTTTCCATGGTGATGTTAATCACTTCACTGTAATTAAGATCCGCTCTTCGTTTGCCTCTGTTCTGTTTCCCTGCAGAAATGCTCTTTGTGTACTCTTTTGAGACCAAGCAAATCTACAAAGAGATGGGTTATATGAATTCTATTTACAGTACTGCAACTAAAATGTCCAAAGAATCTCTATCACTGTTCCTGGAAGAATGCTGTGTCCAATAAGAGATGTTCCAAATTACTTCTGGAAAAAATGTGTGGGGAAAGGTCAATTCGAGATAATTGAGCTAATTATTCAACATTACTGTGTTGCTCTCTAGGCTTGGCCAGCAGAGATTTATGTTGACTCTTTTTGTTCCATACTATTTAGGGTCACAGAAGGTAGGTAAATGAAAAGGAATAGTATAAAAAAAATCATCCCTACTTCAATTTCAAGGGAACATTGTTTCAGTTGTATTGGCACTCTTTTGCCTGTGGAGACTCCAACCCCTCTGAGACTTGGTAGATAGTCCTCAAGATTTGTGGCAGGAAAATTCATCATCATGGTATAAATCTGTTCCCAAGCCTTGTGAATTTAGCCAGGATAGTCCTCAGAGTAATGACACAATCATGCAGCCATCCTCTCCATTGGGATCTAAGTGTAAAACCATTCTCTGCTAGTATACCCTGGGAGAGCTCAAAGTTCCCTCTATACTCAAATGAAGCCTTCAAGTAGGATTTTAGTGGTGGAAGAAGCTAAGGAAGTTACAAAAGAACTAACCACATTTTTTAAACAAAATTTTTATAAATTTCTTTCATATGTCTACAGAATTTCTCTTGATATGTCTCCCCCTTTTTCCTCCCAGAGTCATCTCATATAACAGTTAATATTTTTAAAAGGAAAAGAGGATGGGACACTAATTAATTATTGGTGGAATTATGAACTGATATTATGCCCAAAGAATTATTAAACTGCATATACCCTTTGACCCAGCAATAGACTGCTAGACCTATTTCCAAGAATGATTAGGGTAAAAGGAAAAGAACATATATGTTTTAAAATGTTTATAGCAGCTCTCTTTGTGGTGGCAAAGAACTGGAAATTGCAGGGATGCCCATCAATTGGGCAATGGCTGAACAAGTTGTGGTATGTGATTGTGATGGCATACCCCTGTGGTAGAAGAAATGATGAGCTCAGTGATCTTAAAAAAAAACATGGAAAGACTTGTGTGAAATAAAGAGCAAAATAAGAACTAAGAGAATATTGTATATGGTAAATGTTGTTTTAAGAATGACATTGAACAAATAAGTCGTTTTGTCTGTTATAAATATCCAAATTAACTATAAAGGACATGTGAAGAAAGACGGTATCTGCATCCAGAGAAAGAACTGATAAAAAGTATATATAGAATAATTTTACATATATCTAAATATTTATTTTTGTCTAATGGTAGGCATCTCTAGGGTGGGAGGAGAGGGGAAGGGAAGAAAAAAAAATTTACAATATAACTTTGTTATATATTTTAAAAGAATAGTAAGTTATATATAATAGATTTACAGTTTCATGTACAATCATTTTTTATTATGCTATGTTGTGGAAATGCTTGATATTTTCCATAAATTAAAAATAAAATAAATGGAAAAAAAAGAAAAAGAGGAAAAACAAAAAGTAAAACTGAACAATATGTTGAAAAAAGTTTGAAATGTATATTACCTTTGGACTTCCCACTTCTTCAAAGCAATAGAATGAAGGTGTCTTCTTATATTTCTTCTTTGGAGCTATGCTTGTTCTTTATAATAACGATTTGGTTGAAAATGTATTGACCTACTTATCAAATATGCAGATGACGTGTGACTTGCTGGATTATCAGTTTGGAATCCATATGATTTCACAGGAGAGACAGCATGGCACAGAGAATAAAGGTTTAGATTCAGAATCAGGAAAACCTAAATTCATATCCTACTTCTGACCTGATCATGGACAAGGGACTCAATTTCTCTGGGTCTCATTTTCCTTATTGGCAAAATGGAGATAATATTGGCAATGTGTTTCTTACAGGGTTATTGTAAGACTTAAGCTGCTATACATAAAATGAATTGCAAACTTTAAAGTGCTATATAAATAAATGGTAATTACTTTTATTCTAGCAGTAGTAGCTAGCTGGTGAGTAGTCAGGACTGTCAGTTAATCTTACTCAATTCCACTTTTTTTTTTTTTTTTTTGGTAGGCCAAGCTGTTCCTTACCTTGGGCATGATTTTCCCCTCTAGCCCCTCCCTTCTTGGATTGTCTTTCCTCTCAGACAAAACCCAGGAGAAAAAATTGGCAGATGCGGAAGTTTTGGAAAAGTACTCAGGTTATAATGGTAATGATTTTTAAAAAAAAGATTAGGTACAAGAATTTACATTTATCCTTATTGACTTTTATCTTCTTAGAATCAGCTCATTATTTTTGCCTTCCCTGATTGCTGCCTTAGTCATGCTAAGCAGTGCTTTTAAGAAATAAAATTTTCTTCAACTTAGGGAAAAGATATCAGTCTTTCATCCTTTTAAGAAAGGGAGAGAGAGGTGGATGAAAAGAGGAGAAAGAAATAAATAGTCCCTATCTTAGGTCAATGCCCAGTGTGTAGAAGAGGGTAGCATTGCCAAAAAGATGAGAAGACTACAAACCAAATGCTTGATTGGGGAGGGGAGCAGAGATGGCAGGTGAGAGAAAAGATATTTCTTGACTTCCTACTTCTTTTTAACTCCTAGGGAGTTTTGCTCTGACCTTAGGATTAGAAGAAGGGACTCATAGAACTCTTAGATCTGTATCTGTCATCCGAAGGGGCTGTGGGGAAAGAGAAACCCTCTACAGCCCAAAAGGGTAAACTGAAGAGACGTGTGTAGCTGCCATGAAACTTGCAAAGGGGCTGTAGACATGAAGTCATCAGTGTCAGATTCCAAATCCAAGGTAGCAGTGAGCTCAGGGAGTGTCAAGGTAGCTCCTGTCTCACTGGAAAACAATACCCCCATCCCCTTACACAAAGAGTGTTGACCCAAGGGGATTGTTGGGGAAACTCTTGAGGATTACTCATACTTTTCTCCTCTTTTCTGTAGAGTGTGAGAGCCTGAGATCCTTCCCCTAGGTTTACAAAAAGTCTGCTTCTTAAAAGCATTGCTAAACTGTATATCATTGAGTGTGGCAGAGAGAAACAACTGGAGAACAGCAGGGAAGGAAGAGAAATTTAAGATTGTAGTATTTTGCACAAACATTATCTCTGACTGGGGGCTCAGAGCTTTGAAAGTGAATTATTTATTCATTTTTATGGTATCTTAGGGCAGAGAGAATATTTCATATGAATCAAACAATGAAAGAAGTTTTATGTAATTCAAAAATGGAAACTTTAAAAACAAAGTTTTTTAAGTGAAAAATATCTTGTCTAAATGAGAGATAATCAACTACCATAGATATAAAATTTATGCTAAAAAATTTGTCATTTTAAAGGAATGCAATAATCAGACAAGGTGACCAGATAGCTTATATTATCTGTTTCTTGCCATTCTGCAACAATCCTTTTGACCTTAATTAAATTGCTCTTCAGATAGCATTTTAAAATAAGGATAAGATTAACTAAGAAGTGAGAAATATTTTAATTTTTCAAACTGGGGTCTTTGGGACATCATAGCAAAATAATTTAACTCAAACATACCTTAAGATTAAGAAAACTATAGAGTAATCAACAACTTTTCTTCCAAATTAAAAATTTCCAAATATTTGCTGTAAAGATAGGATAAGCATAAATTTTAAATGCTTAAAAGGTCCAGAATATCAAGGGAATTAATTAAAAGAAATGCAAGGGAAGGTGGCCTAGGCATACCAGATTTTAAACTGTATTATAAACCATTAGTCATCAAAACTACTTGGTATGGGCTGAGAAATAGAGAGGTAGATCAGTGGAATAGATTAGGTACACAAGACACAATAGTCAATGACTATAGTAATCTACTGTTTGATAAACCCAAAGACCCCAGTTTTTGGGATAAGAACTCACTATTTGACAAAAACTGCAGGGAAAACTGGAAAATAGTATGATAGAAACTGGGCACAGACCAGTATCTTACATTGTATACCAAAATAAAATCTAAATGGGTGCACGATCTATGTATAAAGGCTGATACTATAAGCAATCTGGGACAGCAAGGAATAGTTGTCAGATTTATGGAGAAGGGAAGAATTTATGACCAAACAAGAGACAGAGAGCATTATAAAATGCAAAATGGATAATTTTGATTACCTTAAGTTGAAAAGTTTTTGTACAAACAAAGCCAATGTAACCAAGGTTAGGAGGGAAGTAGAAAATTGGGAAAGAATTTTTTTATAACCACTGTCTCTGATAAAGGCCTCATTTCTAAAATATACAGAGAACTGAGTGCAATTTACAGGAATACAAGTCATTCCCCAATTGATAAATGCTCAAAGTAAATGAACAGACAGTTTTCAGAACAAGAAATTAAAGATATCTGTAATCATATAAAAATGCTCTAAATCACTATTGATTAGAGGAAATGCAAATCAAAACAACTCTGAGGTACTACATCTTACTGGTCAGATTGGCTAACTTGAACAGGAAAATGATAAATGCTGGAGAAGCTGTGGGAAAATTGGAACACTAATGCATTATTGGTGGAGTTGTGAACTGATCCAACCATTCTTGAGAACAATTTGGAACTATGCCCAAAGGGCCATAAAAATATGCATACCCTTTGACCTAGCAATACCACTTCTAGGGTTGTATCCCAAAGATATCATACAAGTGGGAGGAGGACCAGTGTATATAAAAATATTTATAGCAGCTCTTTTTGTGGTGGCAAAGAATTGGAAATCAAGGGGATGCCCATTAATTGGGGAATGGCTAAACAAGTTCTGGTATATGAATGTAATGGAATACTATTGTGTTATAAGAAATGAGGAGCAGACAGACTTCATAATAACCTAGAGAGACCTATATAAACTGATGCTGAGTAAGAGGAGCAGAATCAGGAGAACGTTGCACACAATTACAGACTCGTTGTATCTGTGATGACTAACTTTGAAAGACTGAGCTTCTCTCAGCAATGCAAGGCTATAAGACAACTCCAAAAGACTCATGATGACACGGCCTATCCACATACAGAGAAAAAATTATGGAGTCTGAATGCAAATTGAAGCAAACTACTTGTGCTCTCTGTTTTTTGTTTTGTTTTGTTCCTTCTTTCTCATTGTTCATTCCATTGCTTATAATCCTTCTTTACAACTTGACTAATGTATAATGTGAAGATATTCATAAAACCTGTATCGGATTGCATGCCACCATAGTGGGAAGGGGGAAGGAGAGAGAGGGGAAAAATATTTGGAACTCAAAAGCATGTGGAACTGAATGTTGTAAACTAAAAGTAAATAAATAAAATTTCAAAAGTTATGTTTTAAAAGTTCTTTGGAAATGAATTGTCACTAAAATTAAAATTAACTCAGTGCATAGAAAAATATTGAAGTTCTTGTGCCATAGCTATAAGGGATTAGACACCAAGTGAGGAAGTTCTTAGTTTGAATCCTATGTCAGACACCTACAAATTATGTGACAGTGTGCATGTCACTTAATCTGGTTGGGCCTCAGTTTCTTCATGTATAAAATGTGGGAGGTAGACTTAATAATCTCTAAGGTACATTCCAGCTCTATGTTCAAAATTGATCCTAGATTATTTTTTAACTTTTAAACTGAAGCATATGTAACCTGAGTCCCAAAGTCCATTGCTTTGGGACTCGTTTCACATTGGTAGAGATCAGTGCACTGTGACTGGATGAGGGGAGAGGCAGAATTGGTAAGAGCAAGAGAGAGGGGAGCTTCCAGGCTCTTGGTCTCTTCAAGTCTTTGAATTCTACTATTTCATCCAAGGCTTCTAGCTTCTACCTTCAAGAGGGAAGATGAAAGATTCCAATCCCATTTAAGGATGCTAAAGAAAAAGACTCTAGGAAGAAGCCAACAAGAGAGTAGCTGCCAGTCTTCACCATGTCGCAGTCTTCACCAAGCAACTTGCTATGCTAGAGACATGTGAAACTTCCCCTTGGGTTGAGCTGTTTCCTCACTCCCAATGGAAGAGATCCTTCGTTGTGTATTATATTCTCCTATGTATACTTTCTTTGATTTCTTTTTTGCTATCAACTTGGATAAATGGGATGATTTTTTGGGGGGTAGGTGGAGTATGTTTTTTGTTTTTGTTTGTTGACTACTTTTTATATGTATCTTCATTGTAGAACTGGTATTTGGTGAGAAAGGGATCAAACCTTAGATATAGACCTTTGAGTCTAGCTTCCCCCATGATGAATAGTGATCAGAAATTTAATTTGAACCTGAAAAAAGTACATGCCCTACACAGTGCTTCTTAAACTGTGGGTTGTGACCCTATGTGGCATTGAGACCCACAGTTTAAGAAGTAGTTAAAGCTTCATGCCAGTGAAAAAGTTTAAGAAGCCCTGAGCCTAGATGAACAGCATTTAAGGGATTAGGTAGAACTCAGTACTCCCTTCTGTCTGAGGAGAACAGAATGGTCGGGCTTATGGTTCCAACCTCCTAAATTCTCTTCTGGGAGGAAATAAAGACTCCTTTGAAGA
>CM053586.1:153742167-153759402 GCA_028646515.1 Pseudochirops corinnae | reverse complement strand
TTCCGGCTGACTGGATAATGAAGACTCCAAGACCGAGGCCCAAGACTACGATCCGGATTCAGGCCGCTCAACGCGAGAGCACTGGTCTGAAAACAATCACTCAGTCCTCCTGCTTTTTGCAGGCCAAGGGCGGGAAGCTACAACACGGAGGCGGGTGCAAAACCTCTGCCTTTCGCTTTCCCGCTCTGGAGACCTTTCGGCCAGACGCTTATCTCCCTCTTTCACAATCCCCACTCGCGCAGTGGGTGCTAATCCCCCCTCCTCGCAGCTGGTGCTAATCCTCTGCTCACCTGAGAGCTTTTGAGAGCTTTCTCTGCTCCTCCCGGCCGGCCGCCCCCGGGGCACAGCCGGGGCTTCAGACCAGTCTGGTTTCAGTTCGCAGTGCTGATATGATTCCTCGTAGCAGAGCTGACTTTAGTGGGAAGTATCTGTGTGCGTTTTTGAAGTTCTAGGTTGGTCCAGAGTCCTATTCCATGGGTATTTTGGGGTGGCTATGTGAGAGCTGCGATATATTGCTGCTGCTATGCCGCCATCTTGGCTCCGCCTGAACTTTTCTAAAATAGCTTCAACAAACTAAGGCTAATTTTATATCATGATGTAGCAGCAACCACACTGATATACCTAGGATGGTTGCTAGCAGAAGTTCTTAGGAAAGATAGTTGTTTAAGGGGTCAACAATCTTTTTTAATTACATTCACTAGTTCAGGAGAAAAGTCAGCACCCTGAACTTCAGAGAAAATATAAATAGAAAATACAGAGAAAATACAAAGAGAGAAATAAAGACCAACAGACAGGGCTCTGCCTGAATCAACTATACACTTTACATATATCCCTAGTTCTAGAGAGCCTTTACATCTGAGCAGCTGGGGAGCTCTGAACATAAGATCATTCAGAATCTCGACCAAGGAATTACAAGTTCCTTCTCATATGCAAGCCCCCAAAGCAAAATACCAACTTAGAGTATATATCTATATCTATATCTATATCTATATCTATATCTATATCTATATCTATATCTATATCTATATCTATATCTATATCTATATCTATACCTTTCAGAGCCAGAAGGCATCACAACCCTCGTGACTCAGGCTTCTTGGTATTCCTTGAATGTCCTGACTGCATTTTCACTGACTGTCCTCCAGGCCTGGAATTATTTCCATCCTCATCTCCTGGCCTACTTGGCTTCAAGTCTCATCTAAAATTAACAAAAGGTTTGAAAGCCTTCATACAAGCAAGCTTCCTCTAAAAAGCTTCACTTAATGGGCTCCACATGAGGCCTACTAATGGGTAGGGAAGGTCTTATATCCCAAATTATACATGATGAAGTAATGTTGTAGGCCTTAGTAGAGGAAAGATATTTACTTCAGTAAAACATACTTTATGCCTTTCAAAAGATAAAGAAAAAAAAAAGATTTATCTGTCATTGATATGTAAGTTTACTTAGATGGAAAAGACCAAGGAGAAAGCAGAGACAATGAGATCAGTTATTGTTATTACAATAATTTAGGCATGAGATGATGAAGATCTAACTTAGCCCAGAGAAAAGATTACTTAGCCAAAGCCAGAAATGAAAGGACTAGCCAAATACATTTTGCTAAGAAATGTTTTTTTGAAAAATCAACAAACTTGGTGAATGATTTTGATATAGGCATAGGGCTTCTTAAACTTTTTCCATCATGACTTCTTCAGTGCTTCTTAAACTGTGGGTTGCGGCCTCATGTGCAACCCACAAATTTAGAGGCACAAGAATGAAGAAGAGTAAAAAATAATGTCCCTGAATGCTCTGTAGCACCATCACTGGGTTTGCTTTAAATCATTTTACCTTCTCTACCACAATCCTTCCATCCATCATCACCTAGTCTGCTGGATATCATTCACTACCAGTCATTTGGCAGTTCCAAAACCTGATCACCTTCTTTCCATACCCTGCTTTCCCCAGGGTTACACAGCATCACTTTGTGATTTTTCCTCATAAACACTGACTTGGAGGTAGAGAGTGTGAAGAAAAATTATAAAATATTCTGAAAGCACTACCATCTAGTCACCCAGACTTGTAACCCAGGTGTTATCTTTACCTTCTCATTCTCTCTCACCACCACTACCATCCATCCAATCAGTTGTCAAGTCTTATCAGAAGCCTTAACATCTCTGGTCCCTTTCTCTCCTCTAACACAGTCCACCACCATTTTCATCTGCATATCATTATGCAGAGCATTATCATCTCACGCCCAGACTATTAGAACAACCTTCTAGTTGTGGTCTCCTTGCCTCCAAGCTAATTTCTATTCTAATCCATTCTCCATCCAGCTGTAAAATTGATTTTCCTAAAACATTGGTCTGACTATGTCATTCTCCTATTCAATAATCTCTGCTGGTTGAATAGAGAGATATTACCTCCAGGATCAAATATAAAATCCTCCCTTTAGCTTTTAAAGCCCTTCATAATTCAGTCCCTTCCTATCTTTTCAATCTTCTTACACTTTATTCCCCTTCACATGCTGAAATCCAGTGACAATGGCTTCTTGCTGTTCCTTAAATGTCCTGACTGCATTTTCACTGACTGTCCTCCAGGACTGGAATTATCTCCATCCTCATCTCCTGGACTCCATGGCTTCAAATTTCATCTAAAAGCTCACCTTCTATAATGTTTGTGAACCCTTTTAATGATAGTGCCTACTCTTCATGATTGTCTCAAATTTGACTTGTATATATCTTGTTTGTACATAGCTTTTTGCATATTGTCTACCTCTTTAGACTGTGAGCTTCTTGATACTAGGGACTGTTTCTGTCTTTCTTTGTATTGCCTGTGTTTCATCAACAAGCTTTTATTAAGCACCTACTATGTGCTAGGCATTGTACTAATTCTTGTTGACTTGACTTAGTTATACTGAAGTTTTCTTTCCTTTTCTTTTATTCTTTTCCCGTGATTAATCTTATCTTTTATAAGAATCAATCAATCCAATCAACACTGACCTCAGGAAATGCTATCCTAACTAATATTTAACTTTCTCCCAGACTGGACCATGGGTTCATACTTCCATAGTATCCTACTTCTGTTGTTCTGGTCTGTCCACATTAAGCAAGATTTTCCATTTCTTTTCTCTTTTTTTTTTTTTGCCTTTTTTTTTTGGAGAGGCAAGGTAGGGCAAGTGGGGTTAAGTGACTTGCCCGAGATCACATGGCTAGTATGTGTTAAGTGTCTAAGGCCGGATTTGAACTCAGGGCCTCCTGACTCTAGGACTGTTGCTCTATTCACTGTGCCACCTAGCCACTCCTCTTTTCTCTTTTTAATTATGAACTTGGCAAACTAAATATGGATAGTTTATGATTTCTTTCCTGTTTACCTTTTTATGTTTCCTCTTAAGTCTTGTTTTTGAAAGTCAAACTTCCTTTTTTTATTTTTATTTTTTTGAAAGTCAAATTTTCTATTCAGCTCCAGTCTTCTCTTCAGGAATGCTTGGAAGCCCTCTGTTTCATTGAATGTTCATTTTTTTCCCCTGAAAGATTATGTTAAATTTTGCTGGGTAGGTGATTCTTGGTTGTAAACCTATTTCCTTTGCCCTCTAGAATATCACATTCCAAGCCCTTTGATACTTTAATATAGAAGCTGCTAAATCTTGTGTTATTCTGACCACAGCTTCCTGATTTTTGAAATGTTGCTTTCTGGATGCTTGCAACATTTTTTCCTTGACCTGGAAGCTCTGGCATTTGGCTCTAGTATTCCTGGAAGCTTTCATTTTGCAATCTCTTTCTGGAGGTGATTGATGAATTCTTTCAATTTCTATTTTATCCTCTAGATCTAGAATATCAGGGCAGTTTTCCTTGATAATTTCTTGCCAGATAGTGCATAGGCTCAATGATCTCTGCTGGTTCTATTGTCCAGATCACTTGTTTTAACAATAAGACATTTCACATTTCCTTCTATTTTTTTTGTTCTTTTTATTTTGTCTTATTGTTTTGTGATGTCTCATGGAGTTATTAGCTTCCACTTGCACAATTCTAATTTTAAAAGAATTATTTTCTTTAATGAGTTTTTGAACCTCCTTTTCCATTTGGCCAATTCTACATTTTAAGGAGTTTTTTTTCTTCAGTGAATTTTTGTACATCTTTTTCCATTTATTCATTTTTGCTTTTTAAGGCATTTTCCTCTTCAGTGAATTTTTGCGTTATCTTTTGCTATTTGGCCTATTTTGTTTTAAGCTGTTATTTTCTTTAGTATTTTTTTTGTGCCTCCTTTACCAAGCTGTTGACTCTTCTTTCAGTGTTTTCTTGCGTCAACTCTCCTTTTTCCCCCAACTTTTTTTTTCCTACCTCTCTTGTTTGATTTTAAAAATCCTTTTTGAGCTCTTCCAGGAATTCTTTTGGATACTGAGACCAAGTCACATTTTTCTTTGATGTAGCAGTTTGACTCTGTTGTCTTCTTCTGGATTTGTGTTTTGATCTTCCCTCTCACCATGGTAACTTTCTATGGTCAGGATCTTTTTTGTTGTTCACTGCAACATATTTCTTGACTTTTAGCTTTATATTAAAGTTGGGTTCTATGCCCACGGTGGAGGAGACACTGTCCCAAGCTCCAGGTTTTTTGTGCAGCTGTTTTCAGAACTATTCTGGGGGTCTGCAAGCTTTCAGTTCTTCCAAGGTGGTATGATCTAAGGAGAAGTATGTTTACTATTCTCCTTGCCTGTGCTCTGGTCTGTGAGTAACCACAAACACTCTTTTTTGCCCCTGGAATCGTGACCAGGGTCCCTGCTCCCTTGTGGTCACAAGATATGCTAGCGCTCCTCCTTACCCTATGACTGCAACCCAGGAACGTGACCCAGATCTGAGTATGGGTAAAGCAACAGAGCCCTAAACCTAATGCCAAATGCCAGTAAATGGACTCCTGAAATTCCTTTCTGACCAGTTGTCCAACCTCCTTACCTTCTGTGGGCTAAGAGTTCAGGAAACAGCTGCTACAGCTGTTGATTCAGTTGTCTCTGAGGCCTGCTGCTCGTTTCCTGTGGCATGACTGAAGTTGCAGCCTGTGCTGTGCTGCACTCCAGTTTCACCCCAGTGTGATAGACCTTTTTCACAAACGTTCTAAGCTGTAAGGCTGGAAAATTATTTTACTCTGTCCTTTTGTGGATTCTGCCATCTCAGAATTTGTTTTGAAGTGTTATTTAAAGTTGCTTGAGGGAAATTTGGAAGAGCTCAAATGACTCCTTGCTTTTTCTTTGCCATCTTGACTCTGACCCCTGGCATCAGATATTTATTAGCTATATGACCCTGGGCAAGTCATTTAACCTCTTCTTCCTTCAGTTTCTTCAACTGTAAAATGGGGATAATAATATCTACCTCACAAAGATGTTATGAGGCTCAAATGAGCTGATGTTTGTAAAAAATTTAGTACAGCATCTGGCATATGGTAAGCACTATATAAATGCTTATTCCCTTTCCCTCCCTGCTTTCTTGCTGGCAATAACCTCCTTTAGGTACTGTGCTATATAATCTCTGAGTCAAAGAACATGGGCAATTTAGCAACTTTTCTTGCTATGGACATTTTTAAAAGGAGATTAACAGTTATATAGAATGCTGGATAGGTTGCAGAGTGGTATTTTAGCTTACAAAATCATATATATGTATATATACATATATATATCCACCTATATATACACAACTTCTACCCCCCCCCCTCCAGGCCCAACTAAGTAGAAAATGCCTGCAGAAAGAAAGGGAAACAATAAAATGTGGCAATGAGACTTTCGCAAAGAATATAAAGTACATAAGAGAGGTAGTTAGGTGGCACAGTGAATAGAGTACCAACCCTGGAGTCAGGAGGACCTGAGTTCAAATCCAGCCTCAGACACTTAATACTTCCTAGCTCTGTGACCTTGAGCAAGTCAAGTCACTTAACCCCAATTGCCCTGCATTTCCCCTCCAAAAAGCAAATAAATAAGTAAATAAACAAGCAAAAAAATAGATAGATAAACAAACAAACACATAAATAAAGTACATAAGAAATGTTGTATCAGGTCAGACTTTCAGTCTATGTAGGTTAATATAATGTCTGATAGGGGCAGCTAGGTGGCGTGGTGCATAGAGCACCAACCTTGAAGTCAGGAGGAACTGAGTTCAGATCTGTCCTCAAACACTTAATATAATACTTACTAGCTATGTGACTTTGAGCAAGTCACTTAACCCCAATTGCCCTGCCCTCCAAAAAAAAGCAAAAAAATATACATAATGTCTGATAGTGGTATCAAGGGATGTTTTGTATATAAGCACAACCCCAAAGTTCCTTTCTAATTCACAAGTCAACTATTCTCTATGAATTTTCCTAAGCCTTTCTTAAAATCCTATTTTTCAGTTTATTCTGTTCCAAGAGCAACGACTTACACATCTTTATTAGTCTCTGTGAAAAATAGTACTTTTTAAATTTGTCCTAAAACTCTCTCTTGAACTACTAAAAAAAAGAAAAAGACAGTTGCATCAATTTATTGAGTGATACAATGGACAGAATGTTGCATCTGAACTCAGGAAGATTTGAGTTTACATCTCAGACACTTATTAGCTGTGTGACCCTAGGCAAATTACTCAGTTTCCTCATCTGCAAAATGGGAATAATGATAGCACTTGCCTATCAGGATTTTTTTGAGGATCAAATGAGATATTTGTAAAGCGCAAACTTTAAAGCACTATATGAATCTTAGCTATTCCAGGTCACATGACCAACAAGATATAGGACTAGACATTTTCTCGGCTCCTTACAACCTTTCAGACCTCTTCAAAATAGAAATTATAATAGTCTAGGACACCAAGAAACAAAACATACTGTTCCTGAGTATTTAAAAGATAAATGGGAATTACGAGAATAGACTTTCTGTGCTACACAGGCCAAAAATAAAAAATAAAGGACAACTGATTAGGAATACAAATACTCCTATAGAAGCAAAATACAATCTGAGAGAAGGAAAACAACAGCATTAAAAGAAAACATGCTCCATATGAGCAAAATATATTTATCTCAAATACAGGACACATAAAGACAACTTAAATGTCTTGTTTTCCAGAAGAACACCATGATGCAAGAAATAATACAAGAAAACTGCTCAGAACTTCTGAATACAGAAAAAAAAGCACCAAATAAAAGTCATAGATCAATTCAAAAAGACAAAAACGAACAAACAAAAAAACAAGGCTACAGACTCCAAGAAACAGAGTGGTTAAATTTAATGATTGTATTGAGGAACTACAAATTCTAGAATTGATTCAGAAAAAGAACTTCTTATACAAAGGAAAGGAAATTCAACCAAAACCAGATTATTTTGCATCCACCAAAAAACGCTGAGGGATTGGAGTAACGTGCTCCAAAGAGCAGCAAGGTGACCTATTCTACAAATCTGAACTTAACCATAAATGAAAAAAATTTAAATGTTCAATAATAAAAGAGCATTTGAAACATTCTTAGAAGGAAATCCAGAACTGAAGATTTTTTTTTTCTTTTTGGAGGGGGGAAGGCAGGGTAATTGGGGTTAAGTGACTTGCCCAAGGTCATATGGCTAGTGTTAAGTGTCTGAGGCTGGATTTGAACACAGGTCCTCCTGACTCCAGGGCCGATGCTCTATTCACTGTACCACCTAGCCACCCCAGGACCTGAAGACATTTGCTCCTCAAACATTCCAGTCAACAAAAATGCAGGGGAGGGGGTGAATAAATGTAGCAGCCCAGGACAACAGCAACAGAATGACATCAAACAGATTATTAATCAACTTCTTTTGAAATATACAAGGAGACAGGGTTACTCCTGTGAAGGTGGAGATCCAGTGGGGGTAAGTGAGAAAGAGTAGGCCTGGAATTATGAACTATAACTATTATGAACTAAACCTCCCAGTGTTCTCAGTGACACTGAGTTACAAACTGGGAGGATATGCATAAGGGTGAGGGAAAGAAGAGGATAAAAAGGAATGTGTGATGTGCCCTGGTCAAGTTGTGGGCTAGCAACGAGGGTAAACTGACTCCTGTGCTTTCTCAGGCAGAGGATAGTCTTCACAAGGATAGTCTTCTTGTGAAGAGGAATTGAAAAAAGGCAGGTGGTAAACCTAAGGTAGATGGAAGGAAGGTATCACTAATGAACATTATCCTTGTGGGTATTCTTTAAATATCTCTCTGTGAAGGAAGATGGAAACTTTGTGCCTAATGTTTTCTTTAGGGATTTGGTACTTATACCACTCATCCTTTCTCTAGCCTGGGAGGTAAAGAGTTGGAGTGATAGGTTAACTCGTTCCTGTAAGAGTTGGAGGGCATGGACCCTGGAAGGAGATTTTGAAGCAAATAAGGAAAGAAGGTGACCAGGGGATCACACAGGTGACATAAGTCAGTGATGGGCTATATAATCAGGATGTGGGGAGTCAGGGTCTTGCCATGGGTCAGCGTCTTCTTTGTTACCTTCAAGAATTAGAATTTTCTGGGAATGAGGTACAATGGAAAAAGAGGGAAGGGCAAACTGTACATGGCAGTGGTAGAAACTGCTTAGAGGGGAGAATCTAAAACTCTTAGAAGTTTTGATTCTGTGAGGAATACAGAGAATAGAGGGACTAGATAAGCATAGGGACTGTGAATCAAAGCATGAGTGTCTAAAGCATATGGAAAAAAAGGATGAATAGCAAAGAGAGTAAGAGAGGAATCTCCTCTGAAAAGGGGTGCAGAAAATGAAATTTTAAAAATGGATGAATAAGACTAGTTGAAAAGAAGGAGAGAAGGGGGAATTCTGTTTGAATAACAGAGAGGGAAAACATAGGGAAAGGAATAACTAGAAAAAAATCAATAATGCAAAATTGACATATAGGTGTGGTTTAAACTAAAGTATAAGGTAGCTAAATTAAATTAGACCTTATTTTTTATGTCCTTAAGTGGGTCAATCTATGTTTTTCTCCACCTGTAAATGAAATAAATGCCTTGTTATTAAGGGAAATAATAAAGTATTAGTTGTAGAAAATTCAGTCATAGGCTTAGAGGTGATAGTATCTGAATCTCTCAGTTCTACAAAGTAATACTAATTCTTTAACTGACAGTGTAAAAATACTTTTTATTCATTATGTTTTGCATTGCCTTGTCTTACAGAATTCTACAGAACTCCCTCTTGTCTTCCAGCTTTCATAAGGATTACTAAATTTAATAAATGAGGATAAACCTATTACAATCCCAAATAGTTGCCAAAGGAGAAAATATTTTTCTAGTTGGTTTCAGGGGTTTTACAGCTTTATTTATAATTAGTGTTACATAAAATAGAGCTCTCCTCTCATCCATGACAAATCTACCTGAAATTTGTTGCTGCATAATACCTAGTTTGCCCTGGAGCATCAAATGGTAGCTAAAGCATAATTATTGCCATATAATCATGTTTGATCTGTTGATTAGAATAAGAAAGAATCACAAATGGAATTAATAAACTGAATGGAGACAGGTTTCTTGTTCTCAATTTTTGTTTATGGTGATGTATGCAAATAAGATCAAATAGGAAATGAAAATGGAATAAACAATGTAAATGAAAAAATTAACAGAAAATTTTTTTTTGTAATCTAAAGCAGAGGAATCTAAAAATTATCTACTGATATTCAGGTGCTGAAAATATTTTGAGAAGTGAATTTTTAGAGTTTCAGTTTTATTCTCCTTTTATCATCTATATGTAAGAGAGAGAATTTCCTGTCCCATTTCAATTAATTTAATCACAGAAGGCCCAGAATGTAATCATGTAAAGTCAGTGTTAAGGGATTTCCCTAGAATACCACAACAACATAATCCCATATGATAAGATTTTAATGTGAAAACAAGCTATGTCTATGTTCTGTGATCCCTTTATGAGACACAAAACCTCTTTGGGTCAAGAATTGAGTAGCATAATTGGCTGAGCAAAAAAGCTAACCACACTTTTGGGAGCTTTAAATAACTGGATGAATTTCATCAGTTGCAGGTTGAAACGTGAAGCCAGAAGTGAAGGAAGAAACAGGCTTCTGAAAGGGAACCCCGTTGGAGACAAGTGATTACTTTTCCCTCCTACTCTCTCACCATGGACCACGTCACTAAGGCTACTGGACTAGTAGAAGACAACATATCCATCTAGAGCAGGGACATACAGCTGCAGACAGAAATGGGTATAAAGATATAGTCACCCAAGAAAGAAGACAAATTCAAAGAAAATAATACCTTCCCCTCCCCTAATAGTAAAGAAGTTGCCAGATATGGACTTAAGAAAGGAGCAAACACTGAGAGCCCAGTTGAGAGGTCTGCCCAGTACAGAAATTGCACATATGGGGGAATTGTGTGAGGAGGATTCTACAGAAAGATAAAGACTTCTGGGCAATGCTGTCGTACCAGGAGTTATGAGTTACTCTTTGCCAACTGCATAGGCTACATCTTTGCTTCAATCCAACGCATGCTGAGCCCCCTCTTCCAATGTATGTTATGTACATTTATGAGAGCATATCCCAGGATTTTGTGGAAAAGGTTTTGTACCAACTTTTCTTACTATACCATTTTTATAAATGCTTTCAAGAAGCTAACTAAGTGTCCTAATTAATTATTAAAGAAAAATAGACTCATGACTACAGCAGTAGGAAGAGATAACAACAAGTTTTACCTCTCAAATTTTAAGTAGCAGTTACCTTTCTATAAACCCAAAGCACAACTGCAAGTGTAGCTTGAGGAGTAGCTCAAAGGGAGTACCACATATATATTATATGGTTACAAATCATGAAATACCATGATCTCATTTGAATAAAATATTACTTATGATTTACATACGAGAAATTATGTGAATAACAGCATCAAGGATATGTATGACCAAAAAAGGAAGTGATCTAGCCAGGAATTGACGTTGAGGATAAGGGATGGACAGATGAATGCTGTATTGGCATCTATAAGATATTAAAAGGCCTAGTTAAATCCACCAGGGCATTAGTATAGACTGTATACAGACAATTTTTGGAGGGATGTTGGCAAAAATCATTTAAGATGGGGAGGCATGGATGGTCTGTAATCTAAATTGTAGTCAGACCACAGATGACTCGATTTTTAAAAATTATCTCATTTATTATGCATTTAAAAATCATAGTACATCATTTAAATGAATGCAATAGAGCTGATATATTGGTACAATACTACTTAAAAGTTATAAAAACAATCTTTTTCCAAAAATTATTCCTTACCTTAAAAATCAATTGTTATTATTCTTTGGACTTTAAAAATTATGTTAATTTTGATATCAGCTAGTTGACATCATTTTCTAAGTACCCACCAAGTACAATGGGGTCCACTTGATACCACGGAGAAAGACAAAGGAAGTTAACAGTATAATCCCTTCTGTAGATAGCTCACAGGACAGGCATAAGAAACATATACTATACAAACACAATGTGACCTCATAATGTAAGCAATGTGTAAATATGTACAAAAACATTCTTTTTCATATCCACTCCATATCCATTTTGCTATTCACCTTCCCCTCTCTTTTCTACTAGTGCTAGGAGAACAGGGAGGAACACAGCTATTCGCTCCTTTTCCTTCCTTCTCCCTCTCCCAGGGATGAGTAGATAATAGAGGCAGGTCACAGAAATAGGGGATAGAAGTTAAGTCTGGGCAACTGAATGGTGTCAGAGAATAAGGCAACAAGCAGAGACCCAATTAAGTAGCCTTGTATCCTAGGAGGCAAAAGGAAAGACAGAAGGACAATCAATTCCAGGGACTATGATTCAGAAGCAGAAATTCATTCTCAGAACTAAAGGGAGTATTTCATGCCTACAGTCCTTAGAGAAAGAGGATACAGTACCAAGAGAAGCAAAACAAGACTGGGAATCTACTACTGGTCCAGTTTAAAAATGAAGTGATTTATTATGATGGATAAGGCAACAGAAGCCGAGCTATAATGTGACTATGTGAATGTAAATGGAAAAAGCATGATGATATACAAGGTCTGGCTTTATCATATACAAGTTAAAATGTGAGCTCTTCAAGAGCAAGGAATCATTATTTTTTGCATATGTATCCCAAGCACCAACTAGCACAATGCCTGACACATAGTGGGTACTTAATAAATAATTGTTGATTAATCAATTAGGCACATCACTTTCCCTTTCTGGGTCTATAAGGAGTGAGATTTGACCTTCCCTAAAGTTTCTTCCTACCCTAACATTTGTGATTCTATTAGTGTAGAAAACCATTACAACAAACCCCTCTCCCTGCTCCCATCCATCCACCCTCACCTTCTAAGCAATAAATTGTTTCTATTCATTAAGCCCAACCTGTGCATCAAATGCCTTTTTGTGCAACAATGTAGAAAAAGGTTATGCTAAGTATTGAACAAAGATATCAGAATACTCTCAATGTTTCACTGTATTTTTAAGGTTATAAAATATATTTTTCAAGCAGGATTTTTTCTAGCTTAGGTATTTTTATCTTGAAGTTCTACTCATAGAAATAAAATACAAATTAACCTAAATTTGGAAGGACCTCTACATGTTATCACTGAAAACAATACTCTACAACAGGTGAAATTAAAATCTTACAATGGTAACAAGTGGTGGGATAGATTTTTTTTAATCAATGGAGCACTGACTTGCTAAATATGCTAATTTTCTGTAATTCATACCAGAATTTAAATGTCACCAGGAAAATGGATTAGAAACTGATTATAATGACCCAATCAGAGTAATAATGACCCTTTACATAATTTGACACAGAAACTATTTCCATTAGTTAATTTCCTACAAAACTGAGTTCTAAAATAGGAGCAACTAAAAATATAATTTTTAAAATTCAAGACATATTTATATGGCACCTGTTCTGTGTACAACCCTGTGAACACTTGGGAGGAGGAGAAGGAAGAGGAGAAGGAAGAGGAAAAGGAGGAGGAGGAGGAAGTGAGGGAGACAGAAAAGGAGGGAGGGACAGAGAAGAGCCCTGTCCTTATAACACTCAATACTCAAATACCATGAGATATGATATATGCATAGATACCTCTAATATAAAATTAAACATATGTACATAAGAGATATTAACAAAGGGTTGGGCAAGGCCCAAAGAAGGAAAGCTAATTTTTGAAGGCAGCAGTTGGGGGATGTAGTAGGGAATGTGAAAAAAGTTTCATTATAAATATGAAAATAATACAGTCCTCCTATTATTAGGATAAGACTGGCAAATATCCAATTTTTTCTGACTTTTTTTTTCCCTTTTCTTTGAAAGGCATCCTAATTTAGCCAGTTCTGAAGCAGAGAATGTAGTTATTTAGATGACTCCATCTGGAAATAGAAACTTGAATAATGATACTACCATTTATAATTGCTCTAATTAGCAGATGATATTTTGCATAATAGAATAAAAGGTCATAACTTCTTTTCCCTTGGGTTTTAGGCTATTTATTTTTAACATCCATATTTTTACTGAGATTTTTGTATTATCTATTTTTAAAGTGATAATATGTTCTCTTCAATTGTTTTAAATGTTTCCCTTTTATCACTGGCTATCCTCTACCAGATATGATCTCTCACTTCAAAATTTTAAGAGATTAGAATAAAAAATATTTTTCCCCATTTATGTTGCTATAGTCATTGTATATAGTGTTTTATGGTTCTGCATACTCTATCAGTTCATATAAGCTTTTCCATGTATCTCTGAATTCTTTATGCTTGTCATCTCTTAGGGTCAGAAATATTAATTATTTTGTTTAGCCAATCTCCAATCAATGAGTGGTTTTTTGCTTCCACAAAAAGTGTTGCTATGAGTATTTTGGTGTATATGGGACTTTCTATTTTTTACCTCCCTAGAATATATATCTACCAGTGGGATACCTAGGTCAAGTGATATAGACATTTTAAGCATAAGCTCTTATTTCCATGAATTTTTTTTTTTGGGGGGGAAATACCTATCTCAAGTATTGCAATATGCAATAATCAAATGTCCCATGAAATGATGTTTCATTCTTGCCTATGGGTGAATAATAAAACCAACTTTGTCAATTACTTTATTTGTTTCTCCAAGGAGAACCCATGAGACACCCTTCCATTAAACTTCATCTGCCTTCTCTCTACTTTTGTTTCTACTGAGAAAGTCAAGAGTTATACAATTTGATTCCTTCAGTAGTATTCATGAACTTTGGACTCGAATCTTACATTTATAGTACTAATAGCTAAATTAAAGTAAATAGTATAAAAACTAGACCTATATCAAACTTTTCTGTTGCTCTAGCTTTGTCACTACAGAAGTGAAAAGTGACTGCACAGAACTGAGGGACATTTTATATATTTCCTTTTCTTTATAGGTTACCACATCATTGGTCAAGATCCTTTCCATACTTAACAGGGTTTGTCCTCAAAAAGCATATAGTCTGTTACCAAGACCATAAATGAACCCTTTCAGGCATGGCAGAACCTTCCAGAGTTTGTGCTCTGGTGGCAGAACTGAAGTCCCTTTCCATATCACAAGGAAGAATCAGAGAACAACTGTACAAATATTGAGTAGCTTCCCACATTTTAAAGACATATGGCAATGTACCTCTTATAAACTCTTTATCCCAATGCCCACTCTCACAGATGAATCCCTGAGCTAGGTTACATATCTCCCTCTCTGGGTTCTAGTGGTACCCTTGAAGGTTTGAGGTATTGTTTCTCTAAAGCTATAGACTTGAGTCCCCATTCTAATGTGTGATCTGCCCAATGTTAATTAGGGCCCCTGTTTCATGTAATCAGTTGATATGATTGCATAATTTTTGTTGTTTTTGTTATCAATATGGTCAATTATGCTAGTAGTTTTCCAAATACTGAATGAGCCCTGCATTCCTGGTATAAATCTCAATGATCATAGTGTGTACCTTTTATGATATATGGTTGTTAACATCTTTGATAGTATTTTATTAAAATTTTTGCATCAATATTCCTTAAGGAAATTGGTTTATAGTTTTCTTTTTCTACTTTCACTTTCCTTGGTTTAGGTATCACAATATTTGTGTCATAAAAGGAATTTGGTAGGACTCCTATTTTTTTTCAAATAGTTTATATAGTATTGGGATTGTTTTTTAAGTGTTTGTTAAAATTCACTTGTAAATCAGGTCCTGAGGATATTTTCTTAGGGAGTCTATTTATGGTATCAAGATACTATTAGGAGACACCCTGTTTTCTAGCACTAAGGCCCAGCAAGCAAATTGTGCCCTGAGCTTAGCATAACAACAATCCTTTGCGCTCAACTTCTAGGACTGATGGTCCCTGAGCTCAGGTAGGTACCAATAGGCCCAGACAGGAAGCCCTGCTATAAACACATTTTTTGTCACTAAACAACCTTGCTTCACTACTGTTGCCACACTACAGTGTTTGACTGTTTGTGTAGGCACAAGTATATAAATCAAGGTTCATCTTCACTGCCTTGGGTCCCCCCAACCAGGAGTGGCGCTCTGGCACGTGTCTAATTTGCCTCCTTGTTTGCAAGCCATTTCCCTCACTTTGAAATCAAACTTCTATTTGACTCCCGATTCTCCTGTCTCTAGCCCATTCTGTTTGGCTCCAGCTATCCACATTTTAGAGGCCAGTTTGGTCTAGTTGACAATGGCTTATTCAATTTCTTTTTCTAAGATAGGATTATTTAAGTATTTTATTTCTTCTTCTGTTAATCTGGGCAATTTATATTTTAGTAAATATCTATCAATTTCACTTGGATTGTCAGTTTTAATGGCATATATTTGGGCAAAATAGCTCCTAATAATTGCTTCAATTTTATCTCTTTTAGCAGTCCATTCACCCTTTTAATTTTTTGAGACTGGCAACTTGGTTTTCTTCTTATTTAAAAATCAAATTAACTAATGGTTTATCTATTTTTATTTTTTTAAGAAATCCAGCTTTTAATTTTATTAGCTTAATAGTTTTTTTTAACTTAATTTTATTAATATCTCCTCGTATTTTCAGGATTTACATTTTGGCATTTAACTGGGTATTTAAAACTTGTTCTTTTTCTAGCTTGTTTTTTCGTATACCCAATTTGTTGATCTGCTCTTTTTCTCTTTTATTGATGAAAGTATTTAGAGATATAAAATTTCCCCCTAAATACTGCTTTGACAGCATCAAAGCTTGTGGTTAGATTTATCTAGCTAAGAGAGGGAAAAGCTAAGGTCCCCCACTAGTGTGATTTTACTGTCTATTTCTCCTTGTAATCCCACCTCTTTTATCTTCTGGCATATCATATTCCAAGCCATTTGCTCCTTTAATGTGGTAGCTGCTAGGTCTTGTGTGATCCTGATTTTGGCTCCAAAATATTTGAATGGTTTCTTTCTAGTTGCTTTAAGTACTTTCTCTTTGACTTAGGAGCCCTAGAATTTGGCAATAATATTCCTAAGAATTTTCATTTTGGGATCTCTTTCAGGTGGTAAATGGTGGATTCTTTTGATTTCTATTTTACTCTCTAGTTCTAGAACTAGTTCTAGTTTCTTGAACTATAATGTCTAGGTTGTTTGTTTGTTTTTTTTTTATCATGGATCTTAGGTAGTCCAATAATTCTTAAATTATCTTTTCTTAATCTATTTTCTAGATTTTTTTTTCCTTCATTTCCTCATTCTTTTGACTTTATTTGATTGTTTCTTGGCATCTCATAGAGTCAATCACTTCCACTTGCTCAATCCTAATTTTTAAGGAGTGATTTTCTTCAGTGAACTTTTGCACCTCTTTTCCCATTTCAACCAATTCTACTTTCTAAAAAGTTATTGTCGTTAGCTGTTGCATTTTCATAATTTCTTTACTCTCTTTACCTATTTTTTTCTCTACCACTCTGACTTTGAAAATAATTTTTTAGCTCCTTCAGGAATTCATACTGTATTTGTGTCCAATTCACATTTTTCTTTGAGGCTTTGCTAGAAAATGTTTTGGATTTTTTTGTCTTCTGAGTTTCTGTCTTGATCTTCCTTTTCACCATTATAACTTTTTATGGTCAGGTTCTTTTTTGTTGTTATTTGCTGATTTTCTCTATTTCTTGATCTTGAACTTTATGTAAAAGTTGGGATCTGTTCCTAGCATTGAAGGGGTTAGGAGGTAAAGAGGCACTGACTCAAGTTTCAGGCTTTTTCACATTGCTGCTTTCAGAGACAGTTCTGGGGGTTTGGAAGTTAATGGTACTTCCAAGGAGGTATAATCTGGGGAAGAGGTGTGTAACAGCAAGCACCCTAGCATACCTAGGGCGGCTACTAGCACAGGTTCTTAGATCTGCTTTTCTAAAGGAAAGCAA
>CM053586.1:153704335-153733357 GCA_028646515.1 Pseudochirops corinnae | reverse complement strand
TATAAGCATATGAAAAAATGCTCTAAATCACTGTTGATTAGAGAAATGCAAATCAAAACAACTCTGAGGTACCACATCTCACCAGTAAGATTGGCTAAGATAACAAAACAGGAAAATGAAAAATGCTGGAGAGGATGTGGAAAAATTGGAACAATAATGCATTATTGGTGGAGTTGTGAACTGATTCAACCATTCTGGAGAGCAATCTGAAACTATGCCCAAAGGGCTATAAATAATTGCATACTTTTTGACCCAGTAACACCACTTCTAGGGTTGTATCCCAAAGAGATCATAGAAGTGGAAGGAAGATCCATATGTACAAAAATATTTATTGCATATCTTTTTGTGGTAGCAAAACATTGGAAATTAAGAGGATGCCCATCAATTGGGGAATGGCTAAACAAATTGTGGTATATGAATGTAATGGAATACTATTGTGCTATAAGAAATGAGGAGCAGATGAACTTCATATTTACCTGGAGAGGCATATACAAACTGATGCTAAGTGAGAAGTACAAAACCAGGAGAAATTTGCATACAATTACAGACACAACGTGTGTCTGACGACCAACTTTGATAAACTGGACTCTTCTCAGTAACGCAAGGTTGTAAGACAACTCCAAAAGACTGAGGATGGAAAGAGATGTCTACATTCAGAGAAAGATCTAGAAAGAACAGAGTTTAAATGCAGAGTGAAGCAAATGACACGCTCTCTTTCTTTCTCATGTTTGGTTTTGTTTCCTCTTTCCCATTGTCCATTCCATTGGTTACGACCTTTCTTTACAACCAGACTAATGTCTCGTGTGAAAGTATTGGCACTTGATTGCATGCCGCCAAGGCGGGGAGAGGGGAAGGATGGAGGGGAGAAAATTTGAAACTCAAGGGATTGTGTAACTGAATCTTGTAAACTAAAAGTAAACAAATCAATAAAAAAAATAAATTAAAAAAAAAGAGTGGAAGGGTGGAGCAGGAAAGAGCAGGGGAGAGCCAGAATAGGGCTGGGAGCAAGCAGCATGGAGGCAGTGCAACTAGCATGAATGAGAGAGGGGCATTTTTGCTTAAGGGAGCCTGTTTTGTTTTGAAGACCTGATGGGGGAAGGCTTGTGGATGGCCGTCCTCACTGCATTGGTTATGTGTACCAACTTCTTGGTTGCTATGATGGATTTGACTTTCTGGTGTTGGGATTTGGCTTTCTGGAGTCTGAATAAATGTTTTGGTTCTGTCTTCCAAAAAAAGAAAAAAAGAAATTATACTCCCATTTTCACTCAGAGAGCATCAGTTCTCTCTTTGGAGGTGGACAGCATTTTTTCATCATGAGTCCCCTTCAGAATTGCCTTGGATCATTGTATTGATTAGAGTTGCCAAGTCTTTCACAAGTGACCATCATTACACCATTGCTGTTACTGTACACAATGATTTTCTGATTCTTCTCATTTCAATTTAAATCAGTTGATGTAATTCTCATAGTATTTTTTTTGTCGTTTTTTTGTAGCACAATAGTACTCTATCATGATTGTATGTCTAAATTTGTGTCGTCATTCCCCAATTGATGAACATCCCCTCAATTTCTAATTGTTTTCCAACACACAAAAAAGGTGTTTATAAATATTTTTGCATGCATAGGTCCTTTTCCTTTTTCTTTGATCTCCTCAAGATATAGACCTAGTAGTGGTATTGCGGAGTCAAAGAATATGCATGCACAGTTTGATTGCCCTTTGGGCATAGTTCCAAATTGTTCTCCAGAGGAGTTGGACCAGTTCACTACTCTACTAGCAGTTCATTAGTATATTATTTTTCCTTCATGCTCTCCAGCATTTGTCATTTCTGATAGTTGCAAGGTGATACCCCAGAATTGTTTTAATTTGCATTTCTCTAATCAGTAGTAAGTCAGAGCATTTTTATATGACTATAGAGATAGCTTTGATTACCTCTTCTGAAAACTGCCCTTTTATATCCTTTGACCATTTATCAGTTCAGGAATGGTTCTTATTTTTATAAATTTGACTCTGTCCTTTGCTAAGTATATATTTGAGAAATGAAGCATTTGTCAGGAAAACTTGCTGTAAAAGTTTTTCACATTACTTCGTTGTCCGTAGTTGTTGTTGTTGTTCAGTCATGTCAGACTCTTCATGATACAGCTGATGCACTCTAATGGCAGAAAGTGAAGAGGAATTAAGAAGCTCTTTTATGAGAATGAAAAAAGAGAATGTAAAAACTGGCTTGAAGACTAATATCTACATATCTGAGATTGTTGATATTTCTCCCTGCAACCTTAATTCTGACTTTTGATTCATCTAGCCTGACATTCACATGATGTACTCTATACATAAGAAATAATTGGGGAAACTTCATCGTCTAACAAAATGTAGTCTCCCTGATTATCTCTTCCAATTAGGGCTATTTTTGCTTTGTCTGAGATGATGATTACTACCCTTGCCTTTTTTTTTCTTTTTACTTCAGCTAAAGCCTATTAGATTCTGCTCCAGCCCTTTATTTTAACTCAGTGTATCTCTTTTGTTTTAAGTGTATCTCTTGTAAACAACGTATGTTGAACTCTAATTTTTAATCCATTTGGCTATGTTTCCATTTTATGAGTGAGCTCATCCCATTCATATTCACAGTTATGTGAATATTGTGAAATATTGTGTACTTCCCTCCATCCCATTATTTTCTTTTTCTTCCCTTCTGTCTCTCTCTCTTTATCTTGTCTCTCCTCAAAAATCTATTTTGCCTCTTACCACTGCCTTCCGTACTCTTTCCTCACCTTTATTATCATTCCCCCATTTTTCTTGTCCCCATCCTCTCCTACTTCCCTATTGGGAAAGTTACATTTCTATACACAACTGAGTGTGTATATATATTCTTCCCTCTTTAAACCAATTTAGATAAGAGTAAAGTTCAGTCGTTGCTTCCCTCCCCGCTATTTTCCCCTCTATTGTAAAAGCACTTCCTTACATGTCTCTTTTGTGTGAGAAAAATTTTCCCATTCAACCTCTCCCTTGCCCCTTCTTCCTGTGCATCCTTCTTTCTCACTACTTCACTTATTTTGGGGATCATTCCAAAAAAATCAACTCAGACTTGTGCCCTCTATGCAAACTCCTCTTAACTGCCCTAATAATGATAAAGTTCTTAGGAGTTACATGTCTCATCTTCCCATATAGGAATATAATCAGTTTAACTTTATTGAGTCTCTTATGATTACTCTTTCATGTTTACCTTTTTATTCTTTTCTTGAGTCTTATGTTTGAATGTAAAATTTTCTATTTAGCTCTGGTCTTTTCATCAGGACTGCTTGGAAATCTATTTAATTAATGTAATAATTAATTCATTAATAAATAAATTCATTAATGTAATCCCCCTGAAGGATTATACTCAGTTTTGCTGGCTAGGTGATTCTTGCACCTGAGTGAAGGATCCAGTGGGGAAAGCACTAGGATTATTATAACCACTTTTAATTCCTCAATACTTGTGGGCAATAGTGATGATGAACTTAATGACTGAACTCCTGGATTCACAAGGATATAAATCTGTACCATTAGTGGTTTGTAGCCCTCAAAATATTGACTCACTTCATCCTATGCACTTGCTCTCCCATGGCACCTGAGGCTGCTTAGTTATTCCTCAAGGAAATCTTCTTGCATTGCTACCTCACATAGGATCAAGGTCCCAAATTTGTATGATGGTTTTGGTCTACCTTGTTCACTGTACACTGGGTTAAAGTTTATCTCTACATTATCACCCCTAAACTGTTATACTGCAGAAGCTAAATACTATAATTGTATTTGGCTATTGTACCTTCTACCACCAGGATAACTGGCTGGCCCTTCTGTTCCCTATAGAGTTCTCCTATAAAAATGCAATCCACTCTTCCATATTAAACACTCCCGTCCATGAGACTATGAATTTCATTCATTTTTTTTGTTCTGTGCTCATTTTTTTACACAGTAGTGTCAGTGATATGGATGATTTCATGAAGGTAGGTCAGGACAACTAACAAGATGCATTGCATACAGCTGAAAAGCCCTGTAAGAAATGGATATTTGATCATTAAATTATAGAGAAAGTTTTGAAAGTGGAGGATCAGGATTAGCTGAAGATAAGTATCCTTAGGATTGATCAAAATTCCAAGAAACTGGCAGATTGAGCAATAAGGCCCTTTCTCTTTGTTTTGATAGTGAACCCAGAAATCTACTGATAACCAACTGGCTATCCCTTTATCCTCCTCCCCAATATGTGTACATTTACCTGTGTTCTGCTGGTCTCTATTCCATATTATACACCCTGACTCCTCTTTCCACTTTCTCAATTCATTTCTTTCACCAGTACTAGTTGAAAGGAGAAGGAATTCCCAGCAAAAGAAACTCTCAACTCCCACAGGGTTCTCTCCATTACTTTGTGGGGATGGAAAGGATATGGATAAGAGGAGAGGCCCTGGAAGTCAGTTTTCCATTTTTATGTCCCAGAATGGTAAAGGAGTTCCATTACTGGCATTCTACCAATCACAGGTCCTGGGAAATATCTCTGAGTAAAAGAATGGTGTCTGCTACTCCATGAATTCCATGGAGGTTGACAAGGGCAGGAATCAGCATAGAAACTCAATGCAATTAAGGATTGTAAAGGCAAGCATGAGCAGCTTTCCAGAGGACTGCTGCTGTGAACAGCTTTCAAGATTCTCATTACACAGTACAGTAAACCCTCTATTTACTCAGTAACAAACTAAGACAAAACATTCAAAAAAAGTCAAGGTACAGCATTCACAATGTTACAGCTTATCACTAAAATAGCCACATAGTTTTCACCAAAGTGGTCACGTAATTTTGAATAAAGTACGTTCATTCTGTAACTCAATCATTTAGTAAGTCCTCAATTCAATCACAAAGTACAAAAGGTCAAAGTCCTCCACCCATGGGGTGCAATTAAGTTTCAATTTCATCAGTCACTACTCAGTCATCAGTCACTACTTAGTACCCTCTTATGGTATAGTGGAAGGTACAAGGGCTATCCACCCCTAGGTCACAAGTAAGTTACAATCTCATCTGTCAGCATTAAATACCTACGGAGAGGTCTTTTCATCTTGACTTGAGGCAGGCTCTTAGCTTCCATGGTTCATTCCTCTTCCATGGTCCCAGCTACTGCTGGAATCTAACCAATTGCCACCTGAGTTAAAAGGAAGACAGCTCCCAGTTCCTTGTCCAGCTCTCCGTGCAGTTCCTGCTCCATTTTGAAGCTCACAGCATCCAGTCCACCCCAAATCCTTCACAGTCTCTGTTCTTGGGAAGACAAGGCTTAACAAAGCCACAATAACATTCGTACACATTAACAAAGCCATAACAACATTTGTACAAAGTACTGGCACCACAGTCATCCTTCTTCAGTCTTTGGCACCTCTGGCTGGCCCCTCATGCTTCCTCTGGCAGCTCCAGCTGGCCCCTGGAAGTCTTTGGCAGCTCCCAGAAGAAATTAGTAGCTCCTCAGAAGCTCTGCCACCACAAATTCTGTTCTCAAAATCAAAATTACTTTCTCCAGCTCCATTTTCAAAATCAAAATTACTTTATCCAGCTTCCACATGGCTTGCTCTTAGAAATCTTGTCTCAGTTCTCAATTCTCATTTCTCTTCTCAGTTCTTCTCAATTCTTAGTTCAATCTTCAGTCCAGCAGTAGCAGCCCAGCCTCCAGATGCTCCCTGAGAGAAATTCTTTCTCTCTCTCTCTCTCTCTCTCTCTCTCTCTCTCTCTCCCTCAAGCAGTAGCTACTCTGTCTCCATGATGCTTGTCTGAAGAAGTTCTGACTCTCCCAGCTGGGGCTTTTCCTTATATACAATATAAGCTCCTCCCTGTTCAGCCCCTTCCTGTTACATCAGCAATGGGGGTTCATACCTTCTGTTTCTTTACAGAGACCTAATTTGAAACTAATTGCTAAGTATCTGTTAGCTTGGCAATACAAAGGGATCTTCAAATTTCATTACTATTACAAGAATATAGCCAAGTTTAGACACTGTTGTTTCTCTGAAAGTAAGGAAGCACCAAAGATGTGACAATGATGGAAGTTTGGATAAGTTGGGAGATCAAGGCAATCCAATATACAAGCCTTACAACAAATAATCTAGTTGTCGAGCACATCAAATTATCTTTACACATTTTTTCCCTAGCTTAGTCTCTGTTTCTCAGTATTTAACTTTATAGTTTAAATATCTGGACATTGACTCAGCCTTCTCTTAGACCTTGTGGTTTTAAACCTGACACTGAGCTACTACTTTCTGCTTTTGATCCCTTCCATTAATTACTGGATTCACCATAAACCAGTGATTCTCAACCTATAAGTGGCGACCCCTTTGGAGGTTGACCGACCCTTTCACAGGGGTTACAGGGGTCACCTAAGACCATCGGAAAATACATATTTCCAATGGCTTTAGGAACTGAGAAACCACTCCTCTATCTGTTTCCAGGCAGGTCTGCGCACATGCAGATACACCCACATACGAGTATTAAAGGGTTGTGGCATTAGGAAGGTTGAGAACCACTGCTGTAGACCCTGTTTAAGCACACTTTGTGCCTCACCTTAGTTTTCCCAGATGTAATGAAACAATGTGTGTTTTTTGAGTACTTTGGTTTTCCATTGTTGATGGTTAGGCTAATCCTTTTAGAATGACTGTGCATTTCATTGAAGAGGCTTTTTCGTGTTCTGGTGTTTGAGACAATTAGTTTTCTCTGAATGGGAACATTTAGAGAAATTTGCCACCATTAAAGAATTTTTCTTATACATTGATTCTTTTTTTTTGGAGGTCACCCATTCACAGGTTAGTTTCTTTTGAGCAAGGTTTCTTGTTTTGTTTTCTCTTTGTACTCTCAGTGCCTAGAAGAAGGTAGGCACTTAATAAAACAGAAGAAAATTATTGAATTCTAACCAGATTATCCTCCATAATACAATCATTTCTTGTGGGAAGCTTATGTATTCCTCTTTTATGCTATGCTTGATGTTGTTACTCAGTAGATTATTCAATAAATTTTTCTCTTGAGGTTGCATTTGTCTTACAATCTTTTATAATTTTAATGTTTGCATGAGGAGAGCATTTGAGTATTTTTGTTATACTGAATAAATATTTTATTGAAATCAATCAAACATAAGAAAAATGGACTCATTCTCTGAAATTATTTGCTATTTATCCTGTACATAGCTTGTTTTGTAAGTATTGTTTATATATTGTCTCCCTTACTGGACTGTAAGCTCCTTGAGGGCAAAAACTGTGTTTTGCCTCTTTTTGCATTCTCAGTGCTTAGTACTATACTTAGCACATAGTAGGTGCTTAATAAATGTTTATTAATTGGTTAAAGTCACATCTGCTCTACTCCTCAATTTCCTCCTGTGTAAAATGGGGAGAGGTGAGGAAAGGGAAGGTCTAGATTAGATAACCTATAAGGGCTTTTTAGCCCTGTTGTTCCATAATTCTGATTCTATGAGTTTACTTATTCAATGACCTTGTGTTTATTTTGTAATTATTCTGTTATGCTTACATATTGCATATTGTCTCTCCCATAGTATGTAAGTTTCTTGACAGCAGAGATTGTCTCACTTTTAGTCTTTGTAATCATGATGCATTTTACTGTTTGGCACATTGTAGGAACCTAATAAAATGTTTTTTGATTGTTATTCAGATTGTGACTTTATTATGCACTGATAAACATCGTAACCTTAGGAGAAACAGGGAATGTTAGCAAGAGCCCATATACAAGGATTTTCTAGCAAGAACCACCAAAACCACCTGACTCAGTGTTAATCTTTCACTGTCATAGTTACTTGACTCAGTATGGCTCAGAAAAAACCCATTTGACCTCCCCCAAATCTACTTTCTGTATCAAATTGGCTGGTGAGAAATATGATCACATTTTTTCTCTCCATATATTGCTGTTCCATTAACACATATATACATACACACACACACACACACACACACACACACACACACACAGAATTTGATATAATGTTTCTATTTTTATTTTGTTGGAAGGATCTGGAGATATTCTTACCACTAAGGATTATATTGTAGTAGATACTGTTGTTGTTTTTCATTCTTCACTCTCAAAGAGGACCAATGCATGTGAATTGGATTTGAATGAGGCAGTCTCCCTCTCTCCTCCAGAGTTATCAGAGACTAGTGGCAAGACAAAGGTCAAGATGACTGGCAGTAGCCCCAGATGCATTAATTTGGACCTACAAGCTTGACACTAAAAAATTCTTGCCAATGAATTCTAATACGAATAACAAACAGAAATGGGTTAAATAATTTAAAATTGGAGCCATTATAATTATGGATATAAGAAAAAAAAGATGCATTCTTAAGGTTTCTAATGTCAATTTTTAAGTGCATTGTTAGAACACAAGTTGTTTAGGACCTGTTAGGAGCAAGGCCTTGTATCAGCAAGCACCCTAGCATACCCAGGATGGCTGCTAGCACAGGTTCTTAGATCTGCTTTTCTAAAGGAAAGCAACTCAAAATGGATTTAACAATCTTACTTTAATCAATCAAACATGTATCATTTACTTAGTTCAGGGGGAAAAGTCAGCACCCTGAACTTCAGAGAATACAAACAGAAGTTACAAGCAGACAAAGAAACAGATCAACAGATGTTTTTCCAGCCGTCTCACCATTACATCCATACCTAGTTAGTTACCAGAGAGGGAAACATCAACATCTGGGTTTTCAAAGTCAGGGGGCTCAATGGCTACCCAGAGTCTCATCTGGCCAAATCACACGACTCTTTCCAAAGTGAGGCCCAAAGCAAAAACTCACATCAAGGTATATATAGCCTTCTCCTGGATCAGAGAATGTCACAACCCTCTTGGCCCACTGCCCAATCACAAAGTAATAAGGAATGGGCATTCCTGAAGAACAAGCCTCCCGCCATAGGCTCCATGTGACCACATTCAGCCTATTAGGGAAAGGTTCTCAGAGCCACTTAAGCCTATCAAAGGGCCTAGGGGCAGGGAAGATCTTCAGATTCCCATAACAGGCCTTTGTGCTAGGTATTGTGGGAGATAGAAGAATAAATTATGGACCTTTCTTTTACAGGACCTATAGTATGGTAGGAGAGATAAGGCATTCAATTTAATGATCATTTTTTAAAGGACCTACTCTGTAACTATAATACAAGGTATAGTAGAATGAGCAAAGGAAATAAAAGTTACAGATAGCTACTATATAGCAGTCAGAGATATAATTGAAGATTTTGGAGGTTCTGCACCCATAGAAACTATGGAAATTGTATGGAAAACTGAAAATACAATTTGTTTTTGTAATCCAAGACAAACCAAATGTCATGTATGTAGGATATTTATCACAACATATGAGTAATATTAAATTCTGTTAATTTTATAACTCTTTTCATATTCATATCCAATATTGAATTAGAAACTAACCTGTTACATGTGGTTATTTTATATATCATATTCAACCACTAGAAATTCTCTTTATCTTAAAAAAAAAGAACATGAAATCATATTCTGATTTCCTTTGGGAAATATAATTACTTGGTGCTTTCCATAGCCAATGTGATAGTTACTAAATCAGAATAAAAAAAATTCTAGTTAATCATAGTTTAGACTTTTCTCCTAATATAGTATAAACAATTCTAAAGTTCTTTTTGTATGACGTCTTAGGGTGTGTATTTTCTTAACTCTCAGAGGAAGATTAGTAATATGTCATGTGCCTATTTATTCAGTAAGTTGTAATCCAATCCTTTTTCGGAGGCAGAAACAATTCAGAATAAAAATCTTTACATGATACTTAAGCAATAATATAAATTTACCTACTATTGTATATAACAATATATCCTATAACTACAAGGAAATATTTCAGAGGTTATTTTCTTGTGCTTTTGTAGATGGGGCGAATTCTCATGGAGAAGAACACATTTTTAGAATTCTGTTAAAAGTCCCTTTGAGAATCTTGTATCAGTTTCACAGAAAGGAAATATTTCCATCAAGACTGAATGGTTTGTTTATTTGAATGTGAGTGTGTGTGTGTGTGTGTGTTTCTTTTTCTTTTCTTTTGCTATAAGGGACAGTTTTCTAGGGAGTAGAAGGAAAGAGAGAGGCAGAGATTTATTTGGAAATGGTGTTATAAAAGCAAAAGATATTAATAGACATTTTAAAAAGAAAAAGACTATTACTTTTCTCAGGTTCTCACTTAGCACAGTACCTTCCATACAGTAGACATTTAATGAATGCTTCTTTTTTTTTTTTTTTTTTTTTTTTTGCCAATGTTGTTCAGTAAGTTTCATTTATCATTTTTCCAGGTGGTTCACAGAACCAGTACATACATGGAAATATTAGATATTGCAACATTAAAATTCCTAATACTGACTAGGATTATGGTTCAGCAGATACATCCACACTGTTTCCTCAGACAGAGGAGAGTGAAGTGACTTTTTATGGACAGTGCTCAGCAGAATAAGGCCAATTCAAAACTTTGGGAATTCCCAGAAGTTGTTTCCTTTCTGTTACTTTATTTATTTTTAGTTTTCTACATTCATTTCCATAAGTTTTACATTTTCTTTCCCTCCTTTCCTCCTCCCTTCCCAAAATGGCATACAATCTAATATAGGCTCTAAACATACATTCCTAGTAAACACATTTTCACATTAGTCATGTTGCATGGAAGAAGTATAATGAATGGGAGAAACCATGAGAAAGAAAAACAAAACAAAACAAAAAAGAAAATACTCTGCTTCACTTTGCATTCTGACTCCATAGTTCCTTCTCTGAATGTGGATGACATTTTCCATTATGAGTCCTTTGGAACTGCTTTAGGTCCTTACTTTGCTGAGAAGGGCTAAGTCTATCAAAGTCAGTGATCATACACTGTGGCTGTTACTGTGTGTAATGTTCTGGTTCTGCTCATTTCACTCAGCATCAGTTCATCTAAGTCTTTCCAGGTTTTTCTGAAGCCTGTCTGTTCATCATTTCTTATAGCACAATAGAATTAATGAATGCTTCTTGAGTTGGATTAGATTAACTACAGAGATTGCCAGGCTAGCACTTGTCATCTATAGTAGTTGGATTTAAGAGATGAATGGGCTGAAGGTCCCATTCCTAAATACTTCCTACATATTGTCTGAAATTCTTCATTTTCTTCAGGAATGTTGCCAGCAATTGTAACATTAGAATTCTATTCCTTTGTCTTAACAAACTTCTTTTAAAATGCAAATACCACCATTTATTAATCATTCACATCTTAATGTGAATTGATTCAATCAAGTTTTCTCCTCTCCCAATAAATTGAGAGTATTGGTTGCTGCAGTGATACAGATTGCAATGCTTTTGTGTCTTAGGAGATGTACTTCTTTTTATTTATTTATTTTGCTTTTTGGAGGGGGGAAGGCAGGGCAATTCGGATTAAGTGACTTGCCCATGGTCACATAGCTAGTAAGTGTTATGTGTCTGAGGTCGGATTTGAACTTAGGTCCGCCTGACTCCAGGGCCAGTGCTCTATTCACTGCACCAGCTAGCTGCCCCAGGAGATGTACTTCTTGAGGTGCTGTGGCCAAAATAATCATAACCTGGTGGCAGACCTTTGTTGATGTGTCTCTCTGTGTTTATCTAGATTGGTTTTCTGATGTCAGGTGCACAGTCCATCTTGGAGCCATACTTGAAGCTCTTCTTACCTATTGAGATCTGATGGGGTTTTCCATTCTAGCAGAGTCTATCCAGAGTGTTACCTCCCAGAAATGACTGAGTGAATATTCAGTTGAATGCTAACATCTTTAAAAGTTTAGGGGGGTGGCACTCAACTCCCACTTATCTACTCCAGAAACCCTGAAGTTTGCACTAGAATAGACCAAATAATAATTCAGAAGTACAATGAGAAACTACACTTAACAGCATTTTTCACATCGGAAAAATCTGGCTAGAAACTTACAGGTAAAAGGGAAGGGAGCTGCTTAAACAAAGGAAGAGTCAGCTTAGCCAGAAATGAGAACCATTTAGCTGGCAAGACTGTGCCCAGAAGCAGCAGAAGTAGAAGATTCATCTGAGGAAGTCCCAGAATGGGCATGTAGGGGTAGCTGGCATGGTTTTGTATTGCTCAGATCAGGACAATCCAAGCCCAGAGGGTCTGAGGTCCCTGACATTCTGTCCTGCTATGTACCAAAAGGCCCTGGAGATCCAAGCATCTGAATTTCAAAGATCTAGAATGAAGCAAACCTGGAAGGTGGAGATTTGTAATGGCAAGCAAATGAATACTTAGCCCCTTGTTTCAGTTATTTAGTTAGTACCTTGTTTCAATTCAAGTGTCTTTGAGCCTTGCCCTGATTATATCAAGTCTTTGTTAAGAAGCAGGACCTGTGAATACCACAGTGGAAGGGACTTGCCAAAGACAGGAACAGGAAGGACATAAGAGGTGGGTCTAACAGGGAGGAACTAATGACAGATAAAAAGTTTGAGCATAGCTGGGACTGAACAGAACTGAGGAGAACACTTTTAGTGGCTGGCACTCTGTTTGACTATTCTGTCTGTGTTGATTTGTGTTTGTGATACTTTGTATTTCTCAGACCTTTTGTGTGGGTCTGTGTTGATTTCACAGGCAGATAGTGAATTGATGATGGTGCTGGCAATGTGGTTGTATGTGGTTTTGGCTTTGTTAAGCTTTGTCTTCCCAGAGACAGAAACTGCAAAGGACTTGAGGTGGACTGGACACTGTGAGCTTCAATATGGAACAGGAACTGGACAAGCAGCTGAGAGCTGCCTATCTGTGAATTCAAGTGACAGCTGAATTCAGGCAAAAGCTGGGACCATGGAAGAGGAACCATGGAATCTGGGGACCAGCCTCCAGACAAGATGAAAAGACCTTTCCTTGGGTACTTAGTGTTGACAAGATCATGATTTACTGTGATCTAGGGGTGGGAGAACTGTGTACTTTGTTCTTTGTACCCCCTTAAGGATAATTGAGTTAAGGATGATTGGCAGCTAGTCTCCAATAAAGAAGAAAGAAGACTTTCTGACAGAGAGATTAAGACAATGTGACTTAGGGGTGGGAGACCTTTGTATCTAGTATCCTGAATGATATCTTTTGTTTAAAACTATGTGGCCACTTTAGTGATAAGTTGTTATGTTATATCATTGTGAATGCTGTACTTTGGTTTCTGTGAATGTTTTGCTTTAGTTTACTGCTGAATAAATAGAGAGTTCACTTTACTATGTGATCAGAACCTTAAAGCTTTTCACAGAAGCAGTCCTCTGGAAAGCTGCTTGTGTTTGGCTTTACAAGGTTTGAGTGAGAATCCAGGGGATTCAGGGTGAGACCAAGAAAGTTTCACTACATATCCAGATATTCAGCAGGGAGAAAAGCCTGACTCTGGCACAAAACCTTAATTTGAGAAATAGAACTGGAGAGATGAGTTAAGTCAAAGAAAACACTGACCAATATAATAAACCAGTATATGTGGCAGCATCATTTACAGTGTATGTGTATATAATAGGTAATTTTTCATAAAGAAAACCTTATTAGTTACATAATGTTTAATATCATAAATTTGTTAAATGTTTATCAGAAAATGTTTATCCAATGTATTAGTATAAATTGTTTCTGTTTCATAATCAATCAATAATTTTATTTTTTTAATAGTTTTTGAAAGAAATACTCATGTATTGTATTCACCCACAAGTTTGTTTCTTGATTTGGATTTGATTGAGAACAAAATTGAATCCTGATTTACACAGATAAGTTGCTATAATTAAAGCTTTAGGAGCACATTTAGTAAGAATTGGGAACACTTTTGTAAAGGCACACTAAAAATTTTGTAATTTCATTATTTGGAAATCACTTTAGAGTTTCTGGATACTGTAGAGATTAATTTTCTCATCTCGTCTTCCTCTGGGTTGTTGTTGCTGATTTTTTCTAGTACAGTATGAAAGGATTTCATGTACAAACTTGAGGCTATAACACAATCTTGTGTGGGATAATTTTAGGACCTTATCAGAAATAAACCCTTCTTCAGAAGGTAAAACGGAAGTCAATCAAGATGACCAGGAGAGAGTGAAATTTCTAGTTTGAAAAGTAATATTCAGAAAGAGGATATTATATGCAAGGCTATCTGTGAATGAGGATTGTTTGGTGAGTGTATTTTACACATATTCAGATATTTTGCAGGTTGCAGTAGGATGAGTAGATTCATACTTAGATAATGAGGAGAAATATGATGTGTGCAAAACTGAGCAAATACTGTCCCAGTTGTTTAATATCATGTACTCAGAAAAAATATATATAATGGTTTGGAGCACATGAAGGAACTAAGCCAGTGAGGCATGCACTCTCTAAATCAATGTTGGAGTTTGCTCATATAAAGCAGAAGAAAATGCCAAAACAGAAAACCAACTCCGACTTCTTATTTTCACTCGATGATAAAAGGGTGAAGCAAGAAGAAAAATTATGTACTATGGTACACAGACAGAAAATGGAGGTACTATAATAACATGTTTCTATATCTTTTTTCCATAGGTCAGCCTGAAGTAGGAAGGTCTTGCTTGTTAGAATAAGTGCACTAGTTATACTGTTGGTAAAAATTTTAAAAAGACACTGATAGGTGAAGTATACTATTATCTAAAAATAAAACACTAGGTATATCATAGAAACATCAAAATTTACTAATCAGCGCTATGCCATTTCAGTTATTCTATATAGTTTTAGAAGTTTGGGGCGATCTAGATCTGCAACTATCCTAGTTAGATATTCCCTTCACTGATACATATGGCTAACTCTCCTGTAGCCTGTAATGTTAGGGAGTTTCCAAAGGCATTGAGAAGTTAAAGTGACGGAATGTATCAGTGCAAAAACTTGAACCCAGATTTTCTCTGCTTCTGAGTCTGACCTTTTATCCACCTCACTAGGATTTCCCTCAGACTACACAGTAAAGAAACTTAAACCAGTCAAGTGGTCAGCTCCCTCACTGTGGTTACATACATAATGCATGATAAATAATTCGTTTTATATACGCTTCCAAAAGGCTACTCTTTCAGGTCTAGATGTTAACACCAACTCAATGAGGTGAATTTAATTCTGCTTCCTTGCTCCCAAATATATATCATTTCTCCACAAAATACATTTACTTTCTCCTCTTGGGCCTCTCTAAGAGCCTAGCCTTGGCACAGGGAAAAACAGCAGATTGGGAAGTAGTGGAACAACACTGGGCCAAGAGAGAACTGGTCTAGTTCCTTTTGCCCAGTTCCAGCTGTATCTCATTAACAACCTAGGAAACCCAGAATACAAAGTCTAGCATAGATTAACATTTTGTTCCAGCAAGTGGAGAAACTTTTTTTTGGTCTCTTGGAAAAAAGGAAATAAAATTATTTCTTTTGCTTTTATGTCTCTTGAAAGTATATTTCTGGTATTAGAATTAAAATAGTTAATTCCTTCAAGCACTTTATAACAAAATATTTTCTTAAGAGCCAGTAAACTTTTAATTATATGTATGTAGAACAGATAACACTCTCCTATAGAACATTTAATTAGCAGGTCAATAAGCCACCAAAAGGAATTGTAGAAAGAAAGCAGTTCTTTTGATGTAAAAATTAGGAAATTAATATTTATTTACAAGGAAGTAGTGTTAAAATGAATGACTTGGGTACAGTAGCTAAGCAACCACAAAGAATTGTGGAAATATTTTGAAACAATCCAGGAAAAGAATCTTCCAGTATTTGAATTGAGCAACACATTAAAAACAATTTCTCACTGATTTTAATTACCTTGGTTTAAATTCTGGTTACCAAATTCAATTTTCAGTTACAATTCTTGGAAATATAAACTACGTATCTCATTATATTTAGCCACATAAGTCCAAGTGCTTGCTTTATGGCAAAAGTTCTATTACTGTCTCCCACAAGTGAATTTATTGTAGCTGCATCTATACAAATCAAAACACACATTTAAGTCAAGGAAGAAAAAGTAAACAAAATTATGAGAGCGGTTGTTTGGCACCTGTGGTGAATTGATCATGTCCCCATATTAGACACATGAAATATGTTGATATTGCAGATACTGAAATATCAATGATGCATAACAAAAAAAGTATATACATTGAGTATTTAAAGCCTTTACAATCTGGCTTTAGCCCACCTTTCCAGATTTATTTCACATTACTCCTTTCATGCATTCTATATTCCTAACAAAATGGTCTATTGGCTATTTTCCAAACTTATTATTGCATCTCCCACCTCCATACCTTTGCACAGGCTGCATATCATACCTATAATGCATTCCTTTTTCACCTCTTCCTCTTATAATCTTTAGCTTCTCAAGGTTCAACTGGATTTCTGCCAGATCAAATTATCTTTAACTTACTGATGTGTTTAATATTGCATTGATATCAGAATGTAAGCTCCTTAAGGGCAGGAATTATTTTTAGTTTTATCTAGTTCATTGTGATTTATACATGGTAGATACTAAATTTTTTACCTTTGTCTTTAATTCAGCACCTTTTTGATCCCAACTTCAGCATCTCTGACCCTCTTTTAGGGCACATGATTACCACTCTAGTCTCTTCAGTCACCCAATGCCCTTCTATTCTCTCTACTTCGCTGTGAAATATTTTCCTCTATTAACATTGGGCATATTCTCCCACAAATATACACATCTTCAATTAGAAAAATAGGCAAATGAAAAGATCACATGGAGAAGGATATGCTTATTTATGATGAGACCATAGGCAAGGAGAGCATGAGTATAGGGTATACATGTAGCTAATGCACACGTGTGGAGAAATAGCTCATGCCGTTAGCCCAGCAGGACCATTGATGGCTTCTGGCACTATCATCATGCTACTTCCACTGGGCTTTCTCTCTTTCAGTCTTTTGTGATGTACAATCTCTGCCACAAGTGTAAACTCTTTGGTATGTGGGCAAAGCATGTCGTCTCTGACAGATGCTACTTCCTGATAGTCTCAGTCCATAAATATTTATTATAGGGGAAAGAGAAAAGAATAAGCACTAAATATGCTAAAATTTGTGTCTACTTTGTGCCAGGCATTGTGCTAAGTGCTTTACAAATATTATTTCATTTTATTCTCACAACTCTGGAAGGTAGACACTTTTATTATTTTCATTTTACAGTGAAGGACACTGAGGCAGACAGTGATTAAGGGAATTACTCAAGGTCACAAAGCTAGTGTTTGAAGCTGGACTGAATTCAAGTCATTCTGGCTCTAGCCCAATGCTTTATCCATTGTACCACTTAACTGTTTACTATGTGGCAGCCTTACATGGTGAATTTGGAATCTCTCAAGCATTCAGTAAAGTACACTGAGGAATTAAGGTGTTTGAGGGGAGAAACTATCTTTTTCTTCTTTTTGTATCCCCAGCACTTAGCATAGTGCCTAGTGCATAGTAAGTGCCTTATAAATATTTATTGCCTGACTGAAAACAAATAAGCAATTCAGTGTTTTTGCTATTGTTGAGTATAATAAGATCCATATATATCTATATATCACTTGTGTGAATTGATTAGGTTGTAATGAACCTGGGGGGAGTGGGAAGGGTTAATTTTCATGACTCTATTTTACACACCTAAATTGTTGGAGTTCTAAAACTGTGCAATTTTAGAATACCCTTTTGAGGACGATTGAAATTATTATGAAATAAATCACTTGAGTTATGATTGAGACTTTTCTAGATAAAAATAATTTAGACCATTTTGAACACTAGCTATCTGAGAGAAAGCACAAATTAGAAATGAGTACTGCTGAGAAAGCATAAATGGAAATGTATAATTATTGTAGTCCAGATGGAACATTCCCTAAGAGCATGATGGGTGGGAGGAAGTATCTCACAGGATAAGATGAGTGTATGGAAACTGAGGTTCAGATATATGAAATGATTTGTCTAAGACCACAAAACCAGTAAGAGGCAGAGGCAGGATCTTTAGTCAGGTTCTGACAACAAGTGTATGCTCATTCTGCCATACCATAATTCCTCACTTTTGTAAAATATGGGGGCCAAGGGTGAGTTTGCCACCAAGGAGAAGTCCTGATTGTGTTTACTTGGTAGAGAACCTTAGGATTAAACATGTTACAGGCAAGGTAATCAGAGCTGTGTACTATTCAGTAAGAAGGCTAAAATTTGGAGAGTATCAGTCAATTTAGAAGAACCAAGCTCTAGTGTGAACCAGGAATAGAAGGCCAAAATGCAAAATTAGATGGAGAATAGGATTTTAGAGAAGGTTGGGGTGGAATGAGGAGGGATCTTACACATCTCCCCTTTGTTTAGGTCAGTTTTGTATCCTCAGTTCTTTTTCTCTCTATTTCCCGCTTCCCCCTTCCCTCTCCCTTTCTGCTTTGAGCTGCTACTAAATTTGAATACTATATTTATTTAGCATCTAAAATTTTATGTGTAAGACATTGCATTTATAGTTCATCTAGAATATTTTTTAATGGGTTCCCTCCACCTACCTTTAACTTATTCATTTCCCTCCCCTATTTAGGTCAAATCCATTGTACATATTGACTCTGGCTTTTGGTGCTTGATGTTTGAAAATTATCTAGTCATATCTGTGTTAAATCTTGGCCAAACCCCTCTAGCTGGCAAAAATCAGCCCTGCCAGATAGAGTAAGTAATAATATCATGTTTTTATGTCTTGTAGTTTTGGCAAGTTGAGTAGATTGCCCATACTTAGTGTTTTTCAGATGCCTTAAAATCTGCCTGTCAAATGACTACCCAACTGATAACTCTAACTTTGGCTCACTGAACTCACTAAGGTTCTGTTCTTTATCTGTATTAGGTCAGGAATGCATTTTGCTTTTAGCTCCAATAACAAAAAGGGAAAGGTTTAGAGTTGTAGTGGATATAGGTTTTCTATGACTCTGTTTATATTTAAAATTCTACAATTCTACTGAAGAATTGTAGGCACCATATTACAGTTTAGATTTTTGTGAAGCCAAGAAATTCCAAGCCACGTCCTTTGGGAACAGTGGCTTAGACTCACTGAACTTGCAGCGTGTAATCTGTGGCTGGAACTTTCCTGCTGTAAGATTCCAGTGTATGTGCAGTGTCATCAAATAATGTCTCAAATGGGAATTATGAGTGAATTTTCTGATGCAAATGTGGTGAAGATTTTGACTTAACTAGTAGTTTTGGCACTTTGTTTCCTTGTCTGTTTTTTGAAAGGGAGAGAAAATGATGTTGATAGAATTTCAAATGAGTGAAAATTAGCTGCCTATCCAGTGGAATGAAGTGGGTGTGAGTATGGGTAATAAAGGCTATACTTAAGCACCAAGAGTAATATCTTTCAGGGTGTTATTAAAGACTATGGAAAACACAGAGAAAAAAAGAAAGAAAAGTAATGGGATAGGATTGTACTTGCACTTGTATACTGTTCTCTCTGTTCTCTTTTTCATTTCATGCCCCTGAATGTTCAGCGAATTTTTTTTTTAAAGACAATACTTAGCAAAATGTGAATAGGAGGTAATTGATGGTTTATCTCCATGGACCATTTGGGTGATTAAGGCTAAATTACTGTCACTGTAAGGGTTGAAATACTATTACAGTACATGAAACCACCCTACTCATCATCAAGACCTCCATGATGAAGATATTCATGTGCAGGAGGGCCTTTTACTAGAGAATTAGCCAATACTTCAGGACTTATGTCTCTATCATCACTGTCACCAGTTTTCTTTATCAGGTTGCCTCACTGGATCTTGATGCCCTTGAATGTTTATAAATAGACCTGTATTTGCTAGATATATATAACACCAAGCAAAAGCAACTTCCAAGGTTTGGATACCAGCATAATAACTCTATTTTATTCAGTGACAAATTAAGGCAAAAAACATTCACAGAACAGAGAAAATCAAAATAAAATGTAACTCATTCATTTAGCCAGTTCAAAGCAGCCTACCCCTGGGCAGTACATACATTTAGTCAGTCACCCAAAGTCTCTCTTCTCAAATGGAGATTAGTTTCCAATCATAAACAAAGTACATTCATTTGGTCAGTCACAGAGCACAAAAAAGTCAAAAGTTTCCCACCCTGGATCAAAACTTAATTGCAACTAACTAACACTAACGCCAAGCACTTTCTCAAAAGGCGCAGGAGAGCACAAAAGGCCATCCGCCCTGAAACTACAACAAGGTTAAGATATCATCACAGCATTTAATACCCAAGGAGAGGTCTTTTCTTCATCTTGACTCCAGGCAAGTTCTCAGCAAACTCTGTTCCTGGGCAGACAAAGCTTAACAAAGTCACAATATACATTGCCAGTCACTCTCTGCCTGCAGAACAGTCCCAGAACCCCTGAAAACATCAGCAAGACCCTCTTCCAGGATTTCTGTACACATACAACAAGAAAATCCTTCTTCAGGGCTTCTGAACCAACAGCAAGTTTCCAGGACCTCTGAAACAACAGCACTGTCCTTCACTAGCAGACTAATCTGGCAAAACAACATCAAAACAGACAGACAAAATACCAGTGTCATAGCCATGCCTCCTCAGTCCTAGGCAGCTCTGGGTGGCAGTTCTCAAAAGTCCTTGCCAGCTCCAACTGGCCCTCAGCAGTCTCTCAGCAACTCTGGCCCCCGGCAGTTCTCCTGTCTCTCTGCTTCCACGATACTGCTCCTCAAAAGTCCTTCTGGTCTCTCTCTGCTTGGGCTTCTCTCTAAATCCATGGCACCAGCTCCTCTCAGTTCAGCCCTCTCTCTTCATATCAACAAATCTACTCCACAAGAGGGATTCACAAGCTCTGGGTTTTAACACTCAACCCAAAAACCAAGCCAATACAGGGGGATCTTTAAATTCCATTACCATTACAATGTATGACTACCAGATCCAAAAGGGCCACAAAGCTGGCACACTCCTTCTCAGTAGGATCTGCATCTAGATTGGGCTCTTCCTGGGACTGAAAATATCCCCTAATGATAACATCCATTGTATCACAGTTATGGCAATCCTTCATAAATCCTCATCCTCAATAATCAGGCAATGTTTTATCCCCACTCTCTATTAGAAAACACTCATTTGCCCAAGATAGATTCTTAAACAAGTAGAACAGACATGAAAAATCACCATGGTATCCATAATATGGATTGTTCCCTACAACATATAGGGCTATTACCACAATCCTGAGAGTACATTCTTTGTGGCAGATGCCAAGGAAAATCAGGGTGTTTAAATAAAATATGAACTATCACATTGAGGCTGGCAGCCTAAGTATAATTCTTTTTTTTTTTTTTTGGAGGTGGCAAGGCAGGGCAATTGGGGTTAAGTGACTTGCCAGAGGTTATAAAACTAGTAAGTGTGTCAAGTGTCTGAGGCCGAATTTCAACTCATGTCCTCCTGACTCCAGGACTGGTGCTCTACTCACTACACCACCTAAGTATAATTCTTAAGCATATTGCCAATGCTTGTTTATGTTCCAATCAGCAACAAATCATAGATGTGATATTCCTATTGTCAACTAAATGACCAAAAGTACACTATGTGAGTGTGATATTTGTATGAAACAGTTGCTCAGCAGCATTTGTTATTATCTGTACGAGGTCTTGCTGAAGACACTTTAACCTAGCTTGAGATATCTTCCCTCTATGAGAAAACGCTAGCAGTCACAAAAGAACAAGGTATGACAGGTATCCCCAGGCAGGATCAGACAGATTTACACACGAGTCTAAAACCTTTAATTTCTGATCAAAGGTAACATTAACTTTCCAAGATCACTGATTCTGATTCCACAGATTAAAAGTTTGAATATGATGACCTTGATTTGCTACACTTAACTTTCCCAGTGTTTTGGAGAACCATAGTTGATCAAGTATTGTATTGGTATCATTAAGGATATTCTCAAATGTTTCCTGAACTTGTGGTTCTTCTAGAAAGAAAGACACCAGCATTTTTTGTGATTAGTGGCTATCCTGAGACTCTTGTGACTGTAACCACACACTGCAAATACAAGAAGCTAAGAGAAGCCCATTAATGTCAACAGTATTATTTGTTATGACCTCTATTGGTAATGGAGCCTTATTAATAGTTCTTAATATCACTAGAAGTACACTGCTTCCAGTGCCAGCCAGCAAGACCTCTAAACACTAAATGGTTGTCTGTAGGGGCATGTTCTATAACACCTCAGCATGGTGTGGAAACTGGTACCTGTTCAGCTTCACCTTTCACCAAAATGGATACATATTTCTTGCTGCAGATTAATTTCACACTGCCAGATGCTTGCCATGTAATTCCTGAATGTCCTCAGAGATGGTCAGTTCCCCTGGCATAAAGCCTTCTTTGGTTTAACCTCCTCTAAACCCAGAGAAGAAGGATGTCATGGTCGCATGACAAAAATGATTGGTTTATCTCTCTCAGGGAATGTTTAGGGAACGAAAAGAAACGGCTTTTCATCACTCTTCCAATCAACATTGCCAGTCTTCACTTGGACCTTTTCTCTTTGCTGTTGTTTAGCTATGTCTGACTCTTCATGAACCCATTTGGGGTTTTCTTGACAAAAACACATTTGCCATTTCCTTCTCCAACTCCCTTTATAGATGAGGAAACTGAGGCAAACACGATTATGTTATTTGCCCAGGGTCATATGGCTTAGTAAGGATCTGAGGCCACATTTGAACTCAGGACTTCTTCCAGGACTGGCACTCCATCCACTGTGCACCTAGCTCTTCATAGCTAGGACCTGTATCCCTCACGGCATCGTTTAGCTTGGGAAAAGCAATGAACCTGAGGGCAAGAAAAAGCTCCTTTGCCAGAACTTTCCTTTCTTCTCCTCCAGTCTTAGAGATGTCCCAGGGTAGAAACAGAAAAAAAAAAAAAGAATAAATGAATGGTGAGTCATGCATTCCTGTTGCTCCCCTTGTGAGAAAATGGCACAAGGCTTAGGGCCCTGTGTAGATCAATTGTTAGAGCTATATGGAGCTGGTCTGAAGCACTGAGTGGTCCCCCTATTTGTATGAACTGTTGCAGAGTGAAGTGAGTAGTGAGTAAAACCATGAGAACAATTTAAACAATAACAATAACATAAAAGAATAAAAACAGAAAACAATAAAACTTTGGAAGACTTAAGAACTGATCAATCCAATGATCAATCATAATTCCAGAGTATCAAGGATGAAGAAAGCTACTCCTTGTCTTAACAGAGAAGTGGTGGGTTTATAAAGAGTGGGACATAACATTTTTGTACATGATCAACATGGGTATTTGTTTTGCTTGGTTACGTATATTTGTTACAAGAATGATACTGTTGTAACTAATTTTGCAGACTAGAAATGTTCTTGAAGTATGAGTTAATTAAAATTTTGTAAGTCAAATGTTTTAAATGCATCATATGTGTTTGTAAATTGAATATATTAAATGTATTATAGGAACTGTGAGTCATACAGAGAAGCAACAGTTCTCGGAGTTGGAAGAGACCACCAATGTAAGCCTTTCATAAGGAAAAGAATGATTTTGCAATATGAATGTCGCATACTAATCCTTGTTTTCTCTGCTTTGGCTGTACATATTCAATTGTTTGGGCTTTTTAAACCTTTATATTGAGCACTTATGATGTGCTAAGCATTCAGCTTTATTTTTCTTATAAAATTATTCCATTATATTTAGCCATCTACAATTTTTTCCTATATGCTTTTTTGTGCATATATGTGTTCTTGCAAATTTCCTTTATATCAATTCAACATTTATATGAATTACAGCAGACTCAATCACTGTATAGACAAGATTTGGGAGAATGATTTGGGTGGGTGACTGCTGGGAATGTGATGTGTACTTAAAACATTTTTATGTTGTTCATCTTTTAACATGAACCTCATGTGCAACCTGTATAAAACATACCAAATTTTATGGATGTTCTAGTAACAGTTTGTACAGTTATAACTATTTTGTTGATCCATTTGTAAGTTGTGTAATACTGCAGGTAGAGATCTCTGTTGCCAATAAAATTCATCTTCCATTAAAAAAAGAAAAAGTCCTCACATCACTAGTAGTAGCATAATAGAAAATCTTTTTATTTCAGACATTTGATTAATCATTTTTACTGTCCACAATTTTATAGATGGTACACTAATAAACAAAGACTTGTTGTGGGTCACACAATGAGTGAGAGGAAGAACTGAGTCTAAAGCATCTCTCTCTGTCTCTTGTTCAATACATCAGACCACGTTGTCTGCCTAAATGGTAAATTCATTTGTTATTTCCATCTGTTTTCAGCTCTTTTGTTGACTTTTTTTGGCAGAATATGGATCAGGTGGCTGGGTTGGACTAGCTAACTGCTCAAATTATTGGTTATTGCCTGCCTCATATGGTTAAATACTTATTTTGGGGGGCCTTAGCACTGAATTTCCCTCTCATAGGAGCAACAACCTCGTTTGTCTTCATTTTTATGGCTCTTTTTTTCTTCTTCACATTTTTCAGCATCCTGATGATGTCCTTAGTGATAGTTGCTATGAAGGTATTTTAGTATTTTCAGAAGTGCTGGGGTGGTGTGGTGTCTGGAGTCCTCCTTAGCACAAATTTATGGTGTTGGCTGTGTTAGATTGTGCTGCACTACTTCAGCAGCCTCTGTAGATTTCTTTTTTGTGTTTGCCTTCTTGCCTAGTAAGCAAGTGTCATCTGGGGAGTGATATGTACTTATTTTGGTGCACCAATTTATCACACTGACCTTGTGTCTTTTAATTAGTTTTGATGGGTTTTCTGTTTAACAGCAAACTGTTGCCTCTTAAGCACCCAATCCGTATTTTATAGTGAAAATTAGCAAAGCCATATTTTTTTAACACTAAGTAAACAAATTCACTGGCTTCTTTTTTTTAAACAGAGGATGAATTTTATTAGCAACAGAGATCTCTACCTGCAATAATGCACAACTTACAAATGGATCAACAAAATGGTTTTAACTACACAATTTGTTACTAGCATGCATTTAAGTTATTTTTATATGTTTTGTACAGGTTGCACATCAGCCTTATTTCATTTCTGATCTAACATGGTGAATTTGGACTCTCTAAAGCATTCTGTAAAGTATATTGAGGAATTAAGATATAAGACTCAAGATGTAAACATTGTTTAGCTCCATAATATAAATGCCATAATTTTCCTTAACTTTATTGATTGGTAAGTATTTATCTGGTTTTTTGGCTAGTCTAAAGCAAGCATATTCTGAAGCATGTTGTGCAGAAATAATAAAATCATAAGATTTAGTGCTGGAAAGGGTCTTAGAAACAATCTAGTCCATATTCCATTTAACAAATGAGGAAACTGAAGACCAGAGAAATGAAAGTACTTGCCCAAGGTCACACAGATGATAAGTAACAGAGCTGAGATCTGAATCCTGGTTTTCAGACTGCAGATTCAGTGGCAGGGAGGGGGCTTCTATGATATTGTTGGGTCAAATCCTGATACCAAATTTGGAGGGGAATTAAAACAGCTTTATTATGAGGTTTAGCTAATAGCAATCATCCATAGTATGTGCACACACAGGCAAGCCACATGGAGCTATGATTATGGGGTCAAGGGGATGAACTTTTATGCATATAATGTTAATAGGATTTAAGATCTTTCCCACCCATTAATAGGTCTCACATGGAGCCCATTAAGGGAAGCTTGCTGAGGGGAGGCTTGCTCATAGGAAGACTTCCACACCTTTTGCTAATTTCTAATTAGGCACTGTGTCATGAGGGTCATGATGCCTTTTGGCTCTGAGAAGTGTATATATACTCTGAGTTGGTATTTTGCTTTGGGGGCTTGCTTATGAGAAAGATCTTATGATCTGCTGGTCATCTGCTGGCCATCTGAATGGCCATATGTTCAGAGCTCCCTGACTGCTAAGATATAAAAACTCTCTCAATTCAGGGATGTATATAGAAGTTTATAGTTGATTTAAGCAGGCAGAGCCCTGTCTCTTGGTCTTTATTTCTCTGCTTGTATTTTCTCTGTTTGTATTTTCTCTGAAGTTCAGGGTGGTAACTCTTCACCTGAAGAAGTGAATGTAATTTTAAAAAAGATTGGTGGCCCCTTAAACAGCTATCTTTCCTAGTAAAGCAGATCTAAGAACCTGTACTAGCAGCCATCCTGGGTGAGCCAGTGTGGTTGCCACTACACCCTCTTTCCCCTTTATTTCCATGTTCCCATCTCCTCCAGAGGAATAATAGGATAGAGATCAATGAGGGAGCCTGGAAACAATTGTTCCATTTTGGGAGAAAGACTTGCTGTCTGGGGTTGGGGAGAGTGGTGGAGACAGTATGACAAATTTGGCCACTTCATTTGCCTTAGCATTTCCCCAGGAGACCCTTTTGGACAAGCTGGTGTGGATCTTTCAATAAATGAGGGAGATCTTAGTTGGAAGTTGCATTTCCTCTAAAAGGGTAGCTGTGAATTTCACATGGGCCACAGAAGAGCTGGAGGAAATGAAGAATCCCCTGTTTTTCCAAATTTGGCCCATAGCATGGCAAACACCAACAGCATACTTGTTAGCATTATAGATATTAACAGTGAAATCTGCTACCCTTTCAGCAGCCTGAGAGAGGATGACAAGTTTGGCGTCTTGAGCTGAGGAGAGGTAAACAGTTCCAGAGTCAGTGACTCCCAAGTCATTAACTACAGCACAGGAAGCAACAAGGCCAGTTATCCTTCCTTTGACATGAACTATTCACATAGAGTCATGTTGGGGTTGTTTAGAGTGATGTCTTTTAGGTCAGGCCTATGTCTAGTGTCCAAGTCAATAACTTCTAAACAATTATGAAGAACTTCATCCAGTTCCTGTTAGAGGGGAGTATCATTCTATCACGGCCAACTCTTCATGACTCCATATGGGGTTTTCTTGGCAAAAATACTGGAGTGATTTGCCAGTTCCTTTTCTAATGGATCAAGACAAACAGAGGGTAAGTGACTTGTCGAGAGTGACACAGCTAGTGAGTACCTGGGGCTAGATTTGCGCTCATGTCTTCCTGACTCCATGACCAGCACACTATAGCTGCCTGAGGAGAAGGGGAGCAGGATTCAGAACAGTACGCTCCTTAATTTTAAGGTTTAGAGTAGTGAGGAGAGCTTGTCCACAAGTGGTTTGTTTTCTGACAGATGTATGTTGGATCTTATGAATTTGTAAAATGCTATCCACTGCATGAAGAACCTTTTGACAGTCTCCTGTCCCAATGTCAAGTCTTGAGCCTTTTCAGCCAGTAGAGAAATGGCTGCAATTGCTCTTAAATAGCTAACCATCCCAGGGATTACAAAATCCAGCTGAGAGGGATAATAAGCTACTGGCTGGTAGTCTTCCCCTAATTTTTTTTTTGGAGGGGGAAGGCAGGGCAATTGGGGTTAAGTGACTTGACCAAGGTCACATGGCTAGTAAGTGTTATGTGAAGTGTCTGAGGCTGGGTCTGAACTCAAGTCCTCCTAACTCCAGGGCAGGTGTTCTATTCACTGAGCCACCTAGCCATCCCCTTCCCCCAATTTTTGACTAAGAATTGCATTAACTGTACCATTGATCTTGTGGCAAAATAGATAGAAATGTTTGCCATAGTTGGATCTGGCAAACACAGAGGAGGAAATAATTATTTTAGGGTCTTAAAGTTATTCATACTCTCCTGAGTCCATTGGAGGGAATCTGGGACCTCATTATGGAACATAAAGGTTTAGCATCTTGGCCGGCTCAGAAAAAGGGCACACATTGCTTACAGTGCCCAAAAAGACCCAGTGCCTGTCATAAGATTTTCTTGGATTTGGGTCTGGAGAATTTCCTTATAGTTTCATTCCTTTGGGGAATTAGTTTCCTTCCTGTGGTTGAAAGCACATGACTGACATAATGGATTTCTTGTTGACAGAAATAGAATTTTTGACCTTGAGTCTTTGTGGCCCTGTTCTGCAAAGAAGATCAGTAAAGCAAGTGAATCTTGAAGGTTGGATTCTCTAATTTCTGAAGCTACAGGTATGTCATCAATATATTGCACAGTAGTGGAACCATAGGATGAAGTAAATAGTTCTAGGGTTTTTTTTTTTTAAGAATCTGAGAAAAAAAATTTGGGGAGTCTTGGAACCCTTGTGGAATTTTGGTCTGTGAGTTTTGTTTCCCCCTATAGGTAAATGCAAAAAGAAACCAGGATTGCTTATCTAAATGGATGAAAAAGAATGCTGAACATAAGTCAAGAATAGTAAAGCAATGAAAATGACCAGAAATAGCTACTATAGTGACAGGGTCAGAAATAATAGCTGTTAAGGGAATAACAAAGTTGTTCATTGCTGGTAGGTCCTGTACAAAGCAGGAAATGTTCGACTCTTTGTCTTTCTTTTCTTCTTTCCTTACTGGCAAGAAAGGGATATTGCAGGGTGAAAGCTCTTTCTTAACAGTGCTTTGGTTTTCTAGGTCTTGAATAACCAGTTTAATACCTTCAATTTGATCTTTGGAGAGGGAGTATTGTTTTACATTTGGTCAGTTACTAGTATCCTTATACTTAATTATTATGGGTTCAACTGCCAATCCACCCTTGTTGTTTGCATTAAAGGCTCATAATTCCTGAGCTACTACCTGTAGCTCTGGGGGGGTCCATCCAGGGATTCTGCTCCCTAACCCCTAGCTTTAAGCAAGACAAAAAAGCTGAGTGGTTGTTCTGCCCACACCTATTTTTCTTACAGAATATAGTGGCCATTAGTTTGTACAGCTAGTCATGTCCCAACATGTTTATTGATCCTGGTTCCAAGACTCCTGATCACCATCAATTAGAGATATTCCAACTTGGAAACTGAGTTGCACCTTCTCATTCGCCAAGTTGCTGTTGTCTGTCTAGCCTCTTTTTGCATTCATTTTTTTTTTTTTAACAATCTGTGTTCTTACAGTAATGGCACACTCCTGGCTGACTTCCTCTTCCACTAAGGGTAGTCTTTAGGCTGGATGGCCTAATTGTAATTGAGCTACACTAAGGAATTCTTAGTCTTCTTCTTGGTTTCCTTCTCCTTTTTTTTTTTTTTTAAATTTTATTATAGTTTGCATCATTCATTTCCACAAAATTTTGAGTTACATATTTTCTCCCCCTCTTTTCCCCACCCACCGCCCCAAAACAG
>CM053586.1:153682478-153703835 GCA_028646515.1 Pseudochirops corinnae | reverse complement strand
ATTTTTTTACAATCTCTGTGGGGCTCTGCTTCCAGAAGGGAAAGCTCTGTCCCAAATCGCTGGGGTCCTCCCGGCTGCCGTAGACTTCCGGCTGACTGGATAATGAAGACTCCAAGACCGAGGCCCAAGACGACGGTCCGGATCCAGGCTGCTCAACGCAAGAGCACTGGTCTGAAAACAATCACTCAGTCCCCCTGCTTTATGCAGGCTGAGGGCAGGAAGCTACAACGCGGAGGCGGGTGCAAAACCTCCGCCTTTCGCTTCTCCGCTCTGGAGACCTTTCGCCCGGAAGCTTATCTCCCTCTTTCACAATCCCCCCTCGAGCAGCTGGTGCTAATCCCCCCTACTTGCAGCTGGTGCTAATCCGCTCACCTGAGAGCTTTCTCTGCACCTTCCGCCCAGCCGCCCCCGGGGCACAGCCACGGCTTCAGGTCAGGCTGGTTTTGGTTCGCAGTGCTGATATGGTTCCTCATAGCCGAGCTGACTTTAGTGGGAAGTATCTTTGTATGCTTTTGAAGTTCTAGGATTGGTCCAGAGTCCTATTCCATGGGTATTTTGGGGTGGCTATGTGAGAGCTGCGATATATTGCTGCTGCTACCCCGCCATCTTGGCTCCGCCCCCCTTCCTTCTCCTTTTTTAGGCCCTCCCACATTTACCTGGTTGCAGTCATAATCTGGTTTAAGCCTAAACCTTGCCAACAGGTCCCACAGAACTGAAGAGACTAAGCTGGTGAGGAGTAGCAGATGGTGCTGATGTGCCTTGGGGTATAGGCCACTGTACTGCTTGTTGTTCCTCTTTTGTTTCAAAGAGTACTGCTTGAAGGCTGACTCAAACTGCAGCTGAAACTCAGTAGAACTCTTATCTTAAGGGCCAACATCTTCATTTTTTTCCCTCAATACTTTCCGGTAGAAAGATTCTAGGATGGTGTTTAGCAGTCCCTAATGGTAGATTGTAAGAGCCACTCTTGCCTGCAATGTCACAGGTGATGGTGCATAGCCCCTTTCCTAGAGCCAAGAGACTTTATGATGTAGAGGGTCCGAATAATCTTTTTAGGTTATCTGGTGAGAGGATGCTTTGGAGGAGTCAATGCACACCAGCTTACACTGGTTAAAGCTTCCTCAGATTCTCAGAATTTTCCCTTATTGAGGGGAACAGAGGTTTTAGATTGTCCAAATCACCAGATCAGAAAGGGGCATAGACTCACATTACTCCTCCAGAGACTGTTAAGGTAAATGTGTAGGGGAAAATTTCCCCCTGGCTTGCCAAGTCCTGAAGGCCCAGGGGTAGGGTAGCCAGGTAGTCCAGAAGGAAAGAAGTAAGTATATTCATAGGGAATAGTAGCTTTCTTGTTTGTTACTATTCTTAAATAATACCTTAGTTCATGGATTAGTCAGAAACAGTCCCAATTACCTTCCAGGCATTTTTCTTCATTTTTGTGGTCTCAGATCCTCATCTAATTGATGGAGGCTATTTTTGGCCTTTCCTGCTCTGACCCTCCAGAATTCCAGGAACCAGGTTCCACCGAACCTTCAAAGAACCCTGGGAGATTTCCCTCTTTCAGGAGTTTCATCCTTATTTACCCTTGGGGAAGGATACCAATCATCTATGTGAACCCATCCATATAGAAAGTCAGGTTCTTCTTGATTCCTGAGGTTCCTGCTCTAGGGAAAGGGGACAAAGAAAGGGAAAGAAAGGGAAATGAGGAACAAAAGGGTATGCAGGAGGAAGGCATTCGGGGTGAGATGGTTCTAAATCTTTTACTCTGTCTTCCAGCATCCTAATTTTCTCTAAATCACCACCCATCTAATTCTCAATTAGATGGAACTTATTGATTTCCTCCTGTTTTTGTGTCTGATATGCAGCAATATTATCCCAAAGGAACAAGTATTTCATCTGCCCCGAGTAGAGGCCATTTTTAAAGAAATCATGCAAGTAAGGTAATTTGGGATGCAGGAATGAACCATCCTCAGGCCATTGCATATCTGGGGAGGCATGAGTAAAGCTGTTTCAGACATGACAAAATCTTATGAGGTGCTTAAACGATATACCTGCTGAAAGTATATTAAGTTTAGCTATTGACTAGTAACATTTTGCTAATTGCCGAAATCACAGAAAACTATAAGGCCTCCTCACTAAGACCCATGGTCATTCAAAAGAAATCAGCCTAGCAATCCACATAAGGAATGGATAGAGGCTGCCTTTTGCACAGTTATAATACGTTATCCGGACAGCTAGGTGTCTCAAAGGGTAGAGCACTGGGCCTGGAGTCAGGAAAACCTGAGTTCAAATCTGACCTCCGATACTTATAAGCTGTGTGACTCTGGGCAAGTCACTTAACCCTGCTTGCCTCAGTTTCCTCCTCTATAAAATGAGTTGAAGAAGGAAATGACAAGCCTCTCCAAAATCTTGGCTAAGAAAACCCCAAAAGAGGTCACGAAGAATCAGAAAGGATTGAAATGATTAAATAAAATCATTATATTATCAGGGAAACAATTCATTGAGTTAATACATTGGGATACATCTCTTAGACTGGAGTGTCATCTAAAAAATGAATTAGAAGCAGGCCAGATCACTTTGTAAAACTATATTGTGTTTTCAATAATTCCAAGATGCTTCTTGCCATAGAAGATTATTTTTGTAACATCAGTATTCTCCCCTTTGTGTTATGTGGCTATAAAGAATATAACATTGCACTCACAGATAAATCAAAATTGCAGATGATATCTCTGATCTATCCAAGAATCAAAGAATCAGTTTGAATTGATGACTGTACAAAAAAGTCTGGGAAAAAGCTGCTCGATAGAATTTTCAGGATTAGCATGCCACTACCGCTTCTTTTCTACCCAATTTAAAATGTAAGGCTATCCCACATATCTAATTGCTCTCTTGAGCAATCTGATCCCACTAATAATGAGAAGTCAGAATACCTTGAATCTTTTTTCAAGCTAATTAATTAATGTGATGCTCACCCAAAGCAGCCATCACCTATTTGCCATAGAATATTATTCTTTGGCTTATACAATATATAATTTTCTAGTACTCATTTTTATTGAGAGCAAAAATTCAGCCATGTACTGGATCCAGTTCAAGGACGCATACTTCAACATAATCTAGGGGAATGTGCTGGAGAGGATTAGTTAGGTTAGATCAATATTTTAGGAGAAATATTATCAACTAAAAACTCATTAGAGTTGCTAGAAGAATTGAGGACATTGCAAAAACTATGGAATTAAAAATTAATAATTTTCAATTTAGAAAACATCTTAATGATAACAGTACATACATCCATTATTGATTTTTAAAGTTTTCTAGCATATTCAATTTGCTCAGTTGGAATGAACTTTGTGTGTTATACACAACTAGATCCCAGACATTGACTCATTCTCCAGTTACCACTAAATGCCCTTTTTTTTTTTGATAGATTTTCTTTTGCCAGTAAATCTAGTTATCTTTTTATATGTTGTCAGGCTATGGTCAATTCATAAGTAACATGGAAACCAGCTTCTTGCCCACACCCATAAAGAGAGGCAGGGAGTTTGAAGGTTTTTTTTTTTTGGTTATGTTTTTAAAGAAATCAGAATGGTAATTGTAGGGCTTTGGAAATCTTCAGGTTTACTACGGTCATTTATCAGGGATCCCACTTCTGACACTAAAATTGTCAATTGAGAACAAACCCCAGACTTAGGGCTACTTTGACTAAATGCATTCAAATGAAAAACATAGGAACAAAATTAGTCTGTAATTTTTATGTGTTTGAATAGAATACTGCAACATTTTATTCTAAATTTCAAATTATTGTACTATTAATTAACAGATAAATTCAGAGAATAGGTCTTAATTGAATTTATCAATTCCATAATGTGACCTGCATGTTAGAAAATTTATTAATAACATATAGAAATTTTATCCTTTGTTCAGATCTTTGGGGCAAATTTTATCCTGGTAACTAGCAAACAAACCCTGTAAGCCTACAGAGCAGAGAAAGAACACCATAATATTCTAAACTGCTTAGCCATTAAGTTTGGCTCTAAGAAGCCAATACTCTTATACTTTCCTTCATGACCTCAGCAGCTGACATACAGTTTCTCCCTCCCTCCTACCTCCTGCCATCATCTTAAGTGACTTCAATCTTTACCTTGACTTTGCAGGTCATCCTCCCCAACTCACTTGACTTCAATCTTTACTTTAGCCATTTTCACCTTAGGTGTCAACCTATTAAAACAGCCAGTCTCCAAGATCATGAATTCTAAAATCCCCTCTAACCACAATTTTCTGGTCTTCCAACTTTCCTATTCACTGTTCTTGAATGTGTTTGGCTTTATTTTGAACTTCTGTCCCTTGATCTTCCTCTTTTCCCCCCCACTCCAGTCTATCAGTCATGTAACCGGTGCCTCAGAGGAGTATCTCTGGTTCACACAGACCAGATTCAGTCTTGAAGACTTATCATTAATTCTGTGACTTTCACTCCAGGAAATGCTGAAAACAGCTAAATGTGACTTTTTTCTAGCTATTTGGGCTCCTCCACCAGTCTGCTGAAAGCACTCTAACAAAAAGCATTTAAATATAGGACAAGTTTATTAAAAGGTATTTAATATGGGGAAAATATTATTTGTTAATATTGTTTGTATTAGCTTGATATGGTTAGAAAGTTGTCTAACCTGAAAATCACATGTCATGGTAACCTCAGAAATTCTCTAGGGAAGCCAAAATGCTTGTGTTGGGTTCACCTGCATTTTGGATCTACTCCCAAAAGCTTGTGTTTTGGCTTTGCCCCAGTTTTATTGAAGGTTTATACTTATCTGCTTATACACACACACACACACACACACACACACACACACACACACACACACGTGTGTGTGTGTGTGTATATACACGCATATATGTATACACATATATGTATGTGTGTATATATATATTGAAGCAAACTGCATGTGTAGATCATGTGTTGGCACCCTTGTTTGAACTCTCTATAATGTAAATTTCACGAAAACTCAGGAAGGGGGTCACACCCTTTTCTGGCTCCCTCTTCTGTTGAACTAACTTACTAAAATTCTTACTAAGATTTTTTTTTTTAGGTCTTAGGGTTTGTTCTCAACGGACAATTTTAGTGTCAGAACTGGGATCCTTGATGACTGACCTGAATAAACCTGAAGGTTTACAAGGACCATGGAAGCTGAGTAAGTCTCCATGATCTCTGTATTGAGTATGGACAGGACCCACCAATGGGATCAAATCAGGTAAGTCAAGAAACTGGTGAGTTCCTGGGATTCAGGTCAAACACAGTAAAAGTCTTGGATTAGAACTCCAAGTGTCTAGAAAGTTAAGGGCCTATGTTTGGCCTTAACCTAGGGAAGGACTCAGGTGAGGTTAAAACTAGCCTGGCTGTCCTGATCCTCAAAGAAGTTCTCTCAGCTTGATCATCCAAGAGCTCTAGGACAGCATTACAATCAGTTAAAATCTGGCAATAATCTGTCATTCATGGGAAATGTCATATGCTGTTTAAAAGGAATGTGGTCTGAGATCTGCTAAGCATGTATGTCTCTAGGAAAGTTGAAGGACAACTTTGTGTAGGTGAAGGTAAAATCCTCTTTACTCAGGTTCCCCATTATGCTTTCTCCTTTTTGAACTGGAGGCAATCTGAGGTAAGAGACAGTGGAGGACTAGGCTAGTTTAAGGGTAAAAGATTTGGTCATAGATATCTTGATAGGATCAAGGGTGGAAGGTAGCTGAAAGTTACCTAGAGATAACAGACAATGGAGGGCTTTGGCTAGGTTAAGGGTAACAGAGATTCAGTCATATTGCTAATGGAAGGCTTCTGACCTCTGGGGAATGTCAGGTCAAGTGGGAAGATCCAAGGAGGTTCCCAGAGCCTAAACCCTATCATGACTATTTGACATTACTCTTTGGGGTAGGAGTAGCTTTTTTTTTTTATCTCAATATCTTCCTTTGAATATGAACCCAGATCTTCTTTTACACCATACTAGCTATCTATGATCTGGTTCTTTTTTCCTTTGCTTACTTGTTTTATTTTATTTTTAGCAGTTTATTTCTTGGTGTTCTCATGTAGATACAAGGAAATGCAAAAAATGCTCCCTGTCCTCTAAAAGCTCACATTCTAATAGAAGAGAAAGCATGTAAATAGCTCCAATATTAAAATACAGCTGTAGTCCTAATGCTTACGTTTTAATTAATCAATCAATCAACATTGAATCAGCAAGCATTTATTAATTATTTACTAGATATTGGACACTGTGGTAAGTGCTAGGGATACAATTAAAAAGAAAAATTTGTCCCTGCGCATTGAGCTTATACGTATAGACAAGTTATTTTATTTTATTTTATTTTTTGTTCAGGACTTTTGACTCTTTGTGACTCCAGTTCGTTTTCCTGGCAAAGATACTGGAATGGTTTGCCATTTACCTATCCAGCTCATTTTATAGATCTAGGGCAAGAGGTAAGTAGATTTAAACTGTAGTATCAAAGTGAGTGGAACTAGAACTAAGAAAGAATGAGATATGCCTCTTCAGACTGATTGATAGAGACTGATACAGTGGAGATGATGAGGGTACAGGCTCTGGGAACCCCCTTGAGCTCTGATTGAATCTTCCCACTTGATGAGGCATTTGCATGAGGCCATAAGCTTTTCATTGTGGCCCTGCCCAGACCTCTGTTACAAGCCTAGCCCTCTATTGTCCATCTACTTCCCACCCTTGAGCCTGTCAAAATCTCAATCCACCCTTGAACTGGCCTAGCCCATCATTGTCTGTTGGCTCCAGGTAGCCTCCAGCAACTTCCCACCCTTAATCACTCATTGACCTCATTAATTCCTCCTAAAGGTCCTCCCCAAACTCCTCCTCCAGACCACCTCTAGATTCCTCCCACAACCTTTCCGTATATAAGACCCCTTCTTGCTTCCGTGTGTAAGAGTGTCATAGAATGACCTAGCACAGACTTACTCTGTATCAGACTTGCTCTGGCCTGCTTGTCCAATTCAAGCATTACAGATACCGAAGCTCCTTAAGAGTCTACCCAATATGGCAAACTTTTAATAAACTTTGCTTTTTTTTTTTTGTATGAGAGAAGACTTGAGTGGAATTCATTCAGCAGGACCTGGCATGTTGGTATTTTGGGGTCTCAAGCATCCTACCCCTAACCACATAAGAGAGAGCTCTTGAAATTTGGAATGACCTGGTTCATGAAATTTGGAATGACCTGGTTCAAATGCCACCTCTGTGAATGATGGCTTCCTCATCTGTAAAAAAGGGATACCACATTTATAACATCATTCTCAAAGGTTGTTGTAAGGAGATTATGTATGTAAAACACTTTGTAAACCTTTAAGTATTAAAGTCCATTATTATTGAGTACATGGGGAAATAAATCTTCAGCAGAAAGATTTAAAAGAGTGGTTGAGATTTCACCTAGAGAGGAGAGGGTAGAAAATAATGAGATAATGTTTTTAAAGTTGAAAACCTTAAGATCTATTGTAATTATTATTATTTTAAGGAAATAGCAAGGTTTTCACTAGCCAGAATGTTATTGCAACAGGTTGACAAGAAATGTAGACCTGGAGGGTGGAGGGCAAAAACTCCTTACTCTCTTCCTAGCTGCTGATGGTGTAGGCTAGGGACTAGAAATTCTGAGGCAAGAGCTGGTTGACAATTCTTTTAGTCCATAGCTAAGATTACGAACGACTACACCTTGCTAAGAGTAGCCAACAAACAGTGAACATGCCCCAGGCTAGGATTAAGACTATTCTTTTAATTGCCTCTGCCCCTTGCTGTTTCATAGTCTGTGGTCTCAGGCTGTTTTTTGGCAGGATTAGAAAATTCCTTTTAACTTCCAGTTAAGAGAATGGGGTTCTGGTGCTCAGTGCTTTGGGGACTTCGACAAAAAAACAGTATGATAATAGTAACAAACGCTGGAGCTATGAGTGGACCAGGGATACTAGTCCATTTTGTCTCCAAGTTCCTCCCCAGCTGGCAGGCAACTGAAGTTGATTAGAGACAAAAGCTGAGAGAAATAATTTAAGATCATTACCCTCCACCAGCCTTATACATTTTGTTGTGTAATTATGTATATCTGCCAAGAACAAATAACTAACTCCTGGTTTAGACCCTGTGTTCTGACCAACACAGAACCTTTTTGTCTACTTATTATTATTACTAAAAATATCTAAAACATGAAAATAATGTGTAAAAGGCAAATTAAAAGGTCAGTATGTGTTTACTAAGTTCGTAATATGTGCTGGCCATGTTAGAAGGTTGCTTCCTAGATATTTAGTGAGATGGATCAAGACTGAATGATTCAATCTTTGTTGCATTCCAGCCTGTTAATTGAGTGCTCTAGAGGGCAAGAACAGTAAGAGAGAATAATTGTATCAGAAGGAGGTTCTGGGACCATGTCTTTGGGCTTAAGAAATTCCTGTGGTTGCAGTAGTGGAAATGTGGTGAGAAACAGAAAGATTTCTTTGGTTCCTTTGGTCCTCTTGATGGGATCTGGACCCTGAATTTTCCCATCATTTCAGCAACTCAGGCCCTGGTGTTTCACCTGAGGCTTCTGGCCCATCCCATCCCATCCCACACTCAGAAATCCTTTTAACTGCCCTTTCACATGCCTCTTCTACAACTTCTTTCATTGTCTGCACCTGGCCCACCCCTGGCTATTTATCACTCCTTAATCCCATCTAGATCTAATCACTCTCTTTTTTGTATATAAGTACCAATCTTTCCCCCATTAAATTGCACAGATTACTTTGACTGAAAGAAGGTTTGAGTAGTGGAATTCTTTTGAGGCAGACCTCTTTATATCCTTGCATTTTGGGGTTCCCAGCACCCTAAATTGCAACATTCTTACGACGCAAAATACTGAAGGCCTATTGACCTGGCTGAAGGGAGAGAAGCAGAGACTTACTTATAAGAATACCTCATTTTATTGCATTTTGCAAATTTTGTGGGTTTTTTTTTAATTGAAGTTTTGCGGTAACTCTGCATTGAACAAGTCTGTCAGCATCATTTTTCCAACAGCATGTGTAAATGTCACATCCCTGTGTCACATCTTGGTAATTCTCACAATATTGCAAACTTTATCATTATTATTCTGTTATGATGGTCTGTGATCAGTGCTCTTTGATGTTGCTATTATAATTGTTTTGGGGCACCACTAACTTCACCCATATAAGAAGGTGAACTTAATCAATAAATGTTGTGTGGTTCCTGCCTGCTCCACCAATCGACCATTTCCGTCTTTCTCCCTCTTTTCAGGCGTCCCCATTCCTTGAGACACAGCAATATCGAAGAATATTACATAAACTTAGTTGATAAAGCAGCAGGGCTTGAGAGTATTAACTCCAGTTTTGAAAGAAGTTCTACTGAAGATAGAATGTTATCATACAGTACTGCATGCTACAGAGAAATGTTTCATGAAAGGAACTATTAATTGATCTGGCAAACTTCATTGCTGTCTTATTTTTAAAAAGTGACAGAGCCACTACAACCTTCAGCAACCAGCACCCCACTAAGTCAACATCAAGGCAAGACCCTCTACCAGCAAAAATATTATGACTTGCTGAAGGCTCAGATGATTGTTAGTACTTTTTTTCACAATATTTTTAAATTAGGGTATATGTATTTTTTTTGGATATAACACTTTTGCACATTATTGCACACAATATAGTGCAAACATAACTTTTATATGCACATGGAAGCAAAAAAAAATTCTCGTGATTCCTTTTATTGGGGGCTATTTGTTTTATTGTGTTGGTCTAGAACCAAAATTGCATCTTTCCACAACATCTACAGTATGCCTATACTTTAGAAAGAGAAAAAGGAGGAGTGGCTAGGTGGCACAATGAAAAGAGCATGGGCCCTGGAGTCAGGAGGACCTGAATTCAAATGTGACCTTAGACACTTTACATGCACTAGTTATGTGACCTTGGGCAAGTCACTTAACCCCAATTGCCCTGCCTTCCCCCCTCCAAAAAAGAAAAAAGAAAAAAAGAGAAAGAGAAAAAGGAAACTTTAGGAAGAAAAAAAGGAAATAACAGAAAGGAAAAGTACTTAAGTACCTAAAAATTATTTAGTAGAATTTTATTTTTTCTAATTACATGTAAAGATAGTTTTCAACATTCATTTTTTATAAGATTTTGAGTTCCAGATTTTTCTCCTTCCCTGCCTTCCCCTCTTCCCGAGACAGCAAGCAATCTGATATAGGTTATACATGTTAGCCCTTAAAATTTTTAAAACTCTTCATTAAAGTTCTAGTTTAATGCTGCATTTTAGTATAATAATGATTCTGGTTTCTTTCTCTAAATAGGTTCTAACAAATTAAAGAGGCTTTGAGTATGAATTTGGGGAGAAGCTGTGTGTCTATTATTCAAGGATCTACCTGCTAAACTCAGAAAAGCCCATCACCAAGAGGGTGACCATCAGGTAATGACTTTTTTGACCAAAGCAACTCAAACACATATATACACAGAAAGATCAACAAAAGTATGGTTCAGTTAGCATGTATGTTGCTAAAACAAGTATCTGCACAGAGGAAATCATGGATATTTTGAAGTGATGTCATTTTTAATAGGGCCAGACTAAGGGTGGAAATGTATTACATGTTGTTCACTTTCCTTTTTTTCTCTTTTCCCTATAGAAGCATAAAAATCCATGGACAGTTCTTAAATGTTTTCTATTTTTTTTTTTGGAGGGGGGAAGGCAGGGCAGATGGGGTTAAGTGACTTGCCCAAGGTCACACAGCTAGTTTTGTGTTAAGTGTCTGAGGTTGGATTTGAACTCAGGTCCTCCTGACTCCAGGGCAGGTACTCTATTCACTAAGCCACCTAGCTGCCCCTTCTTAAATGTTTTCCATAGTGGAGGGCCTGACATGCTGTGGTCACAAGGACATGACTTGAATGACTGCGCAGTAACAATGACATGTCTTCTGCAGCCATTTCTTCTGTTGTCCAATTGCTTATTTTTGAAGCTTCTTTATTCTGCTTTCTTCCTCTCCTTTTGAAGCTTACCTTGAACGTATATTCCCGGTAGATTCTTCTGTCCTCATGTTTCTAAACTGCAGGAAGTGACCCAGGGTGAAGTTTCATAAACATTTCTGTTTCCAGGTCATAAACAATCTCACAGGATCCATAATGATATAGTGAACAGCATATTGACTCTAGTCTAGAGTATAGAGTCAAAGGATCTGCTTTCCAATCTCGGCTCTGCTCTTCACCTTGTGTACCCTTGGGCAAATCACTTCACATTTCTGGGCCTCAGTTTCCTCCTCTATAAAATAAAGGGTTTGGACTAGATGGACACTAAAGTCCCTCTCAGCTCTAGATCTGTGATCCTATGAGCTTTCAAATCCAGTGGTATTTTTTTTTTCAGGCCTCATTCTACCTGATTTGCTTTTTATTTTTATTTTTGGAGGGGGGAAAGCAACACAATTGGGATTAAGTGACTTGCCCAAGGTCACACAGCTAGTAAATGTGTCAAGTGTCTGAAGCCGAATTTGAACTCAGGTCCTCCAGGGCTGGTGCTCTATTCAGTGTGCCACCCAGCTGCCCCTCTACCTGATTTCTATGCAGCTTTTGGTAACATTTAACCACCACCTTTTCCTGAATACTCTTTGCTCTTTCCTTTCTGACACTGTTCTTTCAGTTTTCCTCCTACCTGTGTGACCACTCTTTGGGTTCCCTTGCAGGATCATTATTCATTTTCCTGGCCACTATACTCTACAGCCCTGGCCCTCTCTTCATTTGCAGGACCATTATCCTAATTTAGCTCTTTCTCATTTCCTAGTTAGGCTTTTTGCTTTGAATTTCTCGCCTCTCCAAGGTATCCTCCACACAGCTGACAAATTTATATTCCTAAAATGATGATATCACTCTCCTGCTCAAAAAAACTCAGTAGCTAAACACTGGTACCAACCAAACTTTGAGGATATGTTGGCTAGTCTGGACTTTCATAACTGCAGGTGCCATCCTTCCTTTGTGAATGTTAACAAACAGATATTATTTGCTAGGGAATATTAATCTATATACGTCTTTATGGATGGGATGAGGACTTTTCTCCTTTATATTAAAATCCTGAAGTTCCACCAATCTCCCCCTTTGCTGCTCTCCCACTATTTAGGTAAACATTCACTTGTAGAATCTCAAGAGAAAGTTGTTAACCCTTTCAAGTAAAGACTCTATTATCTTCTATCCTGGAACAATTCACCACTCCATCTAGCTAGTCACTGCTCCAGAATCCCTGGGAACAAGACAAACAAGTCATTACTGCCTTGCTTCAGCGATGAGACTCTTTCTGGGATACCTGGCGATTTCTTTTGTCCTACTTCCCTATCTGGGTTGTTGCAACCCCCCACTGACCATTTGTGGATCTGTCACACTTTCTGTTCCCCCCACTAGCCTGAGACTGTAGAACCTTGCACTATACAGATAATTTGACGGGGAACTGACTAGAGGCGAACCGGCGCAATGTCGGCTCATCTCCAATCCTCTAGAGACCTCTACTGGCTGCAAAGAGTATCCTTCAATAAACCTTAGGATACATAAATTCTGTGCCTGTGGCGTCTTACTTTTCACCTTGGGTTGGAGGTTAAGTTTATCACAAACTCATTTATAGAAAGCAGTTACCACAAACTAATCAGTTAACTAGTATTTATTAAATACCTTCTGTGTGCTAGTCACTATTCTAGGCACTGAAGCTTTACATATAAGGAATAAAACAGGAATAATATGAACAGGAGAATTTTATCACATTCCTGTTTTGAGGATACCCTGTGGATTCTCAAAATGGCTCCAATTCATTGTCTAAAAGGAGTATACGCTCAATAAGGTTACCTAATCCTCTAGGTAGGAATATGAACTTCTCGGTCTGACATGTAAACTATCTACAATTTAACTCCAACCTAATGTATTACTCCTTTTCAAGAACCAAAATAATACTAATGACTATGCCCAGAATTGGAAACTCTACTTCTTACATTGATCTCCATGCTCTTGCACAGACTGTCCTTCATGCCCAGAATTCAATCTCTCTTTAGCTCTGCTTCTTCTATTTCTTTAAAATTTAGCTCAATTACTCAATTATTAACATTCACAAAGGAAGGATGGCACCTGCAGTTATGAAAATCCAGACTAGCAAACATATCCTCAAAGTTTGGTTGGCACCAGTGTTTAGCTACTGAGTTTTTTTGAGCAGGAGAATGAAATCATTACTTTAGGAATATAAATTTGTCAGCTGTGTGGAGGATACCTTGGAGAGGCGAGAAATTCAAAGCAAAAAGACTAACTAGGAAATGAGGAAGGACTAAATTAGGATAATGGTCCTGCAAATGAAGAGAGGGCCAGGGTTGTAGAGTATAGTGGCCAGGAAATGAATAATGATCCTGCAAGGGAACCCAAGGAGTGGTCACACAGGTAGGAGGAGAACTGAAAGAACAGTGTTAGAAAGGAAAGAGCAGAGATAGAAGACTTTCCTGATGCTTTCAATTTTTGGAGCTCTCTCTTCTCATCTATGTATATGTCTGCTTGTGTTCATGTTCCATTCCCCTAGTATCATATAAGTTCCTTGAGGGTATGGGCTGTTCATCTTTATCTGGTTCTATCCCCAGTATTTGTCACAGAGCCTTGAACTAATTGTTAAAGAATTTTTGTCGTTTTGTTGTTGAGTCTTTTCAGTCACATTTGACTGTTTGTAACCCCATTTGTGGTTTTCTTGGCAAAGATACTGGAGTGGTTTGCCACTTTCTTCTCCAGCACATTTATAGATGAAGAACTGAGACAAATGGTTAAGTGACCTGCCTAGACTCACATAACTGGTAAGTATCTGAGGCTGGATTTGAACTCATGAGAATATCTTCTTGATTCTAAATCTAGTGCTCTATCCACTCTGTTCCACCTAGCTGCCCTTATCACAGAATAAGAGTCAATGAATGTTTATTAAAAGCCTACTATGTGCCAGGCACTGTGCTAAGAGCTGGGGATACAAATATGAAAAAAGAAAGACAGTCCCTGTCCTCATCATTTCTCACCTGGCTGTACTACTTTGGGATTTCTCTGACTGAATAAGTGAAAGATCTTTGATTTTAGCAGTGTGGGGAAAATTTCTATGTGCAAACTATGTTCTCCACATCAGATCCCAACCCAATGCAGGTTGCAATTTAGCATAGATAAATCCCAGTGTTTGGGATGAAAAATATCCTCCATCCTTAATTTAGTGAAAAGAAATAAACACAGAGATCTCTTAGGATAAGAACAGGACTTTATTCTCTTTCCTGGGAGAAGAGGGTGGTCTTTCCCATGACTTATCATGGAGAAGAGGCAAGTTACAAAAGATAGTACTGGAATTTATAACCTAACTTAGTCAAGACCCCTCCCCGACTGTTTCCCCTCTCATTGGTGGAGAGGCATACTTCACCAAATACTTCCCCAACTGGGACAGCAAGGAAAGATAAGAGGAGGGTCCCACCAAGGCGGGAAAACAGACAAAGGAACATAGAAGTGATTGACAGAAGCAATTTGAAAAGTTAACCACCCCAAATTGAGAAGTTTTCACTCATCCCATATACCAGGGATTTCCCTGAAGCCATACAGAGTTTAAATAACTTACCCATCGCTGAATGGCTCATGAAAAAGCATTTGTTAAACATTCAGCTATGTACTTGGCATTGTGGTAAATGCTAAGGGATACAAATACTGAAAGCGAGATAATCTCCACTCTCCGGGAGCTTACTTAGTAATAGGGTGAAGACAATACATATTGGGAATGGTGGTCAGGGAAGAGCATTTTGGTCTTCGAAGTCACAGAGGTTAGTGATGAGGCACTAGGCAGTTGATTGGCCCTACCCAGGGATGGTAATATTGATTTGATTGCTATTCTTATAGCTGGAGATAGAAAGGAGGTGGGGAGTGTGGAAAGAGGCCCATGAAAAGGGCATGTAAGTTTACTGCTCTGCATGAAGATGGCTAGAGGGGTTTGGGTCTCAGATATATAAAAAGTTCAGCAGAAGTGGTTACACAGCTAGGAAATATCTTTGGTAAGATCTGAACCTCAGTCTTTGGATCCATGCCCAGCACTTTATCCACTATACCATATTTTATTTATGTCTTTTCCGTAGTAAGTGATTATTAAATTGAATTGGGCGTCTGCTAAAAGAGTCTATACAACTGGCAAGTAACACAATTGATGCCAAACACTTCTAGAGTCCCTAGTCTGCTTCCTGAAAGGCTTTATAATTTCCCTTCAGTGTAGTCAGGTCTGCAGTTATCTGGCACAAGTGGGCGGAAGGTGTTGGCCTGAGAAGCAATAAGCAGTGCAGTTTCTGGAGGCTCTAGCTTTATCCTTGCGAGGTGAAAAGCAGTAGAAGGATTATCTAAGAGCAGATTGTTTTTGTTTGGGTGTGAGGCAAAAAGTGGAGTCCTCATCCCCTAGGGAGTGATTTGTACCATTGGCTATAGGGCAATTAATAGGACCCAAGGGAAGGAAGTGGGGGGGGGAGGGGGGAAGGGCCAGATAGAAGTTACCTACAACAGTAAGCAGCTGTTGTTCCAGGATTCACAGGGGATGAAGTGCAAGAGGTAGGGAAAAGATCAGGTGATTTAGAGCCTGTTTGGGATGAAAAACCTCATCCGAAATTGAATCAAGAACACGGAGATCTCTTAGGATAAGAACAGGAATTTATTCTCTTCCCCCGGAGAAGAGGGCAGTCTTCCCCATGACTGATCATGAGAAAGGGGAAAGGCAGTGTGGGTTGAACAGAATTTTTAAACCCTAATGTAGTTAAGCCCCCTTCCCCCCAACTGTCCCTTCTCCCATTGGCTGAGACTCGGACTCAAGTCTCCACACGAAAATCTTCCCCAACGACAATTCACAGGGAAGCCCACCACTATCTCTCAGTGGCTGGGAAACAGGCTTACAAAGAACAAGGAAGCTGACTGACAGCAAGGGAAAGGGGCAAGGGTCCCAGAGCAGGGGAGGGGGAGTGAGCTCAGGCTGTCCCTGACTCTCACTGGCCAAGAGGAGGGGCCCACAGAGTCGGGAAATCAGACAAAGGACTAAAGCTAGGTGGGGGTTGAAAGACTACTGAAAGGGCTTCGTGCTGATTGACAGCAGTAATAGAGGGGGAGGATAGTTAATAATCCAAAACTGCCTGAGAAGTTTTCACTTCCCCAGACAAGCTGAAAGAGACCTTAGAAGCTATCTCAGTCCAACACTCTCATTTTACAAAAAAAGAGCCTAGTTTCAAAGAGGTTAAGTCACTTGCCCGAAGTCACACAGATAAGAGGTAACAGGGATGGCATTCAAACCTAGGTCCTCTGATTCCAGACCCAGAATTCTTTTTGCTATATAATTTTTAAGCCTGAGCTAAAGAAAACAAATTATGAAAAGGAGTAGCAGGTTTCTGGGGGATAGTGACCCATCTCAAGCAACTTCTCTACCCAATACATCAGTCTTTAGAGGAGAAGGCATGACTAGCCTGCCATTTCACTGAATTAATCACACTCCTAGATCAGTAGAGTCAGCCAGGTAAGGCCTTATTTGCCTCCTGTCAAAATTGATTTGTTTGCTTTAGTTTAATGTTAAGGAGGGGATAGTGGCCTTTAATCAGGGCTTTGAGCCTGCCCTGTTTTTTGAGCCAACTGGTCTGGACCTAAATGTGAGACTCCATTTCTTCATTACCCATTTGGTCTGCTCGTTCTTGTATTAAGCCTGGCCAATTGTCTTTACCTACTCTTTACCTTTTGGATTATCCAGTTCAGGGGTGGGGAACCTACAGCTTTGAGGCCACATGCGACCCTCTAGGTGCTCAAGTGTGGTCCTTTAACTGAATCCAAACTTCTTTGTTAAGTTCCCCACTCCCGATCTAGTTAGTACCCTAGCTATGCCTAGGCCCAGTGATCCATGCCATATTGCACAGCCCTAGGAAACTAGGTAGCTTCTTAGATAGTGCTGGACTTGGAGTCAGGAAGGCCTGAACTTGAATCCTCCCTTGGATACTTACCAGCTGTGTGACCCTTGTCAAGTCACTTACCCACTCTCAGCCTCAGTTTCCTCATTTGTAAAACTGACAAGTCTTAAATGTCAAACTGAGGAGTTTATTATTGTACTGTTATAAATATGTTGTCTACAGAATAAAGTTATATAATAATACCACATTTGAAAAGCACTCTTCAAACCTTAAAGCACTACATAAATCCTGGCTATTATTATTATTAAAATAGAGCAATATGGTTAGAAAGGTAAATTAAGGCTTAATTTTGAAGAAGGAATGGGAAAGAAAGATGGAATAAGCATTTATATAGCACCTACTACATGGCAGACATTGTATTACCTTTGTAAATATCTGAGTACTTTACAAATATTATCTTGTTTAATGGTCACAACAACACTGGGAGGTAGGTGCTGATATTATTCCCATTTCACAGGCAAAGAAACTGACAGGTCTTAAATGTCAAGCTGAGGGGTTTATTATTATACAACTTTATTCTATAGACAATAGGGAAGCTATAAGCCCTTGGCGCATGGGAGAAGCAGGAGGAAAGTGAGATTTTAAGACTGTAAAGTTTACAGTATTGTCTTAAGATTAACTTGCCACACAAAAAGGGAATGGGTCAACCTTACTCTCATTGAATTTGGCTTAGGGAAGGAATGACATACACTCTAAATTGGGTATGTTGTCACACAGGAGAATAGGGGGGTGGGGATGAAAGGGGGAATGATGGAGGGGAGGGCAGGTTAGGGGGGGAAGGTAGTTAGAAGCACACACTTTTGTAAAGGGACATGGACAAAGTAGAGAATAGAACAAGTTCAGGGCGGGATAGGAAGGAGGGAAATATATTCAGTCTTTCACAATATGCCCACTGTGGAGATGTTCTGCATAACTACACATGTACAGCCTGTATTGAATTGCTTGTTTTTCCGGTGGGGGCGGATGATGAGGGAGGAAGGGAAAGAATCTAGAATTTAAAGTTCTAAAATCAAATGTTAAATATATATATGTATATATATATATATATATGATTATGATTATTTAAATGCATCTTTTAAATAAGATATACAGGCACTGGGATAGGGAGATCTATCTTGCCCTATTGGAAAGTCAGAGGGGTTATGGGGGAGGATATAGGAGAGAGCAGATTGGGGGAGGGGGTATACGGTGGGATCGCTGTTTTGGGGTGATGGATAGGGGAAAGATGAGGAGAAAATTTATAACTCAAAATCTCATGGAAATCAATGATGTAAACAAAAAATAAACAAAAGTTAATTCAAAAAGAAAAAAAAGGTTAACTTCTGACACTTTGATAGATCCTGAGTCCTTTGATGACACAGTATTGCATTGACAATATGAGGCAAGATGGGGAAAAAAATCTTTCCTTAGAATAAGAATTCAACCCTATTTATTAGTGCTGTGTTCTTGGAGACTGTCTTTCTATACTGGAAACCTTTCTTTTCTTTCCTTTCCTTTTCTTTTCTTTTTTATTTACTTTTAGTTTATAAGATTCAGTTCCACAATCCCTTGAGTTTCAGATTTTCTTCCTTCCTTCTCCCCCCACCCCCATGGTGGCGTGTGCAATCATGTATAGGATTTGCAAAAACTTGGAAACCCTTCTTAATAAGACCTTTGGGCCTTTCTGTTTTTTCCTTACTTAGTTGATTTCACTAGTCTTAAAGTCTTAATTATTTGATTTGTGATATCTTTCCAGACCTTTCTTGCTTAGTCTGGAAATGAGCATATGGTTGAAAAATGGTATTGCACAATGAAACATACTTTTCTGGACTAGATAGAAGGAAGATGGACTCTTATTCAGGGATGGAGTGCATATAACAAGATTTGGGAAAAAAACTGAAGTTTGTAGATCCGGGAGAATTTAAAACAAAATAAATAGAGGAGGGAGAAAATTGCCCATTTATATTTATTAATCACCATACAGGATAATAAGTACAACACAGAAAAATGAATAACAGTAAAGAGGCCCTGTAATTCACAGGAGACAATTTCTGTAGAGTTAGTAAGAATATATATGGACTTAGATGTCTATTTATTGAAGAAGAGATAATGTAAGCTAAAGAGTTTAAAGCAAAGTGGTAGTTCTACTTCGTAAGTATCACTGAGATGTGAAATGTGAGTAGAATATGGCAAAGGAAGGATGCACTCAGTGGTGTGCTGGTAAATGTTTAACAACTAACTCTCCCCAAAGCTAGGTATGTCATTGCTCCTCTTAGGATAAACAACAACAATGCATGACACAGGGTTAAATTTAATTTACATTAACACTTTCTCCATCACTTTCTTGAGTCAAAATCAACAAAGCAACAAATGAAGCCCTGAGTAATGTATGCCAATTTCTGAGGTATAAATGCTCTTATTGAAAATTTAACAATTGGCTCTTAGAAGCTAGCTGGAGCTGGCTCTAGCACATCCTGGCGTGCATCTTTTTCAGAATGAATAAGCTGGTAAAAAGGGGGAACTGGGTGGAAAGGCATTGTATATGAAGAAGATGTACTTCTGTGAGGAAATCCATAATTTTGGTGCAGAATAGTTAGGTAAGGTTCATAGGATTTATAGCTGGAAGGGGTCTTAGAGATCTTCTATACCCCTTCATTGTACAGAAAAGGAAATTGAGTGCCAAGGAAGTTAAGTGACTTGCCTGAGGTCATAATAGCAAAAAAAAAAAAATTGTTTAGAATTTAAACATAGGCTCTCTGACTCCAAATTCATTGCTCTTTTCACTATATATCCATAATGATTAATGAAATGTAAAAACAGAAGTGATATTATGATGGGAGTGCATATTATAGGCCACTTAGCTATTAGAGGAAGTGATGAATTCTGGAAGTGGATCACATAACGGGTATGGAGACATGACAGAATAGTGATGAGGGGTGTCAACTAGCTAGAGCTGTCACTTTTTCTGGGTTCTCTACCCAAGTAGAATGCTGAAAGTAGAGAAGATATGTGTCTTTCCTGAGTCAAAGGTCCTGAAGACCAAGAAGTCCAAGTGTTGAAGGATGTTCACAGTGATCAAAAGAAGAAAATCTGAATGTCTCTCCTCCTTTGGGTAGCCCAAGACATTTCAGCTCTCTGCGCAAATTGCTGTGAGCTCCTCTGTTTGTACGTGTGTATGTATGTGTATGTATGTACGTGTCCTATGGGTATGCTTGATCCTTCATGTCCTCTGTTTCCCTTCCTGGTACTCAAATATGCCCTTCTGGCCGTGTCATTGGCAGCGGGATTTGGATGGGCTACAGGTAGTATCCTTTTCTATTGTTGTCCAGATAGCCTCAGATACCAAGAAAGTTGAATCAGAAAGAGCACTTCATTGAGTAATGAATCCCAGAAAAGGGATATTTGCAAGACTTTTGGGTTTTTCTTTTCTTACTTGTTAGCATTTTAAATAAGACAAACCAACTAGACTTCATCATAATACTACCAAGCATTTCCCTTTTGGCAGATTCACTTGAACTATGTATAGTCCAAAAAAGCTTTCAGTCCTGTATTTAAAACTTGCCATTGTTTAAAATTAAGAGCATAATCTGTAAACTGAAGATTGGGGGACAAAAAATGGAAGATGTTTAAAATATTTCATTTAGTCAAAATAATTTTTTAAATAGCAAAAAATTAATTTGTTTTCAACTTGACCACAAGAACCAAAGTCAACAACAGAGATTTCAGTTTCCTTCCATAGTCATGCAGCTGGTGAGAAGAAAACGTGCCAAAACACTGGTGCCAATAATCACTCCATTTTTACACATTAAAAAACAAGACATTATCTTTTGTCAGAAAGACTTGGATTTTGTGGAAACTAGCTGTAAATTTCCTACATGAAATTTTATTCTGCTACCTCCTCCTGTGTTTGCAAAAGGACCACAATGCTTATTTAATGTCTTGTTTGTGTAACTCTTTCTGATGCGGAATAGGTTTTGGGGGGATTTCCAATGAGAAATCCTTTCTAGGTTTGTGTCTGAAAAGAATTAAAGGCTCAGCTGTCTTTTGGTAGATTTACAAAAGTTTATTGATTCACAGGACCAAAAGGGGTAGGGTGAGGAAACCTGGCTAGGAAAAGCTTGCAAGGGCAAGGAGGGGGAGTTCAGAAAAAGTTTGGAAGTGTGATGCTCTGCAGTGGGCAGATGGCTTACTAAAATGCCTACCTGACCTGCCAGAAAAGGCAAGAGAAAGCTAACTGCTACAAAGGCCATCTGCAGAGTTCTAAGGGCCAGAAAGGCATTCTTAAAGATACAAAGCTGTCAATCATAAGTTCATTAAGCTAATGAGGTATACAAAGGTGGAGTTAGGGAGAAACCTGGGAGGAGCCAGGGCATGACTAATACTTAAAGGGACATGCACCCTTGACATCAA
>CM053586.1:153657629-153681978 GCA_028646515.1 Pseudochirops corinnae | reverse complement strand
TTCTTCAGCCAGGTTTTTGACTCTCTTTTCATGATTTTCTTGCATCATTCTCATTTCTCTCCCCAATTTTTCCTCCACTTGTCTTATTTGGTTTTCAAAATCCTTCTTAAGCTCCTCTATGGCTTGTAACCAGTCTATATTTTTCTTAGAAGCTTTTGGTGCAGGATTTATGACTGTGTTGTCTTCCTCCCATTCCATGCTTTGATCCTTTTTGTCCCCCAAAAAGGAATCTAAAGTTAGATTGCTGAGCATTCTTTGCTTCCTTTACCTGCTCATGTTGCCAGTCAGTTACTTGACTTTTGGGTTCAGCAAGAATCTGCTTTCAGAGGGGAGAGCTCTGTCCCAAATAGCTGGGGTTTTCGCAGCTGCCGGAGCTATTAGGAGGCCGCTGCCATCTCTGCAGCACCCTCCAGCTTTGGCTTACTGAAAACACACCTCAAGACCACAATCCCAATCCAGGCAGCTCAAGGCAAGAACACTTAGCTCTGAATGATCGCTTGGCCCCCCTGCAATCTGCAGGCTGGGAGCTTCTGAAGCAGTCATGTGGAGGCGGCTGCAGGGCCACTGCTTCAGACTGCTCCTAGCTTTGGAGGCAGTCGGCCAGACCCTCTCCCTGAAATTTAGCTGACTTCCACTAGTCTTTTCCCTTTGTCCTTGGCTCTTATGGGTTGGTAATTCTGGAAACTACCACAATGCCAGTGATCCACTCTTCTGAAAGCTCCAGCTGGGGCTTCTCCTGGATGGCCTGGAGTTAAAACCGCATGGGGCTGGGCTCTACTCCCAGCATGCTGTGATGAGCCCTTTCCGTCTATCTGCTGGGCTGCCTTCAGCGGGAGCCTTGTTTCTCTGTCATTTTATGAGTTCTGGAGCTCTAAAATTTTAAATTTTTTAGAGTCATAGTTTATAGGTATTTGAGATGGTTATGGGGGGAGCCACTTCCTGCTATGGTCCATTCAATTTTATTTACATATATATATGTGTGTGTATGTATGTATCTACATATATATGTACATATATATATTTATATAAGTTTATATATACATACATATATGTAGGGGCATATATTAGTTTATAACTGCAAGAGAACTTTTTAAGAATATAAATTGTTGAATAGTTCCTGCTTTCCATTGATTGAAAGAGGCACCAATGAAATCACAGTTCTTTCCTTCTCCCCCAGAAGAAAAAGAAAATAATGAGATAAAATAAAAAAGAAACTGAGTATCATTAAGGAATCTCAGGGCAAGAAGATAAAGAAAATTCTTAAATATCAATGAATATAAACAAAAAGTAGATTAGATGAAAACATAAAATTATTTTACTAGAAATCAAAATGTCAAAAGCCATGAGGAAGAAGAAAAACAATTCATGAAGATTATTTAACTGTCAATCAATCAATGTTTGTTAAGCATCTACTATATGTTAGGCACTGTGCCAAGCACTGGGGACACAAAAAGAAGCAAAAGACAGTACCTGCCCTTTGGGAACCCCCAATCTAATGGGGAAGACAATATGTAAAGCCATGTATGCAAAGAAGCTACATACAGGTGTAACAACAATGCAACATTCACAATGTTTACAGTGACTATAAATATGCTGCTTTAGTTATTAATCACAAAATGTAACAGGCTCTCTACATGGGGGACATAGCCAGAACATTACTCAAATGTCAGAAAGCTGAGTCCCAAAACCAGAAAGTCAAAGCCATTACAGTTGCCACGGAGTTGGCACACATAGTTAATGCAGTAAACACCCACATTCTTAAGCCTGCGGAACAAAACAGGCTCCCTCAGGCAAAGATCCTCCTCTCCTCACTTATGGTAACTGCTCAGCCTCCACGCAGCTTGCTCCCAGCAGCTCTGGCCCCCCACAGTTCCCGTCCCTGGAAGTCCTCAGCAGAAATCCTCAGCAGAAGTTCTGACTGGCTCTCAGAAGAAGTTCGTACTGCTGCCACTGCTGCTGCTGCTTCCAATCACCATGCTGCCTCCAGCCCAACCCCTACTCTACTCTGGCTCCTTCCTGCGCCACCACTTCCTGCTACATCAGCAAGTTTAAGGGGCATGGAAGATCTTCAAATCCCATTACCATTTCAATAGGATAAATAAGAAATAATTAATTGAGGGAAGGCACTAGACAGGCTTATAAAAGATGGGATTTTAGTTGGTTAGTTGTTTGTCCTTTGTTTTTGAAAAAGACTGATGACATTGTAGTGCCAACTCTAAGTGGTTTCTTATGCCAGCTCTCAATTGACAGGCAAGACCATGGAAGTATGAAAAATCGTAGTCCATGCCAGATTAATCAGTGCAATCAAGCCATTTATTAATACCATAAGCAAGATTTTTATAGAGTTATAGAACAAAGAAGGTAGTCATAGGTCACTAAGTTTTCCAATACTGCTTTGTTCAGTTTCAAGATGCCAGACAGTGATGTCAATTAGGCCTTGACTGTTATCAATGTCCTTGCTGATTCCAAGCCATAAGAATAGTATCTAAGATGTATGGGTGAGCTAATACCTTCTGGCTAGAATTCCAGAACAGGGCATAGCCCTGGATTTCAGGATATCAGGCAGGCTCTGACTTACAGCTGCATCAATGGGAAAACCTGTGCTCACCATACAGAATGGCTATAATGGCAGCAACACTGTGAAAACTCGGAGCTAACTATCAAGGACCAGCCTGATTCCTGGATCAGATGTTTTGGCTCCTTTCATGACATTACAAAGTTGGGGTCAGGGTGCAGTGTGTTTGGCTGTGACTGATTAGACCAATATGAGTTCAGAAGGTGCTAGCTACCACAGATCAGGCATGAGTGGTTCATTAGAACATTTTGAGTGGAAGTGGCCCTGAATTTGTGCAGGTCAGCTTTCCTTTGTGTTTCTACTATACTGCTTTGCTTATGGAATACAGCACCTTCTTTGATATGGCACACTATGTTGATCAGGACATCCTGTGCCTGCATTTCCCATGTCTCACAGTCAGTACTAAAATTCTTCAGTGATACCTTAAGAGTATCCTTATAACACTTCTGACCACCATGTAAGCACTTACCTTGTATGAGTTCTCCATAAAATAGTCTTTTGGGTAAGCATGCAGTTAGCATTTGAAATATATGGCCAGCCCATTGCAGTTGTATTCTCTACAATAGAGTTTGAATGCTTGGCAGTTCAGCTCTAGAGAGGACCTTGGTGTCTTGATGTTAGATGATTTTCAGGATCTTCCCAAGACAATTTGAATGGAAGTGGTTCAGTTTTCTAGCATGGTGCTAATAGACTGTCCAGGTTTCATAGGCATACAAGAATATAGTTAGCACAATGGCTCTGTAGAGAGCATTCAGGTTAGTATGCAGCCTGATACCTCTTCTCTTCCACACTTCCTTTTGTAGCCTCCCAAACACTAAGTTAGCTCTGGCAATGCTTGTGTCAATCTCATCATCTCTGTGAATAGCCCTAGATCATGTATTGCCAAAGTAAGTGAACTTATCCACATCATTCAAAATTTCTCCATTTACTGTTTCCAATGGTTCCACATAGGCATGGTGTGGTGCTGACTGATGGAAGACCTTTGTTTTCTTGGTGTTGATTGTCAGGCCAAAATTAGCACAGGCAGCTGAGAACTGATCCTACTCTGATACATCTCAACCTCAGAGGCTGCATTGAGTGCATAATCATCTGCAAATAAAAAGTTGTGCACCAACTCTCCTTCTACTTTAGTGCAGAAGCTGATTTTGATGGTGTTTTCACCCTTGCTGAAGGTAAGCACCCAACCTTACTTCACTCTGTTGGTGATTGGGAAAGCATAAGAGCATTGTCTTTCATCTAGAACAGTGGTTCTCAACCTGTGGGCTGTGACCCCTTTGGGGGTCGAACGACCCTTTCACAGGGGTCGCCTAAGACCATCAGAAAACACATATTTCCAATGGTCTTAGGAACTGAGACACCGCTCCTCTATCCGTCTCCAGGCAGGTCTGCCCACATGCAGATACACCTACATACGAGTATTAAAGGGTCGCGGCATTAGGAAGGTTGCGAACCACTGATCTAGAACCTGTTAGAGCAAGCAATCATGAAACTGATGTAAAATGCTGACAAACTTCTCTGAACAATCCGATTTCACCATGATCTTCCACAGGCCCTCACAATTGACAATATCAAAGGCTTTGCTGGATCATCTCCAGTCCTCCTGATCTATATCTGGACACTGGATCCAGATGACTCTGGAGGAGAAAGTGAGACTGGTGACTTTGCACAGCTCTCACTAAAATTCAATTCACTTGCAAGTCATGGCATCACATTCCTGATGTCATGGTCCTCTTCAAGAACAAAAGACAAACCACACACAATCAAAGACCTTGGTCAGGTCAACAGATTTTGTATATAGACCTCTGTTCTGCTCCTGGCATCTTCCAGATGATTAATCAGCTAATTAAGGAAGACTCTGGAAGAGATTCTGCCAGCAATGTCTAGGAGAGAAATCTCTCTGTGGTTGTCAAAGGACAGCCTGTTTTCTTTTCCTTTATAGAGATGGGCAACAGAGGCATCCTCAAGTTTCTGGTAGATTACTTCCACTTGCTATATAATCCAAAAGAGTTCATGTAAGAGCCATAAACTCCCTGCCTTGCAGATCTCTGCTGGGATGGAATCAGTGCCAGGAGTTTTGCCACTCAAAAGAAGCTTTTGGCATTTAGCGTCTCCTCTTCATTCGGAGGTTTGACTAGAAAGGAAGTGATTACAACTTGAGGTATACAATTGGTGGCTTCAGCATTGTTTGATGATGATCTGTTAAGAACACAGAAATGTTCAGCCTATCTCTCCAGGATCATGTCCTTGTCACTAATCAGTATGGCTTTATATTCACTGAGTAGTTGAAATACAGAGGTCTTTAGCCCATAAATAGTCTTCAGGGCATCATAGAAACACTTGGGATTATTGCTATTCAGTATAGAATTGAATCTCACCTGTGTTCCTGCTGAGCCAAGAATACTGCATCTCTCTAGACTTCACTTGCACTTTGCTTTTGATGGAGTTAAATGCTGCCTTCTTGGATACAGACAAGCTATCCTGCTGATAAAACCCATGGAGTTCTCATTTCTCATCTTCTGAATATCCTCTGGCTGCTTCTGAAAACAAACAAAAAAACTTCAGATGAAATGACAAGTTGTCTGTAGCATAGTAATACTAACTTACTCTTAATCTTTAATGTGAGAAAACTCTTGTAAAACTGAGAGATCAAAGGTCTTACTCATAGTTATTCCAGCAAATCGCTATATCTGTCATCCCTACACTTTCACCAAGTTCCAATCTTCAAGCTCTCTCTGTCCAATGGTTCCACATATGCATGGTGTGGTGCTGGCTGATGGAAGACCTTTGTTTTGTTGGTGTTGATTGTCAGGCCAAGATTAGCACAGGCAGCAGAGAACTGATCCTACTCTGATGCACATGATTACACTTGAGATTTCAACTTTCTATTCTTTTCGAACCTGTTGGCATGTTCTTGTTCTGCATTTTCCCTATTGGCTATGTCCCTGTTGCCTATAGACACATCTATGTCTTTCTCATTCTTCAAAATAAATAAACAACAGCAATCCTCTCTTGATCCATCCACCCATCTATCCCCAACAGCTATCATCTTATATCTCTCCTCCCTTTTATGTCTAACCTCCTTCCCATTCTCCTTTACTGGATCTTCATTAGGGTCTTGCCCATTAGTTATGAGCATCTTCTCTGTCCTGAATCTTATTTTCTTCTCCCTTTATGCTACTGTAACAATCTCTGGCAAGGGGTTGGCTTGCTACAAATTTGTAGTTTGTACCACTTAGTTTGAGAAAAAAGGAAACTAGTGAGATCAGCCCTTGGACAGAAGGGTGAAGGTTTTTAGTGTAAGGAGCACTGATGGAGTTTTTGGATTATCAAGAAGAATGAGGAGACAAGGGAGAGCATTCAGTATGACATCTTTATTTCTATCTCTGTCTCTCTTTATCTCTATCTCTCTCTCTATATAGAGTAAATTGGAGGTAAACTCCCAGCATGAGGGGAGACCAGTAAAGGCATCTTGCACAAAGTGAAATTTTAGCTGAAACTTGAAAGAAGTTAAGGAAGCTTGGAGACAGAAGTGAGGAAGGAGAGCTAGGCAGTGAAAATACAGCCCATGTCTGCCACATCTTTAATTTACCTTTCTTTAATTTCGTGAGAGATGATTTCTAGATGGACAAGTAGAGGAGAATGTGTGACTGTGTTTTTAAAATTTAGTTCCAAAACAGAAATTCTAAAATAAAACAACAACAATAACAAAAAACATCCTACTCCTACCTTATTTCTGTTTAATTGTGTTTTTTTTTTAAAAAATTCTGTTGAATAACACATTTCCAGATTTAATTTTATTTCTCATAAATGCCTATGGCTATCCTTGTTTTTATGTTGCCTGCTGTCCCTTTGATAATGGCATGAGGATGCAATTGGAGCCTCATAGGAGAATGACCTTTCCTAGCATAGAGCTGACTGCCAACTCTACTCAGCCCCTTGTTAGACAGTTTTGCTCTTTAACTGGGGGCATATGTACAAGCCATTTCAAAATTACATTTTCAAATGTGGAATTACTATGAATTCAGGTCATTAAAAATAAAAATCTTCCCCATATTAAAGAGCCTAAGGGTAACTAGATATTACACTCTTTCTGTCCGTGATCCCATTAGCTACCATGGATTCAATTTTCAACTCTATACTAGTGATTCTCAAATCTCCTTATCTATATCCTCTCCTGACCTCCAGTCTCCTATGTCCAACTGCCTATTAGACATCTCAAACTGGATGTGCCACAGACACCTTAAATTCAACTTGTCCAAAACTGAATTTGTTATCTTTCCGCCTCTAAACCCTCTCCTTATCCTAACTTTCCTCTTACTATCTAGGGCATCACTATCCTCCCAGTTACTCAGACTCAAAACCTAGGTGTCATCCTTGTCTCCTCATTCTCTCCTCTTGCCCCCCATATCCAATTTGCTGTCAAGTCTTTTCAATTCTACTTTTGTAACATCTCTTTTATATTCCTCCTTCTCTTCTTTGACGCTACTACTGCCCTGGTACAGGACCTCATCACCTCATGCCTGGACTACTGCAGTAGCTTTCTGGTCAGTCTCCTTCCTTCAAGTTTCCCTGCCACTCCATTCTATCCTCTGTCCAGCTACCAAAGTGATCTTAAAGCACAAGTCTGATCAGGTTGTCCCCCTATTCAATAAATTCCCATGGCTCCCTATTATCTCCATGATTAAATATAAAATCCTCTATTTGGCTTTTAATGACCTTCATAATTTAATCCTTCCTACCTTTCTAAGCTTACATTTTACTCTCCTCCACTTTACATACTCTGTAATTCAACTACTGCACACTGGCCTTGGTATTTCTCTCACAAGACGCTACTCCTGATTCAGTGCATTTTCAGTGACTATCTTCCATGTATAAAATGTTCTCCCTCCTTACCTCTGCCTCTAAACCTCCCTAACTTCTTTGAAGTCTCTGCTAAAATCCCATCTTCTGCAAGAAGCCTTTCCTGATCTCCCTTAATGCTTCTGCCTTCCTTCTGAAATTGCCTCCTGTTTACTCTGTATATATCGTCTATGGACATAGTTATTTACATGTCTCCTTCATTAGACTGACAGTCTTTTTTTTTTTTTTTTTGCTTTTTTTTGGAGGGGGGGGGTTGGGAGACTGAGAGTTCTTTGAGGGGATAGACCATGTTTTCTGCTTATGTTTGTAATCTCAGTGCTTAACTTGGTGCCTGGCACATAGCAAGGACTTAAAAGAATGCTTCTTGAATCACTAGTAAGGTCCTGAGGAAGGGCAGCTAGGTAGTGCAGTGGATAGAACACTGTACTTGGGATCAGGAAGACTCATCTCATGAGTTCAAATCCAGTCTCAGACATTTGCTAACTGTGTGATCCTGGGCAAGTCACTTAACTCTGTTTGCCTTAGTTCTTCTTCTGTAAAATGAGCTACAGAAGGAAATAGCAAACCACTGTAGTATCTTTGCCAAACAAAGTCCCAAAATGAGATTTGAAGAGTTATACATGATTGAAATGACCAAACTAAAAAGTTTCTAAGAAAGGATAAGAACTAGGCAGAACTCCTGACTATTAGTCTAATACACTTCTGTAGTGCCAATGCAATATTTCCAATGATCATGATAAAGACTGTGATTATAAGTATTGCATGATGTTTGATTTCAAAATATACCAGATTCTCCAGGTAGAGGACAGAACTGAAACATTTATTTAGACACTAGAAAACTGAATCCCAAAACCAGCAAGCTGATACCATCATAGTACCAAAGATATTCAGAAGCCATAATAACACAGAGAGCCACAGCATCCTTCAGCCTTCCCACAAACCAATATGTCTTCCCACAGACCAATATGAGATCAATATTTACTCACAAACCTCTCTATCTCCTTAATGAGTATCCTCTCTCTTCCCCAATGTCTGGCTAGCTCTGAACCAGCTTCCTGTGGGCTCTGCTTCCCTTCGGCAAAACTCCTCCCACCACAGGCTCCATGTGACGATGTTCAGCCTATTAGGGGGCAGAGTTTATCTTCACAGCAAGGAAGCTTACTGTGGGTTCTGCTGCGCCCTTCAGCAAATTTCCTCCATCACAATTTCCCACTAAACCATGTAGCCTTTCCTGATGAATGATACTGGTGAAGTTGAATATTTGGAGTACAAAAGGATATGAAAGATCCACTTCTCTGCTATACCCTAAACAGCCCTCTGTGTCCTTCTGATCACAATGTACAGAATGGAACACAAACCATCACTGAATAAGCCAAATAATACATAATGTTTTAGAATTTCTCTCTTTACCTTTTTTTTTCTTCTGTCTAACCCTTTTTGGAAAGGACTGAACTGATTAGTCATCTCAGAATTAGATCTTGTTTTAGTGATAGAATTGTATTTACACTTTCTTCAGTTACGGGAAAACATTCTACTAAAACAAAGTTCTTTGGGGCATTTCAAAATAAAAAAAAATTCTACAATGAACATCTTCTGGCAGGGAGGAATATATAACGGGATAGTTAAAGCCTAATTTGAACAACTTCAACTGTAACAGAGAATAGGTCACTATTACCAGAGCCAAGTGAAATTCGTGTGGCTAACCCACATTAAAATCCTCCTTTTAGAGGATATTGAAATATCGTTCTTAGTTCTGAGAGCCATGATTTAGGGGGGACATTGCCAAGCAGGCCTCCTTCAAGAGGAGGATAACCAGGATGAGAAAGGGACTTGAAATCATGCTATAATCATTCCATTTAAATCAGGGTTCTCAACTTTCCTAATGCTGCAACTATTTAATACTCATATGTGGGCATATCTGCATGTGGGCAAGACCTGCCTGGAGATGGATAGAGGAGCGGTGTCTCAGTTCCTAAGATCATTGGAAATATGTGTTTTCTGATGGTCTTAGGCAACCCCTGTGAAAGGGTTGTTCAACCCCCAAAGGGGTCATGACCCACAGGTTGAGGACCACTGATTTAAAGGAACAAGAGATGTTTGGCCTGGAGAATATCAGAGTTGAGGGACAGGACTCCCATCTTAAAAACATTTAAAGAGTTGTTTTTTGGGAAACATTTTTTGGCCAACTATTTGTATGACCATTTTGATTTATCCCATGAATCATAGTTTTTATCTACTATACTTCACCCCATCAGGGTGAATCCTGTATGTAAGGATATATGTTTAAGATTTTTGTACACACAAGCACTGTACTTGTGTGAATGAATCATTGACTATGATATCAAATCCAATTGAGGTGCGTCTACCATTCTTGAAGATGAAGTTTTTATGAAAATCTTTGCAGATTTTTTTCTACTCAGAGCCATGTGAAATGTTTATATCTTATCCCTTACTTTTTCTCTTGGTGATCTCATCAGCTTCCATGGCTTTTTATCATAATTTTTGTGAAGATGACTCACAGATCAATATATCCATTCCTAGTCCCTTCTCTGAACTTCAGTCCCACATTATCAGATCATAAATTGCTTCTCTGATCCCTCTTAGGTACCTTAGATACTGAATTCAACCTTCTCATTATATAGATGAGGAAACTGAAACACAGAAAAGTTAAATGATTTACCCAGTGCCACGTAGTGTCTGAGGCGGGATTTGAGCCCAGATCTTCCTGAATCCATGTCTAGTATGATATTCACTATTACTAATTGAACTTGTTGAACTAGGTGGTCCAGACACGTCATACTCTACATTTCCAAAACTAAATTCATTATCTTTTCCCCAAACCCATGCCTCTTCCCAACTTCCTTATTTTTTTGAATGGCATTGCACTTCTTCCAGTCTATAGGTTCATAAACTTGGTATCATCCTTGGCATCACCATTCTCTCATTTTACAGAGGAAGAACTGAAGCCTTCATAGGTTAAATGACTTGCCCAAGGTTAAACAGGTGGCCCCTGACCCAGTCCAGGACTGGGATTTGAACTCTGATCTTTTGATTCCAAATCCAGTTTTCCCCACTGTATCTGTCCTCACAGCCAGGCCCTGAAGAATCTCTTCATTTGCTCTCTAAATTTAGGGTTCTGCAGCAGCCAGTGACCACCTTCACCTTTGAGGCCCAAACCTAGAGTCATTTTGATGATCCAAGAGCTGCCAAGAAATTTAGGAAATCTTAAAAAAAGTGAGACCAATCAATGAACTTTTCCTTTTCTCTGGTTGGACATATTCAAGCTCATATGCCCACTTTTGTCAACTTCTGGGAGGCCACAAACTCTCACCACTGCAGGACTCCATCAGGGCTATGGTTGCAGTCAACACTGAATACCTCATAGTCTTTTTACCTAGATGCACATCCCAGTGTCTATTACAAAGAATCAAACCAGCAATCAGCATTTATTAAACACTTACTCAGCGCCAGGCACTGTGCTAAGCAATTACAAAGGCAAAAGCTGCCCCAGTTCTCTAAGAGCTCACAGTCTAAGGGGAGAGAGAACATGCAAACAACCACTTACAAATAAGATATATTTGGGATAAACTGGAAATAATCTGGGGGGAGGAAGAGGAAAGGAAGGCTCTCAGCCTCTTTTTTTTTTTTTGTCGGAAGGCAGGGCATTTGGGGTTCCGTGACATGCCCAAGGTCACACAGCTAGAAAGAGTTTAGTGTCTGAAGCTGAATTTGAACTCAAGTCCTCCTAACTCTAGGGCCAGTGCTCTACTCACTACGCCACCTAGCTGCCCCTTCTCGGCGTATTTAATGCTAATAGCCTTTCCTCCGTAAGAGTATCTCCAATTTATCCTGTAATTTATCTTATTTGTAAAAGGCTTCTTCCGGAAGGTGGAATTTTAGAGGAGACATGAGGAAACCAGAAAAAAATAAAAACAAAACCCTAAAATAACAACAATCTGTCCCTCCCTTCGAAGAGCTTACATCCTGACGGGGAGAGACGACATATATAAATCAGAACACATTAGATAGATGCAGAACAAACGAGCGCGCAACTGGAGTAATTGAGCCCTGCTTTCCTGGAGGCAGGACTAGAAACAGAAACACCAACCTGAGCCCCGGCGACCTTGAACTTCGGGGGCGGGGCTGGGATTGGAGGCGGGGCCGGACGAGGAGGCGGGGCTGGACGAGGAGGCGGGGCTGGGGCGGGGCCGGCGCGGAGGGAGCCCGGCGGGGGAGCGAATCCGGCGCGAGTTGTGACGACTTCCGCGTCCGTCCGAAATCTCCCGCCTTAGAGAAGGGCTAAGTCCTAGTTCTAAAGGGAACGGATTCGTGCACTTTTAGGGGACTTGGGACTGCTACAGGTAACAACTTCGCGTTAGGATCTTGGAACACAATTCCTCTTTCCAGCCTGTAAATGAGTTTTGTTTCACTAGGGTTTGTGGAGCCCTGGAGTCTGTGCCGGGTCCCTGTTTCCACTTCGGGGGCTTGGGCTGAATAGCAGGACTGGTATTGGAGGGACGAAGTGAGGAGTGGTCGGGAGTGCAGTGTTGGGGGAGAGAGAGGAGTTTGTGTCTGTGTGTGTGGTGCGTGGGGTATAGCATGCTTAGCTTCCCCAGGATCTTTAGGTCCGGGAAGTTGGGAAGATTGATAACTGAAATTTGCATGCTTTGCATTCTTACACCCTATTCTTCCCTTTTCTATTGCCCCTCTCCCCCTAGGCCCTTTCTGCCCCTCGTAACTCTCTGGGGGCAATTGAGGGTAGGAGGGCCTCAATTCGAGTGGGGGAAGGCTTGAAAACCAAGGGATTTGCACCCAAAGCCACAGCATGCATGCGCAGTATTCCTGTGTTGGGTCACAGGCAGTAAGTGCTTAATAAATGTGTTTGACCAGAAGTGATGGGCTTGAGATCCAGTGAGATCGTGGTTTGAACGTCACCTTTCTACTTTTAATAACTGTGTAATTCTAGGCAAGTCACTTAAACTTTAATAAGTTAGTTTCCTCTTGGGGCTAATAACAGTTGTAGTACGAGAAGCAATTGCATCTCTTTGTTTTGGTCAGTCGTTTCAATCATGTCCGACCCTTTCTGACCTCTTTTGGGATAATCTTGGCATATTACAGATGAGGAAAAAGAGGCAAATTGGGTTAAATGACTTGCCTGGGGTCCCACAGCTACTAAGTATCTGAGGCCACATTTGAGCTCAGGAAGATGAGTCTTCCTGACCTTTGGCCTGACATTCTTTCCACTTGGGCTATTGTGGTTCGGACATAGTGAGAGATGATTGTGTCTCTATCAATTTATATACAGTTGTAGTATGAACATAGAAACAGTTGTGTCTATCAGTTTATATGCAGTGTTCCATAATGTTCTATTGTGATCTGTTTTACAATTGAATTGTACATATGTCATGTTTAATTGTTTAGATTTTACATTGCACTTTTTTAACAAACTGAAAATCTTTATTTCTGTGCGCTGAACTCATCATATGCATATTCTATGGATATACACATCAATCTTGGAGGAACATGATCATAACATAAGTTTTCTGAAAAATAACTTTCTAGTCCATGTTTGTAATTTCCTTAAGTACAAGTGTTCTTACTTGTTGAACTTCAGCAATAAAGTGTCACCACACAGGTCAAGCATACTGAGGTGACTATAAAGGGAACCAACTGAACTTCTCTGTTTGTTAAACTACTGGTTTCAAAACTGTAAAATTTTGCATGTAAAAATCAAATATTTCAACCAATGCAATGCTTTGGCCATTCAAAAGATACAATTTTCAGCAATAACTGGTATATCTGAAAGAGTGAGGGAAAAGAGGGAGAAGGGGAGCAACTGAAGCTCTGAGAAGCTTCCTGGAGAAATGCCCAAAGTGTACACCTTCTGAATGGTTTAGCAGCATTCACAAGAGCACAAACATGTCAACCTCTTTACTGCTACAAAGCTGTGGTTGCAGTTTTCCGTCAGGATAAATTTCACATTTGTTCTTGGAAATTACTGGGAAGACAGACTTAGTAGTAGTGTAAGCACACTTTGTCCATGGCCAGCTTTATTCTCTGTCAAGTGGATGAAATCTTTCACAAAGATTGACAAATACATGTAACTGTTGGAGAGCATATTCATACATGGGCAAGTGCCAGTTAGAACAGTAGGTCCTGAAATGAGTCACAGCTGCCTTGTAGCCATCATGGGCTGTGAGTGTCCATCTTTCAGAGAGCATTTTCTCAGTCTCAACACTGGATGAAGTCACTACTGATGCAATTTGCTGCATAGCCTTCTGAATAATGTTTCTAGCCTGTAGATGTGCCTGCAACTTATCATCAATTTTCTTAGATTCATTTGCATCATTAGTGGCCATTAATTTCCTTTTCATAATTTCAATGGGAACATCAGGGCTTGGAGTGAGGTCGTAGTGTTTCACAGGTAGGTGGAGAGAGATGGGAGAACTGGCTTGGTGTTTCATTCCCTGAAACTGCATCACTTTCATGTGGGAGATTGTCTTGTTTCCATACTGCATGACATGACTGGTATTGGTATGCTTTTTCACTAACTGAAACTGCTTATGCAGAATCTCTTTGGTCAAGTCTTCCACATCTGAATCTTCCATCCAGTTGACACTATACCAGTCTCCCAGGAATGTACCTCTGTTTTCTTCATAGTAACAGGCAGAGGAAGACTTGGCAGGATTGGCAGCAGTCGTGGCATAAACATTAATATTATCAGGCACGTGGTTCATCATTGAGCCAGATTCGCATGCTTCAATATAGAACACCATCTTTTTTGTATTTTTTATGTTGGTGCATATAATGGATAGTCTTATTCAAATCCCTTACATGAAGATCATCATTAGGGAAAGCCAAGAATCCAGGAGCTTTGTGATCAGTGAAGTAAACAAACATGATCCTGGGGACCACTATTCAAAACTTTCCGTGATCCTTTATTCTTCACAGCCTCAGCATCACCTCTTAACACAGCAACGAAGTTTTCTGGGGTGACATCCTCTGTGTATAGTCTTTAGGACCCCTTTATAAACATCAGTGCCATTTGGTCTTTTGATGACAATACATTTTGTAGGATTTTCTTTATCATCTGCAATGTCATCATACATCATGACAATTATTTGTCCATCAGGAATCCCATTTTGGTGAACGATTTGGTATGCATGGCAGGCATCAGCCTGATGTCTGTAGTTATCCCACCCAGATGAGCCTGCCACAATAATAATCCAGTGCTTGCCTTCTTCCTCAGCCTCATCAAGGGAGAAAGCATTAATTCCTAGTACAACAGCCAGCAATACAATTGTCTTCAAAATCATTGTGCTTTGAGTTCAGACTGCTCCCAGGGTGGCAGAAGAGGCATGGTGTCCATCAGCTGTAGGATCCCAGGAGCTATAACCCCTGTACCGGCCCTGGCTCCACTCTGTTGGGGTGCTGATTTTGCCTCTGCCTGGATTGAGTGCTCACTGTTTTTTTTTTAATTTAAAAAAACAAATTTTTTTTTTTTGCTTGGAGGGAGGCAGGGCAATTTGGGTTAAGTGACTTGCCCAAGGTCACACAGCTAGTAAATGTTAAGTGTCTGAAACCGTATTTGAACTCAGGTCCTCTTGACTCCAGGGTTGGTGTTCTATTCACTGTGCTGTGAGGTTCACATTGCAAGTGGTTGTGTCATGCCACAGGGAAGTGTTTGAGGCCCGGGAATTAGTTGGGTCACGTGGAGATCAGAGCATATTGCACGGTCCCGGCCAGGAGATACTGCATTGCTCAGGACTCTCTTGCGTGGTGTTACCTGCTGTTCCTGATTGGCGTCTCTACACCCTGGGGCCTTCATACCCTTGTAATTGCACTCCCCCTCTCACAATTCTGTTCAGCTGGGCTCTATCACGTGTGGTATGTGGATCTGGGGTCTATTTTAGTATATGGCTTTAAGGCTTTCCCATAGAGAGACCTTAATAAACTTTTCTGTTTGGACCTCAGAGCCGTGACTCTTCTGTCCTAAAAGGTATGCTGGCGTCATTGAGTTGGGTGTGTAACTGGTTGCCTCTGCCGGTAAGTTAGGGTACTCTAAGAGAGAACCCTGACACTATGCCACCTAGCTGCCCCTACATTGCACTTTTAACATGACCAGGCATTTGATTGTTTATCCCTGTAAAATGTAACGTGTGGTCAAAACTACCTGTAAGTCTGTTCACTTAAGTATTAGTTGAATAAAGTAAAAATGTCTATTACTGTGGCAAAGCCATTTAACTTTTTAATGGCCAACTGTTCTGTGTAGGTGGAGCAAGATTTCCAACCCAGAGTTCTCCACCCTAATGAAAATACAGATATGGATAAAAAAAAAAAAAGAAAAAAAGAAACAAAGTGACCTGTTTCATAAGGTTGCTGTAAGGTTGTAGGCAAAGTAATTTGCAAGCCCTAAATAATAGCATAAATGTTAAATATTATTCATTGGCACAGATTTTTTTGAGTGAAATTGACCGCTGCACTCATCTTTCTCCTCCTACCTCTAATAATAAACTCATATTTATGTAGTTCTCTAAGGTTTATAGTGTATTTTCCTTACAACAACTCTGTTAAGCAGATAGTATAAGTATTAATCATAATAATAACCAATGTTTGCTTAGTGCCTGCTATGTGCCAGGCATTACAGTAAGTACTTTATAATTGGTATCTCATTTGATTCTCGTAGCTACTTGGAGAAGTAGGTGCTATTTATTATCCTCATGTTCTAGTTGAGGAAACTGAGGCAGACAGAGGTTAAGTGACTTGCCCAGGGTCACACAGCTAGTATCTGATTGGATTTGAATTTGGTCCAAGTGAGAGGTGATGAGAGCCTTAACTAAGGTGGCAGCATGTGTGAATAGTAAGGAGATGGATAAGAAATATGATGTGGAGGTATCAACCAGCAATCACAACATCATGATACATATGTGAAAACCAGGCTCATTACAAGAGTAATGAATATGCATGGGGAACCCAAAGAATTCAAGTCCCTATAGAATGTAGGGCTGAATTTAGAATGTAGGACAGAATGTGGGACTGACTAGGATTTGAAAATCTATTATCTTTCTCACTCCGAGACCACCAGTACCACACTGCCTCTTAATATGTATGTTGGTGAAAATTAGGAACTCCTCTCAAGTGGTCAGAGTTGAAAGCTATCTCACTATTTTTCAGCTAATCTTTCTTTTTTCTTTGCTTAAGGTAACAAAAATGCAGTTTTCTGGACCGAAGAGAAAGAAACTGAATCTGGCAGGCGACCAGAGGAGTGCGTCCTATCCTCATAGCCTTCAGTTCTACCTACAACCTCCTTCTGAAAACATATCTTTGACAGAGTTTGAAACTCTGGCTATTGAAAGACTTAAACGTGAGTGATATTTTACATTCTAACTGTTAGACTTGAAATATTTAAGGTAGTTTCAGATCACTCATTTCTTTGCAATTTAGGTACATGTGAGCCCTGAATTCTAATGTAGCACAACTATTGACTTGAAGTGAGTTCTGTACTTAGTACTACTGGGAATGATGGAAAACTTACTGTCTTTTTTTATTTCTTTTTTTTTTTTATTTTAAATAATATTTTGTTTTTTCCCAGTTGCATGTAGAAAAAATTTTTAACATTTTTTTTTAAATTTTGAGTTTCAGATTCTCTTCCTCCCTTCCTCATTTTGAGTTTCAGATTCTCTTCCTCCCTTCCTCTCCTTTCCCCTCCTTGATACAGTAAGCAATTTGATATAACTTACTCATTTGCAGTTGTGTAAAACAAATCCCCATATTACTTATATTGTGAAAGAAAACACAGAGGAAGAAAAACACAAAAAAATAAAGTAAAAAAATAATATGCTTCAATCTGCAATCAGACTCCATCAGTTCTTTCTCTGGAGGTACATAGCATTTTTAATCTTGAGTCCTTTGGAATTGTCTTGGATCATTGTATTGCTGAGAATAGCTTAGTAATTTACAGTTGATCATTGCATGATATTGCTGTTACTCTTTTCAGTGTTCTCCTGATTTTGATCACTTCACTTTGCATCAGTTCATGTAAGTGTTTCAGGATAAGTTACTTTCAAAGAGCCATTGATCTCTAAGTGTAGCAGTCTTCTCTTGGCAATCATTTTAATGACTTGTATCTGTGCTTCTTCATTCCTACAGCGTATCAGTTCATATAGCTATGGGAAATTCTGCTTGCTTCTGACATCTCTAGTTGATGCCATGAAAATGAAGTAGTCTGTCTATCCATTCTAGAATACAATTTGTAACTATGCCCCCAAAACTATTAAACTGTGTTTATTCTTTGACCCAGAGGTAATACTACTAGATCTATACTTCCAGAGAGATCAAAGAAAGAAGAAAAGGACCTTATGAATAAAAATTATTTATAGTAGACCTTTTTATGGTGGCAAAGAACTGGAAACTTAGGAGGTACCCCTCAATTGAGGAATAGCTGAATGCATCATGGTATGTAAATATAATGAAATACTACTGTGTGAAAAGTATACTTTTAGAGAAACTTGTATGAAGATCAAAATGAGTAGAACCAGAAGAACAATTTATACGGTAACAATAACAGTGTAAGGATAAACAGCTTTGAAAGACTTTAACATTGATCAGTGCAATGACCAATCACAATTCCAGAGGACTCATGATGAAACATGTTATCTACCTCCTGACTGAGAAATGATGAACTCAAGGTGCAGATTAAGATATTTTTTGGGTGTAGCCAATGCAGAAAATTATTTTTTGCTTGACTGCATATTTGTTACAAGAATTTTATTTGTCTTTCTTTTTCAATGAGGGGATGAAAGGAAGAGAAGGTCGATATTCCTTAATTGGGAAAAAAAAAGTAGCACCATGTTTGAACTCCACATGCTAAATACAGGACATGAAATGGGTAGAGAGGTAAATTGAATTTACTATGAATTTGAGGAGGGAAATGAGCTCACCAAAAATATACTTAATTGTTGCTTTTTCTGTTTTATTTATGTATATAATTAGTTACAATAGGGCTAGGTAAAACAAAGGATTTTTTCCCTATTGATATAGTTTTTAAAAGCCCAAATTACTTGATATCTCTCTCTCTCTCTCTCTCTCTCTCTCTCTCTCTCTCTCTCTCTGTCTGTTTGCTGTGATTTTTATAGTGCTCAAAATAATTGAAAATCTTGGTGTGAGCTATTTGAAAGGATCTGAACAATACCAGAGTAAGCTGGAGAATGAGATTCGAAAACTCAAATTTTCCTACAGGGTAAGTACAAACAAAGATCTTTTCATTTGCATAAATTGTTATATGATTCAGTCTTCCCCCATCCTTAAAAATTTTCACTAGATCCTGCCATCCCCTCAAACTATTGTCTTATGTCTCACATTTATCTGTCAGACTGGTAGGAAGGAAAACTGGCTATTCTCATTGCCTTCTCTTCCTTTCCTTTTGCTTAGCCCTTTGCAGACTGACTTCCTATTCAACTTACCATTCAGCTGAAGCTGTTCTCCCCAACTGATCGGAATTATGAATTCTGATGGTCCTTTCTCAGTTTTCATCTTTTTTAGTCTATAAGCATTTGATGCTATCGATCATTTTCCCTTCTTAGTTACTCTCTTCTCTCTGGGTTTTCCTTATACTGCTCTATCCTGATTCACTTCCTTTCTGTCTGTCCTCTAGTTCATCATTTTATTTGCAGTCTTGTAATACCCATTATGTCCCTTATCTGTATGTGTTCCTCAAGGCTCTGTCCTGGCCTCTCTTGTCTTCTGTAGCTACAACCTATCTTGGTGACTTCCTCAGCTCCCATGGGTTTAAAAATCAGCTCTACAAAGATGACTCCCCTAACCCTTCACTGAGCTTCAGTTCAACATCACCAAGAAATCTAGTGGACATTTCAAACTGAATGTCCTGGAAATATCTGAAACTCAGCATATCAACCAGTTGCTAAATCTTACCATTTATATTTAGACTATTTCTTGAATCTGACCCCTTCTCTCTACTCACACAGCTTCCTTAATTCAGGCCCTTATCATTCCCTGCCTAGATTATTGCAACAACTTCCTAATTCTTCTTCATGCTTAAGTTCTTTCCTTATAAACTAGGACATGGGGGCCGCTAGGTGGCACAGTGAATAGAGCACTGGCCCTGGAGTCAGGAGGACCTGAGTTCAAATGTGGCCTCAGACACTTAACACTTAACTAGCCATGTTACCTTGGGCAAGTCACTTAACCCTAATTTATCTGCCTCCCCCCCTCCAAAAACAAAACATACGAACAAACAAAATTACAAACTAGGACATGGTAATTTTCCTTAAGTGTAAATCTAACCGTGTTACTTTCCTACTCAATAAACTCCAATGGTTTCCTGTTGACTCGAGGATAAAATACAAATTCCTCTATTTAGGTTTTGAAGCCATTGGTAACAAACATCATTACTGCTTTATTGGCTGTTAAGGTTATGATGATGTATTTATTTCAGTACAACTTTTTTTCAGTTTTCTTTTCAAATTCTCTTATTGAGGATTCCTTTTGGAAAGCTTAATATTTTTCTTTTGGCTAAGATTATGGGGAGGGCATGGTTGGATGCATTTGCTAAACTCTTCCATTCATGTTCACAAACCTGGGTATTATGATTCTTTCCTCCCATATCCAATTAGTAGTCAACTCCTATTCTGCCTATTTGATATCTCTTACATCTGTTCTCTTCTCCTTATTCCTAGTGTTACCATCCTAGTACCCTTCTTCATTATCTAGTCTTGCAGTAATGTCCTGATGGTTTTTCAATCTCTGTTCTCTTCCTTCTCAACTCTCACAAGTCATCTTTCATACTTAGGCCAGCTAAATCTTCCACATGCACAGATCTCTTTGTTATTTCTTTGTTCAAAATCTTTAAATAGCTCCCTGTTTCCCCTCAGATAAGATTTGTACTTCTCAGCCGTGCATTCAAGATCTTCCGCCATCTGGCAACACTCTGTGCTTCCACACTCCATATGTTCTTTGTTCTCACCAACTGTACCATTCATTATCCCTCGTTTCATGTCTTTCAATAATTCTCCTTTTCCTTAGACCTGAGGTGCTATTGTATCCATCAGTTCAAAAATTCTTCCTAACTAAAAATCAGTAGTGATCTCTTTGTTTATAAACATCCCCTTCTTATATATTTTTCATATTATGGTTTTTTTTAATATGTCAAAAGCCCTTGAGGACAGAGACTTTAGCTTATTCTATCTTTGTATCTCAGCTACCAGTTGAGGTCTCTCTAGGTTGTGGTTGTTCATTGGATTTAATTGTGTCTAACTCTTTGTGACACCATTTGGGGTTTCCTTGGCAGAGATATTGGAGGGGTTTGCCATTTCTTTTTCTGGCTCATTTTACAGATGAGGAAACTGAGGCAAACAGGGTTAAATGACTTGCCCAGAGTCACACAGCTAATAAGTGTCTGAGGTTAGATATGAACTCAAGAAGATGAGTCTTCCTGACTCTGGGCCTGGCGCTCTATCCACTGTGCTACCTAGCTACCCCATGTAGGATGTAGGTAGGCACTTAATAAATTTTTATTCAGAGTTGTTAAAGTTTAACCTTTACCTTGCAATAATAATACTTTTTATGGTGACATTTTATATTTAATTTAATTCCAACTGTTCTGTTTAATTTTACCTTTTTTAGGAGAGTTGGTAGTGAGATCACATTCTGTATTTTCATTGCTATAGGTAACAGCCAGTGAGGAAGTGTGCCTTTCCAACGTCAATTGTCAACTTTCTGTGACAGTTTTAGGTAGTTCCTTAGGGGGCATTATGAGGTTAAATTACAGTTGTCACGTAGCTGATGTGTTTCGGAGGTGGCACTTGGTAGAAAATAGGTGAAGAAACTGAGGCCCAGAGAGGTTTTGATGTTCTCAGGATTAGTATGCATCAGAGGTGAGATTAGAAACTAAAATCTTTAACTGTAGAGAGCTGTTTGCCCCATGCTGAACTTGGTTTGCTTCATTTATCAGTAAATGCCAAGATTCCTTTGACCTCTGCAAAATGATAGACTTTAGTGCCTTAGTTATATTACTCTGGAATCCTTCCATGTTCCTGTTCATGTAAGAGCAAGTTCCTTTAACCTGAATTAGGTTATAGGAACTTAGATTTAGACTTGGAAAGACTTATCTAATTTAACCTCCTCATTTTATGTATTAAGAAACTGAGGCCCAGGAAAATTGTTACACAAGTAATAAGTAGCAGAGCCTAGATTCAAACCTAGATCCTCTGCCTTCAGGCTCTAGAGACAGCTGCCAGTGGTGCTTAGATAGAGTGTTGGACCTAGAGTCAGAAAGACTTGAGGCTAATAACACCGTTAGATGGAGCTGCTAGCTGGCGCGGTGAATAGAGCACCAGTCCTGGAGTCAGGAGGACCTGAGTTCAAACGGCCTCAGACACTAAATACAAAACTAGCCGAGCAACCTTGGGCAAGTCACTTAACCCCAATTGCTCCTCCAAAAAAAAGCAAAAAAAAAAAAAATAACACCATTAGATAAATGCTAGTTCTGTGACTATGACAAGTCACTCAACTTCTGTCTGCTTCAGTTTCCCCAACTGTAAAATTGGATTAATAAATAGCTTGTATCTCTGAGCATCTCTGTGAGGACTGAATGAGATAATATTTGTAAAGTACTTAGCACAGTGTCTGGCACGTAGTAAGTATAGAAGTGAAGAGGAACAAAGGAAGTCATATTTGTAACGATAGTATTAGGATGGTGTTGAGTATATAAGAAGTTTAGGGTGGTATGGTGGTGCAGTGGATAGAATGTTGGGCCTGGAGTCAGGAAGACCTGAGTTCAAATCCAGCCCCAGACACTTACTAGCTGTGTGACCCTGGACAAGTCACTTAATGCTGTTTTCTTTAGTTTCCTCATCTGTGAGGTGAACTGGAGAAGAAAATGGCAAACCACCCCAGTATCTTTGCCAAGAAAACCTCAAATGGGGTCAGGAAGAGTCAGATATAACTTAACAATAATACAAGAAATTTAATGATGCTTGTTTCCTTTCCTCCATTTATTCTTAAATCTATAATGCTTTCCATTTTATTAACTTGCCTCTTCAGGTGGTCTTATGTTGTTGGGGAGGAGTTTACTGTCATGTGAGGATAAATATTATATCTGTTTACCATTCACTAAATATTTTTTCACACAGAACATGTGTGAATTTTGTGGACTTTGAAGTTTTAATGCCCTCTGTTGCCTCAGTATTTTCATATTCCTTTAAATTTTTTTTCCTGATTAACTTAATGCTTGTTATTACTTTGTAGGAAAATTTAGATGATGAATTTGATACACGAAGAAGGGATCACATATCTCATTTCATCTTGCGTCTTGCTTATTGTCAGTCGTAAGTATGCAGTGATTATATTTCTGGTTTGTGGATTTCTGTGTATTTCATATTGGAGTTTGAAATCTTGGGGTAGGGTTGGTATAATGAGAGTTGAAATGTTATACTGTGTGTAGAATTTCCTAGATCAGGGTTAAACAGTCTATAGGTCCATTCATGCCACAAATTGAACATGAATCAACTTCAGTAACCCAGATTTCTGTCAGTCTATGAGAATCCATGGCCAACTTGTGTTCCCCTCCCTACAAGAGAGAGTTGGCAGCCAACCTGTGATCAGCTCCTCTCTTTTACCTCTTTCTTCTCCATTCTCAAAGGGAAGGGTTTGGAATGTTGGCATGTTAACTTTGAAAGGTGCTGCTCTTTTTAAGATATAGTTTAGTAGGGAGCCAAGATGGTGGAGTAGAAACAGAATTTCTGCATGGCTCTGGGTTCCACCTCCTCCAATACATGTAAAAAATGACTTTAAACAAACTTTAGAGCTATAGAACCCACAAAGTGACAGAGAGAAACAAATTTTCTGCTGAAGGAAGCCCTGCAAGCCAGCAGGAAGGGTCCATTGCAGTGCACTGGGAGCCAAGCACAGTCCCAACTGAGCCATGGCTGTGGCTGCAGTAGACTTCATGAGAGTAAATCACCAGCAGCTATAGTGGTTTCCAGACTTCTCAGTCCACAAATGTCAAAGTAAAAGGTCAATGTGGAACTTTGTTGGAATAGGGGGAGTGTGGTCCAGCTGCTACCCTTGCATAGGACGAGAAGCAGAGGAGGCATGGTGGCTGCAGCAGCTGTCACATGGCTGCTTCCAGAACTGCTGGCCTGCAGATTGTAGGGGGACCAAGTGACCATTCAGAGGGTAATTGCTCTTGCTTTGAGCTGCTTGGATCTGGATTGTGGTCTTGAGTGGTGGTCCTGGCATGTGTGACCAGTGAACTAGAGTTTGTGGGGGCTGTAGAGAGGGCACTCATCTAACAGCTCTGGCAGCTGTGAAAACCCCAGCAATCTGGGACATAGCTCTCTCCATTCTGGAAGCAAAGTTCTACTACGGCAAAGAGCTCAAAAAAAAGTCAAGTAATCGACTGCCAATATGAGCAAGCAACAGAAGCACAAACAGACGATAGAATCCTTTTTTTGGGACATGTAGCATCAAGGCATGGAGCGGGAGAAAGACATCGAAGTCAGAACTCCTGCACCAAAATCTTCCAAGAAAAATATGAACTGGTGATAGGTCATGGAGGAGCTCGAGAAGGATTTTGAAAGTCAAGTAGGAGAAATGGAGGAAAAATTGGGAAGAGAAATGAGAATGATGCAAGAAAATCATGAATAGCAAGTCAATAGCCTGCTAAAGGAGACCCAAAAATACACTGAAGAAAATAACACCTTAAAAAATAGACTAACTCAAATGGCAAAAGAGGCCCAAAAAGCCAATGAGGAGAAGAATGCTTTAAAAAGCTGAATTTGCCAGATGGAAAAGGAATTTCAAAAACTCACTTAAGAGAATAACTCCTTCAAAATTAGATTGGAGCAGTTGGAAGCTAATGACTTTATGAGAACTCAAAATACTATAAAACAGATC
>CM053586.1:153624147-153657129 GCA_028646515.1 Pseudochirops corinnae | reverse complement strand
GGGGAAGGGAGGTTTGCCTGAACTGAAATAAAGGATTGATTGCCCACCAAAGATGGAGAGAGTGTTAGACCTGGAGTCAGGAAGACCTGAGTTCAAATCTAGCCTCATGTACTTCCTAGCCATGTGACCTTGGGTAAATTGCTTAACCTCTCATTTGCCTCAGTTTCCTCAACTGTAAAATGAACATCATAATAACATCTATCTCACTACAATAGTTCTGGGGATCAAAATTTTGAAGTAATGCTTTTAAATCACTTAGCACCCTGTCTGACACATACTAGGCCCTATATAAATGCTTAATTCCCTTCCTTTATGCCGTATTAGCATTGGTTACATTTAAATGGTATTCAGCTGGTTTAAACTAGTAGGAATTAACCTAAATCTTACTTTCTGGAATAAGCTTTTCATAGTAATGCTTCTGTATTGTTTGATACTAAGCGATATTTATATGCAGCGTTTCCACTCAATAAATAATTTATGAGTATTTATAGAGCAGTAAAAGAGATGCTGTGCTGAACAAACATGTTGCAGTGAAAGCTTGACCAATGGCCCTGTTTTAGGAAATGGAAAGACAGATTAATTTGGGGCTAGTCATTTATGACCATAGTTGCAAAAATACATCATGACAAATGGTCTTCAGTGGCAATATCTGAAAAGTCCTCAAGATGGGGCAACTCCTCAGTGAAAGGAGACTTTGCAAGCTATAAAGTGAAAGCCATTTCTTTGTAGGATACAGGCATATACTTTGAGATTCTCTGATTTGTGACATTTTAAGCTATTGCCTTTGAGGGTTGTGATTATCATGTGAAATCTTTCTGAATGACTTTTGAAGCTTATCCCACCCCAACTGAGCATGTTGTGACTATTTAACAGAATTAGTCATTAGTGTCATACAATGGATAGAGCATTGACTTTGGAGCCCAACGATCTGGGTTCTAATTCTACCTCTGACACTTCTTGTGTGACCTTGAGAAAATCATTTAATGCTTCTGGGTCTCATTTTCCTTAACTAGAAATAATGATGATAATAATGATAATAATAATAACATTCATATGGCACTTTAGAGTTTGCAAAGTGCTTTAAAAATATTTCAGTTTAAGCGGTGGCCAGGTGGCGCAGTGAATAGAGTCCTGGAGTCAGGAGGGCTGGAGTTCAAATCTGGCCTCATACGCTTAACACACACACACACACACACACACACACACACACACACAGAACTAGCTGTGTGACCTTGGGCAAGTCACTTAACCCCAATTGCCCTACCTTCTCCCCTCCAAAAACCAAAAAAAAAAAAATTCATTTTATTGTCACAGCAAGCCTGGGAGGTAGGTGCCATTATTAGCTCCATTTTACAGAGGAAGAAACTGGGGCATAGAGAGTCACATAGCAAGTAAATGTCTGAGGCCTTATTGGAACTCAGGTCTTATTGACTCCAGGTCCAGCACTCTGTCCCCTGTGACACCTAGCTGCCTTTGTAAGGTGAGGGGCTAGGAATAAGTGAACTCTGAGATGATTTTCAGCTCTAAATCGATGATGCTCTTGTCTGTGAATGACAGTACTGTGGTGTGTATCTCAAGCCTGCGAGGATATGTGTAGTTTAGAGGTGAAAAGAGGAGGTATAGGACAAGAAGGAAGAGAGCTATTGAAAGAGGAAGAAAAAGAAGGCATATATAGGAATAAGGTCTCCCAGATGGCAGGCAGGAATTCAGAATCCAGATGGAAATCAACTTTAGATGAGAGAGACTTGTTTCTCTGTGTAACTCATTGTCCCACTTTTGGTCTCAGTTTCCTTGCTTATGAAATAAGGGGGATTTTCATGATCTTTCAGATGCATTCTAGCTCTGAATTCTGTGACATCTGAGGCTTTTATATGACTTCTGAGAATGGTAATCAACTTTTTCATGCATGAAAAAGACCTTTCTGGACCCCTCCTTTCCCCAGCAGAAAACTTTGGCCTAATGCCTTGGGATCAGAATGATAACCAGGGCCTGTGAGACATAATGACTTTGCAGGAAGTCATCAGTCTGGGAACAGTCAGTGAGTAAGCTGAACCCATGATTCATATAACCCAGTCGAAGGAGTTGTAGGATCGATAATGATAATAGCAATCACTAACACTTATATTGCACTTTACAGTTAGTGAAGTATGTTAGAAATACTAGTTCATTTGATCCTCATCGCTACCCTGGAAGGTAGGTGCTATTTTATCCTTAATTTGGAGATGAGGAAACTGAAGAAGTCAGAGGTGAAATGACTTGCCCAGTGTTACACAGTCAGGCAGTTTCTGAATTTGGGTCTAATCCAACTCCATGTCCATTGCACCATCCAGCTTCTAATTAGGATCAGCCTGTTAGGGCTTTCCTTGAACTTGAAGTACTTCATTTCTTTGCCAGCTTTAGAGGATAGCATCAGGCCTTTCGGCATGTTTGAAGCTAGCATTAGACTCATTAAAGGTTTTTCATACTTATGAGTTTAGAGAGGAGGATGGAGAAGAATCTTGACAAAAGATAGTATGATAAAGAAAGAGTTGAAGCCACCTTTTCTCAGGGAATTATATACCAAAATTTATCTTGAGAACTATAAGCCACAAAGCATCTTACTAAATCCATGTGCAAAATTTCCCCAACATGAATATAAGTAGGCCTTAAATAGCGCTTAAGTAAAATGAAATAAATGCTGACATTTAAGATGACAGGGCCTATCAAAAAAAAATTGACTGTGTAAACACAGGTGTGTAGTATTGAGTTTTACATTAATTTAGGAGATTAAACATTAACAATAAACTTCCCAAGATGATTTGCTGCAGGTGACTGAATTGCTTGACAGTTCTAGACAGGGATAGAAATTAGAATGCTTTCAGAGACTTTTCCTGAAAGTACTATTCTGAATTGTTCTGGAGGTCTCTCTTAATATAGTGATTCTGTGAACGAAACTTGCAAGGGACCTTACAGGTCACTCAGGGGCTCAGAGTGCATAGTCATGGATGTGGAGTCAGGAAGACCTGAGTAGAAATCTTGTTGCAAACCCTTATTAGCTGAAGTCACTGAATCTTTCTGAGTCTCAGTTTCTTCATCAATAAAATGAGAGGTTTGCACTATGTGTTCTAGAAAGGACCCTCCAGCTCGAAACGCATGATCTTATGATTGAGATAATCAAGTTTTTCATGTCCTGAGTGATACAAATGGCCACATGGTGACTGGATCACTTTTCATGTTTAATTGTCTTCTCTGAGACTCTTTTTCCTCAGTCTAATATCTTTATGGCCTTTCAACTGTTTCTTGTATATATGTTTTCCAAGATGCCATCACCATACTGACATTCTTTTTTTATTTTATTTTTTTTATTATTATTTTTTCTCATTGACTTGTTTATTTACTTTTAGTTTACAAGATTCAGTTCCACAATCCCTTGACTTTCAGATTTTCTCCCCTTTCTCTCCTCCCCCCATGGTGGCGTGCAATCATGTATAGGATCTGCAAATACTTTCACATTGTACAATATAGTATAGTATAGAAGGGTTGTATAGAAGGGTTGTAACCAATGAGTGAACACTGGGAAAAAAGAAACAAAACCAAACATGAAAAAGAACGATAGCTAGCATGTATTGCTTCAGTCTCCATTTAAACTCTAGTCTTTCTAGATCTTTCTCTGAATGTAGATATCTCCTTCCATCCTGAGACTTGTAGAGTTGTCTTATAGCTGTGCGTTGCTGAGAAGAGTCCAGTTTATCAAGGTTGGTCATCACACATATGATGTGTCTGTGATTGTAAACAAATTTTTCCTGGTTCTACTCTTTTCACTTAGCATTAATTTGTATAAACCTCTCCAGGTAATTATGAAGTCCATCTCCTTCCCATTTCTTATAGCACAATAGTATTCCAATACATTCATTTGCCATAACTCGTTCAGCCATTCCCCAATTGATGGACATCCCCTATATTTCCAGTTTTTTGCCACCACAAAGAGAGCTGCAATAAATATTTTTGTACATATGGGTCCTTTTACTGACATTCTTTTAAAATGTGTTTGCCCAAACTGAATCTGTTAGGATTATACTGTGACCTAGGAAACTCTTCCCCTTTACTACCTAGTATTTTCTTCTGAATTGGAATTGAGAAGAGCTCAGAAACTGTATCATTTCAACTTCAAACGGCAGAATTTGATCCGATTTTTCATCATAGTTTGTACCTCTTACAGGAGGGCTAAGTCATAACCCTTCTCCTAAACATAGTCATTCTTACCCCCAGACCCAGTGCACAGTTGAAGTTTTCCCACATACAGCCCTGAACCCACCCTTATATCAAGTTGTAGACTATGATACTCCCTTATTCTTCAGATTGATTGCAGTCGACAAGTAGAGCACATCTCACCATACTCAGTAGCTTTGTATCCATGCATCCAGTGACCCATCTAAGGATCACAGTTCCCTGGATAACTTCTTCTAGGTTACATTTTTTTTTTGGAGGCGGGAAGGCAAGGCAATTGGGGTTAAGTGACTTGACCAAGGTCACACAGCTAGTAAATGTGTCAGGTTTCTGAGATCGGATTTGAACTCTGGCTCTCCTGATTTGAGGGTCAGTGCTCTATTCACTGTGGCACCTAGCTGCCCCTAGGGTTACTTCTTCATAACTAAATTGACCAGGATTAATCTCGAGGTGACTTTCTGAAGCTCTTAAATAGCTTAGGAGAATCACAGGCACCTCTGTCCTTTTGGAAACTCCAAGGTGCTACCTGTTGCCCCTTTTTAAAATACCTTTTGTCCTTAACAGTGTCCTCAACTCTTGACATTATCATAGCTTTAAGCCTTGGTTTTCCTTTTTTTTTTTTCCTTAAGGTTGGAGAGAGGAGCAAATCTTACTCATGCTTTTTAGAGGCAGAACTGTCTAGTTCCTCCTGGGTATCTTTGGAGTCTTGATAATTTTCTTGAATGTTTCTTGGCCCATCACTTTGCTGAATATTTTTCCTGTTGCTCTTTTCCTTTGCTTTTCTCTCTTTGATCAAATCAGGGGAGGGGACAATGGCCAGATCTCTGAACCCTTTGGAGGTGGTATTACTGATGAGGCAGATAGACTGGACTCTCACATTGAAAATATGGTCCAGTTCCATTGCTTCCTATGTCCTCAAGGCTTCTGTTTGACTCCTAGTCACTTGTTCCCCATTCCTTACTGCCTATTCACAGTTTTCCATTTCCTGTCTTGAATTCAGAACTGGACCAAATGATTTGAGGGGTTCCCTCCCCCCCGCCCAGTCCTCTCAGTTTCCTGCTTGCCTCTTCTTTTGATGTTTCACGTTACTGTCTAGCTAAATGAGCATATTCATCAGACCTTTTGGGTGCTGAAGGGCAGTGTTAGGCAGGCTATCATTTGACATTTTCTTAAAAATTTCCATCAAGAATGTCTTCCAGCCCCTAGAGGGCTTTCAAATAGTGGGATTTGTTCTTATGTTCCAGTAGCACTATGACCATGTATCTTGCTTGATGCTTAGCATTAAACTTTGCAGGATCCTGAATCCTCTTATGGTAATAATAATAATTAACACACATACATATACACACACTACCTTCCAGGCACTCTGCTAAGTACTGTTATCTCATTTAATCTTCAACAGCCTTGAGTGGTAGCTGCTGTTTTTATCCCCATTTTACATTTGAGGAAACTGACGTAAAGAGATTAAATAATGACTTTGCCAGGGTCACACAGCTAGTAAGTGTCTGAAGCTGGATTTCACTCAGATTTTCCTGACTCTGTCTCTTGGGTCAACTAAACATTTATTGGAACCCCGAAGTCCTAGTAGTTCTCTAGCAATAGGGAATACTTCCAGTAAGGGCCCTGCTTAGTCCAGATGTATCAGACTTGAGGCCAGCTGGCTATAACAGGCCCCCAAAACTCCTGAGTAGGTATCAAGCTAGATTAAAATGTAGTTGGAAAGTATTTAACAGATATCTGAAAACACAAATAAAACAGAAATAATGTTAATTTGTGGTTTTCTAAGTCAGTATGTAGCCTGCGGGTTCCATTTCTATTTGTGTTCCCGCCATTGGCTTACTCAGTCTGAAATAGTCCTTCCCTATTCCATAAAGATGTTAGACAATCAAACCTTATCAGGTGCAAAAGTGTAGAGACTGAGTCCTAAGCACTAGGTACCAGTATTCCAGAAAGGCAGGATTCTTGTTCTATTTCCCTTAGAATATAAATGAAAATATAATCACTGGCTCCTGTGGAATGGCTGGTATTGGGGATGCAGCCAATGTTACCTGTCCCCCTTTTTTTTTTTGGATGATCCTCTGTCTCTGAGAACTTAAACGCTTGACTGGTTTCTGACTAATGTCTCATTCAGAGTGAGAGGGGGTCAAGAAGCTGCCATTACAGTAGTGTCGGCCGGTCTATGGAGGTCTAGTTCATTAAGGTGCTACCTCTGCTGTGAAGACTTTATTGATCCTTCTAGGTGTTGCTGTTCTAGCTCTCCTGAAATTACTTTGCATTTACTTAACTGAGTACATAGAACAGAATCTAAGCTTCTAAGTTTCATCCTTTCCTCGTCAGGAGGTGGGGAGAGTCTTCATCCTTAGTTGTCCAGAATCGTAGTTTGGTCACATGCAGAATGAGATACATATTTTTGGACAGGGCTAAAGAGCGAATTTATTTTGCTTGACTATGCATATTTGTTATAAAGGTTTTGTTTTTCTTTTTTTTTCGTGGAGGATGGACAGGTGGGAGGAAAGAAAATGGATATTTGTAAGCTTCTTGAAGTCCGGGGCAGGTTTGTCTTTGTTTTGTCTATCTCTAGCACCTTGCACAGTACCTTGCCAACAGCAAGTGTTTAATGAATACTTATTTAAGTGACTAATATGAGTATCCCTAATGCCCTTCCTCCCTACCCTGCATTAACTAGTTAGTCAGCTAGCATTTTTTAAGCACCTGAATTTGGGACAACTACCTTGGTAAGTACCATGGATACAAAGAAGGGCAAAAGACAGTTCCTTATTTCAGGGCGCTCACAGTCTAATGGGACTAATTGCCTTGTATTTATTCTGTATTTGCTCATATTATGCACATTGTTGTCTGCCTTCACAGAATGAAAATTCTTTCAGAACAGGGACTGTTTTATTTATCCATGTTAAATTTATTTCCCATTACTGCTGACTTAAATATGATCAGTTATTTAGATAATTACTAGATTTTTCAGGATAAAAATAATTGTAAAGTGAATTTATCTACTGTTGTTGGCATTAAATAAATTAATAGGCTTATTTTTCTTTTTGAAACTTTTAATCATATAATACGAACAAATAACATTTGGATAGTGCTCTAAGATTTGTAAAGTGCTTTACAAATTGATTTGATCCTCACACCACCCCTGGGAGGGTAGGTGCTATTATTATCTCCATTTTACAGATGAGGTGAGTCAGAGATTAAATGACTTGCCTGGGGTCACACAGCTAGTAAGTGTCTGCGGCTGGATTTGAACTCAGGTCTTTCTGACTCCAGGTCCAGCTCTCTATCCAGTATGCTACCTTTCTGGTAAGCAGTCAGTCCTACGTTTCAGGACGTGACTCTTCTCCTGTTTTTAAAGATACTGTTTATATAGTCACTGCTCATATTAACCCATTCCAAGCTCATTGTTTCATAACACAAATGATATGCTAATATCTTCCTTTCCTTACAAAATGTAATCCTCTTAAATTAGGCCACATACTGGCCGAGCTCACAAGAACTTTGACAAAGGAGATGAAGGTAGCAATTAAAGCAGTATAATAAAGATGTTATTGTGTAGGTCTTTTCTTAGGAGAGTTCACAGAACTTCATCTGTAATGATTCCATAACAGTGTGGTACAGTGGAAAGAGTCCTGGGTCTGGAGCCAGAGGATCTGGGTTCAGATTTTGTTCTGATGCTTACCAAGTTTGTAATGTTGTGCCTCAGTTTGCTCATTTGTAAAATGAGGGAGTTGGATTAGATAGCTTTTGAGGGCCCATATAAGTCTAAGGCTATCATCCCATGGCAGAGCCTTTTTCTCATATATTAAGAGACAGTCTCCCTGGCTGAATACATCAAATCTTTTGAAGGAGAATATACTTTTTGTTCCATAATTTCCCTTTGGGTTGTCATCATAAAGCATGAAGTGGATATCTGTTGACTGAGATTGTGTCATATAGCATGGTTACCGGATCTGAGGGCCTTTTCTGGTTGGTAAGCTACTTTGGTGGGTCAAAACCCCGCCCCCCCATCTTCCTGCTGCTGATTTGCTGTTATAATTATGTTACGGAATTGTTGCCTATTAATGCACATGTATTTTGTAAACAGTTAACTTTTGCTTTTAAGATATTATCTTCCCTGCCTGTTTTACTCTCCTTGAAGAATAAAAATTCATGTTTATTCATTTGTGCGCATGCGTGTATGAACACACACACACACACACACACACACACACACACACACACACACTTTGGCCTATCTTGTGGATCAGAGTCACAAAGTTGAAGAACTGGAAGGGACCCTAGAGACCATTTAAATCCATCTGTACCTTCCCAGGAATAGCCTGTACAAGTCCAGCCCCTGCCTAAAATACTCCATTGAGGGAGTTTCCTTCCTGAGACACATTCCTAAGAACAGCCTTTCCTAGGGGGCTTTTCCCTGATTTGACTGGTTTTCTTCTTGCTCTCTATCCTTCCCTCTTAAATTTCTTTGTATATATAGATTACTTGTATATACCAATTATTTGTGTTTACTTAGTGTATTTTACCTTTATCTGTGTACATATTGTCCACCTCTGTAGAGTGTAAGTTCCTTGAGGGTAGGGACTATTTAATTGTTTTTATTTTTTTGTGTCCCCAGCCTAGTTTTGTTGTTCAGTTGTGTTCTACTCTTCATGACCCCCTTTGGGGTTTTCTTGGCAGAGAATACTGGAAGGGGTTTGCCATTTCCTTCTCCAGTTCATTTTATAGATGAAGAAACTGAGGAAACCAGGATTTAGTGTCTGAAGCCAGATCTGAACTCAGGACCATGAGGCTTCCTGACTCTGGGCCCAACCCTTACCCCTTCTCCCCTCCCCCTAGTCTAGTACAAAGTGCTTAATAAGTGCTGGGTTAATTGAATTGGATTACGAGTGATTGCTGTGGCTTTGTCCTTAATGTTACCACTGGCTGATTCTAAGACTAGGAGCCTGCCTGGCTGCACCCTACCTCTGTTTCCTCCCTATATCCCCTCCTTCAGGACCTTTTGTCCTACTATCACTCTGTTCTTGCCTCCCTGAATCCAGGTTGGATCCATTCTCCTAAAATCCCAAACTTAAACCAACCTGTGTTCTCTCCTTTTTCTTTCCCAGTACACTCAGATACACATTTTTATGTTTTGGGGAAAGATAAGTTTAATGTCATTTTGATAAATCTGTGATCTTCTCAGTGTGGGTACGTTGTACTGGTGGTACAGGTTGTAACCCATCTCTGCTACTCTTATCCGTATCTTATTCTTATTTTCTACCTGGTGTCCACTCATTATATCCAAATGCTTCCTATTTTAGGAAGCTGTGTTGTCAGAGACTGCCAGAGACTTAAAAACTCTTCATGCTAGAAAGGTTTTGTATGCCAGAAGATAATCTCTTTCCTTGAGGAGGCAGGGAAGGGAACAAGAATTTATTAGCAACTGTTATATGTTTCATGCTAATCTCTTTACAAATATTATTATCTCATTTGATACCTACAGCAACCCTGGGAGGTAGGTGCTATTATTATCACTATCCCCATTTAACAGATGAGGAAAGTGAGGCTGACAGAGATTAATTAATTTGCCAAGAGTCACATATCAAGTAAGTATCTGAGGTCAGATTTGAACTTGGGTCTTCCTGACTCCAGACCTAGCTGGTGTTTTATCCACCGAGCCACCTAGCTATGTCAGACTAGTCAAAATTAAGTGCCAGGAGATTATTTCTTTGGTACTAGATCTTTGGTTGTTAACAACCTTTAGAACACAGACAGAAATGAATTTGAAGTTAGTGTTTAATGTTAATCCATTTTATTGGATTCTCCAGTTTATTTCTGTGCTTCCTAAGTTATTCGTAATGCTTGTCATTAGATTTCTGATAAAATGTGTCATTGGAACACAGTCCTATTTATTAATAGTGCTTTACTATGGTGTATTTGATTATTTTTTTCTTTTCAGAGGGAGGGAAGGTAGGGAAATTGGGGTTAAGTGATTTGCCCAAGGTCACATGGTTAGTGGGGTGTGTGTGTGTGTATGTGAGAGAGAGATGTTTGAGGCTGGATTTGAACTCAGGTTCTCTTGACTCCAGGACTGGTGCTCTATTCACTGTGCCACCTAGCTGCCCCAATGTATTTGATTTTGAAAATGCACCTGCGATGGGGGAAGTAAACATTTCTAACATAAGCATAGACTAAAAATAGTTAAAAAAATTTTTCTTCCAAAATGCACCGTTTTTTTTAAAGCATTTTAAATAAATTGCTAGTGATAATTTTAGATATGTTAAATTATTTTTAAAATATGAAGCTGTACCCTCTCTTTTCTCTTTGCTAGTTTTCCATGCATATGCTGTTATCCCTTCACTTTTTTTAGGTGGAGGAGAGAGATCTGCTGTTTGTTTGTAAGTTTAGATTGTCCAAGGTCACACAGTTTATAGATAGCAGAACCCAGACTAAAACTCAGGTCTCTTTCACTATGACAGGAATATTTACATTTGTTTTTCATCTTTATAACAAACTTGAGCGTGTAGCTAACGTGTTAGCTTTGTTTTAAAATTGATTTGTAAAAAACAAGTGTGTGTTCTTAACATACAGAATTTCAAACATTGTTTTATTATGTTGTTTTTATTTGGGGTTACATAAAAGTCCCTGATTCCCTTTCATTTTTCTCTTAAGTGGAAGTGGAACAGGGGGATCCTGGGAAGGAAACAAACATTTACTAGGCAGCCTGTATTGTTCCAGGCACTGTGCTAAATATTAGATACAAATTTTATCTAATTTCATCAGGAAAGCCTTGTGGTTGTATGTCCTAGCAGGAATTGCTATGATTAGGAATAGGATGTCCTGAAAGTATTCAGCAGGGGGCGCCAAAGCTCTGTAGTATAACTGCTTTATGCCATATAGAAAAAGATGGAATGAATTGATGTTCATGTTTTTCGTGTGTGTGTGTGTGTGTGTGTGTGTGTTGTTTGCTTCTGCTTTAAAAGCAGAACAGTTTTTAGAAAGGTTCATTAAGGGAACCCTTTTTACGTTAGTCTTTCAGTATCTTGCAAATGTACAATTACAGAGGTAAGAGAAATAAGATTTTAAAAAATTTTCATTTATCATGGAATAAATTTAGTTGTTTCAGATAGGGTTACAAATTCCTTGTGTATTTAATAGAGACTCTGTAAAGTCAAAAAATACTTGGAAAAAAGGTTGAATTTTTGCTATCAACCAACAGTATTTGCTGAATGCCTGTTGTGTAAGATCCTACAAATAAAGGTTAAAACCAATGCTACTTGATTAAATATTAAGAGCATTTTTGGGTTTCTATTTCTTGATTGCTGAGGCATCAAAGAGGTTGGTTTTGGTGCTTTGAACTTGTGGTCTGTCAAATCTGCATAAAAATGGCAGATGCAAACTTCGATTTGTGGTTGTTTCCCATAATAATGGGAAAAAATGGACTGCTTTCGGGTTTTCTCATTTGTTTGCAAAAGCCACCCGAACGTCCAGTTGAGTCGGGTACATTAAGAATACATTTGGATCCTTATTAGTAACCTCTTTAAAAAGGAAGTTGTCTATTTAGTGCCATGCAAAGGTAAGGATGTTTCTGATTACATATTCATTTGACTTTCACTTTTCAAGTTGGTGCTTGTAGTCTAGAGAACCATGAAGTCTAGAATTTCATTGCCTTTTTTTTATATGATTATTGTTTTTAAGGGAGAATGGTGTTAAATATACCTTTCTCCTTTTTTTCCCCCAGAGGTTGGGATGTAGTGTGTGGAATATTATATGTACTGTTAGACACAGTTGATAAGTTGGTTGGTTTTGACTGCTTCTTTTTCAGATTCTTTTAAAAAATCTTTATTGCAAGAGATGAGTTGGTAAGGTAGTGGAAAGGAAGGTGATATAAAAACAAAGGATATCCCTAAAAATAAGATTACAAAGAAAAAGAATGGTAATATTGAAATGGACCCTAAATGTTCAGAAACTATGGTTATGTGTTTTAGCAATCATGTCATTTCCCCAACTCCTCAGTTTCATGACATTGGTTAGTTGGTCTTTTAGGATCATATCTAAAATGTGCTCATGTTACTTTTGTAATAGGACCTTTTTTTTTTTTTAAAGTACCAAGAATTTTGAATAGATAGGGAACAAAAAAAAGCAGCATTTTTAAATGCTTAAAAAAAACATTTCTTAACGTTTCTCTTGTGTTTTTAAATCTATATATATCTATGTATCAGTGTCTCAGTATGTGAGAAGATGTAGTTTTTTTGGGAAACAATTACCTGTGAGTTTGGTTTGTTCAAATGACAGCTCTGCTTCCTTATTGCCCTTGTGTTTTCTTTTCTTTATAACCAAAAAAAATTGACAAGTTACCTTTTTCATGAGCGAGGAATTTGATGGAAAACCTTTTAAACATAATTTTGTCTTTTTTACTACTTATGAGCAAAAGGACATGAAACTTTCAGTTTTCACGTGGAATTTGTTTTCAAAATAATAATTTTATTTATTTATTTTTTTGTTATTCTTTACTTAACTAATACCAGTTAACATGAGCATTTCACGTTAAGAAGAGAGAGTAAAGAGAGGTAAAAAGGTGATTGCATATAAAACTAGGAATCTCTATTACAAATACCTTTCCTTCTTTTTTTGGTAAATTTTTTAGTAATTTTAAACAAATGAAAAATAAAAATAAAGTTTAAAAAGACTCATGCACATAGCAGAATACAGGAGGATTCAATATAAAACAATAAGTTTCCATTTAAAGAAAACCTACATGATAAATGCTACACAACATTATTTTCAAAGCTACCCAGCTTTTCTTTGAATTTTCTTTCTTTGAATTAATATGTTAATTTCAAAACTATCCTGCCTTTTAGTGTTCCCCCAACCCCTGCCAAACTTTTTTTTCTCTTTTGTATGCTTTCTAAATGCTTCTTCATTATCATTTACTCCTGGCCCCCAAACCCTTCCCTACAAATTAAAAACTTAAGTAGCCCAGTGGATAGAGCACTGGCACTGGAGTCAGGAGGATCTGAGGTTCAAATGCGACTTCAGACACTTGACACTAACTGTGTGACCCTGGGCAATTCACTTAACCCCAATTGCCTCACCAAACAACAACAACAACAAAGACAGCAATAGCAACGAAAAACTAAGTTAAACTTTTCTTCTGTCAGATAAACCCCATCAAGCAAAATAAATTCACACATTGTTTATGTTGGAAAATGTGTTTTTCTCACTCTACGTCTCACGTTTGTTACTTCTGTGCCAGGTGTGTAGCATACTTCATCCTCAGTGCTCTGGAGTCCTATTGATCACAGTTTTTAAGTCAAATTTTTACATGGTATTTAAAGAAAATCTTTGGTATTTGGTTATATCTAGTGTTGGGGAAACTGAAGAAAAGAGAAAGAGGTCCTAGTAGTAGCCTAAGGGTACCTCAAGGAGGTAAAAGAAAGAAATAAAATTCCTTGAGATAGTTCCTTGAGCTGACTCGGTGGCTCCGTGGCTCGGTGGATAAAGCACTGGGTCTGGAATCAGGAAGACCTGAGTTCAAATGGCCTCAGATTTTTCCTAGCTGTGTCATCCTGGGCAAGTCACTTAAACCTATTTTTGCCTTAGTTTCCTCAACTGTAAAATGAGGATAATAACAGTACCTACTTCATGGGGTTGTTGTGAAGATGAGATAATATTTATAAAGTGCTCAGCACAGTGTCTGGCGTGGTAGGTGCTATAAAAATGCTTCTTCCCTTCCGTTCCCCTCTTCCTATAGGGAAGTAGTGTAGTACAGTAGAAAGAATACTAACTCTATAGTCAAAGGATTTAGGCTCAAATCTTGCCTCTGATACATACTGCCATGGTGACCTTGGGCAAGTAGTTCAACCTCCTTGAGCCTCAGTTTCCTCATTTGTAAACTGGGAGGGTTAAACTAGATAGCCTTCAAGGCCCTTCCAGCTCTAGATCTATGACCTTATGAATTATATGCAATCAAAATATTCCTAGTGGTGGTAAGAATAAAGAACTTAAAGTGGGTGCTCATTGCTTGGGGAATGACTGTACAAACTATAGTGTATAAATATAACAATATTTTCATGTAGTAAGAAATTATGAATGTGAGGAATTCAGAGAAGTATAGGAAGATTTATATGAACTAATGCTGAGTGAAATAAACAGAACCAGGATATATGACTTCAGCAATATTAAAGGACCATAGAGCTAGAACTGGGAGGGACCTCAGAGGTCATTAATCCAGCCCCCTAATTTTATAGAAGAGGACATTGAGTCCTAAAATGAAAAGGTTACTAAAAGGAAATTGGACTAGGAATAACTGAAGATCCATTATTAGTCCCAGAAAATAGATGAAACTTTCTCTCTCTCTCTCTCTCTCTCTCTCTCTCTCTCTCTTTTTCTCTGCAGGGCAATTGGGGTTAAATGCCCAGGGTCACATGTCTAGCAAGTGTTAAGTGTCTGAGGTCAAATTTGAACTCATTTCCTCCTGACTCCAGGGTTGGTGCTCTATTCACTGTGCCACCTAGCTGCCCCACCCCACCTTGCTCTCTTGCTCTCTCTTTCTCTCTGTATCCCTCCCTCTCCTTCCCATTCTCTCATTTCCCTCTCCCTTTCTCCCTTCCTCTTTTCTTCATACTTTCTCTTTCCCTCTCTCCCTCTTCTCCCTCTTCTTCCTTTTTCCATTTCTACTTTGTCTCTTCCCTCTCCTTCCTTCACACATTCACTCCCCCTCTCCTTCTCTCCCTGCCTTTTCTTCTTCCCTTCTGATTTCTGTCTCCCTTACCCTATCTGCACCCCCCCCCCCCCATCTTTGTTGGTAGAGGTGAAAGACTGCAAGGGAAAATTGTTAACTACATTGTCAGATATCGTCACTGTATTAGTTTCCATCTGAGCTATTTTTCATTGTTATGAGGGGAAAAGTTCAGTTTGAAGTTGAAGCCGTGGAGATATAGCCAGACATAAATGATGGAAAAAACAAAAGATGTCAATAAAACTCTTTAAAAAATAATATATTATTGATACTCATTGTATTTACCTCCCCTTCAAACATAAGCACAATTTGCCTAAATTATGCAGAATTTTAATTAAATATTTTAATTTGCTAATGATCTCAGTTTGATTAGAGGCAAATGTTGATTAGCTACAGAAGTCTAAATGGAACTTTTTAAGATGACTTTTAATTTTAAAAAGTGAGCCTGTCAAACTAATTAAGAGATAAACTTAAGACATACATACCAGGAGTTGCTTGTATACCACTTCTGATACAATAAAAAATTGCATAATTTATAAATAGTATTCACCAAGGAAACCAACTGTGTGTATAGAATGTATGAAGAAAATTTTAAAGGTGAATGAGCCTTGTTGAAATCATTAGTTAGTATAGCAGTAATTTTCAGGTTCTTTGGATTTCTGTATCTCCCTAGTTGTGCTCTTCTGTTGGCCAGAAGGCACCTCGATAATTCTGTACATGTATACTAATGCCATGCACACAAGCAGACAGATGTATTACAGCCTGGCTTGGGTACAGTTGAGACTGTGACAGCTCACCAGTCACTCTTGGGGGAGTACCAAGGTATATAACAGGAAGTAGCCCTTCTGTCAGGTTCAAGGTCAATGACAGGAGAGTCAGATCATGGAGGGAAAATAGGAATCAGAGTGGTAGGCTAGAGACCAGAATGAGGAGAACCAACAGACCAATCTAATTGGCTTCTCTGTTTCTCCTTTTCTCTTACCCATTAGCAATTCTCCAGATTTTATGGTTAAAGTTATGATAAGAGACTAGTGTTAGCTCAATAAGGGTTTGAAATCTGTATGAAGAACAGACTGAAGGAACTTTTATATATCTGGTATGAGGTAGAAGACTTGGGGAAGATATCAGATAATAAAATCAAAGCTGGTTGTTTTGGGGGTTGAGTTTGAGAATTAGGAGGCTAGATGTGAAGTTTTGAGAACCTGTATTCCACTTTCTACTTTTAGCAGAAGTTCTGGCATGTGGTAGGTGTGGAATAAATAATACAACAGCTAGGTGAGGCAGTAGATAGAGTGCCAGGCCTGGAATCAGGAAGACTCATCTTCCAGAATTCAAATCTGTCCTTAGACATTTACTAAGCTATACGACCCTGGGCAAGTCACTTAACCCTTTTTGCCCCAGTTCCTCATGTGTAAAATGAGGTGGTGAAGGAAACAGCAAACCACTCCAGTATCTTTGTCAAGAAAACCACGACTGAGATCAAGAAGAGTAGGACACAACTGAACAACAGCAAAAAAATGCTTATTGGCTGACTGATTTGTAGAGTCAATCCAGAGTTTATGGGACCAGATTATCCAAGAGAGGCCAATCTAGTTTTCTACTTTCTGAATAAGATTGAGAAGGATAATAAGCTTAGAGAGAAAAACAAATACAATATAATTTGTTGATAGATTTTTAAAAGCCTCAACTTTTATTAACATAAGCCAAAGCCTGGACACTGAAACTTTTTCAAGTTTATCACTGTAAAAACAAAAATAAATGTTTGTTGACTAGAAAACAGTCTCTTCTCAGTTCTTAAAATCTTTATACAATCACTATTTGGTTACTTCATATGGCATAGTAATGTCACACTTCTGAAAAATCTTACTTTAATTCTTCATTGTGGCTTAGAGGTGATGCTGAGATCTTGAAGCCTGTCCTGATTGAATAGATGCTCCACCACGTTCTCCTGTGCTAGAATGGCTTTGAGTATGGTCCTGGAAACAGACCAGGTTTGCTTTCTGGGAACTATATAGCTGAGTATGGATAAGGAAGATGGAGTAGGAAGGAAAGAGAATAAGCATTTTATTAAGTACCCACTATATGCCAAGTACTATGCTAAGTAGAAATATTATCCCATCACTAGTAGGCTGGCCTCTTGGTAATGAATTTTTTGGCCAATGACAACCCATGAAACAAGAAAAGAATCAGTAGGTATCTGACATGATGGGCACTGAGTAACATGATATGAATTGATTATGTTAGATAGGAAAAAGACTAATTGCTAAAATGGGAATCGTTCCCAAATGAGATGTCTGTGTGTAGTCAAACAACTAATAGAACAAAGATTAAATTAGTATAGTTTAGAAGAGTGATAAAGAGAAAAAGGTGTCATATATTTGAAATAAATCAATCTTGTTATATTCAAACAAGTTACTCCTAATAGGTAATAGAAAGAAGAGTAGTATGCCAACAGCAATTATAATAATGTCATATCCAAGTTTGATGATATCCATTAAAATCAGTTGTTATACAAGGAGACTAAAAGAATCTAAAAAAAACTACTCAGACAGTCATCCAACACTATACTTGCTTGCCAAATGGAGAAAAATGACAGCAAAAGGCAAAAAACAGTTTAGAATATGAACTTGGTAAAATCTTGTCAATAAAGATGATGGAAATTTATGATCATCGTTGTTTAATAAAACAGATAAGTAGTGAAGGGTATAACTAGTTTAAGGAAAGCTCAAGAAGAGACCTAAATAAATAAAGTCAACCCATTGGGCATTTAAGGATGAAAATGGAAGGAGGACAACAAACAGAAGCAAGATGGAAAAGATCTGCAAAGATTGTTAAAGTAAACTTTTCACCATGAAATGCAGTAGAACCACTGCACTTAGACATGAATATCATAATCTCGAATGAACCTATAAAGGAGGTACAAATGGCTATAACAAGAGCAAAGACAGGAAAAACAGCTGGATTAGATCAAGCATGCCTTGGAGATTCACACTATTGGCAGCATAATTAGGAGAGCATCGAGGATTGATTCACAGAGCATCTGAAGAAGGGGAAGATAACAGGCAATTTGTATGAGAGTGATCTACATATACATTGAAGGCATCTTTAATGAAGATATTAGAAGGGAGCAGGCTGGCTTTTGCAAGTGATTTTCCACAGTGGTCCACATTTTCACTGTCATGCAATTAACTAAGAATATGATTTATTATTTATTTTAAAAAGTTGATTAAGTAAGGTAAAACAGCACCTTAGAGATGCTCATTTAGCAAAGTATCTCCCATCCACACATCAAAATAATTCAAGATTCCTTGAAAAATATAGCAATAGAGAACCTTGTTCCATGGTTCTTTGATCATAAACATTAGATGAGGTATAAAATAGCAAGCAATTTGCTTATCAAAGGTATTCACCAGAACAGTGGAAGAGATCCAGCATCAAGTCCACATTGAATAGCGATTGCCTACGGATAATGAGTTTCTCCTTTTTGTGTATGACATGCTCGTTATATCAAATCCAGGAATGTTGCAAAGTCTCTTGGAAGTAATCTATGACAATGGAAAAGAGTTTTCCTTGGCCATCCATACAGAAAAAACAAAATGAATAAAGACTATCATCCAGATTAGGATGTGCAGTTGGATAAACAACCCTACTGTGCTTGTCCATCAGTGTGTATGTGTCTGTGTGTATGAAAGTATATGTATGTATGTATGTATGCATGTATATATGTATAAATAAAGTCACGTGGCCTTAAGGGCACAAGTTCCCCACCCCTGGTCTAGGTAAACACAAGGTGGGGAACAATGGACTGCATTGTCTTCAGGATATGGCAAAATTCCTTTACTCATCTCAAATTTCTCTCGGAAATAGTAGCTCATCTTTTTATTTTACCAGTGATGTATGGTCGTGAGACATGGAAGACAGAGAAGTCTGTGAAGAATTGAAAATAACCTAATATAGATAGAGAGACATGTGGTAGGTGTGAATAGGCTGTTAAGTATAACAAATAAGGAACTTTGAAGACCTACAGGATGTCATTAAGGAAATGTATGGTTGTTATAAATGGGCTAGCCACCTACGCAAAGTAAGGGTGCCATATAACAAATGAATTACCCTAGAGCTCCACTGGCATACTTGTGATGTCAGAAGATAGTGAAAAAGGCCTTCTGTTTGCTGGATGGCTTTTCTGTGGCAAACTTATGGTGGTAACTTGAATGAGTCTCACAGGATGAATGGACAAGGATGGATTGCAATCTATATCGTTGGTAGGATTATTAAAATTGATGATGTCACAGATATATTTGAGTATGGTGACGTCAACCAAACAAGATATGCTAGCAGGATTTCAGACACTAACAGCATCCATTTACTATTAGATTGATAAGTATGGATTTTAGTTCCCATCTTTTTTTTTCACATGGAGTAGAGATAATAATTAATAACTAATATTTATATAGCTCTTACTATATGCCAGGTACTGTGCTACAACTTTTATCTCATCTGAACTCTACAACCCTGTGAGATAGGTGCTATTATCTCCATTTTACAGATGAGGAAACTGAGGCAAAGAGTGGTTGAGTGATTTACCTGGGGGTCACACAGCTAGTAGTGTTTGAGACTAGATTTGAACTCAACTCTTCCTCACTCTAATCCTGGTGCTTTATCCACTGTGGCATCTAACTGCCCACTTGGAGTAGAAGGAGAGGAGTCAGTAACATGTGAAAGTGTTAGCCAGACTTTGGGAAGAGAGAACAAGATGAAGAGAAGGATTGAACCTTTAAACTTAGTGTTGCAAAGTGTAGTCAAATTCTAGTTCCCAGGAAAGAAGAGAATTCTAGCAAGGTGCAAAGTATGAGTGTAATTCCTTGCTTTATTTATTGACACTTCATTAAGATGGAGTTAATTTTGGGGAACTTCTCAGAAAGTGGAATTTCTATTCTGCCAGCAGTCATATAGGGATAGAGACTGTACTTGTGATTTCACTGGATTAGGGAACTACTGAATGAGGAAACCCACTCAATAGCCACTATTTTCCCTACAACTTCCAGTGTTAGAGATTTGCTTAAAACCGTGAAAGGTTGAATGATCTACCTGTCATATAGTCAGTAGTGGGACTTGAACCCAGGACTTCTCGAGTTCTATGTTGTCTTCTATGATGAGTGGGGAACCTGCCACAAGTAGCCTTGAAGCTGCTGGTTCCTACCCCTGTCTATGACATTCTACCTTTTTAGCAGTCCTATATATGCCCTCTAGAAACCACTGGTTTTCTTGGAATTTGTTTCAAGGATTCCAGGTAACAACAGTGTCTAGCAAATTGTTACTGGGTTTCTGCTAACAGTTAGGCCATCATCCCAAGATGAATATCTCAGGCAATATTAGGAGATGTATTACTAGCAAACTGGTCCTAGAATTTCAGGTTCTGAGTCAATATTCCTAATTGTGCACGCTTTGAAGCTAACATTATGGGTTTCTTTAGTGGAATTTCATTTGATTTTGCTCCGTAAAATCTATTGGATGGCCTTTGTTCATTCCTACCCCACTCCTACCCTCTCAATGTCACTTTAGCAAATATTGGAATATGTTTAAGAATGTAGAATTCTCTAGATTGGCAAGATTTAGTACCCTTTCCAGGTAGCATTTCCTATAAAGCGAAAACACATTTCTAAAGTCATTAAGTTCTTTAATAACTAGCATCTCTGAAAGATATCATGGAATGGGAAATATATTTTTTCTTCATCACCTAAGCACAGCTGTCATCTGAACCCTCTGGAATTTGCATAACGGTATTTTTTGTCAACTTTATCTAATCTTGAGGCTTTGATGTGGATTTAACGATTTTACAGTGATTGGTGTAGTTGTGACTGCAATTGGACATTTCTTGAAGAGAGAGGATAGAAAAATCATGTCTCATTTAGAAAGAGGGGATAATCAAAAATAATTCCATGTCTTTATTGGCAATGTAATGAAAATCCAATTGCAATCTAGTAACCAAATAGTATGTGTAAAATGAAGATTTCAAGAAGTGGGAATAGATGCTTTATAGCCAGCAAGCATTTTTTTTTTTCCTTTTTGGAGTTCAGCTTGAAAAAGTAGGCTTGAGTTTATTTTTTTCTTTCTAAGTTAGAATTTTTAATAAAAAATTTATCAACAAGTTCTGTATTGTGGCACATTATTGTTAGTGTTATAATTTATATATATTATAATTATACATTATTATATAATATACAATTCTTATATTCTGAGAGGAAAGAAGCTAAACAAGAAAGGATCCAGGTGACTAAGTGGAGATAAGAAAGGTATTGCTGAGTATGTTTTAGCTGTTACAAACTAGATTGGTGAGGCTGCATGCAATAAATTAGGTCAGGATATTTATGGCTTTCTCTTGCCCTAGAGAAAGGCGTGCCAGATTTTCCAGATTTGATCCTGACACCTAAACATAGCTCTTTTTTTTCTTCTAGACCCTTGGGAGTTAGTTGGATAGCCAGATAGGTGGTGCTGGGATCCTGGGGAATAGAACCGTCCAGAGATCACTCTTTTCTGAGTCTTCGGGGATTTGAACAGACCTAATTGAAGAGTCTACTTAGAAACCCTGATTGCTGGCTCTTGGTCCTTTCCAGATGCTAAAGATAGATGAATTTATCTTAGCTGATCTTATTACTCCTTATAGAATGATGGCAGATTTTTTTTTTGTTATGCATACACTGCTTCTCTTTCCACTCTCCCCCAACAAACCTATCTTAGACTCAGCATTTGGATAATGATAGAGAAAGGAAAGTTGTTTTTATTCATTTGAACGGACCTAAGGAATAAAGAAATCGTTTCTGAGTCTTAGGAAAAACGATAGGGTTTGTTAAAAGCGTTTTGTTTATCTAGGTAACTAATTTTTATGGGAGCTGCTGTTAGAACATTTTGTTTACCATATTGAAAAAGAGTAGCTATGTGCTAACATATATATCACCATTTGATTTGCCACTCAGCCTTCTGGTTGCCTGAAGCTGTGTTAGACTTGGATGCTAACAGCCTTAATGGTGACAAAATAAAAACAAAAAACCAAAACAGTAAACGTAGTTTGTTGAATAAATATGTGTCAGTGGAATGGTTTCTAAAAAAAGCATTTAGATACTCTTCTCCCTAGGGAGGCCCAAAAGTAATATTGCTTGCCCATAAAATTGAGAAAATGTGTTATTTAATCCGATAGATGGACGCATATTAGGAGTGATTCAGAGAGAAGGGGTGTCTGAGAGCAAGAATGAGGTTATTGGAGTTGGGATAATTAAGATGTTGAGCTAAAAATCACTGTCAAGATTTTCATGGAGAATAATGGGACCAATCTGGAATCATTGAATAAGGTGCTTCGCAATCTTTTGCATTTTGTGGTGCTCTAGTGACTGTCCAAATGGGGATGGGGAAGGGGTGGTGCCATCATAAGTGATAGCCACACTGAAGGGCCAGAGAGAATGAAGTATATACATTGAGCTCCTCAGCAACAACAGGTGGGTGTGGCATTCTGGCTCAGGCTGCCTACACCTCAGGGTTCTTTGCATCTAGGTTCTGATTTGAAAAAATGGGAGAGCATTCAATTAATAAGGCAAGGAGTTACAGCTGTAATTCCCAAGAAAGCCTGACTGCCTGTCAAACTTACCTCAGTTGGATGTTCTGCTTTTCCATTATAATAGTGGAATTTTTTTTTTATGATCCATATATTTCTTCAGAATGTGTCAAATGATAGGCTTTACAGAGGTACTGCATGTGTGTGGGGTATGTGTGTGTGTGTGTGTGTGTTTGTGTGTGTGTGTGCGTGTGTTTATGGCCTTACGTTGAGTATTTGATAGGTGAGATTTCAATAACACTCCTTCTTCATTCCAAGTCTTTTATTTTTCTCAATGATGGTATCCTAGGTGACAGTGTCAAAAATTGTGGGGTTTGGGGGAGATGTAGGGGAAGGGAAAGCTGACTTTTACAGATCATTTTCTATAGCAGATCACGTTGCAAACACAGCTGACTAAGAAATGTAGATAATTCAAGAAGCTACCATATTGTAGAAGTCATTTTCCTCTGGGTAAAAGAGGCTAGCACTAGGCATTTGTGAACCTTAGACAAAGGATGGAGAACCTGTGATTTTATTGATACAGGAATTCTAATAGATAATGAAACAAAAATTAATGGTACAGGTCAGTATTAAAATAGATGGTAAGTGACTTGCCTAGGGTCACCTAGCCAGCAGCACTAGCTAGTAGTGTCAGAGATAGAATTTGAATCATAGCCAAGGTATGTGAAAATTACAGGTATTCTCCCTCTTCCCCAAAGTCCCTAAAAGATTCAAAGTCTGTTCTTTGTTATATGTTACTCTCTACCAGAGCCTCAGAGCCTTCACAGTAGCTTATATTAACTCTCAACTTAGATAATCAATCAGTCAATCAATCAATATTTATTTAGTACCTGCTGTGTTCCAGATGTTATGTTAAGTGCTGGGGTTACCAAAAGAGGCAAAAGACAGTCCTTGACCTCAAGGAGTTCATACTCTGACTGGGAAAATAAGATTTAACACATAAAACAATGAGAGAACAGTACAAGATAATGCTAAAATGTGTGGTGCAGGTTATAACTTATATTGGAAGTAAAAGATAAAAGATAACAACTAGATTTATGATTTTGTTGGTACAAGGAATTCCCAGGTGAGGGAATTCCCTCTACCAATGCTGGTTGACACCTCTTCAACTTATAGTCTTAAGAGAGTTACCCAGATTGTTGCCCAAAGTTACCCTTTGCCTAGGATCATGTAGCCATTAGGGGTCACAGGTGGAACTTGAATCTGACTTTGAAATTGGTAGTCTAGCCACTATGCCACACTGCCTATACTGCAAGGAAGGAGGGAAGCCAGCACTTATAAAGCACCTACTATGTGCCAGGTACTATGCTAAGCCATTTCACAAATATCATCTCATTTGATCCTTGCAATATTCCTGGGATGTGGGTGCTATTCCCATTTTGCAGGTGAGAAAACTGAGGCAAACAGAGGTTAAGTGAATTACCTATGGTCACACAACTATTCAGAATCTGAGGCTGGATTTGAACTTGGGACTTTGTGACTCCAGACCCAGAGCTTCTTCATCCACTCTGCTGCTTAGTTTCCTTTATTGGAGATAAGGAAAGAAAAATTGAGATAGATCATAATAGTTGGGAAGAGCTTCTTTGAACTGCTAGTACCTGAATTAATACTTGAAGGATTGTTAGATTTAGATGCGTATAGAATAGGGCATGGACATTCCAGTTGAGGGAATACAATTCTTACCACTGATAATCACTCAATGAAATTTCCTGAGAAACCAGTAAATTTTGGCACATATGTGACAAAATAATGGTATCAATTAAATTATTGTGGCTTCCTGGTAATAAATACATTCTGAGAGGAGAAAGAGAGAGAGAGAGAGAGAGAGAGAGAGAGAGAGAGGCAGACAGACAGACGAGAGAGACAGACAGAAAGAGGGAGAGACAGAGGAGAGACAGAGACAGGGAGAAAGAGGGAGAGAAACAGAGAGAGAGAGAGAAACAGGGAGAGGGAGAGAGACAGAGAGTGTGTGTGTGTGTGTGTGTGTGTGTGTGTGTGTGTGTGTGTGAGAGTAAAAGCATCTCCTCAGATCATTCCATTGCCATAGTTAGTGTCATACATGTGACTGATTTTTGGTACCCTAAACTGAATTCAAAATACATGAAGTAAAGTAGACATTGAATAGCTCTAGGCTTGATTATGGGTTCATAGGATTTAGAACTGGAAGACTCCTTAAAAAAGAGCTAGATCAGTCCACTCATTTATATATGGAAGAGGAAGCTCTGCCTTAGAAAAGTTAGGTGACTTGCCCAAGGTCCTCCAAATCCAAAAACTAGTGCTCTTTGCATCTGTTTCAAAATCTCTTTAGGGTGAAACTTTACTCTATGTTCCTTTTACAGGCTGTGAGAAAGGTTTTTTAGCAAATTAATTTTCTTTCCCTGGCATCTTTCTTTCCCGCCCCTTGATTTCGTTCTCAATGTGTTATAATGAGCATGGCAACACCATTGATCCCTGTAGGCCCCTCAGCAACCTTTGGACTTCTTTGAGAGCTAAGTCAAGACAGATCTTGATTATGTACTTTAAATGCTCTTGGTAACTGTCTTGGGCTAGAGCCTGTAAAATCACCATGAGATCGCAGGTTGGCTGCTTGTGTTTCAAAGGTCTGAAAATGGTCAATGTGCTATGTAGTTGAAAACTCAGAAAAAAAGTAAAGCAGGACAATTTTCTGCTGTGCTATTATTGTAAAAATGGGGGAGGGAAATTGCCTGCTTTTGTTTTTTCAGAAGAACATTTGCCAGTTGGAGCCTTGCAGACGATTGTATTTTGGAGGCCTTTAATTGAGCACCAAAAGGTTATTGCAGAAGATAACATAAGGGAGAAACCATAAAGAAGAAAATTTGAAACTCAGTAATAGAAAGCCATGTGAAGATGTAGGCATCCTGCCAATTAACTGGGTGCTTAGAATAAATAGTTTGGAATTAAAGGAGTGGTTGCCAACTTCTTAGTCTTGCCTACCCTGTTTCTTAAGGGGAGTTGCCAACTTCTTAGTCTTGCCTACCCTGTTTCTTAAGGGGACTAGGGAGAAAAAAAAAATAATAAACCCCAAGTTATCTTAGGATTGGTTGTAAGGCATAGTTCCTATTCATTATAGTCAAGCATTGAAATGTTTGTTGAGTATTTCAATTTTTTTTTTATAACAAGGGCAGAGGAATTATTAAACTTTATATTGTAATGTTAGTTACTAAAATGATGCAATATATTTTGAGGAAAATTGATTACAGGGTGAAAACATAGAAAGAACAAACATTTCTTTCATTAATTCAGTACAAATTTGAGAACTTTCTGTATGCTAGATTCTTAAGAGGGGAAGGGAAGACCAAAAAAGACAGTGGAATATGGTTCACACCTTTAAGGTTCTTTCTGTGTAGTTGGGAAGACCAGATGTATAGATGTGAAATTTAATATACAATGCAAGGAGAATATGTGGATAATACACCAAATTAGAATACAGATGATAAGTGCTAACAACCATTTATCCTTTTCTTAATTGCCCATACATTCTAGCTGTTATGAAATTGACATTCTGTAGAGTTGGTCAGGTTTACTTGCTGCATGACTTTCATGCCCATCATATTTCTTCAATGAGAATGACTTTATTTGGTTAACAAAGATAGGAAAAAATAATGAGGTTTTGCGTTTTGGGGATGGGTTCAGTATAATGAAGTAAGGCAGGAAGTCATCCATGGGAGACAGTTCTCTTGGGTCACTGCCTTAGACTAAAATGACCTTCTTTTACAGTTTTTTCCCTTGGTGGAGGGGATGGGTTGGGGAAAATGCCACAAATCAATATGGAAATCGATTTTTGAAAGGCTTCTCTCATTAGAAATAGATCAGAGTTGACTCACGCAGATATGAGACAGAAGAAATAATTTTCAGTATTGGTAGATATTCTCCTGTTGCCACATTATAACTACATTTTAATATTTTAGGTCTATGTCCCATGGTGAGGCAAATTTCCACAGTGAGGGGGGACCATCAGTTCAGAAAACCTGGAAAATTTGCTCAGTTTTTTGTGCAGCTCCAGGCATCTGATGTTGAATTAGGAGGTCTGGTATGGCTAGTTCCCAAGTTATTCCTGGGCCCAGGTCACTCTAGGATTGTTTTAGGAGGGGTGAGTTCATTATCATTTGGGACTTGGAATCTGACTCAGCATGAAATTGCCTTTGGTATCTTTGGAGAGATCTCGAACTCTCTTGTTAAAGCTGAATATAGTATTTTCTTGGGTGGTGAGTCAGCCTGGATATATATATGTATAGTCTCCTCTGAATTATCAACTCCTTGAGGTCTATTTCTTTGTATCCTCAGTGCTCATCACAGTGCTTGGGACATGGTGAGCGTTTAATAAATGCTTGTTGATTAATAGATTGTTGTAATGCTGTACTCCAAATCAAGAAGACCTGAATTGATGTAGAAATCAGGAAGACCTGCATTCAAATCATACTTTAGAAACTTACTAGCTGTGTGACCCTGGACAAGTCACTCAGGTTTTTCAGGCCTTAGCTTCCTCATCTGAAAATGAAGGTTGAACTCTATGACCACTAAGGTCCCTTTTAGCTCCTGTGATTGCTGATTTTTCCCATGTTTGGCCCTTGGGTTTATTGTCAGGTTGGCTCAGACTGACATAAATTTTTCATAAACTTTAAATTTACTTTATAATTTTTGAAAAAGCTGAGTCGGTTAGTTCCCAGAATGGCATATATTATCATTTTTATATCCTTTTGACAATGAGAAGAGACATATAAAATTAAAGGAAATACTGCTTTACACAGCGTATACAATTTAGTTAGTATATGAAGCTTACTCTGCTGCAGTTGCATAAACTATAGGGAGACTTAGCTACGCCTCCCCCCCCCTCCAATAGGTGCTTTCTTATTTTGTAATTACTTGTCTCTGAATATGTCATATTCTTTTTTTTTTCTTTTTGGAGGGGGCAAGGCTGGGCAATTGGCGTTAAGTGACTTGCTCAAGGTCACATGGCTAGTAAGTGTTAAGTGTCTGAGGCTGAATTTGAACTCAGGTCCTCCTGACTCCAGGGCTGATGCTCTGTTCACTGTGCCACCTAGCCACCCCTGTCATATTCTTGCCTATAAAATATATTAAACTTGAGAGCAGAGACTATTTCTTCTTAAAAAAAATAGCAAGCATTTATTAAGTGCCTACTATGTACCAGGCACTGTATTAAGTGCTTTACAAATATTTCATCTGATACTCGAAACAACCATGAGGGGTAGGTGCTATTATTATTTCCATTCTACAGATGAGGAAATTGAGGCAGATAGAAGTTATGCGATTCATTCAGAGTTATACAGCTAGTAAGTATCTGAAGGTAGATTTGAACTCAGATCTTCCTGCCTCAAAATCTGAGGTTCTGTTCATTTCAGGACCTGGTTGCTCCAAATCTTCCCAGTGCTTTTTCTGTTGAACCGAATATACTTACCTCACTTTACTCCTATATATGAGACACACAGCATGGTGCAATGGGTAGAGAGCATTCCTGGCAGTTAGAAAGTCCTTCCTCTAGTCTAATACATACTGACTTTATGACCCCGGGCAAGCTGCTCAACTACCTGGTTGCCCCAGGTATGTCTTATGCTCTAAGTTGCAGATCAGGTAGTAAGCTTGCCTTTGTAGTAATTTCCTCCTTCATAGCTCCCTACACATTGACACAGGCCCAAATCTCATCTTCTCTACATAAATGCTCCATTCTGGTCAACTTTGTCTACTTTTACCCAAGAAGCTCTCCCCATCTTAGCTTGATGCCAGGAATGCCCGCCCAGAATGCTGTTCTCTGCCTGCCAAAGTGCCACTTATCTTTCACACTCCAGTTTAAGTCTCAACAAGTTAGCAAATTTTCAGAGGATGTGAAACTGGCTGATAAAGCTAACATGTGTCATGGCAGATTTAGGAGCCAAAAAGTTTTCTATAGGTCTGAAGTATAGGCTGAATCAAGTAAGATGAAGTTTAAACTTAAAATGTTGAATTCTGTATTTAGGTTCAGGTATTTCATTGTTCAAGTACAGGATGTGACAATCATGGCTAATCAGTAGTTCATTTGGGGGGAAAAAGATCTTGGGATTTTAGTGGACCTCAAGCTTAACTGAATCAAAGATGTGATTTTGTGTCTAAAAAAACAAAAAACAAAAAGCAGATGTGCTCTTAGGCATTCATAAGAGGGTAGGAATAGCTTCTGTGTATTCTGCCTTGCTCAGACTATATATAATATCTAATAATATTTTTACAAGAATGTCAACAAATTAGATTGTCTGTAGAGGAGGCCACCTATAATGATGAAAGTAGTCAGATCATACCTTGTCATATGTGTATCTGCTGAAGGAATTGGGGATGGTTAGTGTGGGAAAGAGAAGACTTTGAGGGAGCAGGGTGTGATAGATGATGTCTTCAAGCATTTGAAAGGAGTAGTCTTTTGAAAGCAGTCTTAGGCTTTCTTAAGCTGGTTCCAGAAGGGGATGGGAGTTGCAGTGGATGGAGCACAGTAGATGCTCAGTAAATATTCGTTACATTGGATTATTTTGAAACTGTAAGAATGCACAGACCACTTGATTTTTGGAGAAGAGGTTTCCTTTTTTTTTTTTTGAAAGATGGGAACCATGTTCAAGGGCAGAGAATTTATTTTGACTTTTCTGAGCAGGTTTAGTGGTTGGATTTAGGCAAATTTCTGGTTAATATAAAGGAGAGAAGGGTATTCATAACGGTTGGAACGGTACTCTAGGATGGAAACAAGCATTGATTAAGTGCCTACTACGTGCTACTATGAGACACAAATATCTCATTTGATCTTCACAACAACTCTAAGAAGTATGAGCCATTATTGCCATCTCTCCTTTACAGCTGAGGAAGCTGAGGCAGGTAGAAGTTACTTGATTTGCTGGGCATTCACACAGCTAATAAGTATCTGAGGCTGGCACACTCTAGTGTTCATGATACCAGGCCCAGCACTTCTCCACTGTAACGCTTAGCAACCATAGGAGAATAGATTGCTTCAGTAGGTAGTGAGTACTCATTTCTGGAGGTCTTCAAGTACTGGTCAGGGATTTTGCACAGGGTGGTTTCTGTTCAGGTATTCATTTCTATTCTAATTCAGATTAGTTCAGCAAATATGTACTAAGTGATTACTGTGAAATAGTTCCTTCCCCTAAGGAGCTTGCAGTCTCCTGAAGGGATATACGTACCATATGTAGAGATAAGTAAATACAAGATAATTTGAAGAGGAAAAGGGTATTAACACCTTGGGGGAGGAGGGAAATTAGGGGAGGTTTCCTAGAGGAGTTAATCCTTCTGAGCTGACCCTTGAAGGACAGTGAGGATTCTGAGAGGTAGAGATGGGGAATGGCTTCTGTAAATGTCTTTTGGTAGGAGATGGAGTAACTGGAGAAAAGGCTGGATGCTCTGGAACCAGACTGTGAAGGACCTTTAATGCTAGGCTCGAGAGTTTGATTTTCTCCTGGAGGCACCATCCACAAAGTCTTCCTACCCTGCTCATTGCATCTGTTGTCCATACCAAATATGTGCTGCCGTTTGTCACTGTCTGTACTGTTTTGTTTTATCATTTGTTTTCTGTTTTTGTTTGACTTTTCCTATTAATCATAAAATCATAACTTTTTAGAGCAGGAAGAGACTTTTGCTAACCTTCATTCTAGCTCTATCGTTTTATGGATGAGAGAGGTTTAGAGCCAAGTGACCTTTTCAACATTCCAGGGTGTGGCACAGCAGGCGTTTGAACCCAGATTCTCTGACCTTGGGTCATGTAATGTGTGCATGTGCTGAGACAGGGCTTCACACAGCAGGATATGCCTAAACTTCATTGAGATCTTCAGGAATTAGGTCATTGCAGGCTTATTATGGGAGTTTGGGCCCTGGTATTCCTCCCATATGTGAAAGGAACATCTTTTCTCCCTCTACCATGCAAAAATTTATTCTTTTTTCTCCCTGCACACTGTACCTTCCCCCGTCCCTGTTGTTTCATATTTCAATGTTTCCATTTTGCAGGTAGTTTCTGTTTGTTACACCTTTGCAATCAGATTATAAGCCATTTGCTAGGTTGTGCTGTGGATAGAGTGTTGGCCTTAGAGTCAAAGAAGACCTGAGTTTTAATCCTACCTCAGGCCCTCACTGACCGAGTGACCTTGGGCAATCCTCTTAACCACTCTCCAGCCTCAGTTTACTCATCTGTACAGTGGGGATAATAATAGCATCTAACCTACACGTTGTAAGAATCAACAGAGACAACATGCAAAGTGCTATATAAATGTGTGCTATTAGTTTTATTTGCTGATATAAGAGTTATTGCCCCAAATTGTATAGCTTAGTGCCCTGTGCACAGTAGATGTTTAATAAGCATTTGTTAGGTTCCTTTGCATTGCAAGGATTTATAAGTATATAAAAACGACTTCATTTTTAAAGAAGAGGTTTCCTTTTCTTTGGAAAGACAGGACCCTACTTGGATATGAGGCTTAATGGTCTGCAGAATGTCTGTGTTGGCCTTACAGAAAACAACAGAAAGAGCGGCGGTAAAATAACCAGACTATTGCCCTTTTACATTGATCAGTTTGGTAGTGCTACTGAGGCATTAACCTACTAATGGGACTGTCAGGAAATCAGATTAACTTTCATTTTCCAGCTTTTCTTTTAAACTTTGGGTGATTATTAATAGCTGAGAATTTGTAAGTGAAATTACATACAATATTACTAGTTTGAATTAATTAACACTCACCCACACAGTGGCAATTACATCTTCTTTTTCTGCTTTTTTTGTTCATTTATTCCTGGGGATTTCTAAATTATGAGCAATTTGAAGGTGATTTTCTTTGGTTCCTTTCCTCCCCTCCTTTTCTATTGTGTGGCTATCTTCTTGTCTTGTTCATATTTAATAGAAAAAAACATGCTATAATGATACAGAATGGAAATAGTAAAAATACTTATAGCTTTATATTCTCAACCATAATGAGAATGGATACTTTTTTAAAAATTGAATTTGTGAACTTAAAAAAAATATGTTTATTGTGCATTCAGGGAATATCATTATTATCTTTTGTATAACATAGGGTCTGAAGTGATTTTCCAAGTAAATGACCTAAGGCTGTAGAACATGTATTTTATCAAAGAAAATGATACTTCCAGATGTTTTCTTCATCTCCTTTGTGATTTGATACTAAACAAAAAAATATCTGATTATCTCTCTCTAACAACTTCCATTTCCCTGAATTTGAAAAATCAGTTCAAATTTAATAACATATTTTAACTCTTGGTTTAAACACTTTCTGGTGCAAGCTGTTTCACTTTTCTCTACTAGTATAGCTTGATCTCATTTCAGGAAAAATTGATATCTAAATATATGCATATTTTGTCAAACAGATAAATCAGAGGGTGACTGCTTATGTGACAAGGGACTAAGCCCTGCCTGGAAACATTCCTTTAAATACTATTTTTCTTAGCTTTTTGTTAAGGGGAATTGGATGTGGGGGGAGGGAGAATTTCTGTGGGAAGTTAAGGTGATTGAGTTCAGAAGCCGGAATAACCTTAATCATAAGGTCATAGACTTAGGGCTGCAGGAGAATGTTAGAGAACTTTTCAGCTCCTTCATTTTAGAGATGAGGAAACAGAGGCCCAGAGAGGGTAAGTGATTTCACCCAATGTATCAGGATCAAGATATGAACCTTTGTCTTTTGACTTTAAATCCATTCCTAGATGATAGATGCCTCTGTCAGTTGAAAATCAGTTAGAAATGATAAAGAGTCTTTGAAACTTTACTGTTTCAGTAAGAATAATAAGATTCATTGTATAAATGTTGCCTTGTGGTGTACAGGAGGAGTGATAGGCTTAGATTTGATTGGGGCCTGGATTTGAATTCTGCATCTGATGCACATTCAGTTCAACAAAAAATTCTTATATACCTGTTATGTGTGAGGTGCTGTGCAGGGCCTAGGACAGCAGTTCTCAACCTGTGGGGCATGACCCTTTTGGGGGTTGAACAACCCTTTCACAGCGGTCATAGGGGTCGCCTAAGACCATTGGAAAACACATTTCCAATGGTCTTAGGAACCAAGACACCGCTCCTCTATTCATCTCCAGGTGGGTCTGCCCACATGCAGGCACGCCCACATACAAGTATTAAAGAGTGGTGGCATTAGGAAGGCTGAGAACCACTGGCCTAGGAGATACAAAGAGTATATTCTACTGGTTGTATGACTATGAGAAAGTCACTTAACTTTTTTGTCTCTTATTTCCCCACTGTCCTTTAAGCTTTGGTAGATTGAAGCTGCCCTAAGATTTTTGGGATGCTACACACTCACACACTCTTATATGTATGTATATATATATGTATACATACAGGTACACAAATATGCTGTGCATGTGTGATCTATCTATGTTTTATAAATTTCCATGTAGTAAGAGGTATATCTCTATATAGATATAGACA
>CM053586.1:153584322-153623647 GCA_028646515.1 Pseudochirops corinnae | reverse complement strand
AACTAGAATGTTATTTATGCATGAGTAATCTGTAGGGATTAAGGATATTTTACCTTTCCTGGAATAAGTAAAACTCTGTACAGACCTGAAAATTAACAAAAATTGGTTTACTTTGTGGGAGGTATTCACATAATTGCAGGGAAAAATATCTAAGTAGTAGCAGATACTTGAAAAGGATACCAGGTGCTATAATAATTCTTCTACATCTGCCCCTGCTTACCCGAATGAAATTGACTTTTGGAAGAGCAGGAAGACTTTTTGTCTTCTCTGTGTCTTTAATGATGAGTTTTTATCAGGTATGCGAGCAGGCAGCTTCATTTGGGGAATCTTGGAAAATGAAATGTGCTCCTTTTTTCCCCAGGCCCTTTGTGAGGAAAAGAGGTAGAATATAATGTCTGAGAATCTCACATTTTAGAGATTTCAAAATAATAAGAAAATAATAATAGAAAATCATAAATGTTTTTCAATTCAAAAAGCATTAGGGATTATGAGTATGCAAAGCACTGTGCTAGACCCTGCAAATCCAAAGATAGGTCACAGAATTTATAGTGTGAAGGGACTTCAGAGACCATCTTGTCTAATTGTACCTAGTTGAGACACTGTGCTACAATGTTCCCAACAAGTGGGCTCTCCTCAAAGATTTTTAGTGAGAGACAGCTCATTACCTTCCAGCCAGCCCATTCTACTTTTAAGCCGCTCTAATTGAGAAGTTTCTCTTTATATCATTTCTACATCTGTAGCTTAGCAACTTCCACATATTACCTTCACTTTTGTCCTCAAAGGCAAAAGTCTGTGAGAAAGTCTGTGATGGAGGAAGGTAACTCATTGCAGCCCTTGAGTTGCAGGGAAGCTTTGTTTCTCTGACTTCACCTCTACCTACCTATCCCACTGGCTATTCTATTTTTCTTATCTCCATTTTCTTCCTACCCTTCCATTATCCACTAGGATTTGACAATACAACCTAACAATTTAATAGAAGCAGCTTAGCATAGGGCCTGGTATACAGTAGTCACTTAATAAATGTTTAATGACTTGCCGACTGACAAGAACATGCATACAATTAACTTGGACAAGGAAGTGTGAGACAAGCCCAAAGGGGCGTTTCAAAGTAAACATTTTTTTAAGAGTCTGTGTTGTGCCAGGCACAATGTTAAACAAAAGGTAGTACCTGTCCTCAAGGAGCTCATAATCTAATGGAGGAAGATAATACATAAAAAGAAGTTGAAAAGGAGGGAAAAGAGTTGTAGGGTGAGGGAGGAGAGAAAGACTGTGCACGGGCATGAAGTCTTATAGCTAAGTAGGAAATAAGGAGGTGGCTGTCCTGGGCTTCCTCCTCAAACAGAGCATCTGGAAGGAGCTTTCTGATGTCTACCCTCCACCTTCTCTAATCAGAGGGAGAGAGAGGTCCAAGGGACAGGGATTTCTGAGGAGCTATCAAGGAAAAATTCTCTGAGAAATTTGAGGAAGGAGAGATTACTTTTAGTGTAGTCATGAATTGGACCTTGAAGAAATTCTGAATAGACTTAATTTGGGGGATGGGACGGAGAGAGGAGGTCATTTGAGGCTTAAAGATGAGCAAAGGCACTGGGATGGAGAAGGGCAGAATGAGAACAGGTAGTTCAGTTTGTTTGGAACGTAGTATTTATGAAGGGGAAGAGTAGGACATAGAATTAGAAAGGGTTGTGGATGGCCTTGAATGTCAGGATTAGGACTTCATAGTTCTATAGGCAATGGGGAATTGAGAAGAGAGGATGGATTTGAGAAATATAGTAGCAATAGAATCAATTCGACTGAGTCAGTGAGTTGAATGTTGGGGAGAAAGAAGTAACAGATGACCCTGAAGTTTTGCATAACTATATGACTGTAAGGATGGTGAGATTTTCAGCAGAAATAAAGATGTTAGAAGGGGCTTTAATGCCTTGAGTTTAAAGTGTTGGGAAAATATCCAAGTAGAAATAACTAGTAGGCAGCTGGAAAAATAGGACTGGAACTCCAGGGAGAGGATTAAAGGTATAGATAAAGATTTTATAGTTCACTGCATTGAAGGTGATGATTGGAGCCCTGAGAGTAGATGAGGTTACCAAGGGAGAGAAGACCAAGGTTAGAATTTTGGGAGAAACTCCTGTTCAAGTAGGAGGATAATGTGGAGCCTGCAAAAAGATGGAGAAGGAACCATAATAAAGGTAGGAGGCAAATAATGATAGCTTCTATTTACATAGTTCTTAATTTAATTTAATTTTTAAAAATAATTTTTTACTGATGTTTTCTGTTTCTTACATCACCATAGCCATTTCATATGACAAATAGTAGGGATTTTTTAATTGAGGGGGGAAAAATCAGCATAACTGATGGATACATTGAGAAAGTTCCAAAGTATGTGTAGTATGTAATTCCTGTGGACCTCCTGCCACTACAAAGGGGTGGGTTGGGGGTGATTTCTTTTATCTTCTTGTTTGCCTTTTTTTTGGAGGTGGGAATGCAGGACAATTGGGGTTAAATGAATTGCCCAAGGTCATATGGCTAGTAAGTGTTAAGTGTCTGAGGCTGGATTTGAACTCAGGTCCTCCTTACTCCAGGGCCAGTGCTCTATTCACTGTGCCACCTAACCACCCCCCTTATATCTTTTCATTCCAGTCCTACTTGATCTATATAATTTTGTTATACTTACTTTATGTTTTGGTATGTCGTTGTTGTTTCCATTTACATTGTTGTAGTTCCTGTGTGTATTGGTTTCTTGGCTCTGTTTACTTTATTCTTCCATCGAAGTCCAGTGGCAAGACAAAAATCAAGACTACTTGGAGATTGCCCAGAATGCCCTGGATGACCTTGGCATCTTTGATATCTGACCATGATCTAAGTGCTCTACTCTGCTTCTACCACCTTTGTGGATCGTTGGAACAAATTGCTCACATTTACCTATTCTGCCAGGGGAAGTCTTTACATGATTGGGGTAGACATCCCCCTAACTCAATGATGGTTTTGAGGCCTATTGGTTATTCTCAACCTGATTTGGGATGTGGCTGCCGTGTATGCTGCAGCTTCTTAGAGCCGTAAGTGGGAGTTGGTGACAGATGGACACCAAAGGTAGGTGAGTAGCCCTTCAGCCCTGAGGTGCTGCTCTTCTCTGAACATCAGTACCACATCATCCATACATGGAACTGTTGGTTTTAGCAAATGGAGACATTTTGAATGCTATGGATAAGTTCACCTACTTTGCCAGTGTACTTTCCAGGGATGTCCACATAAATTATGAGGTTGACTCATGTACTATCAGAGCTAGCTCAGTGTTTGGGAAGTTTCATAAGAAAGTGTGGGAGAGAAAAGTTATTAGACTGCATATAAAACTGAAGGTCTACAGAACCATTGTGGTGACTTCACCACAATGCCTGTGAAACCTGGACAGTCTAGCAATGTCATGCCAGAAAATTGAATCTCTTCCATTTGCATTGTCTTAGGAAGATTCTGAAGATCAGCTGACAGGATAAGGTACTAGAAACAGAGGTCCTGTCTTGAGATGAACGGCCAGTCATTCAGACTCTGCTGCAGAGAGCATAACTCTGATGGGTTGGCCACATTGTCTGAATGCCAAACTTCTGTTTACCTAAAAGACTGTTTTATGGAGAACTCGCACAAGGCAAGCACTCACATGGAGGTTAGAAGAAGCGGTATAAGGGCAGTCACAAGGTCTTTCTGAAGAACTGTAGTATGGATTGTGAGACATGGGAGACACTGGCAATAGTCTGCCCAGCATGGCATACCCACATGAAAGAAGGTTCTGTGCTCTATGAGCAAAGAAGAATTGCAGTAGCCCAAAGAAAATGTGAGATGTGCATATCTAGAGACATCTCCATCCCAAAATTTTCAAATGAGCTATTTGTGCCCAACCTGTGCTAAAGCCTTCAGAACTCATATTGGATTGATCAGCCATAGTCAAATATGCTGTACCTTGACCTTGACATCACATTGTGATGTCATTGGTTCTCCTCAAATATGAAGGACAAACAACAACTTCACTCTGTATCAGCTCATATATATCTTTTCTGGCTTCTCTATGTTCATCACACACATAATTTCTTACAATGTAGTAGCATTCCATTATTCACATACCATATTTTATTTAGCTATTCCTCAGTTGATGGGCATCTACTTTGTTTCCAATTCTTAGCTATCACAAAAAATACTGCAATAAATATTTTGGAGCATGAATCTTTTCTTATTGATGACTTCCTTAGAGTATAAGCCCAGTTAGACACGAACATTTTAGTCACTTAATTTGCATAATTCCAAATTGTTTCCAAAATGGTCGTCCCATTTTACAACTCCACCAACAAAGCATTGGTGTACCCATCTTCCCATAACTCTCTCAACAATGTTGCCATTTTTGGGGTAATTTTTAACAATTTGCAGGGTGTGGAGTGAAATCTCAGAGTTGGTTTGATTTGCATTTATCTTATTATTAGTGATTTAGAGTATTTTTTTTAATGTGGTTGTGAATTCTTTGCAGTTTTTTTTGAGAGCTGTTTGTTCATATCCTTTGACCATTTATCCATTGGGAATTACATAACACTTTAAGATTTGCAAAATGATTTACATGTTACTTTATTTGATTGCACAACAACCCTGTGAGATAGTTGCTATTATTATCTCCATTATTCAGATAAAGAAACTGAGACTGAGAGAGACTAAGTGACTAGAGTAGGCATGCAAAATGTCTAAGACAGGATTTGAACTCGTTTACTCTACTGTTGCCACCTAGCTGTGCAGTAATCTAGAAGCCAAGGGAGAAGACTTGGATCAAGAAAAGAGGGGATTGGGCACACTGTTGTTGGCTAAAAATAATTATTGAAACCATGAAAATGGATGAGCTCAACCATAGAAATTACAGAGAGAGAAAAGAAGAGGGTCAAAGATAGGGAGATACTCATATTTTAGATCTGGGAGAAGAAATAGGGGCCTGCAAAGGACATAGAGAAGGTAGGAGTAGAAACTGTGAAAGTACAATGTCAGAAGCTGAGGGGAGGTGTTGAAGAGGAGGCAATCAATGTAAAATTTTGCAGAGAGGTCAAGGAGGATGCCCAGAGAAGAAAGTTCATTGAATTTGGTCATAATGGACATCATTAATTACCTTGGAGAGAGCTGTTTTTGATATGGAAGTGAAATTGCAAGGGATTAAGTATTGAGTAGATGGTCAAGTTGAGACCATGTTTATGTGATAATTTGAAGGAATGGCGGGATAAGGAGGGATTTTATTACCTTTATTATTATTTAACATTTTATTGACGATATTTGTTTTTACACCAAGTCATTTTTGGATATCTCACTCAGCCAGCCCCCTTCTCTTCTACCTAGTGAGCCTTCCTTGTAGCAAAGAAAGTTAGGTAAAACCAACTAAAGATAATGACCGTGTCTGACTGTATTTGTAACATTATGCACCCATTAGTTTATTTCCTTCCTAAGGAAAGAGGGAAGTCAGTCAGTCCTAAAGCATGTATTAAACAAATTCCATGTGCCAGGCACTGTACTAAATGCTAGAGATAGAAAGGAAGGCTACAATTAGTCTTTCCCCTAAAGAGAACAGTCTGATATGGGAGGCAATATGAAAACTACATAAAAAAAAGATATGTACCGCTTAAATATACTGGTTAAGTTTAGAGAGAAGGGACTAAGATTAAGGGTAAATCAGAAAGATTTCCTGTATAAGGGGGTACTTTAAAACTAGGACTGAAGGAAATCAAGGGATACATTTCCTCATCTCTTCCAGTTCAGCTTTTAGTATTTTTTCATTTACATAATTGTAATCATTGTGTATATCATTTTCCTAATTCTGCATACTTCATTCTGCATCAATTCATACAATTTGAAAGGAAAGATTTTTGTAGAATAAATGGTTAGGGATCTGAGCACTTTTGTGTACTGGGAGTATAGGTGAAGGAGCCAAAAGAGAGAGGATTATAGCCTAAAGAAGTGGCTTGGGTCAGTTTTGAGAAATGGATAAACTTTTTACTCACTGAAAATCCTGGAACATTTACTGTTAGGTTCTAAGAGTAAAAATTGGTGTGAACTTTAGAAATGGTATACATGACTTTGATTATGCTCAATTACTTTGGGCATTTGAGCATGGAATTACCCTGTGCTGAGACTTTCATCCACTTATTTTCTTCACTAGGCAAAACTTTGACCAAATAGATGGTTTTATACTGTCCTATTTTTCAAGATAGAATTTTGAGAAAATTTCACTGTATTGCTTGTTATCCTATTCTAGTTTTATGTAAGATTTATGAGTGCTGTCTTATTACATTCTGACATTTTGTAAAAGATGCAGACAAAAAACTGTATTTGGGAAATAGAGTCTCTTGGAACTTAGGATATTTGAGAGTATAACAATATACCTTACGCTGGAGATTCACCTCCCTAAAGTTTATTTGGTAAAGCTTTTATTGCTTACAATCATCTGCGATTTTGTTAGTGTAAATGTAAGGTGAAGTTTAGGTCTGAACCTGTGAGATACAGGAAAATCCGGGTTCAAATTCAGCTTCTAACTCATCCTGACTATCATGCTGGATACATTACTTTACCTGTCAGTGCCTCTTTATGTCTATAAGTTGCAGGATAGTTGCTGAAATCATTGGCACTTTCCCCTCCTTGCTGGGCTTTTTTCCCAGGTAAGAACTGATTCTCCTTTTGTAAACAAGCAAGTCTTGAGATGAAAACAGTTTTACCAGACTAATAAACATGGAATGTTGTAGCTAACCTCCTCCAGCTTTTCTTCTTGTCTTTCCTTAAAATGCACAGCTAGGTCCAATAAGGTCCCTACCATGGGAATTCCTGATGTCAGACCATGTCATTATCCTGAACAAAAAGTTACTTTCTTTTTTTTTGCTTTTTTTTGGAGGGTAGGGGGCAGGGCAATTGGGATTAAGTGACTTGCCCAAGGTCACACGGCTAGTAAGTGTCAAGTGTCTGAGGCTAGATTTGAACTCCTGTCCTCCTGACTCAGGGTGGGTGCTCTATTCACTGCGCCACCTAGCTGCTTCAAAAACTTATTTTCCCATTGACTTTAGGATAAAGGCATTTATTATGCCTCTCTTCTATTCCTAAACTCTATGATGACAAAGGAAAAAAAATGAAACAATTCTTTTCCTCAACAAGCTAACATAATTTTTTTTCTTAGAGGGACAGCATGTACCTGTATAAGTAAATAGAACAAATATTCACAATAGATATAGAGTAATTTTTTTTGAGGGAACAAAAGGCACTTGCTGGTGGGGAGATTGGCAGAGGCTTTCCATAGAAGGTGGCACTTGAGCTGTGCTTTTCTATGAAGTAAGATGGGCGTGTATTCTAGGCATGAGGGACAGCCTTTGCAAAGTCACAGATAGGAGGTAAAATAACAGTAGTAGCGAGCATTTATATAATGCTTTGAGTTTTGCTAATTGCTTTACAAACATTATCTCATTTTATAACAACCCGGGAAGTCGATGCTATTTTTTTAATCCCCATTTTACAGAAGAGGAAACTGAAGTACATGCAAGTAAGTAAATTGCCCAGGTTCCCATAGCTAGTTAGTATCTGAGGCTGCATTTGAACTAAGTTGTTCCTGACTCCAGGTCTGTTGTCCTATTATCTACGAATAACAGCCAGCGGGCCTAATGTGGGGATCATAGCTACATGAATGGACGTAATGTGTAATAAGCCAAAAGTAAATATAGTTATAGCTTACTTTGTACCTTGCTCTAAAGTTCTTTGCTTGTATTATTTTAAGATTTCCTTTCATATAGTGCTTAAGCATAGAAAAATATGAACACAACACATATGATGTGTGAATTTATAACTTGAGTGTAAGAGGTGTTGGAAAATGTTAAATGTTCAGAGATATTCATGTTATGTAAGACTTATCAACATGGAACTAGGAGAACATTTAGAATAGTTTCCTGCTCTACATTTTCACAGCACTTTCACGTTTGGAAGCCACCTCTGCCCCTTATTCCCTTTTCTATTTAATCTGATGCTTTCTTCTTTTAGCTTGACCTGGAATTGCTGTTTTCATACCTGCATTAGAATGTTCATATTTTGACTTTTCCTATGAAACTCATGGTTATTGTTCTGTTTCTCTTTTTTCTCCCCTTTTGCACATGTTTTATACTTCATTATCTCTAGGTAGATGGTGTTAATTTGCCTATTGAAATGTGTAATGGAGCAGATTTAGGGCATTTTTGGAATTTTTTCCTCTTTGGAGGAAAGGGGTGTGTGTGTGTGTGTGTGTGTGTGTGTGTGTGTGTGTGTGTGTGTGTGTTGCAAATAATCGTATTTTTTTTTAAAGCTGGAAGGGATACAGAGAAGAGAAGTCTTAGGGGAGCATGATACCTGTCCTGCAAGATTTGAAGGACTGTCACGTGGAAGAGAGATTAGACTCAGTCTCTTTGGCCTCAGAGGACAAGACTAATAGTCAGTCAGTCAGCATTGTGGAGAGGCAAATTTAGGCTTGATGAAAGGTGAAAAATCTTAGCCTAAAGTGGAATGGGCGAAAATAGAAAGTTGTGATTACCTTCTTGTTGTGGGGAAGAATTCAAGCAAAGACCAATTGATCACTTGTCAGGTGTGTTGTTGAGGGCGTTCTCGGTCAGGTATTGGCTTGAATGATGTCTGAGGGCCTTCATACCTTGGAAGTTCTGTGACCTTGGAGATCTCCTGGTTTATCTCCTCCATCATATAAGTTAGATAATTGAGGTAAAGAGAATTGAAGTGACTTGCTTGAGGTGCATTAGCCAGTTAGTGGCAGAGTTAGAAACTGAATTCAGTCTCCAGACTTTCAGCTTGAAAATATGCAAGCCAATGCAGTTCTAAGATAGCAGATTTATAATTCTGAGAAAAAAGAAGTGTATATTTTAAGTATGTAGAGTTTAAAAAAATGTGAATAAGAAATTTAGCAACACTTATAGTGTTTTGTATTAGAAATGAAAGGTTCTCTCTTATCCCTGTCTCTGTCTGTCCCTTTCCCTCTTCCTGCTTTTTGTCTCTGTCTCTTTCTGTCTCTCTTTTCCTCCCTCCGGTTCTTTTTCTATCTGTCTCTCCCTCTTTCTGTTTCTGTCTCTGTCCCTCCCTCTCTCTCATTCTCTCCCTCCATCCCTCTTCTACTCTCTCTACTTTTTTTTTTTCCATTTGCTGTAACAATGTCCCTGTGGGGATATGCAAAATAATTTGTGCTATTTTCATCTTCCTAATGGGTAAAATGAGGCACAGAAGAAGTTGTAGGGTGTGTCTGATGACACTGATGATGGTGTACGTAACTAGAAGTCATGTTAAATATGGAACATCTTTTTGAAAAATGTCTTCATTAATATTATATAACGGAGAAAGTTTGGGGAATTTATCAGTTCTACAGAAGGGTAGAATCCTGTCACCAAAAAATTATAGCCTTTTTATTAACATTATAGCCTTTTTATTTAACATAAATGTTAAAATTAACATTTTTATTAACATTAAAACAATCTTTTACATTTTTAAACATTGTACTCTATGTTTTCTTTCAGATTAGTAAAGAAGAAAAGGAGCTCCATTTTCAGAATATTCTTGATTCATCTGCACCTTTAAGTGGAAACAAGTATGAATTAGAAGCTGTTTATAAGGTTAGAAAATTGTTTGAATGTTTCCTAGGATTTTTGTAGCTCTTAATAAGGTAGAATAGTTGTGGGGAAGTTTATGATTTTCCCTTTAGTGTTTTTGGATTTCTCACCCTTAATTGGTACAATATTCTAATTTGCTTGGGGTTCTAATGTTTGCTACTATACCTCATTTTGTTTTTCAGGATATTTATTTTTATAGTAATACCTCAGTAATTGGCGAGGGTACTTATTCATAGGGGCAAGTATGAATTTTAGAATTCTGGAAAATGAGTGCATTTTTACTACTTACATGCGTGTAAAATAACCAGGATATGGCTGACCAAATGTTGCTGGGGAGAATTGACCAAGAGCGCTTAATGAATACAGAGGAGTGATGTGTAAATACTGTGTCAATGGTTGGAGGTTTTTTTTCCTCTTAAGTTACTGAAGCCTACCTTCTTAAACTTGTGTTTATAATATTACTTTATTTAGCCAATTCATTTTTCATAGCAACAGTAAAGATATATATTTTTTTAAAAACTAAATCAAAATGTAGGACTGACATAATTAGGCAATAGATAAAATGCTGAAGTTGGAGTCAAGAATACCTGGGTTCAAATCTGGCTTCAGACATTTACTACTGTGTGACCCTGGACAGGTCACTTAACCTCTGTTTGCTTTGATTTTCTCACATGTAAAATGGGGATAATAGTGCCTACCTCCCTGGGTTGTTGTGAAGATCAAATGAGATAATATTTATAAAGTATTTTGCAAACTTTAAAGTGCCGTATAAATATTTGCTGTAGTTTCTTCTCTGTTGCCCCTTGGGCAATCTTAGAAACATATTCTCAGATATAAACCTTATTAGCCTATTCTGGCTGCAGTTCTCAAAATAACTGTCACCCCTAGCAGTCTGACCAGCTCAGGGCAGTCCCACGGAGACAGAGTGAAGTCAAGTCAACAAGCATTTATTAAAGGCTTCCCATTGCCAGATATTGTGTCTCATAGCCTAGTCAAACTCCTCCACTGGGTCCCCTCTTTTCTAATTTCTCTTTTTTCCCTTCCCCTCCCCTCCCCTCATCTCCCTTTCCCCTCCCCTTCCTTCCCCTCCCCTCCTCTCCTCTCCTTTTCCCTCCCCTCCCTCCTCCCCTCCCTTCCCCTCCTACTCTTTCTTCTAATATGACCTTTGCTGGCAATTATCAGAGGATACAGAAATTAATGACGTGTTAAAAAATTGGATCCAGTAACAACTGAGGTCAACGACAGTGTCTTTTTTTGTCTTTCTTTGTCCTCCAAGCAAAGCTTATCCCAGATCTAAGTAAAAGCATGCCAGGTAAATTAAGGGTGCTAAGGGTCCAAGAAGCACTAATCCTCCAGACTGCTTTTATCCCTGAAAGCTAGTTGTTGCCTCAGTCCAGAGGTTGCTTAGCAAATGCCAAAACAAGATGAATTAGAAAGGCATCTAGGTGGTGTAGTGGATAGAGCCCTGGACCTGGAGTCTGGAAGACTCATGTTCCTGAGTTCAAATGTGACCTCAGATACTCACCAGCTTTGTGACCTTGGACAAGTTACCCAACTCTGTTTGCCTCAGTTTCCTCATCTGTAAAACAAACTGGCAAAGGACATGGCAAAGCACTTCAGCACTTTTGTCACAAAAAACCCATATGAAGACACTAAGAATTAGACCCGACTAAAATGACTGAACAACAATGTAAATTAGGGATAGTTTTTGAATTTTTTATCTCTGTCCCATTTTATGCTTTTTTTTTTTCAGGACTTCATCATTCAGACATATTTTTCTGTTCACACTTAGTTAAATTCTTACTGTGCCTACTGCCCTTGGGATACTTCCTCACTTGACAGTTATATAAAACAATGAGTTTGAGTTCTTTGTGAGTTTGTAGCAGGGCCTGGCCAAAACCCCCCAAACCTTCCAATGCTTGAAGATATTTATTTATCATGTGTGCTCACATAATTCCATTGTTTTTTTTTTTTTTTTTTTAGTTCTTTGACTTTAATATCCCTGGTTCTGTCATTCAATACTGAGATGATCTTTTTTTTTTTTTAAGAAAAAAATTTCCTCAATTATATGTAAAAACAATTTTAAACATTCATTTAAAAAATTTTGAGTTCCAAATTATTTTCCTCCTTCCCTACTCCTCTCCCCCATTGAAAAGGCAGACAGTTGATATAGATTATGTGTGTGCAGTTACGCAAAACATATTTCATGTTAGTCATGTCATGAAAGCAGACAGACAAAAAACAACATAAGAACAATAAAGAAAGAGTTCATCAATCTGAATTCTGACTTCATCAGTTCTTTCTCTGGAGATGAAGTAGCATTTTAATCATAAATCCTTCAGAATTGTCTTGGACTACTGTATTGCTGAGAATAGCTAAGTCATTTATAGTTGATCATCATACAGCAGTACTGTTACTTGATACAGTGTTCTCTTGGTTCTGCTCATTTCACATTTCATCAGTTCATTTAAATCTTTCCAGATTTTTCTGAGAGCATATTGCTCATTATTTCTTATAGCATAGTAGTATTCCATCACAGTGATATACAACAACTTGTTCTGCCATTCTCCAGTTGATGGGCATCCACTGAATTTCCAGTTCTTTGTAAAGCACCACTAAAAGAGCTGCAAAAATAGTTTTGTACATGTAGGTCCTTTTCCTCTTTGTTTTTTTAATCTCTTTGGGAAACAGACCACCATTGAGGTATTTCTGGGTTAAAGGGTATGCATGGCTTTATAGCCCTTTGGCCATGGTTCCAAATTGTTCTCCAGAATAGTTGGATCAGTTCAGAACTCTACCAACAATGCATTAGTGTCTTAATTTTCCCACATCCTCTCCAACATTTGTCATTTTCTATTTTTGTCATAGTAGCCAATATAATAGGTGTGGGGTGGTAACTCAGAGTTGCTTTAATTGTATTTCTCTACTAGTGATTTAGAACATTTTTTTTATGTGACTATGAATAGCTCTGATCACTTCACCTGAAAACTGCCTGTTCATGTCCTTTGACCATTTATCACTTGAGGAATGGCACTTATTTCTAGAAATTTGACTCAGTTCTCTGTATATTTGAGAAATGAGATCTTTATCAGAAAAATTCCATGCAAATTTATTTTCAGTTGTGATTACTATGTGTTTTCCCTGTCTTATTTCCCTGTTTATCCTACTCTCTCTTCTTTTACTCTGTTCATTCTCAAAAGTAGTTTGTTTTTGACTTCTACTTATCCCAACCCACTTTCCCTTCTATCACAACTACCTTCTCTTATCCCTTTTCCCCCCTGCTTTCTTGTATGATAAAATAGATTTTTATACCCAACTGAATGTGTGTATAATTCGCTCTTTGAGCCAGTTCTGATGAGAATAAGTTTCACAAAACGGACCTCCCCCATCTTCCCCTCTACCATACAATTTTCTTTGTGCCTCTTTTATGTCAGATAATTTTACCTATTCTACCCTTCCCTTTGCCATTTTCCCAGTGCATTCTTTTTTCTCAAACCTTAATTTAAACCTTTTTAGACAATCATCCCATCATATTCAACTCACACCTGTGCTCTCTATGTACACTCCTTCCTAACTTCCTTAATAATGAGAAGGTTTTTAGGAGTTACAAGTATCATTTTCCCATATAGAGATTTAAACAGTTAAACCTTTTTGAATCCCTTATGATTTCTCTTTCCTGTTTACCTTTTTATGCTTCTCTTGAGTCTTATATTTGAAAGTTAGATTTCTGTTCAGCTGTCGTCTTTTCATCAAGAATGCCTGAAAGTCTTCTATTTCATTGAATGTCAATTTTCTCCCTGAAGTATTATGCTTAGTTTTCCTGGGTAGGTGATTCTTGGTTATAATCTTGGCCCTTTTGCCATTTGGAATATTATATTCTAAACCCTCTACACCTTTAATGTAGAAAGTGCTAAATCTTGTTATCCTTACTGTAGTTCCATAATATTTGAGTCATTTGTTTCTGACTGAACTGGAACTTGAATTAGTGTCTTTATCTAGTATTCTTTCCATTCTATACCATGGGAAGGTAAACAAATATTTTCTTTGTATACTTGTAAAGTGTTGTTGTTAAGTCGTTCTTGAGTCACGTCTGACTCTCTGTGACTCCATTTGAGTTTTTCTTGGTAGAGATACTGGAGTGTTTTGCCATTTCCTTATCCAGCTCATTTTATAGATGAGGAACTGAGGTTAAGTAATATGTGAGACAGAGATCACCTACCCAAATTTGAATCAGAATCTCGACATTAATTTGCGAAAAGGAAAGACTCTTTATTAGCTTTCTCTAGAAAGGACACTCCCGTGTTGCCCAAGATGGGCACCAGCCACGGAGTGCAAGTTGCAGAAGCTCACATATTTCTTTTATCATAATCCTAACTCCACCTCCAACCCCTGTCCCACCTTACCATTATTATTACTAATGAGGCTCTAATTCTATTAGATAGTATACATAATACATGATGTTCATTAAGTAAGCACAGTAACGACTCCAGAATACTAAACCCCCACCAGTACAACCTAGATGTGTCCTTTTCTGGGCCTGAGTGTCCCAAGGCCACTGTCTGCTTTCTAATTGGTCAGATCCACATGCTGCTGTCAGCTCCTTTTTATTTTACATCATCTCACTTTTAGTATTATCTCGGAGTTCTATGGGAACTGGGAACCCAACTTCCTCCCAAGGCTACGGCCTCAACTCTTCCCAAGGCTACTGTCTGGTACTTTTTATCAGTAGTCTTATTTCAGAAATTCTTGCAGTTCTGTAGAAACTTAATCCTTTGCTACCTCTCACACTACTTCCCCAAACTAAAAATGCCTCTAATTTAGTCTCAATAGTTAATCTGATCAATTGTATTAATACCCAGTAGCTCTTACATTACTTTGAAGTACACGATGACCCAATATGTATGGGGAAATGACACTGAACTTAGTTACAAAGTATAAAGAAGAAATAAGAATGTAATAGGATGTTCAGAAGGGGGAAGCTTTACTGAAAGTCATTCACGGTAACTTGCCCAGGGTCACACAGCTAATAAGTGTCTGAGGCTGTATTTGGACTCATGAAAATGAGTCTTTCTGGTTCCAAGCCCAGTGCTTTATCCACTGCATCACCTAGCTGCCCTACTATCAGGCATGAACCTAGTTAAATTACATTAGACAGTGAATTGTCTGGTTTTGTGGTACCACTCCCATTTTTGGAAGGCCTAGTGAACAGCTTATGCTTTGACCTGCACCAAAAAATATTTTTCCCTGCAGCCTTCAGAAGGCTCAAGTAATAATTGAACTTAGTTTAGACAGAGCAAACCTCTCTGCCTTTTATAATTTTTATGGATTAAAATTTAAAAAGCCAGTTAGTTATGTGTATTGACTTTTAATTCAAAACTTTGTATTCTAAATGCACCTTTAAAAAAGTATTATTTTTAAGGATAAAGACATAAAATCATTGAAGTGGTTTAGATTTGTATTTCTCAGGAAACTTTTTTATATGATGCACCAGGAAAACTAAGAAATGAACTATGGCTCCAATGCCTAAGGTGCCAGTAGTTTTAAATAAAAGCAAACTTTTCTTTGGGGAGGGGGAAAAGAGGAGAAGGAGGTCAGGTTTCCAAAGCAGAAATCAAAGTACTTTGCCAATATTGTCCTTATTTGAAAGATCTAAAACCTCTAAATCAGAAAGTAATTCTCAGATCTGTCAAGTGAAGTTTGTCAGAGTTTGTCATTTATAAATGTTTTAACTTTTATCTATATCTTGGAAGGTCTGATCTTTGTATTATTTTGTGGGACAATGGAGAGAGAAGGAGGGACCCTCCTTTCATTTTATCTTTTGAAGGAGAAAAATTCCTTCTAACTCCAGAAAATCTTACATCTCGTTTTATTCACCTGAGTCTTTTTGTGTTGTACTTTCTGTGATAATATTTCCGTCTGCTTATCCAAGAAGGATTTAAAGTCAAATAATATAATAATAATGTAATAAATAATTTACATAGCATTTCCCTTCCCAAAGTTTTATTTTTGCAACCTAGGAAACCCCCAATGGAGTTACTAAGAGTCAGACATGATCGAACAATGATAAAATTTTTATTGGAAGCACTGGGCCTGGAGTCATGAAGAGTCAGTTCAAATCCAGCCTCAGACACTTGTTAGCTGTGTGACCCTGGGCAAGTTACTTAACCCTGTTTGCCTCAATTTCCTCATTCGTAAAATGAGCTGGGGAAGGAAATGCCAAACCATTACAGTGACTTTGCCAAGAAAACCCTAACTGGTGTTACAAAGAGTTGGACAAGGCTGAAACAACTGAACAACAGCAATTACAGAACAATAAACAGAAGTTAAAAATTGATTTAATAGCAAAAGTGAACACTTCCATCTTGATAGTTTTTAGTAGTACATATTTTGTGCACACATTCCACTTGATGCTATGTGTGAAATACAGAGTAGGGGGCAGTGTTCAGTTGGAAATCTAAAGAGCTGTGGATTGGTAGAGATTTCAGTTTATAGCTTGGTAAGGTGATATAAGAGAAAAAGCTTAGATGTAGGGTCAAGCCCCTTAGTTTTGTGATGTTCAGCAAGGTGCTTCTGCTCTCTCTGAGCCTTACCTTCGACATTTGTAAAATGGGAAGTTGTAATACCTTTGGGAAGAGATTATGGGAAGATCAGGTAAGATAATGTCTATGATAAAAAAGTAAAGTTCTATTAATATAAAGCATTATGATGATAATTGGACTTATAATTATTTTTGTTATTGAGAAGCTGAGTTTCCTATGTGTCATAGGTATGGAGTCAGTCTTGATGTAGAAAGTCCTATATCTCTGATACAGAAAGGCTTTGTAACGATGGGCAAGTAAGTCACTTAACTTCTAAGCATCCCAGGTAACTCTCTATGATTGAACTGGAAATGCATTGATATTCTGAATCTCTAGAGGTAGAATCCTCAGCATTAATGAAATCATAAGTCATGGATAACAAAATCCCACATTGGGTACTATCTTCCTATCTCTTCCAATAAATAATTGTCATGATTATTATGGAACAGAAGTAAGGCCTTTACTTTAGTTTCTTCCCCCCATTCCTAAGTACATCTAAGTACTTGCAAACATGGGACAGCTAGGTGGTACAGTAGGTAGAGTTCTGGGACTGGAGTGAGAAAGATCTGAGTTAAAATCTGGCCTCAGGCATTTACTAGCTGGGTGATCCTGATCAAGTCACTTAACCTCTGTGTACTTGAGTTTCGTCATCTATAATCTAGGGATAGTAATAGAACCTATCTCCCAAAAGTTGTGAGGATCAAATGAGATAATAATGGTAAAGAGCTTAGCACCTTGCCTGGAACATCCTAAGCAGTATATAAATCCATGCTATTTTATTTAATATAGTCAGATGATTTCATATGGTTTATTTGTATTATTCCTTCCCCACCCCTCTCCATTTTCCCATTTTATGCCATATGAATTTACCCCTTTTCATTTTCTTCTGGATTTGTTGTGATGGATATTACTTCTTAAAGGAAGCCTTGTCTAAACATGAGCTTTATTTAGGTTTAGCACATATGAAAACTGAGCTTGTTATACAATAACCTGCTTTTCCTGGCTTTCTACTTCCAGGTTCCTTTTGCTGATGCTTTGGATTTGTTTCGAGGAAGGAAAGTCTATTTGGAGCGTGGCTTTGCGTTTGTGCCACATCAGGATATCGTGTCAATCATCTTGAATGACTTTAGAGCCAAACTGTCCAAGGCTTTGGCAGTAAGTACATTGCTTGGTTTTTTTTTCAGACCTAACCTTGTCTCATCTCCTCTCTGTAATTTCTGTTCTTTTTTATTCTTGAATTTAACACAGATTGTGCTGCAATTTGGTCATTTAGGAAAACTTAGCTGATGATGACTATAGTCTATATGGATGGTGCTTAAAAAGAATGAACAAATAAGTCGAATAACCTTATACCAATTGGGAGGATAAATGTAAAGAGCTCAGGAGCACATTTTATCCTTTGTAGATAAAATAGAGGCTGCTGTCTATTAGAAAGATTTTCATAATTTTTCTAGTAAGAAATAAAATTCAGCTCATTGAATTTGTAGCCTGGTGGGTTCCTGATATTTCCCTTTTCTTCTTTAAAGCTGTAGGTATAGATAGAAAAGGAAATATTGAGATAAATCCTTTTATTAAAAAATATCATTTGAAATTTTGCTAATTTCAAAATACTTGTGTCTTTGCCAAACTGATTTTGTTTTCCCTAATAGAAAGGGTTTAGTTTAATTTGCAAATGTGCTGCCACATAATTAAGAGTTATGTATATATCTTTTTGTACTTTGGGTTAGTACAGCATTTAAAAAATATATCTCAGATTTTAAACTAAACTTGATAATGAGCCTAGCAGACTATATGAGTGAGGAAAAGAAAGAAAATGTACTGTGTAGTGATAAACGAATGCACTAGGGCTTGGCGTTCTGTCATAGGTATGTGTATAGGAGGTGCCACGTATGTCCAGGCATACCCTAATATAAAAAATTGTGATTTTGTTTCTTAATTTGAAAGTTAAGGTCTGTTAAATTTTAGTTTCTGTAATTTGATGAATAAAGTCCTCCATAATTGAGTATTCAGTAAATGTTTTCCTTAAACTAAGGAAAATTCCCTAAAAGTATAACTTAATGAAACAAGGTATGGCTGTGAGTTTTGTTTCTTCCAACTAATAGAAAATGCGTGTGTGTGTGTGTGTGTGTGTGTGTGTGTGTGTGTGTGTATGCACGCTCATGTGGGTGCATGACTGGTATATAGCCATTCTGCTGCACACATAAAGGAGCAAAACCAGAAACAACTGTGAGGTTCAGGTGACCTGGTTCTCCTGTCTGGTCTTAAGTATTTCAGTTGTTAAAGCTTTCATCCCAAGCAGTCCTCTGTTTTAACTATTTCACTCCTCAGAGAGGTGAAATAGTCAGTGAATGTAGAAGTGACCATTGGGTACCAGGGGTACAGAGAAAACTTAGGTGAGGTCCTTGATCTCAAGTAGTTTTCATTCCGTAACTTGACAAGCATATGATAAGTATGGAAGGCTAATGAGAATGAATGATGGTACTAGAAAGTGTTCTGCTTGTGATGGTTTTGAGTTGTATCTCAACTACTTAGCACAATGCCTTGGCACATAGTAGTTGCTTAATAAATGCTTATTTCCGCCCTCCCTTCCTCCTTCCCTCCTTTCTTCCCTTCTTTCTTTTCTCCCTCTGTATTTCTTTGTAGTTCCTTTTCTTTTCTTTTTTAAAACATAGTTCTATTTATTTATTTGCTTTTTGATGGGGGGGAATGCAGGGCAACTGGGGTTAAGTGACTTGCCCAAGGCCACATAGCTAGTTAGTGTTTAGTGTCTGAAGCCGGATTTGAACTCAGGTCCTCCTGACTCTTAATCTAAAGGTCAGTGTACATTGTGATATATCTTAAAGTCTTTTTACACTGAGTGTTTTACCCTGGTCTTTGGTAGAGTACTCACTAGGATCTCCAGTTTGTAGCTGAAGTCAAAGAGAGTTCCTTTTACTTAATGGAAAAATGAATGTATGTTGATGCTGTCACAAATTTTGGAGGTAGCTGCATTAAACAAAGATGATGAGTAAGATTTTGGAAGGGTCAAATTTAAACAATTGCTGAAGGTACAGTTCTTTAAGTGGCGGCTATTTACAAATATATACAGTTGTGTGATGACCTTGTCTTTTACTCTGTAGGTTAATTGTATGAACTATTTCCAGTTCTGCTGTTATTGTATAGAACACTAGAGTGGTCCTATTTTTAAAAGTAAAATTCTGACTTATTTTTGAAGAGGCACATACTATTTTATTTTATCTTTCTTTTTCATCCCAAACCAAAAATTCTTAAAAAAAAACAAACCCAACTCACATTAAAAAGCATTTATTTCTTGACTTTTTAGTGTTACTTATAGATTTCTGATTGAGTTGTACCAGTTTGTAGTACTCAGAATATTAATTGCAGGTTCCTTTCTTTATTTTCATTAGAATTTTAAGTTGCTTTATTAGCACTTATTGATTACATTTAAACAGGTTTCACTATGCAGTTTTCATTTCAACCCAAGTACTGGCAAAACTAATCAGAATTGATCTGACTACTTTTTATTTTACAACTTCTCATCTAGTCCAAATCACAAATAAATTAAGAATGAACTAACTCCTTTTCTTATAAAACTAATCGTGTACATATTTACTTGAAACTAATTGTATATAGTTCTTTCTTAAAAAACGACAACAACAAACCTGCAGTCTTTTTGCATATGCATGTTGTTTTATTTATTCTTAAATTATCTTAATGTAGAAGATGGGTATGTTTTATTTTTTTTCCCTCTGAAAAGTTGAGAAACTAAATGTGTGTCTAGATAAATGTCAGGACATTTGATTTTCAATGGGAAATGGTTTCAGTTTTTGAGAAAAGTGTGTCTGGATTTTCAAGTCGATAGTGTTAGATCATTGGAAATTTCAGAGTGACCTCAAAATTCACCTTAGGGTCAAATTTCTGACTTTTTTTCCCTGTGAAATGATATCATTCTCCCTGAGTGCATCACTAAAGAGCAATTTAAAGGTTTTCACAGATTACCTGCCGGATCTTGATTTCTATGAACAGAAGGCTCTAGTGTCTTGGTATTTATTTATAAGAGAGTTAATGATAGTGGATGTAGGGAGGGCAAAAAGAAACTGAAGATCTGGTTTCAAAAAGTTTTTTAGATAATGTCATGAATATAACTGTCCTTTTAGGATACTTGAGAATTTTAGACTATTTAGGCTACATCCTTAACCTCAGAACAGTGGCTGTTTTTCACCGTATGTCTTTTCACCACATGTTCTTTGGAGGTATTATTAAGAGAGTACAATACTCGGCCAGGTGGAACATTGGGTTGACCCCACTGTGACATTTCTTCAGTTCACATATTGAGCAAATTAATTTGGTTAAATCTGTTGCTAAGCACTAGATGATGTTAGACTTAATGAGACAATTTTGAACCATTTGGAATGACTCTCGATTAATAGACTCATGTTTATTGTTTGTAGGGGAAATTCCCTAGGCATGTTTGCTGCATTGTAATGCTGCAGACTGTAGGATTATATAATTATGTTAAACAAAGTACTGTTTGTAAATGATGTACTTGGTGTTGGAGTAAAGGATTGAGTTATTTTTGTATCTGCTACTTTTTTGTGACAAGAGGTGGGAAGAGACAGGAGTTGGAAGGAAAAAACAGCTTTTTTCTTCATTGACGTCTGCATAGGACATGATGCTTATGGTAGATATTTTGACAACTTACTTGTTACAGTATTTATTTTATTTATTTTTATATTTGATAGCAATTGTCGGGGGGGGGGAATGAAATCCTTACAAAAATATCCAGCTCTCTTATTTTATCAGTATTGGCACATGTTTTGTTGTGGTCATATTTTTTTATTTAGCAGAATTCAATGAAATTTTTGTAAAATTTGTGAAATCTGTGAAATACATAGGATGGCCCATGTACAAAATATAAGAAAAGGTTAGCATGGCCATCTGCATGCAGTTTTATGGACACTGAGAAAGTCTTTGTAAAGACAGGATGATCCTATAAAAAAGAAATACTTGAACAATCAAAGTGACTTTGTAAAAACTAATTAGGAGGAAAATGGAAAGAAATTAAATAAAATACTTGCGTGTAAGCCAGATGTTCAGCCTATTTTAGTACTTGGATGACCTGTGATTTCATATTTATTTTTATATATTTTGTGACTAAATATTTATGTAAATATTTCATCCTTTGCTAAAATAGAAGTTTCTGCAGGGCAGGAGTTACTCCATTTTTGTTTTTGTATCCTCATCATAATTCTTGGCACATATATAGCTCTAAAAAGATGCTTATTTACTTGCTTTAATATGAGTGTTGATCATAACCAATCCATACTTTCTCATACTGTGAGATTCTTTCCTAGGTTCTTCCATCAGTTTCCATAGAGTGTATCTGCTCAATCCATTGGAAAACTTCCTCTAGGTCTTTTATTATTTAATGGTTACCAGTACAACACTTAGACTGCCAGTGTATTTTCATTTACTCCTAAAATGTAGTTGCCACCACCACATTTTCTCAGTTAAATTTTATTCTTGATAAAATTTTTAGTTAAAAATTTTTTTCTTAATAATTTTACCCCCTCAAATCTTAGTTTTGCTATTTACTACCTTTGTGACCAGGGGTAAGTCACCTTACTTATCTAGTGTAAAATAAGAAGGTTATATTAGGTCATAGATTTAGAGCTGGAAGGGCCATCAGAAGTCACCTAGTACAACCCTCTCATTTTACAAAATCATTCAGGTACTAAGCGCCAAAGAAAAGATTTGACATGAGCTCCTCTGACTCCAGAGCCAGTGCCTTTTCCATTGTATCATGTTGCTTTCCACTGACAAAGGTCATGCCAGTATTCAAACACAGGTTCTTTGGCTTCAGATGTTGTCTTCTCAACATAGCACACTGGCCCCTCTGAGTTCTTAGTTGTGGTGGTGAGGGAGAGAGATGAGTATGCTACTCCCTTAAATACTGCCTATGCTAATCCTAAAGACAGGCCAAGACCAGAATCTGGTTGAGGGAACAGGTCCCCTAAGGCTTGCAAGGCTCACCTGGAAATGAAGAAGGCTCTGCCTAGGGCTTATGGTGCCCATCTTTTTTTGGTCCCCATGTGGGAGTTTCAGGAAGCAATATCCTTCCTCAGTTTCAGCAATAGAGAATGCTGAAATTTCACATTAAGGCACAATAGGAGAGAATATATGTCCTCAAATTCATCCCTATTCATCTTGTGTTATTTCTGCCTTTGACAGTGAAGTTTTTGAGAAAGAAATGTCTTTGGAATTCATACTCTGTCAAAAAAGGTGCATCCCGTTTTTCCACTGAAAGTAGGATAAGGAATTGACTTACCTTGTAGCTAAAGAGATTTAGATTAGCTGAAGGGGAATTCTTAAATGATGGAAGCAGAGTATATTAGAACAGTGTTTCTGTACAGAGGCAATACTGTTGAAAGAATATTGCACCAAAAAAATGAATAGCTTTTGTATTTACATCACCTCCATTTCTTAACATGTCCCTTCTTCCTCCCTTACTCTTCAGTCAGACAAGTAAAAGGGAGAAAAATCAGTTCACAGCAAACCTAACCAACGTGTGAACGGAGTTTGACTATATATATAAAGTGTTCCACAGCCATAGTGTCCCACCTCTTCAAGGAAGGGAAAGGGCTGCATTTTCTTTGAGAACATTGAATTTCAATTCAAAAGTCATGGGTTCATATGCCGGCATTGTTATTAGCCACCTCTGTGACATTGGGCAAGCCATTAACCCCCTTTTTTCTTCATTTGCAAAATGAAGAAAAACCTATGTGAATATTCTGAGGTTGAGTTCTTTGCCTTCCACATCCTTACTGGGCAGGGGAGGAGGAGGGAATTGAGGATTAGAGGAACAACAGGGAACCAAAAAATAGAGAAGGAGTTTCACTTAAAAAACTGATGGATTTTTAAGAAGTAAGGAACTTTGTTAGTATAAATTTTGTAGACCAATAAAAGTTTGCTCCGCATCAATGCTTGGGATAACAGTACTATAATATTTCCCAAGGTGTTATTCCAAGGTTTCTATGACTAGTACAGTAATTTATCAGAATTAAATTTTCTTTGTGGAGTTAAGATGCCTGGAGAATTATTATTGTTATTGTTATTTTTTGCTGGAATAAGGCATTGAAGATGTGCTCTAGACAAATAAGCAGGCTGGGTCAAGTAGATAGATGATCATTAGGAATTAAAAAATGTTTTCAGTTAACAAAAATCTACCTTGTCTCCCTCTTGCCTTCTGCCCCTCCCCTGCCATTGGAAAAAGAAAGACAGTACCTTTGTAACAAATATGCATTGTCAAGCAAAACTGATTTCCACATTTGCCATGTCCATCATATGTCTCAGTCTGTTCTCTGAGTCCTGTGTGTCAAGAAGTAATTGCATATTTCATCATGGGACTTCTGGAATTGTGATTGGTTTGTTGAATTGACCAGGATTCTTAAGTCTTTTAGTTATTTTTAAAAAATGATTTCAGTATTATATAAATTATTCTTTTGGCTCTGCTCATTTCACTCTGCATTACTTCATAAAGATCTTCCCAAGTTTCTCCAAAACTGTCGCCTTCACCATTTCTTGTGGCACAGTGGTATTCCATTATGTTCATATGACATTTTCATCTATTCCCCAATTGATTGGACACTCCTTAGATTCCAATTCTTTAACATGACAAAAAGCTGTTGTAAATATTTTTGTATATAAATCGTTGATAATTTAAATCTTCAAGTTTGAAAAAAATATTGAAAAGTAAAAAAAAAAAGCTAAGGGAAAGAAATTGCTTTTTAAAACAGTTTCATAATTTGACCGGACAGTTCCTGAAACACAATCTAATCTTTTGATGGAGAATGATTTACTTTTTACCAAACTTAAGGTTCTGAAAAGCCCCCATTAAATTAGTGTGAAGGCAATTGAAATATGAGTTATCAATGGAAGATGTCTTAAGTGTCTTATAATATGACTGTATCCTAAGTCTTTTCAGCCTTTTGAGAACACAGATTTTCTCATCTCTCAATGAGTAGATTAGTTTCGCATTCTATCTGTGAGGTCTTTCATGAGAAAAGACCAAGGTAAAAAACTTGATTCAAAGAGAACCTTTTAAGAAAATTTAGTTGATGTTTGTAGATTTCCCATTTAGATACAAAGAAGAGGATGAGAAGTTTCCAAGGAGATAATTGACAGATGAATAAGCTACTGTTTCTTAAAATCATAGCAGAAAGAAAGGATTTGCCTTTTCACAAAGGATTTTCTTTTTCTCTTTTTAAGAATAGCAGTCAAGTCTGTGGTTGAACAAGTATTTGTTGCTTTGGATAAAAATATGCCGTGTAGGCACTTGATCAAGTTATCTCATTTCCAAAGAGCACTGAATCTCCTTTTAAAAAATCCCTTATCCTCTTCAGAAGCTGTATGTAGTGTGGTTTTCTAAGCTGCAGTAAAAGAAAAATTGATGTTTTTGAATTGTTACTGTAGGATTATGTATAAATTCTTTGTCTGGTCTCACTAGTCACTTTCTTGGGGCTGGAATGGATTTTCCCTGGAGTATAGCTGTATGAGAAATTAATTTATTCAGGGTTGTTGGAAATGGGTTGATAAAGCAGTGCTACTTATGCCAATAGGCAATAAAATTGACAATTTACTCAGAATTTTTCAAGTTTTACATGAACTAATCAAGTATCACTTTACAAATGTTAAACAAAGCAAATTGTTCAATTGCCTACATTTGCTTGTAACTATATGAATGAATCCCTTTGTTCTCATACTGTTATATACTAGGAAAAAACCCAAAATGTTGTAACTGAAAGGTACCACATGAGAAAAGAGTATATTTACTTTTGGAAAACATTGTCAGATAGCATTAATTTAGTCTCCATTGAGTTGGAATTCATGGATGCATAGAATTCATGATGAGGGGTACATCAAGATTGATCTTGGCGTTTCTTGTGGGAGAAAATGTTTTAGAAACAAATTTGTAACATTTATACACACACACACAAAATATATGTATATATGTATAATACTACAAATTGTTTAAATTATGGAAATATCATTGTTAGTTATATAACTCTTTAAGTTTTGTATAGAACTCTATATATATTATCTCATTTGTTCCTAACTACAACTCTGTGAAGCATATGCTATTATTGCTCACATTTTACAGATGAGGAAATTGACCTTTAAGAGAGGTTAAGTGACTTGCCAGGGGTCACACAGCTGGTAAGTGTCTGAGGCAGGATTTGAACCCATGTTTTCTTGACTTCTAGGATTCTTTCAACTAAAGTACCATATAATGTTAATGAAATTGTGAATGAAATGATTACCTTCTAAAGGAAACCCATCTAGGAATAATTCATTTATAATACATTCAGAAAAGTGATATACTAGCTGAAATCATTCTTACCTGTCCATTAAAATAAATTTACTAGGCACTACTATTTATGTATTTGTTTTTGTTGGCCTTGAACATTTATTTCATCAGTGTAAGGAACTCCTGGGAGTGCATACTCCCTCTATTAATGTAGATCTGCCACTCTTTGTAACTTATAGTCTTGGAGGGTTGACTGAGATCCTGAAAGTTTAGTGACTTTCTCATTGGCACACAGTTAATAAGTGTCAGAAGCAGGATTTGAATTCAGGTCTTCCTGATTCTGAAGCCAGCCTTTTGTACTTTCCACTATACTAATGTAGCATGAAAGTAGTCCTTGTGTAAAAGATGTCCATTTGATTTCTGAAGTTATCATACTTCTTGCTAAATCCCCAACCTAAATAATTGGGAAAACTCTGCTGTCCACAGAACTTTGTTTCCAATCAGGAAGGGATTGACTCCCCTTTTGTAACTCATAATTACTAAACTAGTAACCATGAGAGATATTGTATCAAGTCTGCCTTCTTTCTTACCTCTCTTTAAAATACATAGCTAGAGCTAACAAAATCCTTATTAGAAAAGTTCCATCATCTGACAGTATCATTCCCCTCTCCAAGAAACTTCAGTGACTCCCATTAACTTTAGAATAAAATACAGACTTTTTGTTTTGTCATTTAAAGCTCTTCACAGTCTGACTCCAACCTATCTTTCCCCTCATTCATCATTTCAGCCAAAATGGCATACTTGGAGTTCCCTATCTACAGAATTCTATCTCCTACCTTTTTACCTTTCCACAGGTGACTGTCCCCCATGCCTAGGATGCTTTCCTTTCTGACCTCTTCCTCTTGGAATTTCTTATCTCCCTTTGAGGATTAATTCAAATACTGCCTCCTTCAAAAGATCTTCTTCATACCCCCAGTTGTTATTGCCTCCCCCTCTCAAAATCTCTGTGTGATTCTTAACCATCTTAAAATTGAATTTTGTATATGTCCTGTAATTATGCATCCTTCCAGGAAAATAGAGACCCCTTGAGGACAAGGACTGTCTCATTTTTTTGTATTTGTATTGCTGGACCCTGGCAGAGTGACTAGAAATAGTTTCCCCGCACATAGCAGGCACTTAAAAAAAATGCATATTTATTGATTATTGAAACAGGGAAATGAGAGAAGAAAAATGAAGCCCTTATGAACTACCGGGTTTGAAACATGAAATACCATAATGTCCTAAGCTTCTCAATGTCTCTCCCTATTCTCTCCCCCCTTTCCCCCCAATCCCTTAGTTTCTTATACTACTTTTCTTCCTGGAGAAGAGTAGAAGAACCACTCAATCGCATGGGATTGTGATAGACATCATATCCTGTCCCTTCCTTCATGCTTTTTCTGCTATTGCTGCTGCCTTCTGGGAGTTGGAGAGTGCCTTTTGCTGATATCCCTGAGGTCATTGCTACCATTTCTTTCAGGGTCCTTTCCATTTCTGCTGTTTTTCCTAAGGTGTCTTGTTACCTCCCTTTCTGTTGTTCTGCTTTGCTGTTACAGATGTTGATTATGTCAGAATGACTAATTGAGGCACTGTGTCTACCCGAATAGACACAGTTTAAGTGAAAACCCAGAGGCATTTATTGAGCTAGTACAGCACATGCAGGGGAGCAGTAGACCTAGCTTCTGCTTTTCCCCTGGAGGTCTCTGTGGCCACCCTTTTGCTAGTGTTCTACTTGCTAATCACTGCCTTATTGCTAGATTACACTGCCCATAGCTGTCATCCCTGCTGCTGTCCCTGGCAACCAGGCCTCGGCCACTGAAGGAATTGCCTCAGGCCCTTTCCTGATTTTTCAAGATGGATGCTGGGTGTTGGGAGGTATTATCCACTTGGGGCTTTAAGGGCTTATCTCTCAGTCTGGCCCTTGTAATAATGCACATACCTCTAAGCAAGCCGAAGTTGCTTCTTTCCCTCTGCTCCCAGTTGTCAGAATTCTTAGAATTTAGAGCTAGAAGGACCTTATGAATCCTGTAAGTCTAGCCCTTTGATTTTGTAAGAGGTTGTAATGATTTGGCCAGAATCTGCCCTTCTCATGGCACATCTAGTGCTCTGCTGTCACTTTCCCATTTGTTGTTTAAAAGTCTGGAGAAGCTTCTCTACCGCAGAAGTTCTCTTCTGTTCTCTGAAGAATACCTTCCCCTTTGCTCTACCCTAGAAACTCCGCTCATCCCTTTGCTAGAATGGGCATGCAGTGGAGTTAGCTACATTTTCCCTGGCCCCATACCTTTGATCATAGAACCATGGATTTAAAGTGATCAAGAATTTATTAAGCACTTATGTGTCGAACACTATGCTAGACTATAGTACAAAGACAAAATCAAACAATTCCCGACCTACAGTAAGCTTACATATATATATATATATATACAATATTTATGAAATAGATAGAAGGTAATTTTTTCTGAGGGAGGCAACTAGGTGGCACAGTGGATAGAATGAGGACCCTGGAGTCAGAAAGACTCATCTTCATGAGCGCAAATCTGACCTCAGACACTTGCTAGCTGTGTGACCCTAGGCAAGTCACTTAACCCTGTTTGCTTCAGTTTCCTCATCTGTAAAATGAGCTGGAGAAGGAAGTGGTAAACCACTTCAGTATCTTTGCCACAAAAGCCCCAAAAGTGGTCATGAAGAGTCAAGAATGTCTAAAAATGACTGAATAACAATAACGATTTTTAGGGGGAAGTCACTTAGAGATAAGGGAATCTGGGAAGGTTTCCCGTAGAAGGTGGTATCTGAGCTGAATCTAAAGAAGCAGAGGTGAGAATTTGGAAATGGAGTGTTGTGTTTGAGGAAGAGTAAAAAAGGCCAGTTTGGTTAAAGGTCTGTAGAGTAGGGGAAAGGGAGTAATATGTAACCAGAAAGGAAAGATTGGTTTGTCCCTTTATTTTACAGATCAGACAACAAGAGGTAAAATGACTTGTCTATGCAATAAATGATAGAGCTAGAATTTGAATCCCTTTGACTCCAAATCCAGCACTTTTTTTAAACTTTGTAGGAAGGATTGTAGAATTGTAGGGTTTGCAGACATCATTATTGTCATCATCTGCATTTATACAGTGTTTTAAAGTTTGCAGAGGACTTTACAACTATTAGCTCATTTGATCCTCACAACACCCTGGGGAGGTAGGTGCTACAATTAGCCCCATTTTATAGATAAGGAAACTGAGACAGACAGTGACTTGCGTAAGGCCACATAGCTAGTATTAGGAGTCTGAGGCAGGGATTTGAACTCAAGCCTTCCTGACTTAGGTCTAGTTCTCTGTCCACATTGTTAACAGCATTCCAGTATCTAATATGAACATACCTCAGACATTTTTCACTTGTACATTCTTTGAGTCATTTGCCATTCTTATCAGAATATTATCTGTTGCTTTGTGGTGTTAACTCAACAAACTGAGTTATGTGGATAAAGTCCTCATATATTTAGAATTACTATCTTAATGACTTAGATTGTATCAATTGTCTTTGTATCCTTAGAGCTTAGTACTGTGCCTAGAACATAGTAAGTATTTAATGAATGCTTTTTGATTGGTGATAAAGCATTTCAAATCCAGTCATTCTCCCACTATGACTGTAGTGTATTGCCATTTTGGTAAGGTCAGTGACTGTTACTTATGCATTTCTTTTAAAAAATGTTTATTATAAAGTTAATATTAAATATCAATGCTTTTTTCTTAATGCAGAAACATTCTTTTAAAAAAGTATCACTTTTCTCAATTCCAAGTCAGTCAGTGTTTATTAAACACCTAAAATGTGCCAGGCACTATGCTAAGTTCTGGGGGTATAAAAAGGCAAAAAACAGTGCTTGCCTTCAGGGAGCTTACCATCTAAGAGGGGGAGACAGCATGCAAATAATTGTGTATGAACATATACAGGATAAACTGGAGATAATCTCATAGGGAAGGTGTTAGCATTAAGGGGGGCTGACTAGGACTTCCTGCAGGAGATGAGATTTTATTGGCACTTGAAGCAAGCTGGGGAAGTCTAGAGGTAGAGACAAGGAGAGTGAAAATTCCAGACATGGAGGATAGCCAGTGAAGATGCCCAAAGTCAAGAGGGGAGATACGGAATGATAGCAGTGCCTGGATGTTTTTAAAAATAACTTTTGATTCAGGTGGCTTCCTCTTCCATTTGTTACCATTGGTGAAGTTTTGCGATGTTCTGGAATTATTTTTGAATTTTTGTATTAGTTTCCTATTTTGAATTTTCTATTGTTGCTGTGTTCCATTGCAACCCTTCCTGACTCCCAAGTGCTAGTACCCTCCCTCCATAACTGCCTTGTATTTATTTTGCTTGTGTCGTCATATTGTCTTCTCTGTTCACATATAAGTGCCTTGAGAACTGTGATTATTTCATTTTTTTGTTTTTGTATACCTATCCCTAGCGCAATGTTTGACATGAAAGAGGTGCTTAACAAAAAAGTCTGTTGATTGATTCTTCTGCATTGCATGTTTTTTTTTTCCCTAAACAAAGGCCTCACTACTAAGAGATTTGAAAAGATATTTTCTTCTCTTTCTTGCTTTCATTCATTTCATGTGGATGATCTATTGACAATAGCTTTGGCATTTCTAAATTTGTAAACCAGGCTAATGTAAACCTACTTAAATCATTTCTTTCCTGCCTCTTACGTTTGAATGCCCAACCGTTATGGATAGTTTGTGGTGATCCTCCTTTATAACATCTTCTGAGAAACATTCCTCATTAAAGAGTTTTGCTTTATAATTGACTTTGCTGAATTCCATTAATTCAGTAAATGGCATGCACAGTTGTAAGTTTCAGAGTGATCTCAGATCCTTTGCTTCTATGTCACATGATTTTGTAATTAATCTTTTTATATAATCTGTTATTTCTTTATCTTTTCTTTGAATTAATCAAGCTGTCGGCTCTAATTTCCTGGTTGAATGAAGTTTGTGGCTACATTTTAAAACCATTGCATTATTGGAAAGCAAAGGTAGCCCTCCAGGGGTTTTCAACCTGGGGTTTTTGAACTTGGTTTTTTCTGTTTTTTAAATTTTGATAACTGTATTTCAATATAATTGGTTTCCTTTGTAATCCTGTGCATTTTGTTTTATGCATTTAATAACATTATTCTGAGAGATCTGTCGGTTTCACCAGACAACAAAAGGGGTCCATGACACACCTATGCATACACACAGACACGTGCATGCGCACACACACACACACACACACACACACACACACACGAGGCAATATAGTAGGAATTTATTTTTTAAGGATCTATAATTTTTATTGGTGTGGGTATGCATTTCACTATGGCAGATAGTCAGAATTAGTTGCTATGGGCAAAAAAGTCAGTTCCTTGCAACCACCCAGGTGATGGTCATTTCTGAATATAATTAGTCTGCTTTTTGGACCAAACAAATAAAAGTCCCTTACCAGGACTGTTATTGGAACTCTTTCTAACTAGATAGCATATATCTCTTGAGAACGTAGAGTCTAGAGATTCTAGAATCTATCTTAATGAGGCATTAAAAAAAGATCCTGTTTGCTTATATGAGAATGGCAGTCAGATAAAACATGGTAGCCCCTACATCTATACTTGATTCCAGCCATGCTTCACTCATTTTCCTCTCCATATTTGTTTTTTCATCCTTTTAGAATATAAGCTCTGTGACGGCAGGTCTTTGTCTTTTTAAATTTGTATTCTCAGTGCTTAATGCAGTTATTGACTTACAGTAAAGTGCTAAATACTCATTCATTCATTCATTCATAGATCTCTTTCTGTACTTACTGCATCACTCTACGGTTTTAACACTCCAGAGAGAGTTTATTTTGTTCACCAACCACCAGGCACTTGTATGCCCTCTTCTCATACCTAGATATTTCCAACATAAGTGTCAGATTGTTTGTACTATTATTTTGGTGGCCTGTTGGCTGAGTAAAATTAAAAGGTGCTTCAAAGTAGGACCTTGATTTTCCTATTCAAAGTATTTGGTACAGTTTTGTTTATAACTTGTTAAATGTTGACTGGCTACATGTGAATGCAGTTGATTTTTCTTTTTGTCAGCATAAGCAGCAACTATGTGCTCACCATTTTTCACACATGGCAGCAACATTTTTTACTGATTCATCCTTTTGAAGCTTTTCTATGATTTCTAGTTTCTCAGCAATTGTTTAGCACCATTATTGAATCGTCAAATTTTAGGGCTGACATACACAAATGACCACAGTGCCCAATTATAATATATAACAAATTCATGCAAGCAGTGCAAAGTTGTTTTCTTGCAAACAATGCTTTGTGCAAGCAGTATGTCTAAAGTAGGAAAGGTCAGTGTTACCTGGAGAGATTACATTGGAGAAGGCTTGTTGGAAGAGGCAGCATTTGAGTTGGCTCTGAGGTAGGAATTCATCAGGGTGAGTGGGCATTCCAGGTATAAGTGTAACACCATTACATGGTATTGGGAAAGTGTGGGGCATGTATAGGATCAAGCATGGATGGGGATCCATTAAAAGTTGTTTGGTTAGAGGGAAGAGGAGTTATTTACGATCAGATTGGAAAGGCAGTGCAAATACAGGAGGGCTGTGAACTTAAACATGAAATTTAAGTTTGAGAGCATTGATCTGGTCCAGTCTTCTTATTTTAAAAATGAGGGAACTGAGGCACATAGAGGTTAAAATGATTTGTGGGAGGCAGGCTTTGAAATTTAGTTCTCCTAATTCTCATTTCAGCTCTTTCTATTTTTGCCTTTTCTTTCCAAGATACTGAGGAAATGAAATGAAATTTTAGATTCTGCCGTAATCTAGGTTGGTGCTTTTAGAAGATGGGGGTGGGGGCAGCTGGGTGACACAGTGAATAGAGTACCGGCCCTGGAGTCAGGGGAATCTTAGTTCAAATCTGGCCTCAGACACTTAACACTTACTAGCCATGAGACCTTGGACAAGTCACTTAGCCCCAATGGCCCTGCCTTTCCCCCTCCAAAAAGCAAAAAAAAAAAAAAAAAGCAGATGGGAGTGGATGTTGGGGGCGTGGAGGGTGTGGAATGCTATAGTGTATTTAGGGCTTGTGCTCATAAATTGAAACTTAGGTAATATTCTTAAGTATTGTTTGCAAATGATGTGGCCTTGGAATATTTCTAAGGAATCTGTCTGCCAGATTGGTGTTAGTGGAAAAAAAAGCATCATGAGGAGGGAAATTGTGAGATTAGATTCTAGTTTTGGCCGTGTCTCTAGTGGGCTACATGACTGTAGGAGGGGGATTCAGTTTTTCTCAGCCTCAGTTTCTTCAGCTCTAAAAGGAGGAAGTTGAATTGGATGACATCTAAGGTTCTTTCTGTCTTTGAAACTTTTGATTTCCAGATTGCTGAAGATTAAGTGGAAGTTGGCTGTACTGATCTAGTTTTTCTTCTCATGACAGCTCTTTTTAAATGCATCTGGGTAAGAAGGTAGTTTTAGAACCTGCCCCCAAACTAATGAAGCGATACTCTCGAGACTGATTCTAAATTCCACAGTTCTTGAGAATGGCACCTTCATCCTTCATAGACTAAAGTCTCCAGAGTAATCTTCAGGTAACCTCTTCTATGACCATCAGTCTTGGTTGGTGATTTCTGGGTCCACCTTTGTTGGAGAAATTAAACAATTTTCCCCCCAGAGGAGAAATGATCACTATATCATCTGGACTAGTTAGCAATTATAATTACTTTTTTATAATCATAAATCTAGATCGGATGAACAAGACTTGTTGATTAAAACAAAGCCAAATTATTTAGCAAAGTTTTTTTTTCCCCACTGAAGAGCATTGCTTTCACTGACACATGACTGCAGTGAAACACAGATTTTATCCATATTACCTACTTGTGATGAGAAAATATCAGTAGATTCTAGTTGCTAGGAAACAGCAGAATACTGAAATGGCTTTTTTTGTACTAGTAAATTCAGTTCTTTGACAGTTCCACTCTCATAGAGCAAAAATTTATTCAGTTACTACAAAGAAAGATGCATCACCTTTTCAGTTTCCAATTTAAAAATTTCATGCAGGGGTCCTGGGAATACAAGAACTGTTACAGGATGATTAAGTGTTGAAAGTGTAATTTTTAACAGTGACTGGACATTTGTAAGAAATTGTACGGTTTTTGTATGTGTAGATGAGAGTTTCAGACTTCTTAAAGTCAGTTCTTTCACAGTTAACAAAAACATTTAGTTTAATGAGAAAAAGAAAAGCAAGAGTTGAATCAAAATTAAATAGAGTAAAACTTAGTCTTGTTGCCACTGTGTTGGTTGCATGTTGTGTGAAATCATCTAGTTCCAGTTTAGGAATATAATAATTATCAGGAAGAACATAAGCATAAAAAAATTCTGTCATAATGAATTAGACTTTCTAGATGTTGGTTAATAGAATTAGGGAATGATTTATGGGTAGATATACATTTTCTAGGTGGGTTAAATGAGTCTTATTCATGTTAAGACAATTTCTCAAAAATCACATAAGAAGGGAAAACCTACCCCAAACAAGTTAATTCTTAACTTTAATGTCTCCGGTGCTATATGACTGTAAAATGCATATATTGACATTTACATATGAGTCCATTTCAGAGGTTCCTTGAACTCACTGGTACATTACCAAGAATCATTGAGGTTTAGAGAGAAGTAACCAGAATTCTCTTGACTTTCATATCTTTATGAGAAATTTCACTGGCCAGTGGGGCAACCATAGTGATGTGATTTTGTAGACAAGTAACGCGATGAATACTACTATAAGAAAGTGAATTAAGGGTACAATAAATTGACAAGCTTGAGAACATTTTATTGTGATTTCATGGAGGGTGAAGGAAAAGTCATGACTTGCAGTTCCCCAAGGTATTTTAAATTGTTGAAGGTATAAATGACTTTCTCCAAACACTGCTGTCTCATAAATGGGGGGAAATTGCACTTAGTACTAACTCTCCTGGAAGGTGAATCTCTTGTGAGGAAAAGCCTCTGATATATGGTACTGTATTTATTTCACCAGCCATGGGTGGGGGCCTTTTTCTCATGACTCTCAGTAATGAGCCACAGGTATGGTTTTTATTGTTCTGTCACAACCTTGGTATTTTATTGGTGTTTTTGTGAGAGAATGCAGTTCATGACTCCTGAAGATAAGTGTTTGACTTGGTTGAAGTTATAATTCCTGCATGTGCCATTGTTAAAAGAGTATAATTCATAAGTCATGTTTTCTGTATGAGTGATGCCTCTTATTGGACTGACCAACCATTTGGGGATCTTGCCAACCCTGATTCTTTATTTTTCAACACCGCTTTTCAAGTAATTAATCTTGTATTTTGTGTTCCACTATCTTATTTAGAAAAAAAATCAGGATTGAATGCAAACATTGTGAATGTTTATTTTGTAATTGAATATATTTACTCTATAAGAGAAGTGCAAATGATAAGATTGCGTTTTTTGCTATTATAAACTATTCGTCTGGCTTTCTGAATCTCAACTTCCTCATCTCCAGAATGCAGCCATAGAGCTGGGCTTGCTGGTACACAACGTGCCTATCCTCTTTCATACTAGGGAGACTGAAACTGATGGATTTCTTGAAGTTCTGAGCTGCAGTAGGGCTAAAGCCATTTGGATGTCCAAGTCCAGCACCAATATGGGGAGTCTTTGGGATGTAAGGGCCAACAGGCTACCCAGGGTGGGATGAATTGACTCAGGCCAAAGTCCCTGTGTTGATCAATAGTGGGATCAGGCTTGTGAGTGGCCATGCCTGGGCAAGATAGGGGAACTTGGCCTCAGAATAACAAATGAATGAACTAATTAAAATGAAGGTACAAGACTATATGATCTCTGATGTCCCTTCTAGGGGGACATCTAAAATTATGTGATCTCTGAACCATTCTTTTGGTTAGTTGTTTATTATATATCTTGAATTCCTCAATGGTTTTCAGACTTGTAATTAATTGTTCACTGTTATATATTCTCTGACTTCTCAGTTTTTTATTTTTATTTTTTCTTGTCTGATGTTTCTGATACTATAATAGGGCAAAGGGTAGAAGTGAAGTCCTGTGTATGAAGATTAACTGGCCCTGGAATTTGAGTCCCAGTTACCATATGATTTAACAATTTTCCTTTCATTCTGTGTCTTTGCATGTCACATACTTTCCATGTTTTGGTGCTCATGGGAACTGTTCCATCTTCAGATACATCCCTACATCCATAGGCATCCACTCCAGTGTTATTTGCTCCTTTCCTCATTCCCCAAAACACAGGGCTGGGGGAGGACTAGACCTAGCCTCTTACTTCATCAATCTCTCCCATTTTCACTCCACCTCAGCCACCTACAGGGATGATCATGGATCTCACAATGATTTAAAACTCTGCCATCCCATAGCTTAAAACTCTGAAATTACACCCTTCATTTGTTATCTTTTATCCCTCTACTTCTCACACTGCCTTTTTATTCCCCCTATTGTCCTTAAACTATGACCCATGAGTATTCTTTCCCTCTCTGTTTTCCTAATCCATTAACCCAGATATGGTTGTTCTTTATAATTTTGGCCCTCTAATTGATTAGTTCAACTTTAGGCAGGCTTTGAATTCTGTTCCTCCTCTGCCATTCATTCCCTGCCAGTCCTTTATGAATGGTCACTCTTATTGTCTACCTGCATTACTCTCACTCCAGTGTTATAGAGTGCCATTGTAGGAAGTCATATACCACGTCTTTCTAAAATTCATGTTATCTAATTCAACTTTATTTTTAATGTTTTATGGCATTTCTGCTATTTGTCCCTGATTGACTTTTTGGAGACTAAATCTCCCTATGGGCAACTAGGTGGCACAGTGGATAGGATCCCAGGCCTGGAGTCAGGAAGACTCATCCCATTTTGTTCAAATCTGTCAAATGAGTTGGAGAAAGAAATGGCAAAACACTCCAGTATCTTTGTCAAGAAAACCCAAATGGGGTCATGAAGAGTTGGACATCACTGAAAAAAAGGTCTCCTTATCTTGCCTAGGCTGGAGGTACAGTGACTTCTTTTTTTAAATTCTTTTTGGAGGGGGGAAGGCAGGGCAGTTGGGGTTAAATGACTTGTCCAAGGTCACACGGCTAGTAAGTGTTAAGTGTCTGAGGTCAGATTTGAACTCAGGTCCTCCTGACTCCAGAGCCAGTGCTCTATTCATTGTGCCACCTAGCCGCCCCAAGTATAGTGACTTCTTAGAGCCTAATCCTTATTGGTGATTGGCTTTGGAGTTTTAGTGTTCTGTTTTTTTTTTTTTTTAACCTCATGTGGTTTGGTCCTCCTTAGGCAACATGGTGGCTTCTGCTCCCACAGGCTCACTATATAGGTGACTGGCTTAGTATAAATGCCTGATTGACTTTAGTCCCACTATAGTTCAGAACTCATTTTTGAGTTCAAGAGATCCACTAGCCTCAGAAACTAAGAGACCTACCAACCTGGTAGCATCATTAAGTACCCAGATGACTGAAAAAAGACATTGGGGAAGAGGAGAAATTGAGGGGAGCAAGTTTGAATAGAGTTATGTTTTGGTAGATGAAACTAAAAGAGAACTTTAATTAAAAAATTACACCCAATTTATATGGACCTTTTTTTGGTTGCTTTTTGGAGGGCAATTGGGGTTAAGTGACTTGTCCAAGATCACATGGCTAGTTTTGTGTGTGTGTGTGTGTGTGTGTGTGTGTGTGTGTGTGTGTGTGTGTGTGTTAAGTATCTGAGGCTGGATTTGAACTCAGGTGCTCCTGACTCCAGGGCTGGTGCTCTATTCATTGCACCACCTAGCCGCCCTTTATGTGGACCCTTTGTGACAGATAAATTCAAACATCTTGTCAGTAAAGCAGAATTTTCTACTGATGAAGGAAATGAAAATTAATTTAAAATAATTCCTACTCTGATGACTTATGGTATGAGGATAATTTTCCCTCCCTCCCTCTCCTTCTTTCCCTCTGCCTCCATCCTTTCCTTCCTTCCTTCCTTCCTTCCTTCCTTCCTTCCTTCCTTCCTTCCTTCCTTCCTTCCTTCCTTCTTTTCTTCCTTCCTTCCTTCCTCCCTCCCTCCCTCCCTTCCTCTTTTCCTCCTTCACCGGCAAGGCATTGTATGGACCTAGTGAGAGACTGTATGTCCACTGTCCAAGAAACAACCTCCTTTAGTTCAGAGAGGACCATCACTAGGTCGAGAGCAGGATGATAAAGTCCAATGGGGCCCTCCCCACAACTGTCTTCTTATTTGAAGAGGGACAACAATCTACATTGGTACAGGAAAAACTACACTGATGAAATTACATATTTCTGTGACAGCAGAGTGTAGAGTGCTACCTAGCCAAGGACTCTGTGACTATAGTCCATGGATAAACCAATTAATCAATCAACAAGCTTTCTTTAAGCCCCTTTTGGCATTGTATCAGTCGCGCAACTTAAGAATTCTCTCTCTCTCTCTCTCTCTCTCTCTCTCTCTCTCTCTCTCTCTCTCTCTCTCTCTCTCCCTCTCCTTCCTTCCTTCTTTTTTGCTTTTTGTAGGGGGAGGGCAGAGTAATGGGGTTAAGTGACTTGCCCAAGGTCACACGGCTAATAAGTGTTAAGTGTCTGAGGCCACATTTGAAACTCAGATCCTCCTGACTCCAAGGCTGGTGCAGTTTTCACTGAGTCACCTAGCTGCCCCTGAATTGTCATTTTCTTTCAAGGAGGAAGAGAAAGTGGGGAGTGAGGGAATAAGCATTTTATATAAATAAATATTATATGTAATAAGCACCTACTATATTCTGTCCACTGTGCTAAATGCTAAATGCTATACAAATATTATCTCATTTAATCCTCAGGACCACCCTGTGAGATAGGTCCTGTTCTTGTCTCCATTTTACATTTGGGGAACCTGTGAGAAACAGGTTAAGTGCCTTTCCCAAGGTCACACAGCTAATGTCTGAGAATGGATTTAAACTTGGGTTTTCCTGACTCGAGGCTCAGCACTCTATCCACTGTGCCATCATTATGTGAATATATTTATGAAGGGTAAGAAACATGGTTTTGTAGGAATGTGCCACTAAGAAATAGTCTGTAGCTTAGGACAGACTTTGTTAGAGCAAATGAGTGTTAAGAGAAATAAAATATTTAAAACAGTCCCCTTTACAACAAAGTTTAGCTACAGTGATTGGTGAGAACAAAAGCTCCTGATTCTTTTTCAAAGGTTCTCAAAAAGATTCCATAACAATTGATCTCTTTCTGTTAAGTAGGATCAAATGGCTTTGATTTACCATATCACTTGGTTTGTAAATGAAGATAGGAAATATTTTATTAGCCAAAGGAGTGTACACTGTATATACCTTGTTCACTTATCTACTCTGATTTTGATATCCAAATGACATTTTTTATAGGATGGGGCTTTTCATTTGACAGAGTCTTCTTAGCACCCAGAAAAGAATCATAATGATTATCCTTAACACTTTTTTTAAAAAATTTTATTATAGTTTGCATCATTCATTTCCACAAGATTTTGAGTTACATATTTTCTCCCCGTCTTTCCCCCACCCACCGCCCCAAAACAGCCATCCCAGTGTGTCGCCCCCTCCCCCAGTCTATTCTCTCCTATGTCACTTTTTGATAGGGCAGGATGGATCTCGCAACTGCAGTGCCTGTGTATCTCAAGTTTCAGTTGGATGTGGTCAATAATAATAATAATAATAATAATAATAATAATAATAATTGCATATATATATATATATATATATATATATCATTCATAACATTTGATTATGGAACTCCAGATTCCAGATTCTTT
>CM053586.1:153559423-153583822 GCA_028646515.1 Pseudochirops corinnae | reverse complement strand
TTTAGGATGTTGATTTCTTCAGTCATATTGCTGACTCTCTTTTCATGATTTTCTTGCAACGTTCTTATTTCTCTTCCCAATTTTTCTTCCACTTCCCTTATTTGGTTTTGAAAATCCTTCTTCAGCTCATCTCTAGCTTTAAGGCATTCTTCATGTTTATTGGAGGCCCCTGGTGGGTGTGCTCTGGCTGCGCTCTCCTCCTCCCTCTCTTTCCCATGATCTTTCTTTTCCCCAAAGAAGGAATCTAGGGTTTGGGAGCTGTTCTTACTTTGCTTCTTATGCTTATTCTTACTCATGGTTGTTCAGACCATGATTTTTTTTTATATCTCTGTGGGGCTCTGCTTCCAGAAGGGAAAGCTCTGTCCGAAATTGCTGGGGTCCTCCCGGCTACCGTAGCTCTCAGGAAGATGCTGGGACTCTTCCTAATTACTTCCGGCTGACTGGATAATAAAGACTCCAAGACCGAGGCCCAAGACGGCGATCCGGATCCAGGCTGCTCAACGCGAGAGCACTGGCCTGAGAACGATCGCTAAGTCCCCCTGCTGTCTGCAGACCGTGGGCGGGAAGCTACAACACGGAGGTGGGTGCAAAACCTCTGCCTTTTTCGCTTTTCCGCTCTGGAGGCCTTTTTGGCCGGACTGCTTATCTCCCCCTTTAGCAGTCCCCACTCACAGCTGCTGCTAAACCGCTCACCTGAGAGGCTCCTCAGCTCCTCCCGTCCAGCTACCTCTGGGGCACAGCCACGGCTTCAGGCCAGGCTGGTTTTGGTTCGCAGTGCTGATGTGGTTCCTCGTAGCCGAGCTGACTTTAGTGGGAAGTATCTTTGTGTGCGTTTTGGAGTTCTTGGATTGGTTTAGAGTCCTATTTTATGGGTATTTTGGGGTGGCTATGTGAGAGCTGCGATATGTTGCTGCTGCTACGAGGCCATCTTGGCTCTGCCCCCCCATCCTTAACACTTAATTGGATTGTCATTAACAAGGGTATTCCTTTCAATGATGCAGATCACAACCCATTTACACCTTTTCTTCCTGTGTTTTTTCTTGTGTTACTTCCCATAAATCCTCTAAGGAATAATGACGGGCTGTAGAGCTCCAGTTCTTTTAACATTGCATGGTGCCATTGTAACACTCAGGTCATCGGGACTGTGATGGACCTGCCTCCTACATTTCCTGGATCTTTGAAGTAATTTCTTATGTGCATTTCATCATTGGTGAATTGCTACAGCAAATTTATATTTACCATGTTTCCCCATTGCTCTTTGGGACCCTTGCAATTTTGGGGATTATGGTATACTATGATGTGCAGCCAAATGTATCATTGGAAGAAATAAGGAGACTAAAAAGATGGAATTCTGTGTTAGGAAACTGGTTGGGATTATTAAAAATGCTATAATATTTCCAGTGCAATCAGCACTTTCTGTTTACCCCTGTTTAATCCTTTTCAAGCCTATTATCCAGCTAAAGTATCTCTCCAAGATAGAAATATTAATGAATGTATTCAGAGGGGTGTACATTTAACTGCATTTCCACAGACAAAATACTTTGCAAACCTGAAAAGCCCTATTTAAATGTGATTTAAATTGTTAGGGAAAAGATGAAGGACAATAGTGTTTGCTAAATGAAAAGTCAGCCACTTTCTTGACAAAATAAAATTAATTTGATTTATTTTTATTTTTTTGGAGGGGCCGAGGTCACACAGCTGGTACAGTAAGTGTCAGGTTTCTAGGTCGGATTTGAACTCAGGTCCTCCTGACTCCAGGGCTGGTGCTTTATTTGCTGCACCACTTAGCTGCCCCTAATTTTAAAATATTTGATATTATTTCCTGTCAAATTGTTTGAACTTACTGTTAAATTATTCATTTTATAATAGAGGAAAGGATATCTTTTTCTTTCTTTTAGCCTTTATCCAGTCCTTAAATTTCCTTTGTATATTTTTTTTTAAATTTCTTTGTAATACTACATCTGGTAAGGTTTTTTTTTTAATTTTAGTTGCTATAAAACTCTTTCTTTTCCTCTTTCAGTCCTTTCCTTACATGATTCATCCCCACATCTTTTCTCACATGCATCTGCACAGGTCTTTCTCTCTGTTAAATTTTACTGGCATCGTATTTGATATCTTATATTTTACTTTTCTTGGAAGCTCTGCCAATGCCTCATATTTTCCCATGTTTTGTGAAGCACTTTTTACCCTTTATTGCATACGGTAATTTTCTTCAGAGCTGCCAGGTAGCAACCTTCCCGGCCGTAAATATTTACATATTTGTGATGAGGTTAAATTCCTGTTAGGAGAATGATTGAAATTCATTGTGTTCTAATAGATTAGCTAGGATCTACATGGCTGAACACATCCTGGATAGGTGAATGGAAATTTTGTTCTTTCTTTTTCTTTCCTCTTTTAAGCCCAACATGCTGTCAGGGTGAAAGGAAAGAGTTTACTGATATGTAATGGCTTTTGTTTCTAGTTTAGTGGATTTATCACTGTTACTCATTAGTGCTCAGTTGATTATTCAGTAGGAGGTAGCATGCCTTCTGAATTCCTCGTTGTCCTTGCCACTTGTTTGCTAATCCTATCCCCTTGTTTTCTTGTTTGTCTTATTTTTACCTAGGTTTTTTTTTTCTCTTCAGCCTAGATAGTGGATTTTTTTTTTGAGTTCCTGACCCTAACTTAGGCCTTTTACATATTCCCCAAAGTTTCTTACATATAGTACCTTAGGTACTCAGTGGTGCAGTAGATAGAGAGCTGGGCCTAGAGTAAGGAAGACCTGAGTTCAAATTTGGCCCAAGATACTTACTGTGTGACCCTGGGTAAGTCACTTAACCCTGCTTGCCTCAGTTTCCTCATCTGCAAAATGAGCTAGAGAAGGAATTGGCAAACTGCTCCAGTATCTTTGCCAAGAAAACTCCAGATGGGGTCATAGAGAGTTGGACATGATTGAAGTGACTGAACATCACGTGTGATTTTTCTTCTTTGTACTCTTCCCTGAACCTTTGCCTCCTACTCTATATTTTTCCCTCTATTGCCTAACCCCACTTCCTGAGCACCTCCCCCAGTCCCCCAATAGCAGCTTAAGTGATTTCTCCTTCCTCAGATTTTCTTAGAGTACTTTAGTGGACCCCTCTTTTTGTTCTTTTCTCATTCTATCTTTTATCATACTTACTTTTATTATTTTAGTTTATAAACTTCAGGAAGGTAAGACCAGCACCATTTTTCATTTTTGTATTTCCAGATACGGTTTGCACATAGGAGAGGCAATATGGTGTAGGCATTAGTAGACAGAGTGCTGGACTAGGAATCCCAAAAGCCTGGGTCAGAATCCTCCCTCTGACGTCTTACAAGCTGTGAAATCTTGGACAAATCATTCTGCTTTTCTTTGTTTCCTTGTCATAACAATGACAGAAATAATAACAGACATTTATATGATACAAAATTTGCCAAGCGCTTTACATACATTATTTCCTTTGAGCCTTCCAATAACCTTGACTGTACCTTTGAGTTGGCCTGTATAGAGTGGGGATACTAATGGTACCTACATCAAAAGTTTATTGCCTGGAATATGCTTCCTCTTTTTCTCCACCACTTGGTTTCCTTGGCAACCTTTAAGGCTTGGCTCAGATCCGCCTGTTCTTCTATGCCTTCCCCCTGGCTTTGCATAGCCCTCCCTCACTTAAATCCAAATCACTTGCATGTCCTGGCATCACCTCCCTGATGTCACAGTCCTCTTTGAGAACGAAGGAAAGACAACAACAGCATGTTTCCATTCACACTGCCTTGAATGTACATAGTTACTAGCATGTTTTCTTTTCCATTAGAATGTAAAGTTCTTGAGGGCTGGGGACATTGGGTTGTTTTTTTTTTGCCTTTGTATCCTTGCCACACAGCACAGTGCCTGTCGTATTTAGTAAGCACTTAAATACTTGTTGACTAGCTGACTGACTGAATATGTATAATCCATAAGTATTTGCTGATTAATTTGTTATGCAGTTAAATAAGTTATTTTCTGAACTTGATAGTTGCACTTTTGAGGGCAGTCTCTAGTATTTTTGGGTGATGGTTGTGGTGGACTTTATTGTATCAAACATCAGTATAATTGAAAAACTTGGAAGATGTAGGATTTAATTTTCATAGGCTTACTCATACTGTGCTCAACAGATATAGACATATACTTCGTTTTTTAATCTGCCATGAAATACATTTTAAGCTTGATATTTCTATTTAGATAATTTCTGACATCCATTGCCTTCTCTCCCTTTCTCTGCCTCTCCCTCTTCTTTCCTTCCCTCCTTCTTTTCCCTCCCTCTTTTTCTTCTTCCTTTGCCTTTCCCTCCCTCCCTTTCACTTTTCTCTCTCTGTCTCTCACTTCCCCGCCCCCCCCCCCCCCCATGTCCTTTTCTTTTTTCCCCTTCTCCATTTAAAGACTCACTGTTGGTGGGTATTAGCTCCAGACTTGGTGAAAATTGTGTGCTGCTAATGAAGGCTATTAAGTTTAGTATGCAGGCTCACTGCCACGAGTTGCTCAAGCTTCGTTTTTACAAATTCCTTTGCTTCTTTCAATATTTGACATGGCTGTGCATTAAAGTCTTATTTGTCACAGCCAGAGTATATGAGGCTCCTGAGAGCAGAGTCTATGGTGTCCAACACAAGCCTGATAAATGATTAAAGACAAAATAAAGAGCTAACCTTCCGTCCTGTTGCTCTTTGTAATTTGTAGCAATTCACTAATGTTTTGTAATATTGAATTAATAACTTTGCCCATTGAGGATTTCCTTAAGATTTTTTTGTTGGTAAGTTTGTTGCTAATTAAGTAAATTAAGAAGTCAGAAGTCCTTTTGGAAGGAAGGCATCCATGCCTCGGAGTTCTTTTTGTGGTTCTGCGAGGTTGAATGGGTTCGGTTGTGGGTCGAACCATTTTGGATTTTTGTAGAAGGCAGCAACTTCAAGAACAATAATAATGGACATTTATATAATGATTTAAAATTTGCCAGCTCTTTGGTATACATTATTTCTCTTGAGCCTTCCAACATCATTTGTTCCTTTGAGTGGACTTGATGATGTCATTGTCAGACCAAAGGCAGAGGAAAGAAAAAAGAGCATGTAGAGGAAAGAAAGATGAGAGAGTTAAGTTATGGGGGTTATAAGGGAAGAGTAATGGGAAGATTGAAGAGAAGAGAGAGAAAATAACAAGGTACTATTGTTGGAATTTGTAGAGCAGTACCCTGATTCATTGATACTATTGTGGTAGAAAATCTACTTTTCTTCAGTCAATCAAAAGTGCCATGAAGAGTCTAGCTAATATTTTTAAATTGGAAATTTCCATGGCGGGACAGGAAGGGACACTGTGTTTTTTATTTAATATATCATTTAATACACTGTGGGTCCTGATCCATTCAGAAATTTAAGGCTTAAGGGATAGGAATTTATAGCTCTGTGTCAAGGGAAAAGGAAGTAAAATAAAGAGAAGACCATCAGCTTTCTCTGCCTCTCCACACCCAGCCTACCAACCCCCTCCCTCACCCCCCAATCAGCAAAACCATTACAAACTGGAACAAAGAATGAAGGTAATATCTGGAGCAGCAGAGATGAATTGGGAATTCCGCTCCCATTTTCCAAACCCGATTTAATAGCGAAATAATAATAAAAAAAAGTCTGCATCTTGAAACCAATCCACATCCATTTCCCTCAGATGGTTTTTCTCAGACAAGTAAGTTTGTCTGTTTGAATAACTGCACTGGCTGTCAAATTCTTTTGTTTTAATGAGACAGCACATTTCCTCTATGGAAAACTTGGGAAAATATTTTGCGTTACAGTCTTAGTGCTCATTAAGCATTATTGTGTAAGGCATAAGCAAGTGTTAGGAAATTTAAATATGTTTGCAACATCTGTGCTTTTATTGTGTATTTAAAGGAGTTTTCTTTTTGCCAGTCTTACGATGATCATTGTTGACAGTATGACCCTGCTTTACATTTTTGCCAGGCTCTTCAGTGATAGCTGTATGGGTTATACATTTCTTTTCCTGTGTTCTAGTATTTCTTTCCATCCCTTTAGAAACAATAATTTGCTCTATTAGCACCTGAGAAATTGACCCATACAGTGAGTTAAAATTTCTGGCATCCAAGGTTCTCATTTTCTCTAGGTTGAAGTCTGCCTCCTCATATTTGATGTTCTGGTGGAATTTATCTGTTCAAAATGGAATCAGATGTTGTCCCCAAATGTTAGGCTTGAATGATAGTATAGATCCAAGGTGCTTGAACCAATTGAAAGAGGCTCATCTTAATTTATGAAATTAATTTATGAAATAGTCTGTTATTTGTAAGAAAGGACCCTGGTTTGTGGTAGTCATGGGAATAGATCTTGCATTACATTTTGAGCTCAGGTATTTAGTATCATTTAAACATAGTCTTGATTTTCCATCTTTTAGTCAGGTAGAAGGGATCTTTGTTTCTGTGTAGAGCTTTTTTAAAAATGAATTACTCTTGAGTTTTTGGTTTGTACTGGTTGGTATACTTGATTGTACTTTGCCTGGCTATACTAATAAATAGCTATGTAATTGGGCAAGTCATTTTCTCTCTCTGGGTCTCAGTTTTCTCATTTAGAAAGTGGCAGGGTAGAGGAGGAGAAAGGGAGATTGGAATTTGATGATCATAGGATCATCTTTTTAGAGCCAGATGTTATCTTTGAAGTTATTTTCTCCCATCTCTCTCATTTTTGGGATGAGAAAACTGAGACCCATAAAAGGTAAGTGGTTTACCAAAGTCAAAGACAGTAAGTGACAAACCCATGTTATCTGAATCGAAGGTCAATGTATTTTCCACTCCCATGCTATTTCTTAGGTCTTTTCTAGCGTGATATTCTATTTTTCTAACCATAAATACATTATAGAATTTTGGCATGGTGGGTTCTCCAAGTTAGCCCATTCAAAACCTAAAGGTTTTCATTTCTTCTTTAAAGCGCACACACACACACACACACACACACACACACACACACACACACACACAAGTTCTAAGAAAAGGAATTTCCTTGATATAATGTTGTCAACCCTTGTTCTGGGTAATTGTGAGCTGAAATTGTGATGTTTGAAATTGTTGTTGCCATACCTGCACTTCTTAATAGAAATTCCAGGAAGCTTCTGGACAACTTATGAATTGAAAGGAAAAGGAAACTTCATGTTCTGGAAAAAAAAAATCACCATTTTTTGTCAAGAAGTGACCCTGCATTATTAACTAATACGTCAAGCTATAATGGAAGCCTTTGACTGCAAGTTAGGATGACCTAGGCCCTGGTACTGACGTGATCCTTAACTGCTTGTATAATTTCATCTTTGTGAGCTTCAGTTTCTTTATTTGTAAAATGAGGCAACTGCCCTTACGACTTTAAAGGTACTTTGAACTTCAAACAATAGCACATGTTCTTGGCTCACTCTCGAGTAGCAGATTGGATCCCTAGAAAACAGGGTAACTACTTCTTCACACAGGGTTCTAGGGGTAACTTCGTAACAAGAAAGGACTCTGACTCACCTATGGGAATAGATCTTGCAGAGCATTTTGAGCTCAGGTATTCTTGTTTTTTTTTTTTCTTCTTTTTTTTGGAGGGGGGAAGGCAGGACATTTGAGGTTAAGTGACTTACCCAAGGTCACAAGGCTAGTAAATGTTAACTATCTGAGGTCACATTTGAACTCAGGTCCTCCTGACTCCAGAACCAGTGCCTGCTTTTCACTGTGCCACCTAGCGGCCCCTATTTAGTGTTATTTAAACATAGAAAATCTTATTTAACCTTGAGGGATTGGGAGGATTTTCTAAACCCAGGTTCTTGAGCCTCTGCTGGTGTACTCTCTTATTGATTTCCGGGTGATGTCAATTAGCTAGTCAGTTGGTTATCAGTTGATATCAGTTAATGTTGTTTTAAAATTCTGTTTACTAAGATAGCAAAGTAAAAACAATTTGTACAAAACATCCCCTCACCCCCCACCCCATTGAGTCCTATGAAAAGTAGGCTCAATTTTTAGGAGTCAGGCAGCAAAAAGGGTAACTCACAGCTCCTGGTTCCTCGAAGTCCTTTTGTTCCCTGGATCCTCATGAAATTATTCCTAGATATGATTGGAGGTTTATCCTAGGCGTATCCTGAAGCTGCCTCCCTTTAAGGCAGTGTTTTCTCAACCTTCCTAATGCCGTGACCCTTTAATGCAGTTCTTCATGTTGTGATGACCCCCAACCATAAGATTATTTTCGTTGCTACTTCATAACTGTAATTTTGCTACTGTTATGAATTGTAATGTAAATATCTGATATTCAGGATGTATTTTCATTGTTACAAATTGAGCATAACCCACAGGTTGAGAACCGCTGCTTTAAGGTATCTAGTTTGGCTTCCATGTTTCTATCTCTTCCTGATGTAGATACTGCTGTATGATACTACTGTTCCAGGGATACTCTTACAGTTATAGATGGGAAATCACAGATCTTCTCATTTTTCAGATTTCCTTTGGTTAATGGGATGGGGTCAGAGATAGAAGCTCATTCCTCTTCTCCTTTTTCCCTTCCAATCCCCCCTCCACTCTTCCCCAAACCAGTTCCCTTTCAGGTTTTTACCTGAAGTGGAGCTGCTGGGCTACCAACGAGATGCTCCATCTCTGAGCTCCAGGCATTTTCTCTGGCTGTTCTCTATGCCTGGAATCCCCTCCCCGTTCATCTCTACCAACTGGCTTTCCCGGCTTTCTTCAAGTCCGGACCAAAATTTCTCTTTCTGCAGGATGTCTTTCCCAGCCCCTCTTAATTCTAGTGCCTTCCCCTGTTAGCTATTTCCTGTTCATTCTGTTTATAGCCATGTATTTGTTTGCTTATTGCTTACCCCATTGGATTATGCCTGGAGGGTAGAAACTCTCTTTTTGTATCTCCAGTGCTTAGCCCAGTGCCTGGCTTAATGAATGCTTAATAATAATAATAAAATAATATATATAGAACATAATAAAATAACAAAAGCTTGATAAGTGGCTTATTGACTGATTCCTTGGCTCACCACTGGAATGCCCAATTCTCAAATAGCTTACTGTTTTCATACAGGCTCTACAGGACCAATCCCAATACATTTCCTGTGTTCCCAGCTAGTTTTGCTTGATTGAGTCAATAGATGTTTGGATCATGTTCACACATGGTCTTACCTGTTAAAGGTCTTAGAGTATAGACAGGTAGGTCACTAGTATGGATTGGCTGCCAGAATATGATCTTCATCCTGTGCTGCGCTACTCCTTCGTGAAAGGTATTCATCCTGGGAGCACGTAGATCAGGAGTTCTTAACCTTATTTCAGAGTGTCATGGCCCACTTTGGTAGTTTGGTAAAGCCAACAGACCCCTTTGCTGTATAATGGTTTTTTTTAAAAATAACTGAAGGGGTAATATATGATACTGTTTCCCCATTCATTCCCATTCATTTCTTATGGTTTCTCTGAAATCTATCCCTGGCCTCAGGGTTTGTGGACCCCAGATTAAGGACTCCAAGACTAGAGGTCATCACTTGAAACTTACATCTATGTAGCTAAGTATTTCTTTTACCGTATGTCATCACGAGACAAATGTGTGACTTGTTGAATTAGGGTAGTTATAGTTTTAGCACTTGTTTTTAATGTTTGTTCTGTATCTCCAGGTTTTAAAAATTGCCTTTCCCTTCAAATTCTGTTTGTTTACTGAAATATACATTTGTGCTACTATTGACCCATCACGCGTAATGTGGTGGATCTTAATTATTCCTTTCGGTTTTTTGTATTTGCTGAATTTCTCAGGCTCATCCAGATATGAGACCTTTGGATAAGCCTAGCATAGTAGGGCCCAGAAAGGGACCTCACAGATAATTTAGGCCAATCCCTTCATTTTAAGGCCACATGGAACATTAGCTAGAGAACTGTACTTGAGGTCAGGAAGACTTGGGTTCAAGTTTGACTTCAGACAGTTATTAGAGATTCAGTCCCAGGGCAAGTCACTTAATCTCATTGTACCTCAGTAAACATCTGTAAAATGGGGATAATTATTACCTCTATCTCCCAGGATTGTTGTAAGAATGAGATAATATTTATAAAGAGCTTTGCAAACTTTAAAACACTATACAAGTACTTGCTATTATTATTTTTAGTAGTAATTATTATTGTTGTTATTTTACCATTGAGGAAATAAAAGCTTATAAAGATGAAGCAAATTGTTCAGTGTCACAGAGCTGAGTTGTAGCATAGCTGGGACTAAGCTTCAGATCTCCTGACTCTCAGTCCTGCCCTTTTTCCTCTACGGCACAATTTTAGTCTGCTTCAGGTATCTCCAAGCTTGATTTGGTCACATTTCAGAAAGGGAGATTTAGCCTGCATTGCGGAAATCCTGACCTCAGGATTTCAAATATATAACCCCTAAATAGTATGGAAAATTTCTTACAGTTAATTCTTCCTACCTTCTAGCCCAGATTTTGGGTCTTTAAGCTTTAAAATGGTAATGCCTTAAGTTTTCTTCTCTCTTTCTCTCTCTCTTTCTCTCTGTCTGGCACACATATGTATATATACATGTATCACACATATATACACATTTACACGTGTGTGTGTGTATACCTATGTAGGGAGTCAGCTAGGTAGCTCAGTGGATTGCAGTTAGAAACATATGAATTCAGATCTGGCCTCAGACACTTACTAGCTGTGTGATCCTAGACAAGTCGCTTAACTTCTCTTTGTTTTAATGCACTGGAGAAGGAAATGGTAAATCACTGCAATATCTTTGCTGAGAAAACCCCACAAACAGTGTGGTCCTTGGGGTCATGAAGAGTCAAACATGGCAAAACAGCAACAACGGCAATACACACATGTACTGCATGTACATGTATGTACTGGATAGACACTATAAATAGATGTTGAACTGCATCCACAGGTGACTAGGAAGAGGAGGAGGAGAATGTCTTGTTTCACCCTTGGGAAATTGTGCCCTACATTCATTGATCCCAGTCTACTCCCTGCCGCTCGAACCCTTTGATCTATCTCCGCGCCCTCCCCCCTCCCCCCCTTTCTGTCAGTGACTGTTTGACTTCATGGATATCACATTCTTTAAAACAATCAAAACTGTAGGTGACCTAAGGGAATCACACTTTTGGGTGATCAGCAAAGGAGATGGGGTGGTTATGAAATAAGTGTGAAGGATAATAGAGAGTCAAAATGTTGTTCAGAGATCTGTGGAATGTTAAGAAGACTCATAAAGGGTCGCTGACTTAGAGCCAGGGGCCTTCAAGGCCATCTAGTCTAACCCCTTCATTTTACAAATGAGAAACTGAGATCCACAGAAATCAGGTGACTTGCCCAAGGAGGAAGCTCTCTAGCATTTTTAATGGATAGATTCTTTATAGAGCATTATGGAAGGACTTGGACAAAAGTACATGAGATGTGAACACATGACTAAATTAATACTTTCATAGGTAGATTCCAGAGATTCATTTGAGCATGGGTCTGTTGAAGTCAAAGTCATAGATAAAATAGGAACCATTTGAAAATATAAAAGCATTTAAAGGAATATAGAGGGCAAAATGTCCTTATTATTGATTTGGATTTAAGTATTTCTAGCCATAGAAAAGTCATTTTTGTTTTTGTTCTAGGCTCTGAAATAAGGAAAAAATTCATTACCTGCTTTGACTAATAGTTATCTTAAGCTTTATTTTCCTTTAACTGCTAACATATGTATAATGTATATATTAGGGGTGTGTGTGTGTGTGTGTGAGAGAGAGAGAGAGAGAGACAGACAGACAGACAGAGAGAGATTCATATCTGTAGCCCACATATTAAGTCTAAAAGAATTTTATCAAAATTTGTTTGTCTATTTTAGCTTTTCTCATCTGTGGGAAAAAAAGAGGATACCAGGTCACTATCTTCTAGATATTTCTCCTTTATATACTTAAGTCCTTTTTAGTCATCATTTTTGCATATGAGATAGTTTTAACTCTTTTAGATTTTTTTCTTTTTGCATAGATCCTATTTTCAGATTCCTCCATCCATGTCAGTTACTCATCCCAGAATTATTTCTAAGATCTCCATATCCTACTTGATAAGTTGTTAGTTCCAGATATGGACATAGCACTTTGATAAAGGCTTGTTTAGCGCAGAGTAATAATGGAAGAATAAACTTACAATTCCTATGTCCTGCTATTTGAATTATACATATCAATGTATGGCTAGAATTTTAGTGCATTCACATGCATTCTACTTGGAAAAAATAAATTGTTTGGTTACATCATATTTTGTGAACCTTCTCAATTCCAGTGACTTATCTTTATCTCAATTTAGTTAAGCATAGACATGATCATACCTTAAACCTCACCATCACCACAGAAGTTGTACCCTTCCAAGATCCCGTACTCTATTCTCCAAACCTAATTTTTTGTTGCTTCATCCTTCCTACTCTCTTGCTCACCATTGAATACACTTTTGATTTTCATTGTGATGGGGCTCTCTTATCATTTCCCTTCTAGCTTCTAGATGTTATCCTAGAAAGCCCAATTCTCTTTACCTTTATCCATTCCCTATCTGTTCCTCCTCAATGATAGATAATATACCTGTTTATTTTTCTGTGTAAGCTCCTCCTGGTTAATAATTGTGTAAAAGTTATTTTTTCCCTGTAAGATTATCTCCAGTTTATCCTGTATCTATTTGGTACTTTGTTGATGGAATATTTTTCATTTTATTTCATTTTTCTCTTCAATTAGACTTTGTACTCCTTGAAGTAAGGGGCAATTTTTATGCCTTTCCTTGTATCTCCAGCTCTTAGCACAGTGCTTGGCACATAATAGGTATTTAATAAATGCATACTGACTTGATTTAGAAATTATAGTCTGTCACCCCAACTTGGGCCAACATACTTCTCGCTCAGTCCCCATCTCCCCCAGTGATGCGTCAGACATTTTCTTCTCTCTCAAAGTCCCCAGAACAAGGTCCCCCTACACTCAAAATAGATGACCTAGGTTACTCTTTCACAGAGACGAAAGCTATATCCATCTTGTTTTGCCTCATTTTCTCTCTTCCACATTTTGGAATTTATCAGTATTCTTACCTACCCTCTCCTCTTTCCCTTTTTTCTCACTTTCCCCTCCTCTTTCTTGAAATATTCTCTATTCTTTAAGGATCAAGTCAAATGCTGTTTCCTCTGTGATGCAGTTCTTATCAGTGATAACTTTCTTATTTTTGACCTCAAAAAGTCCTTAATTTTGACCATATGCTATTCATTTGCGAAGTTCCCGAGTCTTATTTTTTATTATCTTTCTTGGGGGGAGCGTAATGCTATTTGCCTGTTGGTTTGTGTTCATTCTCAGAGAAGGTAGGTACTGTGTCTCAGTTAACCTTTGCATCTCCTCTAGGGCCTATACAATGCTCTGCACGTAATAACTGTTTAAAGTCCTCTTGCTGAAGTTGATTTATCTGTGGGAGGATTTCGTGAAGGTCTTGGGAAATCTGACAGGAAGACCTATTCAGAGAGAGCCAGCGTGAAGGAGTAGACATGGGATTTGTGATTGGTCACGTTTCCAAGAGCATGGTGTGGAGGAGAAAGTACAGGAGCTTTTTGTTATCTCGCATCTTTAAGATTCTCCCAAAGGGAATTCTAAGAGCTTGGACAAGAAAGGAGGTCAGTGAAAGTGCAGTTGTGGCCTTTTTTCTGACTTTGAGACCGAATTCCTGTATTGGGCACCAAAAAAACATACAGGCTTAATAGCTCATCCCCCTCTGCCCAAGTGGATTCTTGCTTAGATTGACATTGCTGTCAGTCATGATGTCTGATGACATTAATCATGTTGGCTCACTAATTGCTTCGTTATCAGCCAGTGAGAGGTGAGAAGAAACAGGTTCCAGAAATAGTTTGGTACTTAATAATTGGCATCCTGAGCCTGGTTATGCTGTATTAAGCTGTGGTAGATTCTGTTTGCAGCATTTCTTTGATGTACTATATTTTGAAGGATGTGTGGAGTGATAATCATAATAACATCATACATTTGTACAGTATTTTACAGTTAAGAAACTTCTTTTACATCCACTGTTTCGTTTATTTCCTTCATTCAGTGTGTACTGATGTAATGCCATCCCTGTGCAAGCATTGTGATTATTCTCTGTATAATCTTGTAAATTGGGGGAAAAAAAGGAGAGGGAAGGGAACAAGCATTTATTAGGCACTTATTGTGTGCCCTGGCACTTTGCTAGGCATTTTATAAATATTATCTCATTTGATCCTCACAAAACTCTGTGAGGTAGGTGCTATTTTTATCCCCATTATACAGATGGAGAAACTGAGCACTTAGCATTAAGTGACTTGCCCAAAATCTCACAACTAGTGTCTGAGGCTGGATTTGAACTCAGTTCTTTTTTACTCCAGTGACAATCCTATAGATAAGGAGGCCAAGACTTAGAGGAACTAGATGATTTGCCCATAGTCATATGACTAGTAAGTATCTGACAGGACTGGATTCTAGAAACTGAATCCTAATCTGGTACTCTTTGCATTATCTCACACTGATAAACATTCTACCAGCCATTTTTATAATATGCTTTATTTGATATGAAATAATTTAGAATAATTTCTCCCAGGTGTCTTCCAGAAGCCAGGGTCAATGTGTTGACTACCAAAATGGATAACTTTGTTTAAAGTGAAGAATAAATAGTGAGGGAGAGGAGTAAAAAACCACAGTTTTAAGAGAAGAGACTAAATTAATTGTATAGGTTCTCCTATTTCATTGAAAGGCAGTGTGGTACAATGGAAAGGGCGCTGGGTTTAGAGGCAGAGAGCCTGGATTCAAATCCTGCCTCTGTCACCCTCTGCCTGAGTGACCTTATGCAAATCACTTAATTATTCTAGGCCCCAGTTTTCTCATCTGTAAAATGAAAGGCTTGGCCTCAGTGGCCTCTTAGGTCTCTTAGCTCCAGATCTATGATCCTATAAGCCTTTAAATATTTCAGTAGTTGTGATTCCACTCCTTTTAATTTTCTCTAGAGAATTTTTTGTTTTTGGAATTCATTTGCCTATAAACAAATGAAGCTGCTCAGTCCTGGCTGCAGGGAATACTGATGCCGAGCCAGCTCTCATCTCTGAGATATAGGAGAGCTCTATTTATACTGTGACCTCTTACCGTAAATTTGCACTGCAGGTGCTGATAACCAATAAAGGATGGAAAAAGTATTATACTTTGCAGGTGGTTCTTCGGGATGCCCCCATTTGCTTTCAGTTTTAGGCAGTGAGGCAAAAGACTTTATGCTGTGGCATTAATGTCTCAAAATGATGATTAATGAAGTACTTGTCACTTGGAATTCATTTCAGGTTTTACATTCTCACTGTTATCCCAGAATAATTCAGTGTAACATAAATGGATGATTTTTATAATATGCATATACAAGGTTAGTAAGGCAATAACTTGGCAGTACAGTCTACAGTGTGTTAAAAATTACTTTGTCCTTTGCTCATTTCATGTTGAAATTTCTTGTAAATGTATAAAGAAACTTATTCTTTTACTTAATCTGCCTAAGCATTTTTCTTTATAATTTGTTGCATTTATTTCATGTGGGGGAATTACATATTTAGTGACATATTTTGCCCTGCTTTTATTCATAGATTTTGGAGAATTATTTTTCCCTCACTATTCAACTAAGATGTATGTAAATTTCATTTTAATGCACTGAGCTGAGAGATGTCTTAAATACCACTCCCTGTAAGATTGTCTGTAGAAGGCCAATCTGAAAAATGCCTAATGCAATGTGTAATGACTTAAGCTAAGACACTGATTGTCAACAGTTTAGGACTTCCACAGCTGACAACAGAGCCACCAACCCAATAGAGACGCTGCAGCGCTAAAGGGGTGGGGGTGGGGAGGGCAGTTCTTAAACAGGATATAAAATGAATGACATTTCTTCAAAGGAGGCCACACTGACCAATCAGCCACTGTCAACAAAGTCCTGCTATCTCTCTTCTGAGGACCCAGGTCTCAGACTGGTTGAGAGGAGATTGGCTTCTCTTAAACTAATGGTTATACCTTCAAGGAACTGTTAGCATAGAAGTCTATATTCCCACATCAGAGATTTCCCTGATGGTATCTTATTGTTGCTTCTAATACCACCATAACCACCTTTTCAACTTTTGTTGTTTAGTTGTTTTTCAGTCATGTCTGCCTCTTTGTGACCCCATTGGGGGTTTTCTTGGCAAAGATACACTGGAGTGGTTTGCCATTTCCTTCTCCAGCTCATTTTACAGATGAGGAAACTGAGGCAAACAGGATTAAGGGACTTGCTCACTAGTTAGTGTCTGAGGCCAGATTTGAACTCATGAAGATGAATCTTCCTGACTCCAGACCAGGCTCTTTATCCATAGTGCCACCTAGCTGCCCCAAGGAAAATAGGATCATAGATCTAATGCTGGAAGGGACCTGAGGGAATATCTAGTCTAATTTTATAAAGAAACTGAATTCTAATGAGGTTACATTTTTTTTCCCTAAGGTTCCTTAGGTGGTAAATATCATAGGTGGAACCCAGATCCTCTGACTTCAGTGCCCAGTGCTCTTTATACTATACCAAAAGGATTTATGGAATTTCTATGTGATTTTATAGGTAGAGTACTTATAAAAGGAACTTTAGTCTTGTGGAGTCTTCCTGGTATCACTTTTTCATGTGATTCCTTGTTTAAGTTTGTGTGTGTCTCTCTCTGTCAAGTCCTTTTGTAGCTAGGAGATCTGGGCCCTGCTGATTTGTTTATATCTTTGTGAGGTTAGATACCAGTGATGAGAAGTTGCATAATAGACTAGATTGTTTTGGCACTGATACTCTACCTGTCTAGCATCAAGAAAAAACACTGGGGAAAGAAGACAATACACAACTGCTACTTATATGGAACAGGAATCCCAGCAGAATTGAGTAGGATGGATTTACTGTATTAAATAGTTAGGATAGATAGTTCTGGGGGAGTAGGGCTGAAAGCAAGAACAAGGGACCAGGTAAGAATCATGGTCAGGTAATTTGAGATTAGATCTGTTAAATCTTCAGGATGAATTTCAGGTGATTTTTAAGAGTGAAAAGAGCTTTCTTTGAATTTTTGTGTGACTGGAATTCTATGGATATGATTGGCTTTACTGAGAGAAGCATTCTTCTATACTTCAAGGATGTGTGATTTCAGTAAGTACTCTTCCCTCCCCTCTAGCCTCACCAGAGTTAGCTAGACCAGGCCTCAGGTGATAGAAATACAGACATCTGCTTGAGGCTTGAGATAATACTAAAACTCTTGACCTTCTAGACTCTAGAATCTAGAGCTTGTGCTCTGCTGGGATTCTCTTCCCCTTTTCCATTTGTGTGAGATGAAAGAGTTCAGAGTCTGAGTTTGAGCTCAGAAAAGATCTTTATTCTTTCTCATGAGAAAGGACACTGCCCCTGTCGCTCAAATGGCATCTGCCAGGGAGTGCAACATGTGGAAGCTTGAGGTTTTCTCTTGTCCTCATCCTAACTCCACCTCTAACACCTGTCCTACCTCACCATTGGCTGGTGAGGCAAGCTCACAATCTTTCTAACTGATGCAAAGCAGTTTGAATCCTTCATTATGTATTTCCTTTCATCAAATTTGCAAGTACCCAATCAGAAATGGACTAGTATGGTTTTCTTTCAAATTTCATTTCCAGGAAATCACGAGTTACTCATGAGACTGAACTGGTTTACAAAATATGGAGAAGAGATAGGAATGTAACAGGAAGTTAAAAGAGATGAGGAAACTTCACTGTGAGTCATCTCTCACACATTCCTCTTCTCTTCCCCACTCTCCTCACTCTCTTCTTCTTCCTTCTCCTTTTCAAAAATTATCATTGATACCATGTTTTTACATTGCCTAAACTTTCATTCCTTCTGTCTCACCCATTCCTTGTAACAAATAATTTTTTTGAAAAGAAAAAAGGGAAGAAAAAAATAGCAAAACCCATCAGTATATGGAAAAAAATCTGATATTGTATGCAGTGTTCCATATCTGTGGACCCTGACCTTTACAAAGCAGGATGGGGTGGGTGATAATGTGTCTTCTCAAATATCTCTCTTTTGGGACCAGCGTTCTTCTTAAGTTCATGACATGCGGTTTTTTTTTTTAATATTTTATTTTTTTAAATTTTAGTTTGCATCATTCATTTCCATGAAATTTTGAGTTACATATTTTCTCCCCATCTTTCCCCTACCCACCGCCCAAAAACAGCCATCCCATTGTGTGCCCCCTCCCCCAATCTATTCTCTCCTATGTCTTCCCCCTCAACCCCTCTGACTTTCTGGTACGGCAGGATGGATCTCCCTACCACAGTTCCTTTGTATCTCAAGTGACATGGTTTTTGTGGTGGTTATTCTGTTTACATTGTGGTAATTATTTTGCATATTTCATATATTGCTTTTCTTGCTCTACTTACTTGATTTGGCATCAGTTTATGTAAATCTTTCCATGTTTCTCTGTATTCATCATATTTGTCATTTCTAATAGCACAGTTAATGTACCATGGCCTGACAATGGACGTCTCATTTATTTTCAGTTCTTTGCTAACACAAAAAAGTGCTGTTTTAAGTATTTTGGTGTTCGGAGGCATTTCTTTTTGTTATTGAGCTTTTTGGAGGGTATGCCTACCGGGGAATCTCTAGGTCAAAGGGTATGGAATTATAGTCACTTTTTTTGTTGTTGCATAATCACCAGTTTAATTACACAATAGGAAAGTCATCTTAAGTCAAGGAGCATTTATTAAGCACCTACTATATGCTAGGCACTTTGCTAAGTGCTGGGGATACAAAGGAATGGTTGAACCAAATCATAGTTCCATCAGTACTACATTAGTATGTCTATCAGTAGCCCTTCAAAACTCAAGGTTGTTTTGATAAGCTTTAAAAAATTATTATTATTTATGATTTGGAGCATTATTTCATCTGATTATTAATACTTTGCAGTTTTTTAAAAGAATTGTTTGTTCATGTCTTTTGACAACTTATTGATTAGTCAATGACTTTGGTTTTAATTTTTTTCTACTACTTGTCTATATATCTTGAATATCAAACTTTTATCAGAGATAGTTGATGTACAGACTTTTTCCCCCCAGGCAGCCACTTAACTTCTTATTCTAGTTGTGTTAATTTTATTTGTGCAAAAGCTTTTCATTTTCATATAATCAAAATGATTTATTTTCTCTTTGTAAATTGTTTCTTATTTGGTTTTCAGCTCCTGCCCAAAATGAAGTTTTTCTTCCCTTCTGATTTTTTAATATTTAGGTCATATGTCCATTTTGAATTTGTTGTGGAATATGGTGTAAAATGTTGGTCTGAGTCTTATTTCTGCCAGAATGTTTTTCTGTTTTCGTCATTGTCTTGTTCCTAATTGCATTTCCAGATTTATTTCAAATTAATTCTCTTGATGAACTATATGTTTCAGTCAAACTAGCTATTTGCTGTGTCTTGACCTTGGCATTTCATCTCATTGTACCCTTATGCCTTTGAAACTGTACCCTATTTCTGGAATGCTGTCCCCCTTCCCTCCTGTCTTTGAATCCATACCACCCATCAAAGCTCAGCTCATTTTCCGCCGCTTTCAGGAACTTTTCCTGATCTGACTAGTTGTTAGTGTTCTCCCCTTACCTCCAATTACATTTTTTATCTGTTTACTTGTATCATCTTACTGGAATGTAAGCTTTTTATATGCAGACTGTTTTTCATTTTGTTTCTGTATTCACAATACCTTATACATAATAGGTGTTTAAATGCCTGTAGAGTTGAATTGATAAGTAGGATTCCTTCATGCTTGAAATACTCCCTGTCCTCATCTCCATCTCTTAAAATTCCTCATTTCCTTCACACCATAGTTCGGCCTCTGCCTTTCCTCGTTCCCAGGTAGCAGTGGCTTTCCTGTTAAGTTACCTTGAATTTATCTACATCTTTCTTCTTTTAAAATAGGAACTTCTTCAGAGGAGGGATTGTTTTGCCTTTGTATTGGTATGATTTCTGTCCGCCACCCCCACCCTATCCCTTCAAGTATAGTACCTGGTCCATAATTGTTTATTAAAGGCTTGTTCATAGATTGACTTAAGTGCATTTATTTCATAACCTTGTGTATCTCCTGCTGTGGTTTTAATTAATTTTAATATTATTTATTCAGTAATTACTAAGTTCAAGGCACTTTGCCAGGAGCTGGGGATGTAGAAACAAAATGGAAAAACAGTCCCTGCCCTCGAGGAGCTTGTACCCTATTTTTTAGAAATAACTTGTATTGATTTCTTTTGCTTTTATGCCTTAGCTAGTTCTCTTTCCTTCCTTGAATTATCATTTATAACAAAGAAAAATATTTAAGCAAAGATAGCATGAATGGTAAATAGTAATCACCTCTGACAGTGTTATAATACCACGTTCTACATGTGGTGGAACGATATCTTGTTTTTACATTGCCTAAATTTTCGTTCCTTCTGTCACATCCATCCCTTGTAGCAAATAATTTTTTGGAGGAAAGGCATGAAGGTACAATGAGATGAAATGCCAAGGTGAGGACCCAGCAAATAAGCTAATTTGACTGAAACATATAGTTCATGAAGGGAATTAATTTGAAATAAATCTGGAAATGCAATTGGGAGCAAGACAGTGAGGAAAACAGAAAAATATCCTGGCAGAAATAAGGCTCAGACCAGCATTTTACACCATATTCCACAACAAATTCAAAATGGACATATGACCTAAATATTAAAAAATTAGAAGAGAAGACAAACATCAGAAAGGAAGGAGAGTTCTATTATAATTTCTCTGCGAATGTAGTTGGTTATTACATTTAATCAAAGTTTGACTACCTTTCCTTTCTCTTTTTTTGGTTTACATTATTAAAGTTATGTATATTGTTCTCACTTCGCAGCATATCAGCTTGTAAAATGTTCCCGAATTTCTCCGAATCTGTCCTTTCCTCATTTCTTATGAAACAGTAGTGTTCCATTGCATTCATATGTCGTAATTTGTTCTACCATTCACCAAATCATAGGCACCCCCTTAGATTCTGCTTTTCGGTGTGTACTTTAACTAAAAGTGCTACTGTGAAGATTTTGGTATATGTAGGTGCGCGCTCTCTCTCTCTCTCTCTCTCTCTCTCTCTCTGTGTCTCTCTCTCTCTCTGTGTCTCTCTCTCTCTGTGTCTCTCTCTCTCTGTCTCTCTGTCTTTCTGTCTCTCTCTGTCTCTCTCTCTCTCTGTGTCTCTCTCTCCCCCCTCTTCTTTTTCTCTCTTCCCCCCTTCTTTCTTTATCTCCCTCTCCTTTTCCCTCTCCCTCTCCCTCACCCTTCCTTACCCTCCATCCCTTTTACTTCCCTTTTTTTCTTCTTCCTTTTCATTTTCTTGGGGTTTATTTCTAGTTACAGGATTGCTGAAGCAAAAGAGGGAACACAGCATATGTACAGAAATATGTATAAGTAAATACAAGATAATCTGAGAAATGAGGTCATTAACAGTTATAAAGATTAGATAGTCTTTTGCCCAAGGAACAGCAAATGGGCCTGTATAGCTGGATATAGAGTATGCGAAGGGAATCAAGTATAAGAATTCCAAGAGGCAGAGATGAAGAGGTAGGAATGGGGGGAAGTCTATGAAAAAGGCATAGAAACGTGAGATGGAATGCTGTTTAGGGAATAGTTAAGTAAGGCAGTTTGGCTGGAAAGTAAAGGAAGTAATATGGACAGAATCAAATTGGAGGAAACAGGAAAAATTACTGTAAGTAATATGAGCTCAAGCCAAGTTGAAAGTCTAGTCAAGGAAAATGAAGCAGATTTTAAATATCCTAGTGATAATGTAAAATTGACTCTAAAGATGTACACATGCTCACATCCAAATGTATAGATTAGCACATTCATTAAATATTTATTGTTTATTATATATATCTGAAATGCAGTTTAAGTTATTGCAAAATTATTAAGAAATGAGAAACCAAAAAAAGAATTTTGTGGAATATCTTCATTATCTGAGTAGGCTAAAATTTGGCAAAACTCTCATGTGGAGGAGTTTAAATTACCATTAAATGGGAGGAGTGCTATTTTTATCCCAGTCTGCAATTTAAGAGAAATTTTAGGTTTGTAGAATAAATACATTAAAGGAAAATTGAGTTAATTCTAATACCATAAATAGAATACAAAAGTAGGGAAGGGATGCATTCCAGACTAAAATTTGAACAGCTATAGATAGAAAGGCTTATCATTATCACCTGCGTTGGTGTCTTAACACTTTTTACTGCTATGTCTTGGTTAAAGTTTTTCTGGTAATCTAGTTTGATACAACTGAAGTATTGAATTTAGAATGAATCCATGAAACTCTGAAACTTTATTTGCCTAAAACAAGTTAATTGTGAATTTTTAAAAGTAGATGTTCCCATTGAAGCAAAATAAAATTTAAAAAATAATATATTGTAAAACATTGATTTAGATCATAACACCAAGTGCATATAGTACATACGCAACTTTCCTCATATTTTGAGTGGAGCCACGCTTAGTAATAATCTTTAACTTCTGTCTTCTTTAATAAGAAAGGCTTACAGGACATATTTTGAAATATATTTTATGATTGGTCTTTAATCCTTTACTTGCATTTTAATTTCCTTTTCTCAAAAAAGACTGAAGTTTTGTCTGTTGTCTATTTACTATCAATAGTATGATGGATATGTAGTTTTTCCTTTTTTTTTTTTTCCAAAGCTCATATTAAATCAATCACTTAACTATAAATAGGACAATTGCCATATTAGTCAAAGGTTGGAAACTTTCTTGGAGCATGAGAAACATTTAGTCAACAGAAGCTTAACAACCCTTTAAAGACCAGATAAATCATTTTCAGAAGCCAGCAAATGTTATTAATTTGAATAATGATGAGTGTCATTTCAAGAAGACATCCTGAGGTACTTGAGCAGACCAGACTTCTCAGAGACATGTAGTGGCAGAGATGATACCAATCAAATCACACTAGTCACGAAGAGTACATCGTTTTGCAAATTCATCGTCTTTTTAGAAAGGTCAGTGTCCTGCGAAATTTTGCAAAATGGAATGGAAATTCAGAATGGCATTGCCTTTTGAGTCAAATATAAATCGAGTCTGTGCCAGGAAAGTAACTCTAAGTTGTCTTTGCTGTCATATACAAGGAAGTTTAAAGTGAGCTCTACAGCATGGCTATCTACATGGCTGAATTTCATTTTCAAATAAGAAATGTTGTAATTTAAAGATGAGTAAGGGATTCACACATTTATAAAATAAAATCTGTCTTAAAATCCAAGGTTAAACCTTACATTGAAGATCCTCGTTAGAGATGTACAATTTCTCCAGACTTTGAAATGACGAGTTTTTTTAAAAAGCTTTTTTTCTGTATTGCTGGAAATAATAAATACCAAATAAGTTGGAGTTAAGTTCCCTTAATGTGTTTCTTATGTTACTTTGTTAATTTAAGAACTTTAAGATATATTATCAGTCAGTTCTCTGACTAATAATGTGATTGTGTTTGGTATATTAATTCTAAAATGTTAACCCATTATGAAAATATATTAGAAATTCTTAGCTGAACTTTTATTTAAATTCCCTCCTCCCTCTTTCCTTCTCCTCCTCTTCCTTTTCCTCCTCCTCCTTTCCTTCTAGTATGAATTTAGCTTGTCTTTATTTTCCCCTAGCTTAGAATTAGACAAAATCTTGAGACCTCAAACAGCCATCGGAATTATTGTAAAACGAATGGCATTGTTTTCCATACTTGATGTACTCTCCAAAGTCATATTTATAAAGAAAAAATTTCATTTTAAGAAAAGGATCTAAAAACAAAAATGGGAAGAGTGGAATAGTAGTTTTAGGGCCTGAAGGAACCTTAGAGGACATCTTAATTAATAATAATTACTAATATTTGTATGACTCTTTAAGGTTTCCAAAGTCCTTGCCACACATGACTTTATCCAGTCTGTCTGTCTCATTTTTCTGAACTATTATTGTCACCATCATCATTTCTGTGGATTTCTGGAAACTGAAAGCTTGTATGTATATATTGAAACATATGAGACACTTGCCAGCTTTTCAGATATTACTTTATTCCTTGATTGGCTATAGTTCTCTTTAGATTAAATTCTTTCTTATGCTTTGGGAAATCCGAAGCATTTGAGAAAAAAAAAGAGGACAGAATTTTATTGTATTGTACCCCTTCCCCCCATGTTGTCAAAATTATATATGTGGCAGAACCTTCAGTTTTGTCCTTGTGTCACATACCTTAATAGTATCTTGATTTCTCATAAAGTCATTTGCTTCCATTTGCTCCACTCTAATTATGAAGGAATTATTCTCTTCACCATGTTTTTGAGATTCATTTTTCCATCTGGCAAATCCAACTTTTTAAGGCATTCTTCTCCTCACTGGCTTTTTGGGCCTCTTTTGCCATTTGAGT
>CM053586.1:153525125-153558923 GCA_028646515.1 Pseudochirops corinnae | reverse complement strand
TTCTCTTCCCAATTTTTCTTCCACTTCCCTTATTTGGTTTTGAAAATCCTTCTTCAGGTCATCTCTAGCTTTAAGGCATTTTTCATGTTTATTGGAGGCCCCTGGTGGGGGTGCTCTGGCTGCGCTCTCCTCCTCCCTCTCTTTCCCATGATCTTTCTTTTCCCCAAAGAAGGAATCTAGGGTTTGGTAGCTGTTCTTACTTTGCTTTTTATGCTTATTCTTACTCATGGTTGTTCAGACCGTGATTTTTTTTTTTAAATCTCTGTTGGGCTCTGCTTCCAGAAGGGAAAGCTCTGTCCCAAATCGCTGGGGTCCTCCCAGCTGCCGTAGCTCTCAGGAAGAGGCTGGGAACTCTTCCTATTTACTTCTGGCTGACTGGATAGTGAAGACTCCAGAACCGAGGCCCAAGACCGCGATCCAGATCCAGGCCGCTCAACGCGAGAGCTGTTGGCCTGAGAACAATCGCTCAGTCCCCCTTCTGTCTGCAGGCCACAGGCGGGAAGCTACTATGTGGAGGCGGGTGCAAAACCTCTGCCTTGCGCTTTCCGCTCTGGAGGCCTTTCAGCCGGACTGCTTATCTCCCCCTTTCGCAATCCCCACTCGGAGCTGGTGCTAATCCACTCACCTGAGAGGCTCCTCCGTGCCCCTCTCGTCCAGCTGCCCCTGGGGCACAGCCGTGGCTTCAGGCCAGGCTGGTTTCAGTTCGCAGTGCTGATATGGTTCCTCCTAGCCGAGCTGACTTTAGTGGGAAGTGTCTTTGTGTGTGTTTTGGAGTTCTAGGATTGGTTTAGAGTCCTATTTCATGGGTATTTTGGGGTGGCTACGTGAGAGCTGCGATATCTTGCTGCTACTATGCCGCCATCTTGGCTCCGCCCACCCTGAATTATTGTTTTCAACCTTTCTTCCACATTTATATTGAATTAAGTAATTGATGGTAATAACCAATGACAGTATAAAATAGACCTCTAAGCAAGAAGGCAGACAGATTGTCCTTTTTAAGAAAAAAACAAGCTTTGCAATATTTATATCTGTGGAAAAATAGTTAGGGATGGCAGTTCTTGTCAAAAGGAGAAAAAAAAAAGCAAGAGATAAAAAGATAAGAAGGAGGGTTGAATTGGGCAGGGAAATTTAAACTTTGACAATACCATAGTAATGCAGGGCCTTTGGTAGTAATGTGCTTCAAAAAAAAAAAAAATCTAACGGAAATTTCATACCGTGGCAAAAACACAACAGTCTTCATTTTTCTTCAGGTTTGTGAAGTGTAGATTGTCCTCAGAGGAACAGCAGCAGTAGAGGTCGAAGCTTCAAAAGCTTAGTTGTTGTTGAATTATTCATGCTTCAGTACTTGTATTTGTTCCAATCTTGAATGGAATGGACTCTACCTCGCACCTTGTTCTTTCCCAATCTTGATGCAGACATGCAATGGGCTTTGCTTCAGCTTAGATAGTTAGCAAAAATTTGACGGGGTATGAAACATGGGAATTTAGCATTGACTTTTAAATCGAACAGGTAAAAACACTTTGCTACTTTAAAGCTCATCATGTAATTGTAAAATGTATTGTCTAGCAGTTCCTTTGGGAATCAGGAAAGAGAGCCCTTCCATTAAACAAAGACCACTTAGAATTTTACCAGCACTACACTAAGTGCTTCTGGTACCTATAGCTTTTTGCTAAGAGAATGTATGGCACAAGGGAAAGAACATTGACTATGGAGTTAGAGGATATGAGTTCAGATCCCATTTCTGTTGTTTATTACTTTTGGGACTTTGGGTAAGACTTTTTACCTACCTCAGCCTCACATCCCAATCTGTAAAATGGGTGAGTTGTATTAAATGACCATTTAGGTTGGTTCCTTCCTATTCTTGGTCTATATTGTCATCCTACTATAAGACTTTGCCTTTCCAATTAAGGAAATAATAATCTAGATGGAAAGAGCGGATAGACAGTTAATATGAAAAGACAGCACATGCTACATTTTATTGTTATTCAAATGTAATAGGACAATATTTACCAGGCTTTTCCAGTATCTTTTTTATGGAAAAAAAATCAGATTGAGAGTTATGGATATTTTGTTGGAGATAAATATAGATCAAAATGACAGCGCTCTTTGGTATGGGTGCGGATGGATAGTTGTCTCCCTTGCCATTACTCCCGGATTCTTGGCTACAAGTTGGGACCCACTGACATAGACGATAAATGCTATCAGAAAAAATGATACACAAGCAATTATTTTTTCCTGAGAGGCAGATTTGGAACCTAGTGATTGGCTCTAGTCATTACAGACATAGGCTTATAGGTGTCTAGAGCAGTGGGGTCAAATTCAAATAGAAAGGGGGGCCACTAATCTGAACATAAGGACTCCTTTGGGCCACACATTGACTTAGGTTTTTATTTATTTATTTTTATTTAGCAAACATCTATTTTCTTTCCCTTCCTCTGTTCTCCTCCAGCTGAACATCGGAAAAGAAAAATAAAGCCCTCATAACAAATCAGCATAGTCAAGCAAAGTAATTTCCCTCATTGGTCAGGCCCCAAAACGTAAGTCTCATTCTGCACTCTGAATCTGTTAGGTGGTGTAGCTTGCTTCACCCTTAGTTCTCTGGAATTGTAGATTGATGTTGACTTAGTTTTAAAATGGAATGTTTTTTATTTTCTATTTTTATTTATTTTGTTAAATTTTTCTATTACTTTTTAATGCTTTCAGGGGCATGTTTGACACCTGTGGTCTACTGGATGCCGTGTTGGACTTGGAGTTACAAAGTCTTACCTCAGGCATTTACTAGCTGTATGGCCTTTGGTAAACCACTAACCTCTCAGCCTCAATAACTTCATTTGTTAAATGGGGTAATAATATTACCTGTCTCATAAATTCCTTATGAGGCCCAAAAGAGAAAATACTCTCTATAAAGCACTTTGCAAATCTTAAAGCACTATGAGTGTTAGGTATTATTTTTGTTGTTGTTGTTATTCATACTTTTCTGTGAGAATATTCCTGAAAATTAAGTAGAACTTGTTTTGGAAGTGAACTTTATAAAGCACCTATGATTACTAAGACAATTGATAAATATTAACAGTTACTCAAATATAATTTTTCTGTGTTGGAATGAATGATTAAACAGTATGATTTACTTTATTTTGTGTCTGGATATCAGTTAGATACCTACCCTCTATGAGGACATCAGAATTATATAACTTCTCTTTTTGGGTTCCTGACAGCATGTTTATTTCACAAACATTTTGATTTTGGTAGATGAATTCACATTTTGATCGACACATTTGTCAAGGTCATCAGAAACAAAGCCAAAAATTAATATTTTACAATTTTAATTGCATTTTGAGGGTTTTTCTTGGCATGTTTAAATATTTAGCAATTAAATATTTATGATTTCATCTTCCTTAGTGCAGAGTCTAAATGAAATATACCTCAGGGTAGTACTCTTTTGTTAGTGCTAGGTCTTGTTTTATTTTGTTGTTGTGTTTTTTTATTATTATTTTTTGGTAGAGAAGTTGTCATGTCATGTCTTTATATCATTAAGACAGGTTACTGTATTTGGTGAGAATATGATTTCTCCAAGTGCTAACTGCACCCAGTGGGCCACCATTTGTAATGGTTTTATGTCGGAATGGTTGCCTGTGGGGAGTGGTAGAGGGAGTTTCCCCAGAGGGTGTTTTCTGTTCTGCTGAAATCACAGGTCCAGATCAGTAAATATAATTGGAATTCTTACATAGGCTTCGTACTGATAAATAAATGCCTTTAGTAAGTCTAGGGCAGGGGTGGAGAACGTGTGGCCAGGATGCCACATGTAGCTGTCTAGGTCCTTGGGTGTGGCCTTTTGACTGAGTCCAGGTTTCATAGAACAAATCCTTTTATTAAGGGGATTTGTTCTGAGAAGTTTGGATTCGTTCAAAGGGCTACACTTGAGGACTTGGAGGGCCACAGTTCCCTACTCCTAGACCCTAGGGCACTGAAGTAGGTGCTGGGACTCTGTTTTCAAGGAAGATATCATCTGTTATGTCTGCTGGTAGTGTTGGCCTGAATGGGATTTGAATACAGCATGTTGTAATGGCTGGAGATCTGGCCTTGCAGCCAGGAAGTCCTGGGTCCTTGTGTGACCCTCAGCAGAGCATTGAACCAGTGCTTTAGACAGCTCTCTCAGTTATAGAGAACGTGCTGATCTGCATGAGGTGAGGGAGTTTTCTTACTCATGAGTTCCCTATATCAATGAAATCATAGTCTCTTAATCTCTATCACTATCCCAATGTATGAGGCAAACCATAGGAAGTCGCTGTTGAGTTCACCAGTGTTGTTAATAGAATCATAGAACTTCAGAATTGGGTGGGAATTTATAAATTACCCCCATTTTACAGACGGGGAAGTAAACTTAGAGAAATTAAAGTCATATAGCTACTTAATTGAGAGTGGGGTCTAGGTTTCCTAATTTTTAGTCACCCAGGATCACAGATCTAGACCATGTTAGTCTAATCCAGTGGTTCTCAACCTTCCTAATGCCGCCGCCCTTTAATACTCGCATGTGGGCGGACCCTCCTGGAGACAGATAGAGGAGCTGTGTCTCAGTTCCTAAGACCATTGGAAACATGTGTTTTCCCGATGGCCTTAGGCAACCCCTGTGACCCCTGTGAAAGGGTCATTTGACCCCCAAAGGGGTCGTGACCCACAGGTTGAGAACTGCTGGTAATCTAATGCCAGTATTTTGACGTGAGGAAACCGAGGCCCAGAGAGGTTAAGTGATTTGCCTAAGTTCATTTATGTAGGAAACATCAGAGGAAGGATGTGAAACTAGGACCTCTGATTCTAGAGTCAGTGTTTTTCCCACCAGACCATCTATTTTGTATTTACTTCTCTCTGTACATATTGTTTCCCCTAAGTAGAATGAAGGCTCCTTGAGGTTAGGGACTATTTTATTCTTGTTCCAGGTATGTCTAGCACAGTACTTGGCACATAGTAGGTATTTAATACAGCTAGGTGGTACACTGGATAGAGCGCTGGACTTGGAATCAGGAAGACATCTTCCTGAGTTCAAATTTGGCCTCAGTAGTTGTGTGACCCCGGGCAAGTCACTTAACCCTGTCTGCCTCAGTTTCCTTCTCTGTAAACCGAGCTGGAGAAGGAAATGGCAAAATAACGACTGAACAAATAAAATGCTTGTTGAATTGAAGTAACTAATTTGAATTCTTTTTTTCTACCATTACATTAGAATGTAAGTGCCCTGAGGGCATGGCTTTTAAAAGCCCCCCAAAAACACAACCATACTTACAGGTTAGCACTAAAATTGACTAGCAGGTAGTAAATTGCTTAATACGTGTTTCGTTGACTGACTGCATCATGACAATTTAAGATGTAGCATTATTGATGAGAAGTATTTTAAAATACAGAGTTGTAAACCTATGTGCCATTTATATTTGAGATGCTCATTTGAGTTGAAAAGTGCTGTGATTTTTGAGAGGAATATGCAGTCTGAATACAAAATAACACCATAGTCTTAAGCATAACTATTGAGTTTGTTTAATGTTAGCATTGTCAAAGCAGGAGCCCAAAGAAATTTTTAGAAAAGAGCATTTCTTCCAAATGGCATACAGAGACCAAAAAAGTGAAACAGCCCCTGTTCTTGAGTAATTATATTGACTGCACAAGTCTTGGTGACATGCCTTCTGCCTAGGGCTCTGGCTCCTAATTATTCAGAGTTCTCCATAATTAGCCTGGCCTCTGGGAACCGTTGTTAAATCTACACTACCATTGCTGGAAAAAGAGGTGTCCTTTCAGTTCTGCCTAATGGCTCAACATTCCATTCCAGTGACTCATCAGTCCAAAACACTTGGTCACTACTGTTTGTATATGTGGTCTTAGACCTTAGTAGAATGTAAGCTCCTTGAAAGCAAGTACTGTCTGTCTTTCTGTATTTGTACCCCCAGTGCTTAGTGCAGGTCCTGGTACATAATAAATGCTTTTTCATTCATTAATTTATGTAACTCTTTGAGAATAATTTTAGTGATAGATTATAGTGGGCTTTTGCTTTTAAGGTTGCACCGAGCTTTGCTTTTAGGGTATCTTTTCACTCAGTTCCTTACTTATACTCCATGCTCTAGGCTGGAGTTGGTCTCTATTTGCTGTTAAATTTTGGTAGATACAGTATAATCTTAACAAGAGATAGCTAGGACACTGAGGTTAATTTGCCAGCAGTCACATAGTAGTATGTGTCAGAGTCAGTACCAGGTCTTTTTGACTTCTGAAAAATCAAAGGAAATAATGCATTTGAAGTGCTTTTCAAATCTGAAAGTTTTAGATAAATGTGAGTTGTCATCTTGGTCATCATCATCATCGTCGTAGTCATCATCATCATTGTCATCGTCGTCGTCGTCGTCCTCTTCCTCCTTCTCCTTATCTTCCTTCTCCTCCTCCTCCTCCTCCTCCTCCTTGAAATGAGACATGGTAGAGTTGTGGATTGATAGTTGGCTCCATTACAGAATAGTGTCTGGTGGGCAGGCTCACATAAGTTCAGACTTTATTGTTGGAAACAGAGCAGTGTATTTCTAGTGGAATTATACTGGAAGACTTGGGTTGAAGTCTTGCCTCTGACACATACTGACTGTGGGCACAATCTCCCAGTGCCCTAGCAAATTGCTAGGACTCTAAGTTAGAAGCAGTTACTGATTTTCATTCATAGAGGGAGAGCTTCCACATCCTGAGATGAAATCATAGGGCTGGACCCTCTCTCACCAAACAAACAAAATTAGGAAAGTAGTGAAAAATAAGGTAGGATTTATAGAATGCAGGCTATCTATGGAGGGTCAGAAAAGTCAGGTAAAGGATCTCACTTTTCTCGAAGAGTATACATTATTGTTGGAAACCGCTGAGTCATTATTTAGCATTCATTCAATAGGTATCATTTTCAGATGTACAGAGCATTCCCTTCCTAGAATCCTCCTGGCTTCTGTGTTTGCTTACATTGTGTCCCTTGAACCTGGAGTGCTCTTGTCCTTTGCCCCCCTCAAGACTAAACTCAAATACTGTCTCCTACAGAAGACCTTTCATGATTGCTCCCAGTTGTTAAAAGTTTACTGGGGCCTTCTCTTCTTACATAACTTTGCATTTACTTATCTGTGTGTATATGTTCTCTCCCTCACTCTTCTCCCTCCCTCCGTAACATGCAAGCTTCTTGAGGGCAGGGAACATTGTTATTTTTAAAAATTTGTGTTTCTACTGCCTGCATCAGTGCCTGCTACATATTAGGCACTTAATAAATACTTTTTGAACCAAAATCTCAGTTGAGAAAATAGGCAGAGAAATGGCAGAAAAACTTAATTACCTCTGCACATTTCTCATAACTAAAATGATTCAAGTTTTAAAACTATCTATGTGTTCTCAGTCAAAACAGTGACACACATGCTTTGTACTCTTTTTGGGAGTTGATTGTACTGTGGAACGTGGTGAAGATCTTAAAATTTCCTGGTATACCTGTTGAAGAGCTGCTAAATTCAGCTCCCACTTACTTTAGAAGAATATACTTCACTTAGCTTTGGAAAATAAAACAATCAAATTGTCATTTGGTCCCTTGTTATAACGTGAAAAAAATTAATCACACTTACTGCATTAAGCTGTAGGGTTTATACTTTATAAAAATGGAAATTTATCTTTTGATGATGAACAATAGGGGTTAAATTTGCATCAAACAAGAATGTATCTTCTTTAGAAAAATTGGATTAAATTAAATTTCTCTGACTAGTGATTTAAATTGAAGTAGATAAGGTTTTAATCAAAACCCCTCTACTAGACTGTGAGGTCCATGGGGCGGGGTGGCAGTATAATTTAATACTTGTTTCTCACTTAGCACCTGTAGCACAGGAACTTAATAGGAACTTACTAGCTGTTTATGCAATGAGTGACTAAAAGCAGGTTAAATCAAATCAACCCTTCTGGATCATCATTTTTTAAAAATAACACACCATTTTATGAAACCAGGTTTGAAAATTGCATAGGGTATATGTTAGATAAAATGTTAGTCCAGGAAACCTGACTTCAAATTCCTCCCCTAACACTTACTGTATCAGTGACCATGAGCAACTCATAATTTCCCTGAGATTCAGTTTCAGTACAAGAAAGAAATTAGAGTAGATGATGTCTAAGATCCCGTCTAGCTAGCTTGCATGTGAAACCATCCATATATGTCATCTTCCCCATTAATATATGAGCTCTTTGAGAGAAAGGACTTTTAATTTTCTATTTCTATCCCCAGATCTTAGGATAGTGCTTTGTGCATAGGTAGTGCTTCATAAATGGCTCATTTGTTCATCCATCCATTCATCCATCCATCCATTCATCCATCCATCCATCCATCCATCCATCCATCCATCCATCCATCCATCCATTCACTCTTCATTCAAACTTTGAGTTCTCTGGCTGTTTTTTGTATGGATTTTGGATCATGACTGAATTTTGGATAGCTGTGACCCAGAACAGTGGTGGAAAATACTAAGATGTACCCTTTTTTTTTTTTTAAACAAAGGAGAAGATAACTCTTGTTGATGAGCTATCAAATTAGGATTTTCTTATAGGTTGTTTTGTAAGCCACCTTTAAATCAAACTGAAGTTTATGTTTTAATTTTGGTCAACAGGAATTGACTTGGCAATTCCAATAAACACTAATGGGTGCTCTATATGTAAATTTCCATGCAACAGGATGACAATTTCCCCCTAGGTATTGAATTTCTTGTGTTGCATAATTATGATCAAATAATTCCTTGTGAAATTAGAAACCAGTTGCCAGAATCCAAGGAGGGCCTTGAAAGCTGCTCACTTGAAGCAATTAAAATGGCTTTTATTTGTTGTCCTTATGTTTGACTCAACTTGGAAAAACTTAATCTTCTCATTGCAAAAAGAATGAAATGACAAGATGTGTCAGTCTTGGCTGATAAATTATTTTATGTAAATAAAGACCCACCTACTTTTTTTTTTTGGTGAGGGAGGTGCTGAGGTGGTTTAGTGAGAACATCTTTTAAACCAAAATCAGTCTAAGCCATCCCAAGCTTTGAATTCATTGTGTTAAAAAATAGGTATTTTTAATCCTGAAATATTGTACCTTTCTTTGTGCTATTAATAGCCTTCCTTGTTTATGAGTAAATAAATCACTAGGACTGCTATTATTTCTAAGTGCTTTTCAAAAAAGCATTTAAGAGCCTGTAATCACTAAGCAAAGGAATACTATAGATTAAATGTGTTGTAAACCACACATGGAGGCAATGTCTTTTTATTATCTGAAACTTTAATGGAAAGAAAATGTTAATTTAGGGTAATGAAATAGACCTGCAAGTATGATGGGTGAATAGACCATTAGGTTAATTAAAATGAGGATATGTATCACTGCTGTAGTGGAACTATCTTTGTGGAGGAGACAGATTCATTTAGGTATTGAATGGGATAATTCAGAATGTGTCACTCACTCCCAAACCTGATTTACTCTGGGGAGGGACAAGATAAATAGCAAAGACAACTCAAGTTTCTTTGCTTTTACTTTGACCTGCCAGGTGACTTGCCATGTAAAGGGGAGCATTTATCCAGGTATATTTGAATCAAATTAAATGCCACATTTGTTATTTGTATTACTCTCTAGCACGAAAATGAAATTAGAACACAGTACACTGTGAAATTGAAACACATCCTCCCCCTCGCCCCCACTAAAGTATCTTTAAAATTATGCTTCAGCGCTAAAAACCAACAAATGGAAATGCTAAAGCTGACATCTTCATTTGATTTTAAATTTCCTGACTTGAAAAATTAATGGAACACACCATTGCACACACATCATGCAATGGTGATACACAGATGAGAACTGTGCAAGTGTGTAGCAGACTGTTCAGAACCACTTTGTCATGCACCTTGCAAAATAGTTTTTGGAATAATGAAGGACTTGAAGTTTGATTAATCAGTGAGTCATTTGGCAAGCATTTGCTAAGTGACCGACCCCTCTATGCCAAGAACTGTATAATAAGAGTATACTATGTGTTATTCTTTGTGTTTATGTCTGGAAATACAAAGAAAAAAGGGATGGAAACAGTTCCTCCCTTCAAGGAGACTGTAAGCCTCTAATACCTATAATTGTTGTGTTTGTCCTTTGTTTTTAAACAGGACCATGGCATCAGAGAAATGATGACATGACTTGCAGTTGACTTTGATATGAGTGAGGGAGGGCTGTGCAAGGTCACCAACCTCACTTTCTCCTCCAGAGCCATCTGCATCCAGTAACCAGATATTCATCAGGATTACTGGAGATGACCCAGGATGCAATGGGAGACCCTGGCCTTTTCAGGTTCTCACTTTAAGTGAGGTAGCACCCATGCAGTGAATAGGCCCCTTTAAGAAATGAGTCAAGGGATGGCCCCTTTAATTAGAAAAAAAAAATCGAGCCAGGAAGGGAAGAGGCTCACGATTGCTGTTCCAAAGAGAAACAGTAACCGTGGATATTCACTGTAAGCCAGAAGGATCCAAAATACAGACATTAAGTGAAACTTGGGCAGGGACCTATTGTAGTCAAATTTATGAGCTTCAGAGTGAACTGGGTTTAAGGTTTTGTGAAAGAAGAAAGAAAGGAAGGAGGGAAGGAAGAAAGGAAGGAATATAGCCAGTAAACCCCAAGTTAAGTGGGCAGCTTTTGGCCATCAAAATTTACCTTCCTTTGGAAAGCAGGAGGAGGAGACGGAGAGGGAAAAGGAGAGGATGAGTTGAGTTACCCAACTAGCTGGGTCCCCCATTCAGGCAGCTCGGTGGTGTAGAGTGAATGTCAGTGGTAACCTATAGCTAGTGATTATATTTGAAAATCCTTTGGGGTTTGGGCCTGGATTTTGTGTCCTTTCATACCCTATGCTATGCTGGTCATGGAATACTGCTCAGATAACTTGATTTGACAGGCTTGGGGTGTGTGTATGTTTGCTTTAAGAATGAAAGCCTCTTTGCCTGTGCAAATCCCTTCTCATATCCTTTCCATCCCAATATTGGGCAATTCAATAAATTAGTGGTTTCTTTCAGGTTTTCTTGGGAACAAATTTCTAGATTCAAGATACCAGCAAATCAAACCAATGACCACTAACTTAATTTTGTTTGGTTCCTGAAGTGTGAATGCATGTACTAGATGATTTATAATGCTACTTCTCTTCTTAGTGCTTCCTTACATCCTCCCTGAATTAATCAGGTACTTGTTGAACACCTGTTAGGAACTCAGTGCTGTGGTTGTAGCTTTCTCTGGGAGGTTATCCATGATGAACAGATCCTTTTGTAAGTTCAGACTGCTTTATAAAACAGGAAATAACATTTAGGATGTGAGACCTGGTTTTTCTCCTGTTTCCTTCTCTGCATTTCTGGTGATTGATTCAGTTCCGTAAATATTCAAAGTTTATTAAGAACTTACTATGCCTAGCCACTGTACTAAGCTGGACACAGAGAAAACCATACACATATGCGTTTGCTGTCCACAGAAGGAGCTCACATCCTAATGGTATGAATGGGTCAGGTTATGGAGGGCTTTAAAAACCAAACAGAGGATTTTATATTTGATCCTGGAGGCAGGCCTAAGTTCATGACGGTTTCCCTCAGAGTGATGGCAGTATCAGAGGACAGAAGGGGGCTTATGCTAGAGATGTTATAAGGTAGAAATGATAGGACTTGAAAACTGATTGAACATAGGGGCAAGGTGAGAGGGGGAGGAGTTGAGGATAAGGCCTAGGTTTTGAGCTTGGACTACTAGGAGGAAGGTGGTATTCTCAGCAGTAGTAGGAAAGTTCAGAAGAGGGGAACTTTTTAGAGGAAAAGATAATGAATTTATGTAACAGAGTTTACATGACTTTGCAAAGGCCACACAGATAATATTAAGATAGCGAGAAATCATGCAGGTCTTCTCAGTCCAAATCTTGTGCTCCTTTCAACTATGTATCAATCAACAGGCATTTAGTAAGCTCCTGCTATTTGTTAGGCACTGAAATGTCCTTGCCCCCTAGGGAGCTTAGGTTACATGGAGGAAACACATACACACTTAAGACGAAGACAGAATTAAGTAAAGACATGAGAATTTCCAGGAAAGTTCTTCTTTGCAGGATTGTTCATATTTGTGGTATTTCTCCCTCTTTTTCTTCAGCACTCCTCATTGTTTCTCACACTATCCTCTTTGCATTCCTGGACTTCTGTAAAGCAGTCCCAGGGGTTCTGCAAAGAAAAAAAGATAAAAATACGGAGATATAAAATGTGTGTTGTTTGTTCCCAAATTAAAAAAAATAGTTTCATGTTTCTGACAAAATTGCAAAAACTTCTGCAATAAAGTATTGTCAACTTAAAAGCAGAACTCTTAAATTTTTAAAGCAAGAAAGCTAAACAAAACCTATAAACTAAAAGTCTCCTCAAGTGCTACTGGTTTATGAATAAAGGAGAAAATGAAAATTCTTGTGAAGCATTTTAGGAATTGACCTGTTGTGTTCAGCATAGTTGTCAGTTATTCAGTGATTATTCATTGTAAATTCTGAGACATTCCAGGTACATTGAAAAGATTTGGGGTCAGAACACTTGGTTCGAATGTCACTTCTGCTACTAGAAGCAAGCCCCTTCATCTTTGAGTCATTGGGCCTCTTGTAAGATATTGTAAGGAATAGATGACTTCTAAGGTATCCCCTAGCATTAACAAATCTTAGATACAATAAGCAAATTGCTTATAATAGTGTTAGGTTTGGAGTACAGTTGATCAAAAAAGTGAGATGTGAAGAATCAAGCTTTATAGAATTTTAAAAAACTGTTTTCTGAATGGCATCCTTCTCTTGACACTCTGAACTTAGATGTTCATTTGATATTCAGTTGTGTCCTATTCTCTGTGACTCCATTTGGGGTTTTCTTGGCAGAGGTTCTAGAATGGTTTGCCATTTCCTTCTCCAGTTCGTTTACAGAGGATCAAACTAAGGCAAACAGGATTAAATGATTTGCTGAGGGTCACACAGCTAGTAAATGTATGAAGCCATATTTTAACTCAGGAATATGAATCTTTCTGTCTTCAGACAGGTCACTGTTACCTTATTTTCTTTTATTAGCATTATCCCTATTTGTTTAAAAAAAAATTTTTTTTAGAGGCAACATGGCTGGTCACATAGTGGCCATGGAGCCAGGACAGCTCTATCTCTGATAACATTGATTCTGTGACCCTGAGCAAGTCACTGGGTTTCTGTAAAGCATTCCTGGTTTCTGACAGTGCTCCAGGTGACTCTCCAGAAATTGCAAAGAAGATGCTGACCTCTGTTGGTAGGAGTTTTCTCACCCAACAGTTCCCTGTAGCAAGTGCTCCATTAGTAAAACCAACCAGCACCTCTACCATTTGGGCAATGTATGCAGCAGTCCTCAGTTTCCTCCTTTTGTGATTTACTCTAATACTGTGGAGTCCAGAGTAGTTCTCTATTGTCAAGAGAGAACTCTGCTATGTATAGATAATGATGGTAGTCGTGCTCTCTGTGATTTGGAGCTGTTGGAGTATATTTGGTAATATTGGTAGAAGGCAATAGCTAAGTCATTCCTGTTGTTGCCCATTATGGGCTTTGAATGACAGAAAAAGTAGAATATTTAGGAATATGAATACACATTTATAGTGGGCTGCATGATCTGACCTATGGAAATAAAAAAAGAACCTGGAAAAGTTTTTCCCATGCTGTTGTCCAGTTCTCTCCTCTACCTTTTACAAAAGTAGCAAGCCCTCCTTTCTAAACATATATTGCTTTTGGAAAGGTAGGAACCCAGCTTGCATCTGTTTACTTTTGCCTGTGCCAAATAGTGATTGAGTTGTTTTTGATGGTAGAAGTTAGTGAGGTCAAATGGGATCCTCGTTGTAAAGTGCTTTGCAAATCTTAAAGTGCTATAAATGTGTATTACTGTTGTTGTTCTGGTCCACATTCTGCCTCTGTCACAAATTGGCTGTTTGGCTTAGGCAAGACACTTAGTCTCTTTCTTTAAATTGCCTATACTAATTCTATGAACTGCATAATGTGTTCCAATCTGAAAAAGTAGAAGCTTCTCACAAATAAGTCCCTTCATTAAAATAAGAGTTCTCTCTCTCTCTCTTTCTCTCTCTCTCTCTCTCTCTCTCTCTCTCTCTTTCTCTCTCTCTCTCTCTCTTTTTCACACACACACACACACCCTATTATTGATGGAACTTGAACTATCCATTTTCATGCTCTCTTTGGGGTAGAAAGCAATCTTTTTAAACTCTTATTTGATTTTTTCCCTGCCTATAGTCTCACAGACAGTACTTAACTCCTATAGTCCATTAGGAGGTTATTATTGTACGATGCTATTTAAGTTTTGAATCTTCTCCAGGAGATTAAATATGCCATCTGTTAAAATTGCCATCTGTTAGAATTCCAGTCTCTGCCATACTAAAAAAGAACATGTATCTTTTATGTGTTCACAGATTTAGGTATTTTTGTTGAGCATTCTATGGGTCTAACTAATGTACTTGCCCTGATGTTTAAATTTTCCTTATTTAATTTTGAGGTTTCTTTTCCAATTTAGTTCCTGAAATCTCTCATCTCATTGATTTATGGAGAATTTCTTTCAATTTTTTTTTGTCATCACCTCCCTCTCTGCCATATTTCTTTGTCCTTTGAATTGTCTAATGAATAATCAAGGAGACCTCCATAAGTCAACTCAATAAGCATTTATGAAGTACCTGCAGTCTGCCATTGCCCTACATGCTATGGATGCAAAAATAAACCAGTCTCTCCCCTCAAGGGCTTTACATTTTAATCAAGTTTTTTTGGACAAAGAACAGTTTAAGAAGCTTGACAATTTCCTCTGAATATTTTTCAAGTGGTGCTTAACTCAGTGGCTCATAATATTGAACAGTGGATTCTCTAGTCACCTACTTTATTGATTGAAATAGATAAGAAAAATATATAACTTTGAAGGTAGGTAAGAGTCCAGGAAACAAAGAACCTTTTTTTATCTCCCATCTTTTGAAAACCTGTATTAGGTGATTCTATCATCTAAGAGAGAGAAGAGTAGTCTTGGTTTAACTTGAACAATGGAGAGTGAGAAGCCAAGGAGAACGGGAAGATGTAGGTGACGTAGCAATTCAAACCGCTGCATGAAGGAGTCATGTGGATCTTGAGCAGAGCACTGTAGAAAAATCTTTCTAAGTAAGTGGTTTTGCTGACATAGGAGAAAGATGAGCAGTGCTACTGATTGTTTTGTTGTTTAGCTGTCAGAAAAGATTGTGTGGCTTCCTACATCCGCCCTGACATGCGACTTCACCTGTTCCATTTTCCTGAGATGGATAAAGCTGGTAGTTCAGGACTGTCAAGGGCACTGCAATTAGTACTAAATCATTCTTGCTCTGACAAGTTCTGGCAATAGGAGCTTCTGGCAGATGTGGAAATGAATTTTCCTTTGTTTGTGCTCCTGAATGTCTGAGCTGGGGCAGCAAAGCTCTCAGGAAGTGTGCCAGGTAGATAGCACAAGCATGGAACATTGTACATAAGCATTTAGAAGTTTGGAAATATGAGAAGTCTTCTTGTGCCACCAGGGCGCCGATTTGGTTTTCCAATTCATGATTTGTTTAGTTGGGCCTGCCTCATGTTGCTTTCGAATGAAGGTATACACAACAATGGAACAAGAGATGAATGCTTTCATACAAAACACAGAGAAAAAAATTATGTGCAAAATATAAATAGGGATAGTTGTCAAACCTATAATTTTACTGGTACAGTAAGGGAAATCATGATGAGGAAATTCCCTGTACTGATGTAGGTTAGCACCTTCTTTGCAATTTATAATCTTGTAGAGATATACCTAGAATGCTAAGAAATTGTCAAGTAAACAAACATTTATTAAGCTTTTTTTTCCATGGCAGGCACTGTAGAGTTTGGGGGATACAAAAAAAGACAAGGACAGATCCTTGCTCTCAAGTAACTTACCTTACTCTCAATGTAATTACCTTATGCAAAGTCACATAGTCAACAAGGTAGAATTTGAATCCAAATCTTCCAAGGCCAATTATTTCTCTATACCAGTTCAGTGATGGTGCCTCACACAAATTTTGATGTGTTTCTGATCTCCTTGAGGTGGATACTCCCTCTGGTAGTACAGATCACAACCCAGCCATACCTTCTTATCCTGTCATACTTTTGTCCAAGCCCTCCTATAAGTCCTCTTGGAGTGGGGTGGTCCCCTCAACATGTTGGGGCATGTACTTAGTAAAAGTTTATTACTTTGAGCTTACTGTCATTCTTTTTCTCCCTTTGACTTAGCACTCCTAAAAACCTCTCCTTTGCTCTTTTTGGGACTTCCAGTCCCTCCACCCGCTTAGTACATTGTCAGGCTATTACCCTTGCTCAGACTTTACTTTTCTCTTTTACCTGTTTCAGTCTTATTATTAACTATTTCAACACTACGGGATCATCTACTCTTGAGTCCCTTGGCCCCTTGTAATACTTTTTTCTCCTTGTTCTCCTTCTATTTGTCTGTCTACTTTGTCTCAGTCTCCTTTCCTCGCTTATTCATATAATGTCCTCTGTGGGTATTCCCCGTGCTTCTGAATAGGGTTTTTTTCCCCTCTGTTCTCTCTACCCTCTTCCTTTCGTGACTTCATCTACATCTTTGTGTTTAATTGTTATCTTTAAGTAGATGATTTCCGGATCTGTATATCTAATCCTACTTTCTCTCCTGAGATTCAGTCCTATATTGCCTATTGGAAATTTCAAACTGGATCTCCTGGAGACATCTTCAACTTAACATGGCCGAATCAAGACTCCTTATCTTTTCCTTCAAACCTACCCTTCTTTCAAAATTCTCTGTTTATCTTGAAGATACCACCATTCTTCTACTCTCTCAGGTTCATAGTTTTAGAATCATCTTGGACTCCTAAATCCCCTCACCCCACATACTCAATCAGTTCTTAGATCTTTCTGTTTTGACCTTTGCAATTTCTCTCATAGGTGACTCTTCTCTACTCATAGAGATAGCCACCATCTTAATGAATTCACGCCCTCATCACTTCTTGCCTAAATTATTGCTGCTGTTTCATAATTGGTCTCGCTGCCGCAAGGTCTGCCCCACTCTAATTCACATAGCTATCCAAGTTGTTTTCCTAAAGCACAGATATGACTGTGTCACTTCCCTACTCATTGAACTTCAGTGGCTCCCTATTGCCTCCAGGAGCAAATATAAACTTCCGTTTAGCTTTTAAGACCCTTTACAGCCTTGCCCCAATCTTTGAACTTTTGCCCTGGCCTAGAACCCCTGCTTCATGTGGTCCCTTTCTTCCTTCAAGATATAACTCAAGCTTCACCTTTTACATGAAATCTTTCCTGATTCCTCCTGTAATTATTCCCTAATTACTTTTCTTTAACATTTTGTCTTTACTTTATCTGTATTTATTGTATATTTGTTCTTCATTTGTTACATATATATATGTGTGAATATGTGTATGTACATACACACACATGTATGTTTCTCCAGATAAAATTTAAATTCTTTGAATGGGGGTGATTTCAGCCTTTATATTTGTATTTCTAGCACTTAGCATAGTGCTTGACACATGGTAAAAAGCTTTTGATTGATTGAATTTAATATTGCACACTGTCCTTGATGGGAATGTTGAATAATTCTGGATTAGTACATAACTAGAATGGTAGCAATTATAATGAGTTTATATTGGGAAATACTTGGAAAAATAGCTCCAGATAGAATATAAAATATTTTTTTTCTAGAGGTCACTATTAAGGTTTAAATAGGTATAGATTTATTACTTAAAAGTTTAAAAAAAGGAAGTACAAGAAGCTGTTCTAGAGGATTAAAGACCTAAGAGAATGGCTTAAGTTGACAACCAGTTTGAAACATAAATGCAGGAAAATTTGGAAAGCAGTGCTCAGGCATAAGGGGAGTTTAAATGATGAATTGAAGTAAATACCCATCACTTTAAAGAAATAGAGGGAATCAAGAACGAAGAGTTCATCAGGGATTGAATAGCCTATTTGCTGGTTAGTTTAGGTGTCCTTTAAAAATGGCCATATTATCATCCCAAAAAGTGGTATTCATTTACTTAATATAATGTAATTGTGATGTTATAATTCAAATGTGTTGTAATGTTAAGCACATTCTCAATATTCTGTATAGCAAAATTCAAAGATATTCAAAGGAAAATATGTAGTACTGTAGAGAACTAAGATGGGACTTTGGTGGTGCTCCTTATTAATTACTAGAGCCAAAGTTTTTGTCTTTGCTTGATTCTGGTACTAGTTATCCAACTTAAGTTGTAAGGAAAACCTTACTTGTGGGCCATGCAACTTTGAAATGATGTAAGGAGACATAAATGACACTAATATTCCTTATTTTGTCTTCACAATAGAGTCATAAAATACTAGATCTGGAGTTGGAAGGAATGTTCCATGTGTCTCAGATAGTAAAAATAGCAAAGTTGTGATTTGAACAAACTTAGGTTCTTTGACTCCAAATCCAGGGTTCTTTTCAGTAGTATATATGACTGCCTTACCAGTCTCTGTATCATCAATTCCTCCATGTGTTTAACCTTGCTCTGTCCTCAGGGACAGGAGACTTGTCTTGGAGTAAAGAATGAAGTCAGACCCAACTGTGTATAATGAAGTAATGGAGACTCTTTCCCAAACCTGACACAGAGATACGGAAATCCCAGCCCTGTGTAGTTTCTTCCCTACAGTCTCTTTCTCTTTTTATCTCTTTATTCTCGTCCATCCCCTTCCCTTCCCTCCTGTTTTTCCCCTCCCTTCCCTATCACTCCTCGATACTTTCCTCCTCTATTCTATCTGTCATTTCCTATCTATAAGACCGTGGCCAAATTCTTTAATCTAGGCCTGTTTCCTCATTTGCAGAATGAGAAGATTTGATTGGATCAAATCTAATCTTTGACTCTAAATCTCTGATTCTATGATTTCAAGTACTACAAGAAGTATCTGAGGCAGGATCCAGGTTCAAGTCTTCCCAACTCCAAGTCCAGTGTGCATTATTAATCACTAGACCAGGCTGCCCTCCATTCCTAAAAATGGAGTATACAAAGTGACTCCCACCTGTCTAAGGGTTCTGTTGAATTTTATTGTGGAACAGTTGATGGTTTTTATTTTTTTGGAAAGGCATTTTGAGGTTCCCCTTTCTTTTCCTACTATCCTCTTCTGCAGTATGTGGTTCATTATGCCCCATGTTTGTCTGTGTGCTATTTTAGAGCAGAGTTGCATTCAGCAATGAGAATTCCCTGCATTGTGGCTATTGGGAGGATTAATGTAACAGGATTTGTTAAGTGTTTTGTGCTCCTTCGGAAATGGTGCTACATAAATAAAATGTGTTTTAAACCAGCCTTACTTATAGGCTGGCAAGATTTGTAGCCTTCCAAGGTCATCGTTCAGCCCTTTACTCAAGTCACTGTGATGAGAAACTTGATTGTACTGGTTATTATTCTCCAGAATAAATACAAGAAAGGTTCCCTACTTTCAAATTTTGATGAGCTGTTTTGAATATTTGACATTTTATCAGTATTCTCACTGTGGGTCAATATTTTATGAAAGGGGAGGACAGATTGAGAGGCCATTGATGCTGTATTAGAAGTCCCTTCTTTCACTGCTAGGATACGTACACTGGATTGGGTGCTTGTTGTAGATGGCTTGCAGAAGGTGGCCATTTCATAGTAGTTGCAAGAAGTTAGAGAAATTAGGGCTAGGCATTCTTTTTTTGATGCCTGATGCCTTTTGATGCCTTTGATGCCTGAACTAGGGAAAAATGTTAAAAAGGGGGAGCTTTGTAGAGGGATATTGGCTGCTGTCAGAAGCATTTGGTATCAGGAAGAAGTAGCCCTTTCAGAACCTCAAGTAGCATAGGGCAAAAATATCATTTTACTCCATCTAGATTGTTGATAAAGTGAACATGTTTCCTTTATGAACCTCAATTGGAATTCCTCATGTGCTCCAATCAACTGCCTATAGACCACCCATCCCTGTAGTGCCCCCATTCCCAGGGGATGCCTTCTACCCAGTCCTTTAAGAGCAAGGACTAGACATTCAAGGAGACTGGCTGCTTTCTCTCAGACCAACTGGTCCTCTGTTTGGGCTGTTCTCTGCCCTTCTCCCAGACCCTCAGCTGAGAGTTTGCTTTAGATGTGATTGTGTCTAATTACAGTTCTGCCTCCTTTACATAGTAATTTTTATTTATCAGCTTAATGTCCTCAGGAACAGAAATTCATTTATTTTTTACCCTATTATTAACCACTAGAGAGTGGCACCCTTCCCTTCTTTTCTCCTTGCCTCTCCTCTGAGTATTAAGGACCATTCTTACTTTGAGGAGTTGGGACCCACCATCTCCTCAATATAGATGTAGAGATATAGAAAACCAACAGAACCAACCAACCATCTGCCCTGCCACTGCATCTCAAAGTCCTTTGGGCCTTTGTACTACCCTGCTGCTATACCCACTAGATCCCTAGATACTTTCCTCTGGCTTACTAGTGTACCCTTTGGATTTCTGTGTCTTTCTATCTGTCCTGTTGCGGAACTCTTTTTATGTGTTTTATCTCTTCCAGTTAGAGTGAGTTCCTTTAGAGCATCTACTATCTTTTATACTTATTCTTTTTTCCTTCTTCTGTTTTTGTCCCTAGCACTTGGTGCAGTGCTTGGCACATGTGAATGTGCTTAATGCGTCTTTTTACCTCCCTTCCTACCTTCCTCCCCCACCTCTCCCTCCTCTCCTTTCCCTTTTCATCTCTTCCCATTTCCTCCTATGTCTTTCTCTTCCTCTCCATTATAGAATTAGAGCTGGAAGGGGGACTCAGAGGCCATTCAGTCCAACCCCAATAGTTTACAGATGTGTAAACAAGCCCAGGAAGATTGTCACTTGTTCAAGGTCACTCAGATGGTAAGTGTCAGAAGCAGAATGTGGAACCAGGTCTTGTGACTCCAGGACCAGTGTACTTTTGACTTCTGCGAGCCCTCGTTTTCTTACCTGTAAAATGAAGGGATTGGATTAGATGATCTCTAAGATGCCTTCTACCTCTAAGCCCTATGATCTTATATGAATATGGGCCCTTGGGTGAATGGGTATATGGATGTTTAAAAAAATTAAAAATGTCAAGTGAAACATTGCTGCTCATTGGTTATAGAAATGACAATCCCCACAAGTTAGACTACACTGCCTGTAGTTAGACAGTGGCCTCATTATCATTATCATCTCACTTATCTTGCCATAAGTTTGTTGCTGATAATAGGTACTTTGTGTTAATGTTATTTTTCCCTTTTATGAAGAGCCAATTTAACTCACTTCTCATCTAGAATGAAGGGCCATCCAGAGCCTGAGCTTCCCTCTGGAACCCTATTTATGCTGCTGAGGAGGAATGCCTTCTGGCATATTAGCTGTTCAGTCTGCGAACAGTCTGTGAAAGCAAATACTTTCCAATGGGAAAATGTCATGCAAGGTGAACTATTGGTATTTTCACAGCAGGCAAATTCTTTCCACCCTCAGTATAAAAACACTATTGAATCACGTTTATGGATTTGTCACCATTACAGTGAGAACAGATAGTGACATTTAAAGCTTAGAAAAGCCAACCCCTGGTATTGACTGTTAATGTGGAAAACTCAAGGAGGTGCAGGTAGAACAGTGTGACCTTAGTGATATGAATTCTCTAATCAGTGTTTGGATCAGTCAAATATTTGACTTATTGATTTCTTGAGAATCAAGTCATTTAGTATTCAATATTTGATTAATGGGAGGAGTTGATTCTTGATTTCAAGGAAAAAGCTGAAAGCAAATGTGCTTTGAAGCAGGCGTATATTTATTTTAACTTGAAGATTTTCCCCACAGATAGACCCAGGTATATGCATATTACATGTTTGCAGGCATATATGCTTTTCCTTGTGTATATATATTTTAAGTAGAGAAATTGGCAATAACTTTTGTTTTTCCATCTGTCTTAAAATCTTCATAATTCAATTTAATAGCATTCATGAGCTCTGCTTACCCATCATGAAAAATATTATTGATATCTTTTGTTTTCACATCATTTTCATTTCTCGATATATTCCTCCTCCTCCTCACAGTAAGATATTACTTGGTTTTTTTTAAGTATAGAAAAAGGAAAGAGGAAAAAAGTTCAGAAAAACTGACCCACACATAATTTGTGTTGTGTGTATCGACTTCATGTGTGGAATTTGATTATATGTGTAAGATTCCTCATCTATAGTCCCTGCCTTTACAAAGAAATCAAGTCACTAAGCATTTTTGAAGCAGCTACTATGAGCCAGTCACTTTCGTAAGTGCTAGAGATACAAAGAAAGGCAAAAACAATCTCTGCTCAAGATATTTATAGTTATAACATCCGTTGACAGATGAAGAAACTGAGGCACATCTTAAATTGCATATGTAGCAGTGCATTGCTGGTATTGTGGAAGTACATTTTCTCAACTCCTCCCCAGACCACACTTCTTGATTATTCATAGTGTTTAGTATCATTTTTGTTATTCTTTCCATTTATATTATTACAGTTGTATATATTGTTTTCTCGGTTCTACTTAATTTTCTTTTATCAGTTCCTATAAATCTTTCTGTTCTTTGAATTCTTAATACTGTCTCTTATGGCATAGTAATGTTCCAGGATATTCATGTGCTACAATTTGTTTAACTATTCCTCAGTGGATGGTTGTCTATTTCTGGTTTTTTTGTTTGTTTGTTTGTTTTTGGTTTATTTTTGCTTCCAAAGTGCTGCTGAGAATATTTTGGTTTATATGATACTTTTCTTTTTGTCTTTGATCTCCGTGGGGTATATTCCTAAGATTGGTATCTCTGGGTCAGAGAGTGTCAATGTTTTATTCACTTTTTCAAAAATGTTAACTGCACATTGCTTTCTAGAATTCTTGGACCCACTCATAGCTTCACCAGCAGCGTGTCAGTCTTTCCAGAGGCTTTCCAACCTTGACTATTTCCATCTTTTGTCACCTTTGTCAGTTTGCAGTGTGTGAGGTGAAACCTTGGAATTATTTTTATTTATATTCCACTTATTAAGTTTAAAGCAGTATTACATATTGTTAAATATTATTTGTTCATAGCATTTGACCACCCTGCATATTATTAAACACTCACACTCACACACATACCCTTAAAGAATTGATATTTTCTTTCTCAGACATTCATCTTGCATTTCTATCCCTCTAAAAGTTTCATTTGAATTTGCTCTTGTGGAAGCATACATACATGAAATGTTTCACCTGCCCATTTTCAGGGCATTAAGAGTCTGGAAACAGAGCAGGTAGAGTTAACTGTGACCTCTTAAAAGTATCCTTCAATTTTGACTTGGCAAGTTGACCTTAAGAAGCAGATAATCTTTTAGACAAATAGTTTTCAAAATCTCTTGCTTTCTAAAAAAATATTGTTGGTAGGTTTGTGTGTATTTGAGTACTGTGGCATTTTATCAGACCTGTTTTCCATTTTCTCTTAATCTCTTCAGTCACTGTCTATAAATATTTGAAAACAATTTTATCTTCCCACTCTTGGATAACCTTCTTGTCCTTGCCGCACTTTTCATCTTCTCCTTCTCCTTATTATCTGTTGTCCAGCCAGGCCTTCACTTGAATTGGTCTTCCATTAGTTTCCAGAGACTGATAGTGTGTTCTTTACTTAGTATGTAAAGCCAAGGGCTGATTGTTATTTTTTTCAATCTCTTCGAATTTTCAGTGACTGGGAACTTTCATGTAATTCCTTGTAAACTTGAAAGGCAGTTTGAAGTAACCACCATGGGGGAAAGAATGTTGGTGGTGCTTATCTTCATATTTTGAAATTGTGTATTTCTCAGGGAAGAGGTTATCTAGAGAGCTCAAAGAAGAATGGATGTATTTCAGGATAACTGTCAGGAGTTTGGATTTGTAAGAGGTTCTAAAATTTAATTATCAATCAGAATTTGTCATGACTTGACTACATTTATTTTTGTTATCATTAAAATTATACAGACCTTCACTATTAGCCAGTACTTAGGATAGAATTCTTGTTTACTAAGACAGAGCTTGATTTCAGTTATAGGTGGTTTCTATTATAAGATGCTTTCATTTTATGATTCTTAGATGTAGGATTTTACTGGGTGCCAAATTTATATGAGGTTTAATGGATCACTTACCTTCTGAATTTTGTACCCAAGTTCTTTTATTCATCCCTTTACATTGAGGCAGCTACAAAGAGAAAATAAAGGATGACTTTCGTTCATTTAAAAATTGGTCATGTGACTATTGAAATGGAAATTACAGTTCTAGTAGTTGCAATTTCCCATTTGGGCTTAATGATGATGATTATAAAAGTCATCTGTTTGATCCATTTATGTTAAAAATATAGTATTGACATGGTCTGGTTACCTGAGCATTGATGAAAGGATCATAGTGGACAAGTATCATTATATCGATAGTTAAGTGTTAATCCATATTTTAATGATAAGGGAGCGGGCATAGTGGGTATTGAGCTGGTGTGCAAACCAGAAGGATCTGTCTTCAAATACCACTTCTGTCACATGTTAGCTGTGTGACTCTGGGCAAGTCACTTAATTCCCAGTACTCCAGGTAACTCTTAAGGCTGTAAATTGAAGAGAAGTTACCTACCCACATTGGTAGTTTTTCTAACTAGGAGTTCCCTCTGTCAGTGAAATCATTGTCCCCTATGTTAATTAAGACTCGTTCTTTGCTCTTCACAAAAACAAGTTTTTGAGAGCTCCACTAGATACTACTCAGAAGACTGCGCCTGAAGGTAGGTAACCCGAGTTTGATTTAATAATGAAGCTAGCATTTATATTACGCTTTTAAGCTTTGCAAAGCATTTTACATGTTACTCATCTGATTCTTATAGCAATCTGTGAGGTAGGTGCTATCATTATCCCTGTTTCATAGATGAGGAAATTGACCCTGAGAGAGAGCATGACTTGCCCCCAGCAGCATAGCTAGTAAATATCTGAGGCAGGATTGGAACCTAAACCTTCTTGACTCTCATCTATCAGCATTTCTTCTATGCTGCTTTTGCTGTCTGTGGCACAATGGATGGAGGGCCAAGGTTGGAGTCAAGAAAACCTGAGTTTGACCTCAGACACTTAACTAGCTGTATGACCCTGGGTAAGTAACTTAACCCTGTTTACTAATTTGTAAAGTGAGCTGAAGAAGGAAATGGCAAACCACTCGAGGATCTTTGCCAAGAAAATCCCAAATGGGGTCATCAGTCAGACACAGCTGAAATGACTGAACAACTTGTGTGTGTGTGTGTGTGTGTGTGTGTGTGTGTGTGTGTGTGTGTGTGTGTGTGGCGGGGGTTGGGGGGGTGAGGGGGTGGAGAATGAGAGAGAGCGCGAGAAAGAGCATTAATATACAAAGTAATTATATAGGGGAGCACTAACAAGGGAGTTTGAGGAAAGGTCTGTATTGTAACGTTAAGTAGAGTAATGATGGCATTTAATGAAGTTATTGATTTCATGTACATTGAAGCAATCATGTTAATTTGCCAAATGAATTTAAATTTACAGTAGAACCTTAGCAGTGCAGAGTACTTAAGGGGATGTCACCTTTCTGAATTACTGTTACATTTAAATTATAAAATATAGTTAAAGAAATTATTTTTCTTGCCAGTGTAGAATGCATACCTCGTTTAAAATTGTCCACACTGCTTGCTTACACATGATCCTTCTACCCCATACATTTAATTACAGGATCAGACTCTCTCTAGCATACTTTACATTTTTCAAACTGCTTTTCTCACAACAATCTTAGGAAGTTATAGGACCATAGATTTAAAGCTGGAAGAGACCTGAGAGGCCAAATCCTCCCCACACCCTCATTTTGCAGGTGATCAAATTCAGACACAAAAGTCAGGTGACTTGCCCAGGGTCACACAACTAGTAAGTGTCTGAGGCCAAATTTAAATCTCCTTGACTCTGGACTTGGTGCTCCACCCATTATGCTACGTGGCTCCCCTAAATTATTACATATTATATTTCCTCAGCAGGAAATATAAATTTCCTCATGGTATCTCATTTCATTTTGTGCCTTTCACATAGTAGGAGCTCAATAAATACTTATCTAATTAGAAACACATTCTTCTTTAGTTTGACCTTCCAATTTTTAGGTAATAATGATAATTTCACTTCAACTACATTGTGTTTCTAGAAATTTCATCAGAAAACATGAAAGTGAAAATTTGATTTTGAACCAGAAGGGACCTTTAGAGATCTAGAGGCAGCTGGTGTAGTGAATAGTAGTTAGGAGGAGTTGGATTCAAATTGTGCTTGAGATAGTTTTTAGCTTTTATGATCTTGGATAAGTCACTTCATGTTTCTGCTCCTGAGTTTTCTCATCTATAAAATGAGAATGTTGAGCCTCTAAACCCCCTTCCAGCTCTAAATCCATGATTCAACCTCTTCAGGAGGAAACAGGCTTAGTAGTTAAAGCTTCTCTGATAATAACAAGAACTGGAATTTAATTCCTAGTCCTCTGCCTCTAAATGTGTTTTTTTTTTCTATAACAAAAGTATATATCACTATTCTCTCCCCACTCTCCGAATTTGTTAGAAAATCAGAAGTTAGAAAAACTTTTTAGCTTAATTAATATATCCTCTTTGAAGAATGCTTTTTTTAAAACAAAATTGACATAGCCCTAAGTTGCATTTTAGGAACTGGGTTGGATTCGGCTCAGTGCACACATGGTTTACATTCCTGAGCCTCCAGTGATCTGGCCACCTGTGAATGGGGGAAGAGGCCAAATCTGTGTTTGGCTATTGTATCTCTGGGCTGGGGGTTATTCCAAGACAGATGGGAATATCCTGTTTATTGGCTGAGAGGGTCAGGGAGTTACAGTCTATTTTACCTGATGGAAAATGAGAAAGTTTCCTCTTGAGGGATCGTGGAAGAATAATCAAGTTAAAAGGGTTCCTTTTTGGTGGTTAGTCAGTTAAGTCACTCAACAAGCATTTCCTAAGTGTTTACTATATGCCAGATACTGTGTTAAGTTCCAGGGATGCAAAGAAAAGCAAAAACCCAGTAAAGTGCAAAAACACATTCCTGTTCCCAAGGATCTCACATTCTTATAGGGAAGACAAGGTAATAGGTAAATAATTTTGTACATGCAAAATATATACTGTGTAATTGTGAGATGGTCACAAAGGGAAAGCACTAGCAGGCTAGTGACCCTGGAAAAACATCCTACAGAAGGGATTTTAGTTGAGTCTTGAAGGAAGCCAGGGAAGGCAGTTGGCAGTGGGGAGGCGGGAGAGCTCTCAAGGTGTGAGGGAGAGCCAGTGGAAAGGACTGGCTATCCCAATCAGGGAGTGGATATGAATTACAAGATGTTTAAAATGACTACATGAGAGGTAATCAGTCAGTGAGCAAGAATTTTGTAAACACTATGTGCCATAGGGAATGCAAATGTATGTAGAAAGACAGTTTGCCCTCAAGGAAACTTATTTTCTAATCTGGGGAAACAACACATTAAAAAAAAGGTGAAAAAAAGAGGAGGTAAACTGTATGATAGGCATGGTAAAGGCAGTCCAATGTGCCATCTGAAGAGAAATGAGATGTGGTTTGAACTTCATCCTTAAATGGAGGTTCTGATTGACATGTAGAATGCAGCAGGAATAGAGATGCCACTGAATTAGTCTTGCACAGGTGTGTCAGATGGACAACGAATGATTTGTGCAGTTTCAAAGCAGCATGCTGAACTCCATTTGAGAAATGGGCTAGGGCTAGGTGGTTTTCAGTTATACTAAGCTTCTTGCCCTCAGTGCAAGGCCTCTCTTAAACACAAGTGTTCTACTAGTGTGTATAATTGTGAAAAATGCAACACTGATTTTGGAAGAACCAAAAAGATTGTCTACTTTATGTGTAATGGGTTTTATTTTTCTTGTTTTCTCCTGGGACGGGGGGGAGGGAGTGGTGGAAAGGAGAAAATTCGAAGCTGAAAATAAAAGTATTACAAACAGTGAACTGCATTCTAGAAGTGGCATAAAGCGAATCATTTTCAGATACATGTATCACTGGAACATAGTGTTTCTATCACAGAATGGGAAACAATAAATGGATAGCCAAAATAGATGATACACTGGTACCATCTAAATATTAAAGAAACTAGAAGACCTTCAGTGCATTGTATGTATCTTCAGTGAAGAATTTATAAATAGATACAAATGAGAATCATACTGGATGGAACAATATGGAGAGATTTCCAGCTTCCTGGGTGGAGTGTATTCAACTGATGAGATCACCAACTAGCCTGGTCTATGGAACAGGTTTAAAACCCTGCAGTTATTTCGTTGGCCACTAGATAGCACTCCTGCACCACCCATTAGGTGACATGTCAGGGACATTCCATTCTTTTTAGGACTTGCCAGAAATTGACAACTGAGCAAGTAAGTGTTGTGAAAAACAAAATATAGACCTTTTTAAAGGCAGCATTGGCTAAACATATCAGTGAAATTGGATACAGCAAAAGAAGGGCCTGCCTTTATAGTCTTATTTTATTACCCCCTTTTTTGTGGGGTACAAGCATTGTGAAACTAAGTGGCAGGTTTAAAAGATAGCTGGGAATGGAAATGTACCTTTAGGACGATGGCCATTGTACACCACTTTTTATTTTCAAACTTCTTAACTTGTCTTGATCTTCTGGATTCAAGTTTTTAACAGCTGAGATCATAGGAACTTAAATTTAGATCTAGAAAGAACCCCAGAAGTTATTTGGTCTAACCCTTTCAATTTATAGGTGAAGAAATTGAGTCTTAGAGTAGTCCCATGACTTGACCAATGTCATAGTGGTAGTAACTGGAAGAACTGGAATCCAACATAAACTCAGGTCTGCTAACTACAAATCCAGTGTACTTTCCACCATGCCATGATCTCATCTTTCCTATCCAAGTTATGGCCTCGTGGAACTGCGAATGAGCTTGTTTTGGAAAATGGTTTGGAATCATGTATGAAAAGCAATAGAATTGTTTATGCTCTTTGACCCAATGATCCTCCTAATGGGTATATGCCCTATGGTAGTCACTGACTATAAGAAACGACCTGTTTAAAAATATTCATAGCATTATTATTTGTAGTAGCAGAAAATTGGAAACAAACGATGTGCCCAGTAATTAAGAAATGGCTGAATAAGTTGTGGTATATGAATGTAATAGAATATTACTGTGCTGTGAGGAATAATGATTTTGAAGAGTTTGAAGTAATACAGAGTTGTACAAAGCAGAATCAGAAGTATACATAAGTATTACAACTTTGCTAGTGAAGACATGTTTAAATGAGAGTAAAAATCAGATAAAAATATTGGATAAAATTAATACCAATTTATAAAGCGTTCAGCCCTATATAACAGATGAGAAATTGCTAGACAGTAAGGTTGCATGAAGAATCAGTTGTAGTCACTCTTCTGTACTATTTTATTTATCTAGTTTTAGGAATTATACATTATAGAGAATTCATTAGTTACACCCTATGGGTTTGTATGATGTACTGAAACAAAATTTATTAATAACAATTTAAAAAAAATTTTGGCCTAAGGTGCTTATCATTTCCCCTTCTCTGCTTTCTATCTTACTCATTCTTGTACGTATTCAGTCAAATATTCAGTGTTCATTAATTTTCTAATAGTCAAGGGAAAACTGTTAGCTACATATAGGAAGGAATCTTAACATGAGCCAAGCCATATCATTTTTGTTTCAAGTTGACAGCATGGATCAGATTCCCATTCAGAACTTTGATTTTTACAGAGAGCTATAGAATCTGAATTAGGAGGGACTTTAGATATTGTCTAGTTCAACTCCCATATTTTATAAATGAGGAGAAATTAAGTAACTTGAGGCCTGCCTGACCATGGGTCAAACTACTATCCCAACTGAACTTTTTTTACTTCAAAATTATTTCCCACTTTTTATCTTGATTAGTCCTTTGTACTTCCTTCCTGCACTTATATTGCATTTTGGTATAGCTATTTGCTTATATCTTATATCCTTCCTATTAAATTGCAGTTTCTATAAGGGAAGAACTGTCATATATATGGCATTTGGCCTAGGGTCTCTCTGTGATCTCATTCTGGCTCTGGAGGGGCTGCCAAGCTCAGTCTTCACATGTTTATACTTTTATACTTTGATCTTTCTTTTCACTGGTTTTAATTCTATCCATCCAACTGCATGTGTAATTCTTAACAGTCTACATGTATGTTTGCCTATGACATCAGTGAATAAATGCAATAATAATAAAAATAATATTTATTTTCTATTTCTAAAGTTTACCAAACCCTTTCAGTTCTTCAGAGTCCCATAGCACTGGAGCAGGTGCAGGTCAGGATCCAAAGTTCCTATAGCATTTTTCTTCAGTGACAAAGGGGTTCTAGCTGGGAGGGTACAGAAATCCCTTTAACTGGCTCTTTCCCTATACCAGTTTTCAGCATTCTCAAACATGATTACTTAATGCTAGAGCCTTCCCTCTGAGATTACCTCCAGTTTATCTTGTATGTATATCTTATTCCTACATAGTTGTTTGTGTCCCATTAGATTGTGAGCTCTTCTGGGTGGTGGGGGCCATTTTCTCCTCCTTTCCTTGTATCCCCAGTACTTAGCGCAGAACCTGACACGTAGTAAGTGTTTGATAAATGATTATTGACTTTTGACTCTAGGGTTTAGATCACCCTCTACTGCCATGCTCAATAAAGACATTTAGAGCAAAAGGAACCTTAAAGATCAAATTCTAGTTCAGCTCTCTAATTATACATATAATCTGAGATTTGGGATGGTGAAGTATCATTCTTCAAGTTACAAAAGTACTAGGTATCATGGAACAGGTACTACTATCAGGAATCAGTTCCCTTGACTCACCATACCATACTCTTGTCACTGTGCTCTTATACACATAGTACCTTGCACATAATAGAGGCTTAAATAAAAGCTCTGTTGAATTAAAGGAAATGAGTAGAGTGGGAAGGAAAAGGATGGATCCATAGTCAGGGTGGATAACAATGAAAGGATTTTTGAGAGTAGGGAAGTCCTAAGCATGTTTCTAGGCTGAGGGGAAGTTTGGCACAGAAATTAGAATTAGAACCCACACACTATCAGTAGTATTTTTAAATTTGGAAACATACTAGGAATAAAGGCTTGGTTGAAATCAGGAGCATTAAATCATATGACAAAAGTGAGGAAAATAGAGCTTTTTATTAAATTTATATCTTTCAGATTTATGAAAGAGACTAATACAAGCTAATAGTTGCTAAACCCTAAGTCTAGACTATAAGTGAATTTGACTTTACGCATATAAGAAATTCTTGTGGACTTTGTAGTTATTAAGGCAAAGTAGCATTATCTAATTTTAACCAAATGACAAGGAAAGACAAAGTCTGCATCATCTCCACAAATAATCTTAATTTACCAAGTTTTCCATGGGTCTAAGTATTTATGTGCCCTCAATGTTAGCAGGTTTGGGATTCTGAATTCTCTCACTTGTCTTCTCCTTTGTTTAAAAAAGTACTTATCTAAACTTGCTGTTAGGTGGGAAAAGAAATTAGAATGAATATTTATTACAGAGCATTGAAATTCAAAATGACACAGACCTTGAGTCTAATATACTTATATAACTGGGCTTATACTAAGCAGGATTCTTTATTATACATTTCTATCCCCTAACAATTCCCTTGCCTGTTAGAAAAATAATGAGCACCAAGTGTTTGTATGTATTCTCTACTAGCACAGTGCCTTGCATATATAAATAGATGCTTAGGAAATTTTTTTTTGGAATCAAATTGAAAACTTGAAAGTTCTGTGTCTTGATATAGGAAGTATATATTAGAAGTTAGACTGTCTGGCAAAGACAGGGGCTGATAGGAAAGAAATATGTAGAGGTAACTGAAGTAGGAACATATGGAGAATGGAAACAAGGATAGGATTCTGAATAAACATCTGAGAAAGGGAAGGTAGAGATGAGAAGAACATTTCTCTGAACTCCCCAGTTGAGTACCTCCCTCTCCTTGAAATTATCTTGTATTTTCTATGTGTGTATAATATGTGTATGTATGTATGTACATGTATATGAGTATATACACACATTTCCCACTATAGAATATAATAAACTCATTGGGGACAATAATAGTTTTTTCTCCCTTTGGGTCCCTAGTGCCTGACACATAGCTGGTATTTAACAAAAGCTTGTTAATTGATTGATTGATAAGGTGGAACAAATAAATAGGAACATGGATAGATGAAAGCAGTGGATGGAGCCAGAGAGGGGAGAGATTGGTGCAGGCATGAGAGGGTAGTAGGAAAGTTGAAAGAGGGGGGAGGAGGAGGAGGAGGAGGAGGAGGATGAGCAGGAGGAGGGGGAGGAGAAAGAGTAGGAGGAGGAGAAGGAAGGAAGGAGGGGAGGGGACAAGAGGAGAGGAATACATATTTTTGGAAAGAGAGAGAGAGATACAGCATGGCAGGGGAAAAACAAAAAATACAAGAGTGAGGAATGATCAGGGGAAAATAGAAAAGAAAGATTAGTTTTGTTTTTTCTCAGTGTTCTAAAACAGTGGATGTTTTTCACTTTGGATTAATACTTGTTCTAAGTGGGTAAAGTAGAAATTTTCATTGTAGGTATAGCATCCAGTCAGTGTTGTTTAATCTTCCACCTTTACCAAGGGAGAACAGAAGAAAGGGGAGTATTTTTCCTGAGTTACCCTTCTTTGAAGAGTCATGGGGTGAAAAAGAAATAGGTCATCATACCAACTTGTTTTCTCTTGAAGAGAACATAGATCAAATATGCATTTTTAATGAGGAAAGATTGTTTTTTTTTGTAACCAGCATGCTTATAATATTGGAAAATTGAGTGCTTAAGAACTTGATATGAAAATTGAGGGAGGAAGATGGCGGCATAGGAGCAGCAAGATTCCACAGCTCCCACATAGCCACCTCAAATACCCATAAAATATAACTCTAAACAAATTTTAGGGCTCTAAAACTCACAAAAATACACCTCCCACTGAAGGCAGCTCGGCAGGAAGGGATCATCTCAGTGCTGGGAGCCGAAACCAGCCCAGCCTGAAACTGCGGCTTGTCCCTTGGGGCGGCCAGGACAGAGCTGCAGCTGGAGCCTTCAAGAGAGTGAATCAGTGGCAGCTGTAGCAGTTTCCAGAATTATCAAGCCATAGGAAACAAGAACTAAGTCAAAGGTCAGTGGAATTCAGTTAAACTTGGGGGAGAAAAGCAGTCCGGCCAAACTACCTCCAGGGCAAGGAAGCGGCAGAAGCGGAGGCCCTGCAGGCGCCTCCACATAGCTGCTTCAGAGCTCCTGGCCTGCGCACTGCAGGGGGGCCAAGTGATCGTTCAGAGGCCAAGTGCTCTTGTGTTGAGTGGCCTGGATCTGGATTGTGGTCTTGGGTGGTGGTCCTGGGGTGCATTTTCAGTGAGCCAAAGCTGGTGGGGGCTGCAAAAAAAGGCATCCCCCTAATAGCTCCAGCAGCTGCAAAAACCCCAGTGATTTGGGACGGAGCTTTCTCCTCTGGAAGCAGAGTTCCACAGAACTAAAAAATCAAGGAATTGACTGGCCAACATGAGCAGGCAAAGGAAGCAAAGTAAGAACAGCAACCAAACTCTAGATTCCTTCTTTGGGGACAAGAAGGATCAAAGCATGGAACAAGAGGAAGATAACACAGTCAGAACTCCCTCACCAAAAGCTTCCAAGAAACATGAAGACTGCCCAAAAGCCATAGATCAGCTTAAGGATTTTGAAAACCAGATGAGAGAAGTGGAGGAAAAATTGGCAAGAGAAATAAGAATGATGCA
>CM053586.1:153493509-153524625 GCA_028646515.1 Pseudochirops corinnae | reverse complement strand
GTGCTCACTATGGAGAGGTTCCGCGTAATTTCACATGTTCAGCCTGTATTTGATTGCTTCTCCTTCCAGTGGGGGTAAGTGGCGAGGGAGGAGGAGAAAGATTCTGGAATCTGGAGTTCCATAATCAAATGTTATGAATGTGTATCTATCTGTATATATATGCTATTATTGTTATTATTATTGACTACATCCAACTGGAACTTGAGATACACAGGCACTGTGGTTGGGAGATCCATCCTGCCCTACCGAAAAGTGACAAAGGAGAGAATAGAGTGGGGGAGGGGGGACACACTGGGATGGCTGTTTTGGGGCGGTGGGTGGGGGAAAGAGGGGGAGAAAATATATAACTCAAAATGTTGTAGAAATGAATGATGGAAACTAAAATAAAATTAAAAAAAAAAAAGAAATCTTTTAAGTAAGAACTAAAGAAACTCTTGTTATTTGACTTTGGGAAGGAACTGTTTAGGAGATGACCCCTCACTGGCCTTCAGAAATATGTCAATGTACTACATAGATCAGTGGTACTTAACCTTTTTTTGTGTCATGAGCCCCCTTTGGTAGCCTGGTAAAACTTATGGATCCCTTCTCCAAATAATGTTTCTAAGTACATAAAATAAAGTACATAGGATTACAAAGTATTATGGAAATGTAGTTATCAAAAGAGGTTTGAGAGGTGAGGGAGGGAAGAAACGAAGATTGAATGAGTGCATACAGCTTTTTAAAGGAATTTGGTAGAAAAGGGAGAGGGGATATAGGATAGTAACTTTAAGGTATGGTAGGATTTAGTGCCTGTTTTTTTTTTTTTTTAAAGTATGAGGGACCTGGGTGGCTCAGTGATTAGAACTCTGGGCCTGGAGACAGGAAGATCTGAGTTCAGATATCACCTCAGACTCTTACTAACTGTGTGATGTTGGGTAAGTCATTTAATTTCTGTTTGCCTCAGTTTCTTCATCTGTAAAATGAGCATAATAATAGCATCTACCCCACCCTCAGAGCTGTTGTGAGGATCAAATGAAATAATAATTATACAGCACTTAACATAGTACCTGGCACATAACATAGTAAGCACTATATATATAAATGTTAGTGACAGGGAAAGAACAAGTGTATGAGGGAAATTGGGATTCTTAATGTAGGAAATCTACTGGACATAAACAGAAGAGAGTGGAATCAAAAATGTATCCAGAGCATATGTAGTGGATGGCCTTAATGATGAGAAGAGAAACTTCATCAGAGACAGAGGAGAGAATTAGATATTCTATTAAAAGATTGTGAGATGAAGAGAAAGAGAAATGATGGGGTTTATGGTGAAAAGTCTCAATTTTGAGGTTGAAGTTATCGGCTGAGGGGGTGATTTGGGAGATTTTGAGAGAAGATATGGAATGAGGGACAATGTGAGTTTAGGTAATAGATTTGTGTTGGATCCATTCAACATGGTTATTTGATTTACTTGGTCAAGCTTCTTTTTTTTTAACATATATATATATATTTATAACATTCGATTATAGAACTTTAGATTCTAGATTCTTTCTCTTCCTCCCTCGTCACCTACCCCTACTAGAAGGACAAGCAATCAAATACAGGCTGCATTTCAGGTAACAGCAAATATTATCTGTTTTCCAGATAAAATAACTAGGACCAAGAAAGTTAAGTGAATTGTTTAGGGTCAAAGTAATGAAGCTGAGACAGTAATCCAGATTCTGCTGTTTTCCAGTGTTATTTCTGTATTTTACAGAAATATGGCTGGATAATCAGATTTGTCAGAATATCCCAGATTCTAGAATGAAGTAGAATAGGAGAGTATATAGGCCTGTATATAACTTGCTTATAAATTCCCCATTCCTAATAACAGCTTCAGTAAAGCTTGTTGCCTTTTGGAAAAAATCTTAAAACTTTTCGAATACCTGTGAGGTCAGAATTCACTTACTATGAACAGTCATTTTTAAGCACACCCTAGGTGCAAGGCATTGTGATAGACACTAAGGATATAAAGACAAAAAAAAAATGAAATGTTTGCTGCCCCTGTATAACATGTGCAAATCACATCATTTCTTAGCCTCAGTTTTCTCATCGGTACAATAACAATAGTAATGGAACCCAATTCATGGGATAGTTGTGAAGATTAAATGAGATAACTTATGAAAAACACGTTGCAAACCCTAAAACACCAAATGAATAGTAGTTCTAAGATTTTTGTACTCAAATATCTAAAAAAACTTGAACAACAATTCAAATCTTCCCCTTAAATAGCAAAGTAAATTCTGAAAATGAAATGAGATCAATAAAATTAAAAACAAAAAGGCCATTGAATTGATAAATAAAATTAGGTGCTATTTTATTTATTTAAAAAATAATTAAATAACTATTTTGATTATTAAAAAAGAGAGGAAAACCAAAATATTCATATCAAAAATGAAAAAGGTCTCACAAGTTTGAGAAAATAAAGAAAATCATCAGAAATTAAATTGTCAGAAAATAATAAAAAACTAACAAAATTGATTACTTAGAGGAATTAGATGGATACTTAACAAAAAACTGAAATACCCAGATTAACAAAAAAAGTTGGATATTTCAATAACCTAATTTCAGAAAAAGAAGCTGAACATGCCATAAATTAATTCCCAATTGAAAAAATAATGTCAGGACCAGATAGTTTAACAAGTGAGTTTTTTCAAATATTCACAGAACAATTAATTACAATCCTACATAAATCTTTTTTCTATAGCAAGATAAGAAGGCGCTCTTTGTATCTCTTTCTACAATACAAATATGGTCTTGACATTTAACCTAGCAGTGGAAGAGAACTATAGATCAATATCCCTAATGAACATTGACCCAAAAATTTTAAATGAAATTTTAGAAAGCAGACTACAACAACATATTACAAAGGTTACGCAGGTTGGACTTTATGCCAAGAAGCAGGATTGGTTCAACATAAGGAAAAGTATAAATACAATCAACCATCTTAACAATATAAATAAAAACATATTTATATTAATAGATATTGTAGAGGACTTTGACAAACACCAACTCATTTTTATTACAAACTTTATAAATTATAAAGGGAGCTGGGTGGTACGGTGGATAGAACTCTAATCCTGGAGTCCAGAGGACCCGAGTTCAGATGTGGCCTCAGATACTATCTGTGTGACCCTGGACAAGTCACTTAACCCTCTTTGCCACAGAATCTTCACTTGTAAAAGGACCTGTAGGAGGAAATGGCAAACCATTTGTTGCCAAGAAAACCCTAAATGTAGTCACAAAGAATTGGACATAGCTGAAAAATGACTGAACAGCAACAACGAGAAGTTATAGGAATAAATGGACTTTTTCTTCACATATAAATATATGAATTCTGTTTTAGATACTTGGAAATGACTAAAAGGCAGGTAATTATGAGATTGAAGTTCAGAAGAGTGATTAGAGTTGGTTTTATAGATGTCAGAGTCATCTGTGTAGAGGTGAGAATTGATCCTTTAAGAGCTAATAAAGTCACCAAGAGGTCATGGCAGGGAGCCCTGGGCACATCTCCTATTTAGTGGGCGGGAGATGAATGATCATAAGATGAGAGATCTAGAGCAGTAAGGACCCTAAGAAACCATCTAGACCAGTGGTTCTCAACATTCCTAATGCCGCCAACCCTTTAATACTCATATGTGAATGTATCTGCATGTGGGCGGTCCCGCCTGGACATGGATAGAGGATCGGTGTCTTGGTTCCTAAGACCGTCAGAAATATGTGTTTTCCGATGGGCTTAGGTGACCCCCGTGAAAGGGTTGTTCGACCTCCCAAAGGGGTCTCATCCCACAGGTTGAGAACTGCTGATCTAGACTAACCCTTCATTTTATTGGTCATACTGAGGCCTAGGGTGGTTAAGGGATTTGCCTGAGGTCCCCATGGAGTATCAGAGGAGCAATTTGAACCCAGATCCTCTAACTTCAGAGCCTATACTTCTTTTGTACCCAACGTACTGGTAGAAGACGCTGAAAACAGAAACTCCAGAGAAATTGGAGAATGCAACACCACAGACGCCTGGGAAGAGAGCCTTTTCAGGAGCATGGGATGGCCAACAGCGCAGAGAGGTCAGAGAGAACTGAGAAAACTCTATTGAGTTAGCATTTAGAACATTGGTAACCTTGAAGAGAGTCGTTTCTTTGGAGAACTTGACTTAGCGTGAGGGTAATAGGGCTTGAGAGGTTGAAATACAAGGAGGTGGGAAGATACCAAAGACAAAACGAAATAGCTTTGAGCCTAGAAAAAGGAAGGAACCCCACCCCACCCCCTCTTTTCCTGAATCCCCTGGACCGTCTGTCCCTAGGAAAGCATAGTGGATAGAGTCAGAAGGATGTGGGCTGGAATCCCACCTCAGATGCTAAGAATCATAGATTTAGAGTTAAAAAGGCCTCGAGAGGTCATCTATTCCAACCCCCTTGTTTTCTGGATGAGGAAAGTAAGGCCCATAAATTTTAAGTGGTTTGTCCAAAGTGACCCAGGTTACCTGACTCCAAATCTGCTTCCCGACTAGCTGTGTGATCTTGGAGAAGTAACCTGATCTCTTTAAACCTCCATTTACTCATCTATAAAATGGAGATAATAATAGTACCTGCCTCACAGAATTGTTGTAAGGATCAAATGAGATAATGTATATCAAGCACTTCATCCGCCTTAAAGCACTTCATAAATCTCAGTTGTTACCATTTTTGCCATTATTGTTATTTCTCATTCTCATCTTTATAGTCACTGGAATTAAGATAGAGCTGATCCTGGGACATGCCACAACTTTTATATTAAACATTCAGGTGGATAAAATGAGACCTTAATGGAAATAATAAAAGAAACTCACTTTTGTATAAAATGCTTCAAGGTTTACAAAGCACTTTCCCCACAACTGATAGTCACAGAGAGCCAGTTATTATAGAACTCTGGAAAGAACTTTAGATTCAGGGTGGAGCATATAAGTTTGAATCCCCGTTTTACTGCTTACCACTATTTATGAGAGTGGAAACACATTTTAGCTCAGTTTCTTCATTCACACAAATGCTGGGAAATTCCTCTAATTACTTAAATCACCATATTTGACTGAAAGAAGTATTTTGTCTACTTTCACTTGTTACTGAACCAGGGGTTTATTTTATTAGCCACACAAACCCATAATTCCCTTATCTAACGTGTTTTTTTTTTCTTTTTTTAAAGATAGGTCAGTTTGTGAAATGAAGAGATAAAAAGTTAACATGACTGTTCCGTAATACCCTAATGAGAGTATATGGATTGTAAAGAAACTAGTGAACTCAGTAGATAATTAAAATATAAATTGTGCTTTTAACCACTATCTAGTCTGATTTATAAGGCTTTTGAATAGTTAAATGCTTCCTGTGGAGCTTACGTGCTAAGGGTAGATGTTTATCATGTTCATTTTTTATGTCTTCTAGTTTGATAGAGGGGTGGTATAGCTTAGTAGTTAGTAAACTGGCCTCAAAGCCCTTCAGGAAAAACACATGCTTGGCCATGCAACCCCTGGGCAAACCACTTAACTTCTCAGTGTTCTAGGCAACTCTCTAAACCTATAAATTGCTGAGAAGTTTCCAGCCTATGTTGGTAGAGGCAGTTTCCTCATTAGGGAGTTCCCTATATCAGTGAAATCGCAGGCCTAACCCTGATCCCTTTAACTGGATATCCTGGTTTTTACAGGTACTGTTACATCTGAAAAGCAATTTTAAAGATCACCAGTCAAGTTCTGACTATTCCCCTAGACGCTACTACAAAGAAATGTCTTCTAATAAGCTTGTTTAGTATTAAATTTTAATTGGAACAAGCACTCGGCTGATGGTAGTTCTTGGTATGCCTGATGGTTTTGAATCAATGTCTTCAAGTATGCTCTCTTTTTATAAAATAAATTATTTATGTATGATTAATAAAGCTGGACAAAAAAGGCCAGGAAACTGGTGAAACATGGATACCTCTACACCTAATCTGCCTATTTTTAACTGTCCCTTCTACCAGTTTGTTAGATGTTCTGTACTTTTAAGAGTTTTATAATTCACTCTTTGCATGCTTGATGTTAAATTTTGTTTATTTAACCAGTGTGAGAGATAGCATGACCTAATGGGCAAAAAGCTGGACTTGAAACCAAAAAAGGTCTAGCCTGAAGTCCTACTTCTGATACACACAGGCCATATGACCTTGGATAACTCACCTAGCCTCTCAGTGCTCTAGGCAGCTGTCAAGACTATAAGTGGCAGAAGTTTCCAACCTCCATTGACAGAGGAGTTTCCTCACCCAGGAGTTCTCGGTACTAAGTAAGCCACAGATTTGTCCCCTATCCCTGTTCCACCACTGCTGATTTTAAGTCAGATGTCATTATTGGAAATAATGCAAGTTCTATATTTAGAAATGATCCAAAATCAACTCTACAATAGTTTTGAGTAAGTTGCCTTTATGACTAAAAACTCCTTGCCTGTGAAACCTGCACAGTCTACCAGCATCATGCCAGGAAACTGAATTGCTTCTATTTGAATTATCTTAGGAAGATTCTGAAGATCACCTGGCAAGATAAGGTACTGGACCTGAGGTCCTTTCTTGAACTAAACGGCCAAGCATTCAAATTCTACAGCAGAAAGCACAAACCTGATGGACTGGCCATGTTGTTCAAATGCCACATATATGCGTGCCTAAAAGACTGTTTTACAGAGACCTCACACACGGCAAGCACTCACTAACGTGGAGGTCAGAAGAAGCAATACAAGGGCACTCTCAAGGTTTCTCTGAAGAACTTTGGAATTAATTGCTTGACATGGGATATGCTGGCAAAGGGCCACTCAGCATGCCATACCCATATCAAGGACGACACTGCTCTATGAGCAAAGCAGAACTGAAGTAGCTCAAAATAAATGTGAGATGCACAAATTTAGAGAATTCACCCCAAATATTGACAAGGATTATTTGTGCCCAGCCTTTGGGCATTCTGAGTTTTTATCGATTTGACCAGCCATCACTGGACACACTGTAACTTGACTAACATAGTAATGTCATTTTGGTCCTCTTTGAGAATGAAGGAGAACAATCAACCAACCAAACATCTGAGCAGCCAGCCACCTATATGCCAGGCACTGTGCCAAACACTTTGCAAGTATCATTTCATTTGAGGACCTGAGGAGTTTATTGTTGTTAAATGCTGACAATTTCTATACCCCTTAAGTAGTCTTTTGAACTGGTGCTTAGCAAATGTACTTTGGCAACTAGTAAGTGTCAGTCCTTTTACAAAGTCGTGCCTTTTGTTTTAACGTCGTTGTTCTTTCTGGATATCCCCTAAGTCTTCCCTTGTAATAAAGAAAAAACAAAGTTAAACAAAACCAAACACCAACTCTGCCTGATAAGCCGTGTGACATTCTAGAGTCATAGACAGTGGTATCAAGGCTTGTGGTCTCAGAGAGGTCCCCAGAGTTCATACTGAGGGGCTTTAAGACCTTCGAGGCTAGGTAGAAAATGGAATACATTCCTCCCACCTTTTTTGGCTGGAGATGTGTGATTCAAGGGACAAATCTGTACTCACACACAACCTGGACCACCTTTCTAAATGAATAGTGCCCCAATGGACTTCTGCTCTAAAATTATTCTTAACAATCATACTGATCGCTAGATGACATGGCTAGTTAGATGCTAGTAGAAGAAAGGATGATGAGTCAGAACTTAATACCTCTCTTCAGTACTTACTGGCATTGTGAGTTTGATTGAGTTATTTAATCTCTCTAAGCCTCAGTTTTCCCAACTTGTAAAATGGGGGTAATGCCTGACTTGCCTACCTCAAAGGGCTATTTGGGAATACTATGGCATTTTTTAAAATGAATGAATGAGTACAAAAGCATTTAATAATAATAATGATAGCTAAGATTTATATGGCACTTACTGTGTGCTAGGTACTATTATAATAAGCACTTTGTAATTACTGTCTCATTGAATCATCACAGCAGCTCTTTGAGGTCGGTGCTATTATTATCTACATTTTACACATGTGGGTTAAACACACACAGCTAGTGATCATCTGATCCTGGATTTGATCTTAGGTCTTCCTCACTCCAGGGCCACTGTTATTTCCACTAAGCCATTTAGATGCCTCTTATGTAGTTATTATATTTTAATTACTCTGCTAAGTTGTGGAGATTCAGATACAAACCCCAAGACATTCCTTGCCCCCAGTGAGCTCACATCCTTTTTTTCTCTTTTTTTTTTTTTTTGGAGGGAGGAAGGTAGGGCAATTGGGATTAAGTGGCTTGCCCAAGGTCACATGGCTAGTTTCTGAGGTCATATTTGAACTCGGGTCCGCCTGACTCCAGGGCCAGTACTCTATTCACTGCGCCACCTAGGTGCCCCTAGTGAGCTCACATTCTAATAGGCATACAATCACTGTGATGGTAAAGGATTTATAAGGTAATTGGTTGACATGTCCTTTCTGTGAATGATAATGTTGATTTGATTTGTATTCTCAGAACTAGAGATGGATTGAGTTGGCAGGGTTTTGAGTGGATGGGATGTATGTTGGTGGCATATCAGGAAATTGGACCAGGTGGCTTGGTGAGTCAGGCACTGGATTAAGATAGGATAGAGTGAATCTTTTATCAGAAGCCCAGGTCGACTATGTAGCCCTTGAGGTCATATGTTTATTTTGCTTATTGAGAGGGAAGGGGGAAAAAATAGACACACATACACATGTACATGTGTGAGTGCACATGGAACAATCAGAATTTTGTTATAACTGAAAGGCAGTTTCTCCTTTTCTTGGGTTAGGGTAGGGAGGAACTAGTGATTTCATTGATTCAGGAAACTTCTGGTGAGGTAAGTTCCTCTACCAGTATAGGTCACCAACTATTCTGAAATTTATAATCTTAGAAATTTGCCTAAAGGTGCATAGAGGTTACATGACTTGATGTGTCACACAGTTAGTATGTGAAGTAGGCTATGAATCCAGGCTTTATTGACCTCTAGGCTAGGGTATATGGACTCTATGCACTATACCACACTGCCTCTTCAGTCAATATAAGTCAATGTGAATGAAATCTAAAACCTCTTCTAATGATGAAAAAAATAGAATTTATGTTCTATCACCAAAGTTTAGGACTAGATAGCATGATCATCCAACTATATTCCTCTTTTCATGGAAGATGCACTCTTTTCTTCACCATTCTCATTGAATAGCTTTCTACTTTTGTTCTTGGACTGTGGCTAGGCAAGTTTGAATTCAGCTGTGTGAAATACGTTTTGTAGACAAGACTTCTCATCAGACAGAGTTATAAAATAAATGGTTTTCTATTTCTAGTAGTAGGCATATGACATAAATGATTATCAACAGCCATTCTTCATGTTCACAGCTTTTAATTTGTGGAAACAGCATGTTATTACTTCTTGTGAACCAGAGAAAAGTCTAACTTCTCTCTGGTTCAGACATACCCTAAAGCAAGCAATTGTTCAATACTCTGAGAATCATTGGGAGTCTCAGGTGCAGTACTTAGAGCTTCTAGTTTATTGCAGAGAAGGGAGCTGAGAATTAGATGATGCTGTGTCGAGTGACACTTGTAACCACTAAACGTAGCAAATGGAAGGAAGTAATGAGAGTGTGCAAGAGATAGTTCAGTATTTGCATGATGTAGAGGTGGTTTTGTATTTTAATTGCCAAAGTTTTGTTAAAATGCATAAAACTACAGTAAATTTATTGTTCAGCAAAATTGTTGCCTCATTTTCAGATGAAATGCAAAAATGACCAGGTCCTTACCCTCTAGTTCCTTTCAGAGCTTATATTTCTTAAGACCCCAATAAATGAACTGGTGTGTGTCATGGGAATATAGTAGGTTAATGTATCTTTGAATCAGGAGCCAAGTGAAAAAAACTTTATACTGTGTGGCACAAACGTGCATTGTGAGGGCATGATATGTTGCTTTGGGCATTGGAATTCTTTGTTTAGGTTCTGTGGAGAAACTTGCTTTATTATGAAATGGAAGAACAAGCATCAAATATGTATCTTGAAAGCAAAGAAAATTGGTGTTCAAATACCATGCACACGTTTAAGCTATGATGTGGTCTTAGCAAATTACTATAGAATTCTTACTTTAAAAAAAAGACAGTTATTACCTTAAGGCAGCTTTATTACTTCCTTTTAATGATTTAGCGTGGATTTATAATTATTACAGTAATAGACTTTACAATTATGACAGCCATGTTTTAATTGCTATTGTACTATTATTGAAATATTTTGCTAGTGTTGCCTTTAGTTTATGCTGATATAATTTACATGTTATTAAAAAGGAACAAATTGCAAGCAGTGTCAATTATGTATGAGTAGCGGAATGGAAATAGAACTTAATCATTTTACTCACTGTTCAGTGCTCTTTTTGGTAGACTGAACAGCTAATATAATGTAATATGCCTATGTATGTGTCAGTTGCACATACACACAAATGATTTTTTGTCAGAGAAAGCAAACATTAACAAAGGCGTGTAAGATATATTTACCTGAAAACTGTTTAAAATTCCTGCAATGCAATGAAATTAACAGTTTGACCTTTCTGAGATCAACTGTCCCAGATCGTATGGATCATGTATTTTTGGAGCCCAGTAAGATCTTTTGGAAATTTGATTACCTGTGTTGTTTTTTTCCCCCTCTTCTCTTCCTCAAGCTATGTAATAAAACATGAAGATGTCAGTTGTAACGGATAGCCATTGCTCAAGCTTGTCCTTTGCTTGTCTGGTTATCCATCAAACATGATCTTTCTGATTGTACCAGAAAGTATGAAATAGTGTCATTGAAAAGCAATCAGTCAGATGCATGTCAAGGTCTTTTAAAAGTTTCGACTAGCTCTGCTGATACCGAAGGATGTATGGCTATGCATAGGCTAACTTGAATACTCCAGGGGAATGTTAGCACTGAGACTCTTGTGTCTGATTTTATTTCCTTGTCTCTTTATCTCATGGCCTGCTATTGAGTGCTTTGAGCTTTACAGTGAGGTATAGGTCCATAGTGTGGTATATGGATGTATTTATGGTATCCAAATGATAGAAGACTTTCAGGAAAGACCTAGTCATTTCCCAGGCCATCCATAAAAAGGGAGCTCATAATTCCAACAAAATGATGGTGGGTGAGGGGAGAGGAGTGGGAAGAGTGTATTGAAACAGACATTTTATTCCTAAATCCTTTCCAAATCTACTAAATAAGTCAGTATTCTAGCTTCTTAAAATCTTTGTTATCTTTTTCAAATTATTTTTAATAGAATTTATTTTGTCTCTGAAGCTTAAAAAAAAGGAAAAAGATGAAAACTGAAGGACAGATCAAGAAAGAATTATGAACTTAAACATTAAAAATGGATTAACATTATGCAAGGAAAGTCAAGTGATATGGGTTCACATCCCAGCTATGCCAACAATTAGCTCAGATCCTTGGCTTATCATTTGTACCTGTGTGAAACTTAGTAACTAACTTAAAAGATAAAGGAGTTAGACTATATTTTTGTAAGTCCCCTTGTAGCCCTGCTAGCTTATGACATCTGTTGGTGTTGGGGGGTAGGTATCAAAGTTTGATCTTGGAAGAAACAGTTTTATGGGTAGAATAATTTGTATGCTGATAATTTATCTGTATTTAAGGTTGTCCATTGATAATAGGAATGGAAGACTTTATTAGCTGTAAATATGTAGGAGTTATTTACTTGCTTTCTGGGTTATTTTTCTCAAGCAAGTGGGTAGTATTGGTCGTAGATGTATGTGCTTCTATTTTTAGCCGATTAAGACTTTTATTAATATATGATATTTTATGTAATGTGTAAGTACCAACAATTATCCTAATCACAGATTTTTTTTTTTGGCGTTAGATTTGGCCAGAAGAGCCTCATGCAAGTGAGAAGTCCTAGATTTTGGGGTATGACTCATAATACATACATATAATTACACATATTCATCATTTATATATATATATATATATATATATATATATATATATATATATATATATATATATATACATACACGTATATGTGTATGTATGTACATTTGTTGTTGTGCAGTTATTTTTCAGTCATGTTTGATTCTTTGTGACTCCATTTGGGTTTTTCTTGGCAAAAGATACCAGAGTGGTTTTCCTTTTCCTCCTCTTGTTCATTTTTACAGATGAGAAACAAGCAGTTAAGTGACTTGCCCAGGGTCATACAGCTAGTGTCTGAGGTCTAAATGAACTTGTGAAGGAAGAATCTTCCTGATTCCAAGCCCAATGCTCTAATCTATTACACCACCTAGTTGCCTTAATAAATATATCTACATTAATACAAGTAGGAAAATATTAAGTATGAGAGATGAGGAAAGATAAAAAGGAAGAAAAATTGATATGCAGACAAAAGAGAGCAAGACATAATAATACACTAAGATGAAAAATAGGGTTGGTGAATGAGGTGGAATGGAAAAGTGGATAAGCAAAGTAATTGTTGGATGAAAGTGAATAGAATTATAGTAACTAGGTTAGGAAAGGAGTATGTGGATAGCCTGGTACCTGAAAGATGCTAGTCTTGGTCTAAAATTCTAATTTAAAGTCTATATGTCCTATGCTTATGAAATCAATTCTTTTATTTGAAGATATATTATAGAGTCAGAAAGAAAGACATCTACTTTTATTGAACAAGTTGAATTTAATTCTCAGGTAGTATCAGCTAGGTTAGTGAGCTAGTAGCACAGTGGATAGTGGAACACTGTACCTGAAGTCAGAAATACTTAAGTTCAAATCTGGCTCCAGACACTAACTGTCTTATATTACCCTACTTAACCATGGTTGACCCCAGTTTACTTATTTATAAAATAGGGATAATAAAGGCAATCACCTCCCAGGATAGGAGAATAAAATTTGTTGTGAGGATATAATGAGATTTGTATTGGCAGCTAGATGGAACAGTAGATAGAGTGCCAGCCCTAGACTCAGGAGGACCCGAGTTCAAATTTGGCCTCAGACAGTAGCTGTATGACTCTGGGCAAGTCATTTAACCCTGTTTATCTCAGTTCCTCATCTGTACAATGAGCTAGAGAAGGAAATGGCAAACCACTCCAGTGCCTTTGCCATGAAAACCCCAAATGGAGTCACAGAGAGTCAGACAGAACTCACTGATTCAACAACAAAAACAAATGACTTTGTAAACCCTAGAAAAGGTATTTAAATGCTAGCTTTTATCATTGCTAATTGAGTAGATGATTTAAAACAAGAACTATCCCATCTTTATTGTTTGTTAGGGAGGATAACTTTTGGCAATTTGTTTCTTGATCTCGATAATTATTTATTTATTGGAAATTTCTGTGGATTTAGAAACAAAAAAAGTCAGTGAGTGATGTAAGTTTTTGCTTGTGTTGAAGGCCAGCTTTGAGAAATTGGTAAAATTATAATTAAGTTCTTAAATATTCAAATGGGCTATCATTGGAAATACTGCAAAAGAAATTCTACTAAAGTTTTCTTCAGACATTAGTAAGGTTAGATAGGGCAAATAAGTTTTGCTTTTGGATTTAGGAAGAATTAAAACCAAGCATTGGTGTCTAAGTCAAAAAGATTTGAATTTAAATTTTGTCTTTGAGATTCACTGTGTGACAATAGGCAACCAACTTAACTACTCTTAGTGTCACTCTCTAAGACTATTACTTATGCATGGATTTTAATCTTTATCGATGGAGAGAAAAAAGAATGGATTCTGGAAGTATTCATTTAAAACATCTTTTAAAAAGCTGCATATTCCAGTGTGATTTTATAGATTATTTTGATGTCAAGTCAATAAGTATTCAGTCAAGAAAAAAAAATCCCTGTTCTCAAAAGCTCACACTCTAATAGGAGAGACAAAATGCATATGATTATATACAAACGAAATACATACAGGATAAACAAGAATTAATTTTAGAGGGAAGACAACAGAAAAGATTTATAGAAAGTAGGACTTGGGGTGATATTTGAAGGAAGAATGGAGGCAGGAGATGGAAGAGGGAGAACCTTCCAGGCATGGGGAATGGCCAGTAAAAATGCCTAGAATTAGCAGATGCAGTTGAAGGCAAAATAAAGTCACCAGTGTCAATTGCAGAGTATATACTGGATTGCAAAGTATGTGGAAGCAAATAAGGACTGGAAAGGTAGGAAAGGGGGATCAGATTATGAAGGGCTTTAACAGCAAACTCAGCATTTTATTTTTGATCCTACAGGTGATAGGAAACTGCTGGAATTATTGAATAAGGGGAGGGCAGAGACATAGTCAGACCATGCTTTCAGAAGATCACTTTGACAGATGAGTGGAGGATGGACTGGAGTGAGGGGAGGCTTGATTCAGGGAGACTGAACAGCAGGCTATTGCAATAGTTGAGGAGTGAGATGGTGAAGGCCCTGCGCCAGGATAGTGAAAATGTCAGAGGATAGAAGAAGACATACACGAGAGATGCTTTGAAGGTAGAAATGACAGGTCTTGGCAATGGATTGGATATGGTGGTTCAGAGAGAACGAGTAGTGGAGAATGATATCTAGGTTTCAGGCCTGGGTTATTGGGAGGGTGGTCATAGCCTGGATAGTAAATAGAGAAGTCCGAAAGAGGGAAGCATTTTTTTGGGAAAGATAATGAGTTCAGTTTGATGTTGAGTTTAACAATTCTATGGGACATCCAGTTTGAGATGGTAGGGGGAAGGGAATAAACGTTTATTAAGTACCTACTATGTGTCCAGCACTGTGCTAAGTGCCTTACAAACATCTCATTTGATCTTCACTGCAGTACTGTTAAGTAGGTACCATTATTATCCCCCTTTTACAGTTGAGGAAGCTGAGGCAGACAGGGATTAAGTGATTTCCTCAGGGTCATTTAGCTAGTCAGATGTTAAAAGACAATACTTGGGTCTCAATTGACATTGGTTAACTATTTGAATTAAAGGAAAGAGGACAGTGTACTTCTTTAATGATGCCTGGATGTGTTACGTTAATGCAAATTATTTTCATTTCTTTTTCAAGACTTAAATGTGAACAGAAAAGGCATATAAATACTCATGGAGATGTAGTTAAAAACCAATCAAACATCAATTTAAGAAGCTCATTTTGGAGAGACTGAAAAAGAAATTAAAAGGAAGAAAATGATAAAATAGGCTAACTTTTCTAAGGGGAAAAAAGGGCAGATGCTGTTTGTGAATAGAATAGGGTATCATAAGCCTCAGCTAAACAGAGTGAATGCAAAAATAGTACTGTGTAATGATGATCTCAGGATGGAGAAATAAACTGAGTCAGATGTGGAGACATAATGTGCTGTTTCACACTTAACTAAAAAACATTTCCTGTATTCACAAAAGCAATCTTCTGTTGAGGAAAGAATCAGCACTGTGAGGCAGCAGGGAGAATTAAGTCTCAGAGGACAGAAAAATAGCTGAAATAAGTGGATGAACACCTCCTAAAAGCATCTGGGGGCACACACCTTAGAGGTGTGTTGTGTACCAACTAGATGAAGTAGTATGTAGAGTGCTGGCCTTGAAGAGGGGAAGCTGTGAGTTCAAATCCTGTCTTGAATACTTAGTAGCTTTCTGTCTCTTAACAAGTCACTTATAGCCTATGAGCCTCAGTTTCCTTGTTTGTAAAATATGAATAATAATAATAGCACATCCCACCCAGAATTGTTGTGAGGAGCAAATGAAATAGATGTAAAGTGATTTGCAATCCTTAAAAATGGTGTCTGACTGTTAGCACTGTCCTGGTATTATAGATTTGAATTAATGGCTTGAGAATTCAGTTGGGGGTGGAAATCCTCATATGTCCTGGTTAATTGATTAGTTAATTTTCTTAGTGTCTTCAAGTATCATACTCTTTCCTCCAAAGAATTGTGTTCTGTTCCGGGAAATAATGGCTGTGGGTTTGGGGAGGAGACTGCCCCTTTCTCTTCCCCAATTCAGTTCAGTTTTACTCAACAAGGATTTATTGAGCATTGGCTACACACAACATACCACATGTGCTAGGTGCTGGGGATATTGCTTTTAAAGTAAAAGGGCCTTTGCCTTCAAGGAATTTAACTTCCCCTGGGGAAAGCAATACATATACAGATAAGCAAATTTAAGTGTGAAGTTAGGCAGTTAGGTGGCTCAGGGAATGAGTGCCAAGCCTGAAGTCAGGAAGCCTCATTTTCCTAAGCTCAAATCTGGCCTCAGACACTTACAACTTGTGTGATCCTGGGCAAGTCATTTAGCCCTTTTTGCCTCAGTTTCCTCCTTTGTAAAATGAGCTGGAGAAGAAAAGGGCAAACCACTCTACTCTCTTTGCCAAGAAAACCCCAAAAAGGGTCATGAAGAGTCAGACTCCACTGAAAACAACTCTACAACAACAACAACAAAACAAGTATTTCCAATACTTCAGTACTTGCACTGGGGTGAGGGGTTTCCTGAAAATTAAGGGAAATCAGAAAAGGCCTTATGTGGCAGCCAGGAATTGAACAGAGCCAGGAAAAGAAACTAGGGATTCCAAGAGGAGAGAACAACTGATACAATGACAACAACAGTTTAAAGACATACACTTTTAAAAGCTGTAAGAATTTTGATCAATACAGTGAGCACTTATGATTCCAGAGGACCAATAATGCGCAGAATAAGACACACATGCATACATACACATGAACATATGTGTGTGTGTATATATGCAACCATGGGAGAATTTGTTTTGCTTGATTACGCATTTTTTTTGAACATGAAATTTCTTTCTTTTTTTCAGTGAGGTGGGGATTGAGGGAGAAAAATCACTTTCTGTTCATTTTAAAAAAATAGAGAAGTAAGGGATGATATAGAAGTGAAATGTGGCGTGCGGATGGAATCGTTGTATTATTCCTTTTACTTAGCTGTCTTAACTTGTTATAAGAGACATCTCATGAAAGAGTAATCTGTAGATATAAAAACAAAACACATGAGTAAAACAAAAAGTGACCAAAATTGAGGAAGTTAAATATTCTAGTTGACATCTAGTTGACACAGTGGATAGAATGCTGCTGGCCCTGGAGTCAGAAAGACCTGAGTTCAAATTTGACCTCAAATACTAGCTAGATCAGCAGTTTTCAACCTGTGGGTTATGTTCACTTTGTAACAATGAAAATACATCCTGCATATCAGATAGATTCATAACAGTAGCAAAATTACAGTTATGAAGTAGCAATGAAAATAATTTTATGGTTGGGGGTCACCACAACAAGAGGAACTGTATTAAAGGGTAACGGCATTAGGAAGGTGGAGAACCATTGAGCTAGATGATCCTGGACAAATCACTTAAACTTTGCCTGCCCCAGTTTTCTCATCTGTAAAATAGAAATAATAATATTACCCACCTCCTAGGATTGCAATGAGGATAAAATGAGATGATATTTGTAAAGCACTTTGTGAACCATAAAACTATGTAGGCACTATCAATGATGGTGATGGTGATGATTGATGATGCATGAGGGACAACTTGTGAAAAGGCACAGAGATGGGCAGCAAAAGGAAAGGCCTAATGAAGGAAGCAACAATTCAATGTGTTAATTTTGAGTTTGGTAAAAAAAAAAAAAAGTTTTCACAAGAAAAAGAAAATGTATTTTTTCCACATGTGAATTTTTCGTACGCTTTCACATGTGCCTTTGTATGCCTCTTTCAATTTGGCAATAGAAATTGAATTGCAAAATCTTCAACAGCTTATTTCAGAATATTTGGTGATACCTTATTTTGTTACAGATGGATAGTTAGCAGCATTATGTAGGAGTGATGATCATCTTGGAGAACAAATTCACCTTCTCTTGGATTTTTCCAAGATTGTAAGTTAGAGTCTATGGGACATTTTTTTTTTTTTGAACAGATAAGACGACTATCCATATGTCTGACATTTGTTATGTGAGATAGATGCAGCAAGAAGTTAGGGGGAATCATGGACAGTGTTAATCTTAGAGGAGATAAGCAACAGGGATATAGAAGGCCAAAAGTCTGTCTGGACAACCTTTTAAACATTTGCTAGAAGGTTACATATACAACTGGCAGCTCCAGTGCACATAGAAAAATGTATGTGCATATTTAGAAAGCTTTATGAGAAATTTCCACATGATGGCATTCTGCTTGAGCATGATGCTACAGGTGTAAAGAGCAGCAGAATACTGGAAAACCTAGATAAGTACATTTGATTTAGGGAATATATAAATCAACAAATATAAATTAAGGGAAAATGTGATTAAAAGAAGTCTTTGGGGACAACTTTGGATAAGGAATTTCAAAAATTTTGTGTATAATTCATAAAGTTATATTTAGAACAATTCAGAATGATTTTCAGGGATAACTAAAACCCTCTGCCAAAGGTGACCCTGGATTTTCAGATTCTGCCAGTAGAGCACAATCTCTTATCATTTCTAAGTTTCTAATCTTCACTTGCAGAATTGGTGATAAATTATATCATTCAATTCACTCTGGAATGATGATCATTTTGGCCATAGTAATTATCAAAGACCATTTGCTGAATTATATTGTAATTGTAATCTGAGTAGATGGGTGATGGCAGCACATGGTTGGAATTTTAGATCTTTGAAGTGTACAGGATCACTTTTTTTGCAGAAGTGGTGCTAGGTCTATGCTTGGCATAGGATCATATATATTAAATTGGAAGGAAGTTTAAAGGCTTTGATTCCAATCCCTCATTTTCAAATGAAGAAACTGAGATACAAGAGGCTATGTGACTTGCCCACAGTCATACTGATAATGAGTTTCTGAAACAGGATTTTGAACCAGGTTCTCCTGACTTGAAGTCATTTCATTGGTTTATGAAACTCCTGATAAACACAGGGTTATCAGTACAAACTGACAATTGTTCTGCAGCTTGTCTTTATTGATTCTAAGAAATCTCAACTGAAATGAAGATTGTGCTAAAGTGTTCTATAAACTGTCTTAATTAGTTGTGATTCTTGTTTTAGATGACACACTCTGTGAGAAAAATGAGACTTAGTTAATTGAAAAGGAAAACCTGAAAATATTATGTTATGGTTCATACTTGTCTTTAGAGGCAGTTGGGCAGTGCAGTGGATAGAGTGCTGGGCCCAGAGGTGGAAGACTAATCTTACGGAGTTCAAATCTGGCCTCAGATGCTTCCTAGCTGTGTGACCCTGAGCAAGTCACTTAACCCCTGTTTGCCTCAGTTTCTTCCTCTGTAAAATGAGTTGAAGCAGGAAATGGCAAATCACTGCAGTATCTTTGCTGGGAAAATCTTAGAGAGAGTTATAAAGAGTCAAACACAACTAAAAAAACGACAGAGCAACAGCTTGTCTGTAGAAAATTACTCTGTTCTTTTTCTGATGAGGGCAAGACTGAGGATCAGACTGAGGCAGTGAAACAAAATGAATAGAAGATACTCTGTGGAATTGATGGAAGATAATTAATAGCATCCTGGGAGATAGTTCTTTTGACTATAAAAGACTGATCCACTGCCTCTGGCCTCCATAGGGATTACCCTCCTTTGCCCTGAGTTTATGGGTAGGCATAAATGGCTGACACCATTGCTGATTCAGTCAGTCACTTAGTAAGTCTGTAAGAAGCCCCTCCAAAACAATGGGAGTGAGAGTTTTGACAATTAAATAGTCGAGCACCTGTTATTCCACTTGCTAGGCCTTTCTTTTGAGAAACCTAATTAAGGCATTCTGCTATAGTAACCCATGGATTTGGAACTGAAATCTGAGAAATTGGGTATTACAGATAAAAGTCAGGCTGTGATTTGTTTTGTTTTGTTCATATTGTAAGAAAAGCTAGTGGTTCGTGTCCATTCATCACGGCATCAGTCTTATTACCTGTTCTTGTGCAAGCAGCTGTTTGCATTTTTAATTCTTATAGAACATTGGTAGAGTGAGCTCTTATATCCCAAGCTGCTCCTCATACCATAGACTTGTTTTGTGATCAGAAGTTGGCACTGGGATGGATGTTGGTCTGCCTGCGGCTGTTTGCAGGTTTGCTCTATCAGTCCTTCATATCATGCAGACCCCTGAACTGGAAATATCTTGTTAACTCTGTGCTGTTTAATATTCAGTGTAAATTAAACTACCTGAGCATGTTTAGAGCTGAGATGGAAGCAATCTCAGCTTGACAAGGTCAAGGTGGGTTTTTATATCTAACATATCTTCTATCTTCTTCTCTCTTGGCTGATAGGGCAGTCTCCATGTAGTTGGCATTGTGCAGGGGAAGCCACTGGTGTAACGAATATCAAATGAGAGAGGTCTTTGGCAACAGTAAAGTGTGCGAATGGAACATATTAATATTACTGATAACATATCTGACCAGGCCTGTGGAAGTGAGAAACATGGAGCAGAGAAGCAAATTTGTTCTCAGAAGCCAAAGGGATATAATGCAGAGTCTCCCAGTTCAGATTTGTAATTGGGATCAGTTGCTGTTAGAAGAAAATGGAGTTTGGAAAGACACGGTTTTCAGTTGTTAAAATCAATGAAATTAAAACAGCAGCTGCTTGTAAAAGTTAATTTTATTTGACATCTGCCTTGGGTCTAGTGATGGAAGCTCTGGTTCTGGCAAGCAGACTTTGTTCATTAAAAACTGTATCCTTCATTACTGTGAGATCTGTTGATATGAAATAATTTGTATATGGAGCAGAAGTTGATGCTATTAAATTATTTGGTTTATATAAACATAAGCTGTCCATTGAAACAAATGTATTTGAAAATTTGAGGCTGAAATTACAAACAAACAGTTTTGGGAGTTTTAGGTGATTTGCTTCATTTGTTTTAGGCTCCTCTGATGAATTGCAGAGTACCCATGGAGACTTTGATAATGATTGATTGCAATCAGACTGTCATCATCATCTGTACAATTTTGTTAGACCCATGACTTCATTGGTGTTGGGAATGCCCAGTATGGAAATTCCCTCTACCAATACAGATTAGCGCCTATTAGGTAACTTATGGTCTTAGAGTTTTTTGGGGCACCAACGGGCAGAATGGCTTTCCGAGTGTCATTTAGTATGTATAAGAGACAGGACTTGAACCCAAGTCTTTCTGGTTCCAAGGCAGCTGTGACCTAGTGGATAGAGCTCTGCTCCTGGAGTCAAGAAGACCTGAGTTCATATGTCGCCTCAGACATCCACTAGCTGTGTGACCCATGGAAAGTCACTTAACCTCTTTTTACCTTAGTTTCCTGTAAAATGGGGGAAATGATAGTGCTTACCTTTCAGGATTGTTGTGAGGATTAAATGAGATAATATCTATAAAAATCACTTAGCACAGGGCTTGAAGCATAGTTGATGTTATATAAAATGCTTATTCTGTGCCCTCAAACGGCAGCTCTTTATCTACTCATTATACCATAGAGGCCAAGCTTGTGCTGGCAGGCTCAGTTGGTCCACGAGACTCCTAAGTATAGCTTAACCAGATTAAAATGTAATTGAGAAATGTTTAACAAGGTAAATAAAAATACTGTACAATGTAGATGATGTCGCTTGTGGTTTTCTAAGTCAATAAACCACCCACAGGGATCCCTTTCTATTTGAGTTTAATAGTATGCTGTTTCTCTTCTGTAATCACATAAATATAAGTAAATACTTTCCTCACAGAAATGGGAGAAAGTGTAGTTGAAAGGATTATATGGGTATTATTAGATCAATGGAACTTAGATTTAGAGCTGGAAAAGACTTGGAAGCCATCTATTCCACCCCCACCCTCACCCCCATTTTAGAGATGACTGTATTGAGGCCCAGAGAGGTTATGTGATCTGCCAGGGATGAGATTTGAACCCAGGGCCTCTAATCTTCAAACCAGAGGGTTTTTACCAGAGGGTCCTTAGTTGTCTTTGTTCAAGTAGTAAAATGTTGATGCATGTGAAAAAAGGGGATCACCTTTTTGCTGACTGCCCATCCTGGATGTTTTTAAGGTACAATTTCAATATTAGTGTAGATTGTCATTCATTCAGTTCCTACTGAATTTTGCAGAGGCTGAAGTGAGCAGAAGAGGGTAAAAGCACCAAAGAATAAAATTGAGCAATATTTTCCAAGTAAGCATTGTTTTCCTGTCATTTTTATGTGTTTTAATTTAGCCAGCGTTGGGTGAACAGTTCAGAGTGAAGGGATTTATTATTTGAAAGTGAAGCCTGGCTTCCTGTTCTTCATTTTCAACTGATTGAGACCTGTTTGTTTTCAAAATTTCTATTGACTCCAGAGAACCACTTACCGTATTTTCTCATGTCTCCTCCCTCTCCCCCTTTCTTGTAAGCTTGTGCCACTCCCTCTCCTTCTCTGTTTTGGAAAAAAAAAAAAGTCATTAAAAATGTTTTCTTTCCCCCATGCACTTCAGTGCTTGGGAGGCATGGGGGGTGGTGTTGCTTCTGCTATAAAATAGCAGCACGCTAGCAGCACCTTTTCCCTCTGGTTTTGAAAAACACTATTCAGCCTCTCTGCTGGTGGCAAAGTGGTTTCTTTCCTAACAATTTTCACTTCAAGGGAGATTCATTTAACTTGAGAGAAGAAAAAAGGGTTAAATTATTGGTTCATCTCATTGTTTGATTACCTTAAAGATCTAACACCTTGCAGCAGACATTTTTTGGTATAGGTAGACCTGACTTTGTAATGTTGGGGCCTTGTCAGGACAATCACAGAATCTCAGAATTGGAAAGGATCATAAAGAACATATCTGTTTCAGCCTATAACTGAGCAGGGATCCCATTTTCAGATGTTTCTAAAAAGATGTCCTCCAGTATCTGTTTAAAGACTTCCAGGAATGAAAAACCCAACACTTGTCAATTGGGTCAACAATATTTATTAAGAACCTACTATGTACAGAGCACTGTGATAAAGTTCTTTACCCTAAAATAGCAAGAATACGGAATGAAGATGTCATGGAGAAAATGAAGAATTAATAGAGGCAATGAGGCAGGCCCTCTAACCCACGCACTTGCCTATACATGCTGTGTCCAATAACCTCATAGAGCAATTTCATTTCATGAACAGTTTAGATAAGAGACTTTGGAATAGTTCTGATTGTTAGGAAATTTTTTTTTCTTATGTGAATCTTAAGTCTTTGTTGCTATAAGTTTTACTGATTGCTACTAGTTCTGACCAACTAAATTTGACAAGTCATTTTTTTTCCATAAGTTTTTCAGATATCTGAAGATAGGTGCGTGACACTTGACTTTTTTCTAGGTTAAAGATTTCCAGTTCCCTCAACTACTTTTATGTGCATGATTTCTGTACCCTTGATACCTTCCTCTGAATGAATTCCAAGTTGTCTGTGTTCTTTCTAAAAGTGTATCTGTAATGGAGCACAAAACTCCAGATATCCTCAGATCAGGGCAGCAGGATTATCAAAGACAATTCAGGCAGTTAGCAAGCATTTATTAGATACCTACTATGTGAAAGAATGGAAGGAAACAAGCATTTATTAAGTGACTATTATGTGTAAGGATCTAGTGAGTGCTTTATAAATATGCTCACATTTGATCGTCACAAATGGGCTATAGGTGCTATATTAATACCCACTCTCCCACCCCCAACTTCTGCCCCCATGCATTTTACTGTTGAGGAAATGCTGGCAGACAGAGTTTAAGTGACTTGCCCAGGGTCACACAACTACTAAGTGTATGAGGCTTCTGAACTGTGCACCTGGGCACAAAGAAAGAGAAGACAAAACAAAAACTCAAAAGTCCCTGCTTTCATAGTTTAATGGGAGAGATAAAATGCAAAACAACTCTACACATTTCCCTTATTACGAACATTTTGTTTTTATGAATGTAGCCTAACTCACATGAGCTTTTTTGGCTACTGTATCTCCTCTCCCACCCCCCACCCCCCTTTTCCTTTTTTTCTTAAACATAAAATGTTAACTTCCATAGACAAGCTTAGGTATTCAAAGAAATGTATAAGAAAAGGAAGTATGAAAAATGGATATGTGAAATTAAGCAAGAAAATTTAAGAGATTGTAAATGATTGCATGTGCTTGTAAGTTTCTGATATATACCAATTATTAACACCTATCCCAGAGATGTTTATGTTGATTTTAACACAGTAGTTGCCTCATTGCTCCTGTTTTGTTAATTTTTTTTCACTTCCTACCCACCCCTGTCTTTCCACATGTATATGGCTAGATCTTTTTCTGTTGCTATTTTTAATAACATTGTTGTGTTCGGTTTGTCCATTGTTCTTGTGGTCTTCCTTTCTTTACGCTACATGCATGCATCCAAGTCTTTCCATACTGTGTTTGGGACGCCTTTCATATAAGAAGCTGGGTGGTATAGTAGAGAGACCACTGGTCTGAGCAACTGACTTAATAGTTGTCTGATCCTGGGCAAGTCCTTTAGTCCTTTTTAGACTCAGTTTCCACATCTGAAAAATCAATAATATTTTATATTATATTATTATTCATGATAACATTAGAAATGAATAATCGTGGGGCGGCTAAGTGGGACAGTGAATAGAGCACTGGCCCTGGAGTCAGGAGGACCTGAGTTCAAATCTGGCCTCAGACACTTAACACTAGCCATGTGACCTTGGACAAGTCATTTAACTCCAATTGCCCTACATCCCCCCACCCTGCCCAAAAAAAAAAAAAAAAAAGGAACAAAAATAAATAAATAAATGAATGAATAATTGCACACTACATAAGGTAGTTGTGAGAAAGGTGCCACGCAAATCTTAAGGTGCTACAAAAATCTGAGCCATTATTATTATACTATAGGACTTAATCACTGAACTTATGTACCAACTGTATCTAAGAGAAAATGTTGTTGTATGTGCTATGGAGGATACAAAAAAGAATAAGATTCTTCCTTCTTTCCAGAAATTGACAACGTATAAGGAGAGGTGGTAGTCACACAAATATCTGTGCTGTATATGAGGTTATATAGTAAAGAAATTGCCCTTTTTGGGGGGGGGGGGGGATAACTACTCAACGATAAAATGCTTTTGAAAATGGTAGTAGTGCATTTCTTCCTTATTTGTGTAGACTTTTTGAATTGTCAGCTTTGCCATTTAAATGTGATCAGTTTTCTATCTAAATGGCAATATGTGAGCATAGCACTTATTTTGATTCTTTTCTTCAATTTTAACTTCATAATGCAAAAGAGATCACTGAAAACCTTGTAAAATAACTTTACAGAACAAAGTATTACCTAATGTGACACTTAGATTTAGGAATGATTTTGTAATTTTAGATTCCTCAGTATTGCCCCAAATAGCCAAATTGATATTTTCAGTTGTATAGTTTTTAATTATGTATTTATTTTCTATAGATTTTATACTTTTTATATAGCTTATATTATATTTCTACCAAGGCAGCTAGGAGGTACAGTGGAGAGAGAGCTAGAGTTGGAATCAGGAAGGTTCAAATACGCTCTCAGACATGTATTAGCTGTGTGACGAAGTTAGCTGACTTCTCTCAACCTCAGTTTCCTGAGGTAATTGGGGTAATAATGAATAATAAATTATAATATAATAAATAAATAATAATTATTATAAAAAGTAATATTAAATAAATAATAAATGGGGTGATAATACCTACCCAATAGGCTTATTGTGAGGATCAAATGAGGTAGCATATAAAATGTTTTACAAATCTTAAAGTGCTATATAAATGGTAGCTATTACTATATTTTATTATACATAACACTAGTTTCTGTCTTCCATTGTACTCTTCCTTGATGGATTCAAATGTACAATTAGATCTTTGCAATTACCCTGGGGACCAAAGTTTTTTTTTTTCCCCCTATGCAGCAAGATTAGTTGTTTAATTTGTATTAGTATTTCAGGGTTTCCCGTAGCTTCCTCTTGCTTTCCACTGTAATTTTAGTCTTATTTTCCAATTTACCTACCAGAAAGCATAACATACTTATTTTTGTTTTTCTCTTTTAAAAAAAATTATGAACTTAAATCATCAGTAAACATGAACATTTTAGTATACAGAAAACAGAAAAAGAAGATTCTAGTTGAAATTGTGAACTTCTGTTTTGTAAAAAAGCTTATATTAAATTCAATATGGTACTATCAAAGTTGTGCAGTTTAAATCTCCTTCTGAACTTTTTTGGTTTCCTTCTGTGTATTTTTAAATGTTTTATTGTTGTTCCTTTTAATACATCTCCATCACTGCACACTCTTAAAGGCCTGTCTTGGAGTATATTATATAAAAATACTACACTAATGTTTGAAATCTCTTGTAAATGACAAAAGACTGAATGTGTGTTATATGAAATCCTCATTGAGAGAGAGGGGGGCGGTGGGGAGAGGAGGGTGGGGAGAGAGAGAAAGAGAGAGAGAGAGAGAGAGAGAGAGAGAGAGAGAGAGAGAGAGAGAGAGAGAGAGAGAGAGGAGAGCAGAGAACATAAATATTCTGTGGCTAGATAACTTGCCAACAGAGTTTCACTGTTGTCTGTAATCTATGCTACAGATAGATTTAGGAGCTAAGTGCCATGGTGTTTAGAGTGCTGGACTTGTACTCAGAAATACCTGAGTCAGAATTGTGCTTTTGATAATTGCTAGCTATGTGACTCTAAATGACTGAACCTCTTTATCTTCAGTTTCCTCATTTGTAAAATAGAAATAATAGGACTTACCATGCAGAATTGTCATGAGGATCAAATGAGATAATATGTAAAGCATTTAATAAATCTTAAAGTATAATATAAATGTTAGTGATGATGATAGTGGTGGTGTGGTGGTGAAGAAGAAAAAAGAAGATGGTGATGATAATGACAATGGAGATGATGATCTTTTAAAACTTCCCTGGATAAATAGGGTGGCAACACTTTTTATTCTCTGATCTTAATTATAGCGGTTAACTTTCTGTGTAGTATCTATGACTGATTTCCACACTTGGAGGTGAGGAGGGAAGTTATAAAGGTTGAGCAATTTAAAAATCATATAATATTTCTGTGAGACTTTTTTTTGTGGACCCATGAACTTCTTATTAGGCTTGCTGCCATAAGAGTATTTACATTCAACTTAGACTTTTGACATTGTCATGGATATGACTTGTGTTGTCCCTTGCACAACATAAGTGTCACAAAATTATATAAATCTCCTCACCAAAGGAAATCCAACTAAATCAACCAATCTGCTACCACTAAAAACAGCTTTCATTTAAATTTTAGTCCATTGGACTGCCCTTTGCCTTTCTTTGTATCCCCAGGACTTAGCATAGTGCATGACCCATAATGAATGCTTAAGAAATGTTTATTGACTAACAGATTCAAACCAATAAATATTCATTGTCTACTTTGTGTTAGGAGGCATCAAACTAGCCAGTAGAGATATGGAGGTGGAAAATACCATAGTTCCTTGTCCTCAAGGAGTTAATAACTTAATAAGGAGAGTAAAACTTAAATGGAAAAATGTGGAACTATTCATTGTGCTAAGACTGGGAAATGAAAGATGAAATTTCAGGATTCTGTTCTTCCTAAGAGAGAGCCCAATTTAATTCAACTTAGAAGACTTTGTTTCCTGTATATGAGGATACAAAGTGCCAGGTATCAAACAAACAAACAAACAAAACACCCTACAGTCAGTTCCTATCCTCAAGAAGCCTACATCCTACTGGTTAAAGGAATGTAGGTGTTGATTTATGTTTTAAGAATCTTAGAATCGGGGTAGCTAGGTGGTGCATTGAATAGAGAGCCCACCCTGGAGTCAGGAGGGCCTGAGTTCAAATATGGCCTCAGAGACTTAACACTTACTAGCCTTGTGACCTTGGGCAAATCACTTAACTCCAACTGCCCTACCCTCCTCCCCACCCCCGCCTGTCCCCTTGCAAAAAACAAACAAACAAAAAAAATATCATAGTATCACAGATTTAGAGCTAGAATCTTAGTTTTGAGAATCTTAAGATCTTAGATACTACTGAGTATAACCCCCTCATTTTAGTGAGGAAAGAAACTGAGGTTAAGAGAATTGCCCAGATCACCTAGCTACTAGTGTCTGAGGGGATTTGAACCAAGTTCTTCCTCACTCTAAGGCCATTGTTACATTCACTTTACTATCAAGGTCAGTAAAAGAACCTAGGTCTCAAGAAAGCCTTTCCTTTCCTTTTACTTTGAGTGTAGCAGTAGATTTGGGAAAGTACCAACAAAGAAAAGGTGTCACAGGTGTGTGAGATCGTGAACTCAAATCATTAGAGTGAAAGAAGTAGGAGTAATTAATTTGTTCTGTACAGTTTTATCTAGAGCAGTACTGTTTACTGAAAGCTTTGTGACATTTATAACCATGACAGTTATTTTTTTTTTTGGAAGGAAGCTAACACATTATTAATAGCATATTATTAATTTGTACCAGAGAAGAACCAAATGCAGGAGAAATTTAGGAAATTTAATTTCTAAAATGATATTATTTTTATCTTTCAAAGGATCACCATGCCTCTATAACTCGGGCCCCCCTCCCCCCCCACTGTCTCTCTCTCCCTCTCTCTCAAAGTGTATTGATAGTGATTCTATCACGTGTTCAGTATATTGAGAGGACATTTTAATGAACCATCTGACCTTTTGGCAATAATAAGAGATAAACAATAAGTCATGTCAAGTTTTATTTCCTTTAAAAAAAAAAAGTCACACAAACTTGTTTCAGCTTCATAGATGTAAGTTGTGACAGGTCTTTTCTGTTCTCTCCATTCTGATTAATTGTTCAAGGCATTCTCTTGGCTCTCATATGTAGTGTTAAATTTAAAAAAATTAAAAGAGATGTGCGGTTATATTAAAGAAAGTTTTTTTGATTGAAAATATTGTCATCATACAGAGGAGTTAATGAATGGAAAGCTAATGATTTTTGCTGTACCTTAACCTAGATTTAGTTTTTAGAATAGACAGGTTATAATACTTCATACTAAAGTATTGATTTGACTGGTTTAAAATTCATGTCTCTAAGGGTAACTCATATACATTGATGAGAAAATACATGTAAATAACTGCAAACCTTTAGAGTGCTATGGACATATTCACTGTCAATTGTTATTTTATGAGAAAAGCTTTGGATTTGGAGTCAAGTGTCCGAGTTCAAATCCAGATGCTATCACTACACCTTCCACTTAACCTTTGTAACCTAGGGCAAGTCATTTCATCTCTCTAAAACTCAGTTTCCCCATCTGTACTATGAGAGTGTTGATCTTTGAGGTCTCTTCCAGTTTCAATTCTGTGATCTATGATTTTTAACTTTTTGTATTTTTGGGAATTAAGTCAGCTGTGAAAGTATGTTGACAGATTCTGAAATAACGTTTGTAATCTAGTCACTTGCTCCATGTAGGCAGGTGATATTTCCATTTTAAATAACTTTGAATAAGTTTGCTGTTGCTGAATGATGTGGTAGAAAGAATTCTGGAGTGAAATTTAGTTGCTCTCTGGGCTACATTGGCTACACATCTCTTACTTGGGCAAGTCACTTATCCCCTGTCATCCTCAGTTTCTTTTTCTGTTACAGACAAATAAAAATATTTGTACTACTTTCCTCATAGAGTGATTATAAGCAGAAGTGTTCTGAGGCTCAAAATAGATGATGGATATAAAGCACTTTGTAAGCCTCAAAGCACTATACAAATGCCAGTTGTTGTTTTTGTCATTGTTATCATCATAGTCACTGTCCTACTGTCACCTGGCCTCCACCCTGGGGATAACTGCATTCCCTGAGGCTTCTATGCTGCTGAGCTCATGTAGTGTTGCTAGTAGAGGGATATGGTTGTGAATATTTAACAACAAGGCTCGCCAGGGGGGATAAAAAGTGCACATACATTTTAAATCTTCATTATTAATACTTCATTGAGTCCAGATAGTTAACAAAACATTAAATTCAGCCTAGATTTCTAGCAGTTACCAATTTCTGAAGTATAAATGCTTGCCCTGAGAAGTTAACAATGGCTCTTGCAAGCTGCCTAGAGCTGGCTCTAGTACATTTCTGTTTGTAAGGAAAGAGCTTTATAAACTTTAAAGAATTAAAAACAAATCCAAGTTTTTATCACAATAGTGAGGACCAATCGACAAGCTTTTAAAAGTTCCTATTTGGACTTCAGAAAAACCTGGAAAGATGTATATGAACTGATCCTAAGTAAAAAGTAAGCAGAACCAGGAGAATATTGTACACAGTAACAGCCACAGTGTGCAGGGACTGATTTTGATAGACTTAGCCCTTCTCAGCTGTGCAAGGATCTAAAACATTTCCATAAGACTTATGATGGAAAATGCCATCCACATCCAGAGAAAGAACTATGGCGTCTGAATGCAGAGGAAAGCAGACTATTTTTTTGTTTTTTTTTCTTTCTCATAGTTTCTCCCATTTGTTATAGTTCTCTTATACTACATGACTAATGTGGGAATATGTTTAATAGAGTCTATATTGCATTGCAAACCATCTTGGAGAGGGAGAGGGAGAAAATTTAAAACTTATGGAATTAACTTAAAAAAAAAAGGTCCATTTTTTTTTTTTTTTGCTTTTTTGGAGGGCAGGGCAATTGGGGTTAAGTGACTTGCCCAAGGTCATAAGGCTAGTAAATGTTAAGTGTCTGAGGCTGGATTTGAACTCTGATCCTCCGGACTCCAGGGCCAGTGATCTATTCACTGAGCCACCTAGCTGCCCCTGAAAGGTCCATTATTTAGAAAAAAAAATTTTAAGTGCTTATTATGTATCAATCACTATGCTAAGTGCTGGGGATAAAGATAATAAATGAAACACTACCTACTCACAAAGACTTTAATTTCTAAAGGAAAAGACAAAGACAGAAATAAGTATGTAAAGATTAGATATAAAGAGAATAAATATTTTTTATTCTACACCCTGTAATAGTAATTAGTTTAGCAGGATACTGGATACTAAGTGCTAAGTGTGGAAGGTACAAACTCTGTCCCACTGTTGAGAAGGCATGAACTCCCCTGTCGATGTGGAAGAAGGGGATTGGCTGAGGTGTGTACATAAGCAAGAATTCCAGAGACAGACAGACAGAATTGGAATTTTGCTCCCCTTGAAGGAAGAATCCTGGGGACTGAGGCCAGCTGAAGGCAGAGAGAGACAGAGAGACAGAATTGGAACCCTGCTCCTGCTGAAGGAGAGAGAGAGAAAGACTTTCTCTCCCAGCATCTGGAAGCTGAGAACTGACTGAGAACTGAGATGGAGTTTTCCTGAGACCAGAATCTGGTGAGGGCCGCCTGGAAGGCTGA
>CM053586.1:153470569-153493009 GCA_028646515.1 Pseudochirops corinnae | reverse complement strand
ATAAGATGTAATGTTGTGAATATTATAATGTTTTGAATATTTGTCTTGATTTGTAATGGGATAAACAGAGTGTTCACTATATTTTGTAATCTGAACTCTAAAAGTTGTTCACAGTAGCATTCCTTTGGGAATCTGCTGGTGCATGGCATTACACACCCCACGGTGATTTGTTTAGGAATCTTATTTTATATCTTGGTATTACTATCTTAGGGACTCAGTGTCCTCATTTGTAAAACGATAGAGTTGGACAAGAGAAGAGGTTTGTCATGGACCTATTTGGCAATCTGGTGAAGACTACGGGTGCCTTCTCAGTACAGTATTTTCAAAGGCATAAAACAAAATACATACAATTCCAAAGGAAACCATTTATATTGAAATATGAAAATTTTTGAAAAGTTCACAAAACCTAGAACCCCTGGACTATATGATCTTTACTAGCTCTAAATCCTAGAATCTGTAAACCCAAGTCCCAAAAGTTTCACAATGTGCTTTTCAGTTTTGTTTTCATTCTAAGCTTTAAGATCCTTATCACAATGAGGTCATAGCTACTCCTAGGAAGATTGCTGTTGTCTTGCTTGTGTGGTGGGTCTATTCTTTGCTAACTTCAATTCTGGTCTATTTTCTGCTATTCTTTGCATTATTTTCTGCTCTTCCTGGCTAGCATCTTCTCCTAGCTTATGTACTCTATCAGCTTTTAAGAGTAGATCTGTAGCTGGCCCTGGTAATGAGAATCTCCTGTATTCTGTCCAGTGATCACACCTCTTTACTGTACAGCTCTAGATCCCATTTAAGGATATCTCTCACTCGTTCACTGACCTCTCTCTGAGTATACCCCCAGCCAGTGTCACCATCTTTAAGCCTTCTTTTCTTCTCTCCCTCTGGAATTTTCTCTGAATTGACATAGAGACTTGCTTAGGAGTAGTCTTTTGTTTCCCCTTTGCAGATTGACACGTCCTTGCTTGAGCATCTTTCCTCTAGAGCTAGCTTCCATCTTACCACTGATTGGATTGGCAAGGTGGTAAGGATCACGGCTTCTGACCTTATACTTGACAAATCTGTACCTGTCAAATCTGTTTTGCTTTTGCTATCTTTTGGAGAAGATGGATTGCCCTTCCCCAAACAACCCATGCCCTCGTTCTCTAAAAGCTGCCAGACTGCTGGAGGTGAGGTCTGGTTCACTGCCAGGAGCAAACAGGGGTACATTTTACATAGCCAGGCTATGCACAGGAAACAAAAACCCAGAGCAGCCAATTTCTAGTGTTGTTTATGGGCGGTCACAGGACTATAGATTTAGAGCTAGAAGGGACCACAGAGGTCATCCAGTCCAACTCCTTCAATTTACAGACCCATAGAAGACAAGTAACTCACCCACAGTCACCCAGGGACTAAGTAGAAGGACCAGGATTTCAACCCACTCCCTCTAATGCCAAATTCAGCATTCTTTCCATGATACTACACTGTCTCTCACAGTGAATCTGATTATTTATCTCTCTCCATTTTGGTGATATGGGAAATAAAGCTCCACATTTCACTTTGGGGGATCTTGGGTTAAGGGAATGGTAAGAAAAACTTTGGAGGGATCAAAGGATGGAGAAGTTTGAGTATTACTGTTAGGTGGTTTAAATGTAATTTATAGTTCACTATTATGAATAAATTTGACAAGACTACATTAAATATTTTTTACAAGTTTAATAGATTCTTAATGAATGCATAGTTGTCAAAACCAAAGGCTATTTTTTTCTTTCTTTTCGTTATGTGGAAACTATTTTGTGTTGATTTTTGCTCTAAATTTAAAATTTTTTAAAAAATTTCTTAACATTGGTCTCGGTTTCACTGCTGTATATTTGGTCATCATAAATTTATTATTCATAAAGTCTGACCTGGCATTTAAAACCCTTCATAGAGAGACTCTATCTTACCATTTCAGACTTTTTCCATATGATCATATTGCTTCCCTTCTTCACATACTGTGTTCCTGCCAAATGGGCCTACTTACTGTTCCTCAGACTCTGTGTTCTATCACACATTCTTCTCCCAAGTACAGGCAGGCAGGTTTCCAGCTAGGAATGCTCTCTCTCCTCTCCTTTGCCTTTAAGAATCCTCAGGTGCTACTTCCTGTAATGGTCCCCATCCTCCTCATTTTCTTTTTTTTTGTGTGCTTTCTCCGCTCTCATACAGTCTATATATGGAAGGAATGGACCTGTGCTAACTATCATTGATAGGACTTGAACCCAGGGGTTCCTGGTTTCAAGGCTAGCTCTCTATCATGCAGTGCCATCTGTCATTTTGAATTCATGTCATTCTGTCAAGTCAAATATCATATTTAATTGTCCTTATATATGTTTCCTTCTCCCTAGTAGAATGTAATATAAGTTCTTTGAGGATAAGAACTGGTTTTGGATTTATCTTTGTGTCACTAATACCTAGTTACAAGGTATTGAATATAGTAGGTATTTAATAAGTCGTTCTAACCAGTCAGAAATTTTCCTACCCTTTACCAAATTAGAAACCAAATTCTTCCTATTTTGAATTTCTGAAAAACGGAGATTGATATTTGTATATTTATTTAGCTTTTCAACTTTGCTTATTTACTTATTTTTACAGTTAATGAGTAAACTTAGCAATTGCAGGTGTGTGTGTGTGTGTGTGTGTGTGTGTGTATAATTTTCCATCCTGTTATTGAAATATCATTCTCCTTTCCTGACAAAGAGAAATTTATATGTACGTGTGTATGTATATATGTACATATACATATACATGCACACATATATTTGCTTTTGTGTTTAGATATTGAAATAAGTTCACAGATTTCACTTATATTTGCCAATATTTCTGATAAAAATTTTTATTTTCTCATAGTTAACAGCAAGGTCACTGCCATCTGTGCAATCTGATGAGCGACTACAGCCTCTTCTTAATCACCTCAGGTAATTTAAAAAAAAAATAGTCTCGTTGTGCTGATAAAAGAGATTTATTTAAAGTGGGTTAAAACCTTTTGACTTCACAAGTAATGGGGAGTCTCAAAAGACAACAAGCATTTATTAAACACTATGTGCCAGGCACTGTTCTAACTACTGGAGATACAAATACAAGCAAAAAGATAGTCCCTGCCCTCAAGGAGCTTATATTCTTATGGGGGGAAAGACATTATGCAAACGGGAGCTGAAGGAGGGAGGGGAAATGCGAAGAGAACCAGAAAGGGAACGAAGCTTGGCCAACCTAGATCTGTCCCCAAAATAAAGATGGAGCAGGGTGGGCTTGGTAGGAGAAGAGACCAGGGAGGCAGTGGGATGTTTCAGGGTGAGAAGACTTCTAGGCTGAGGGAAGGTCCAGGAAGTGAGAGGGGTAGCTGCATCATGATGACAAAGTCCATTTTTTTTCCTTTGCTGTCATCATTTGATTTTAAGTAAACTCTGTGCTTTTAATTCTTTAGTCTTTAATGTTACTCCTGATTTCCTAGCACTGTAGAATAGTCTTTAAATTTATTAAAGCCACAAAATTAGATGATCAATTTAAACTAAAATAGGTAGATAGAACTAGCCAAGGCTTGAGAAAGATTTAGGAGAGACACCAAATTTATCTCAGCCTCAAGACCCTCATAGACTTTAGAATAGATAAATTAGGACTTGATGACAGATACGCTGTCACTTTTTTTATAATGCTAATATTTAGGGGGACAGAACTAATACCCACCTTCATAGACTAAACACTTTTACTACATATAGCTTTTATGTTTTGGGAGGACATGATTTTACTTGAAGTATTTTTGAATCTTTCCTAATAAGGGGCCAAGGCATATAATGCATCTGCTATATTTTTGTGAAGGTTGTATGATTTGCAAATCATGCTGTCACACTTTTTTTTCTTCATAGCAATATAGTGGTTGTCAAATTTAGGTTGCTAATCCCACAGCACCAAGATCTCATCCAATTTTATGGTCCTAGTATACTGTTAATGCTTAGTTATTGTTAAATCTTGATGGATTTCCCCTTCCCCCACTTGGGTATGGTAATTGTCAACTGGAATTTAGATTAACTACTGACACTTCTCTTCAGGTCCTTGAAACTTGCACATACTGTACATTCATTTTGGGTTTCCATCCTCTGTGGAGTTCATTCACCACTGGTTGCTAAGCAACCGTGGCAAGATGCTACATGTAATATTCACCAACTGAAGTTGCTTTTATTATTATTATTAAACTAAATGTTTTTCCATTTTATTATTATGTCAGAAACTTCTGTGGGCAGGGTGGCAGGTGATGTGTATAGTTTGACATTTACAATACTACAAAGTATCCTTGTGATATGACTTTCAAACTCAGTGTGTCTTTTGACTGCCCCATATTTAAAAAATAAAAGTGTCACTTTTTTATTATTACTAGCATTCAGATCAGCTAAGACAAAAAACATTGCATTTGACTTCATAGAATCTATTGATAATCACATTAGGGATGTAATTTAAATAAATTATCTTCAAGGGTTAGACTTTATAGTAGGGTACTGCTGAGATCAGTATTTTGTCCAGGGTTATTTCACAACTCTAATGATCAGAGAGAGAGATGATGAATAGCATACTAATTAAACTTGCCAGTGAAACTAATTTGGGCAACATAAATACCAGTGAAAACTGAAGTAATAAAATACAGAGAATTTCTCCATTGTCCAAGTCACTTTTCAGTAATAAGTTAGACACTTAAGTAGTCCTAGAGTACCCTCATTATCTATGATATTTTCACCAGGTATATTATTTTGCAAACACTAAAATATGTGAATATTTTTCACATAAGTCTAACCTTCTGGTTCCATAAATTGGATTAAGTCCTTATCTTATTACTAGGGAACGACAGAATCCAGGGAGAAGCTGACTTGATTTCTTTGCCCTATAGAATGGAACTATTCAAGTAGATGTGATTTAATTTTATTCATAAATGAGGAGTCATGAAATAGTTACTTTTGTGTGCATGAATAGTTTCTATACATTAACTTGACAAGTTAAATAAGAAAAGTTTGCTTTTTTGTGTCTTGTGACCAATTTTTCCCTTTCTTCTGGCCAAGAAGCTAGTATAAAAAAAAGAGATAGAAGGCAATTGTATGGTGTTATGTGCATGTATATGCATCGATATGTGCATATATAAAATGATCCTAAATATGTGATTAAAGATTTAATTTAATAATAAAACTCTTCAAAACTTGCCCTTTTTTTTTGGACAGGCTATTAAAACACTAAGTATTCTTATTCAAAATTCAGCTACACAGAACTATGAATCAGAGTGTAGTGACTATTATGTGTTGCCAGAAGTGTGATTATAGGATCCAAAGAGCAAGAATTAGAACTGGAAGGAACCTTGGAAGCCCTTCATTTTACCCATGAAACCGAGGACCAAGATCAATCAGGTAGTAAGTTAGCAAAACTGGGATTTGAATCTGAGTCTGCTAGCTCCAAATCCAAATCTCTCCATAGTTCTCTGGGGGTTTCTCATATACATTTCTGTCCTCATTTTGTGGAGTGCTTATTCTTTATGGAAATGAGATGTTTACTTTTTTTGCATTTCTTAATTAGCTATTTCATTTAGTCATATGCAAGACTGATGTAGCAACTGGAAATCAAACATCATTTCCACTGTTTTGGAACCAAAATAAAATAGAACTTAGTGGAAAAAGAATGTAGCATGTAAATATAGTGCATACAGGTGTACCTTGCCAATGTCATTAATTAGATCCAGAAAAACATGTTTGGCAAAACAACCACAAATACCAACAACAACAACAACAACAACAACAAAAGTGCAGTGCAAAGTAACTGAAATGGAACTGAATGGAGCCAGAGCCTTTAGGGGATCCTGAGAGAAAGCCCTTTCTTTCAACTGTAATGCTGTTGGTGGTGGTGAGGGAGAGGTGGTGATGGTAGAAACTAGCCAGCTGTAACTCAGTTATAGGATACTGGAAGGTAGGGCCAACCTCATGAGTCCCCTAGATACATAATTTAGGAACCCCAAATGAGAGAGAACTTACCAGGAAAGAATGTAATGCCCTGACTCATTTTTTGTATCTACATAGTATGATGTGCATAAAACTAAAAATGCCGTCCTAGGAAACTTAGTCTAGCAAATTCTATGGAATCAGATTCTCTTTCTTGTTCTTGTATTAATCTTCACACTGATTCCCTGGCCACATATCCTCACGTGCCCCTTGAACTCTGGATCTTGGCGTTGATGCCTGTTTTTAGTCTTGACATCACTTCCACTTGTGTTCCTAGCTTTCCACTCCATATGCTTGACCATTGATTCTGGTTTGTCATTACCAGTCCAAGATTTCTGGCTCCTCTGTTAGTGGTAACTTTGCAATCCAGATCTTTTCTCAGTTCCTTACATGTGTGACTTCAGGCTCTGCTATTTCTGCCTTTGCACATGTTTTCCCCCCATACCTGGAAAAAGCTCTCTTCCCACTGCTGCCTCTAATAAGAATATATAACTTCCTTCCATGACAGGCATAAGTGCTTTCTCCTACAATAGTAGTTTCCTTTTTGTTTTGTGCCCTTCATACCCTTTGTCATTTAGTAAACATTTTGTGCCTCTTTTTTATAGGAAAGGAAGAAAATTCTAGAGTTTACTGTGCATGGACACATAAGAAACAAAATACATTAATTCATTTCAATAGGATAATATCACTATTTACCAAATATTCTGTTCTGCCTAGACAAGTTTCTTGTACTCCTGGTGATATATGTACTGTTGGAAACCCTACAAAAAGCCTAACCTGGTCCCATTTGCTGGCTTCCCTTTTCTCCCCATTGTTTTGTATGTGCATTGTGTTCATTTGTACATGTTATTTCTACCAATGGAATGTTAGAACCTTGAGGCACCTAGGACCTAGCACAGTGCCTGGCAGAAACAGATATTTAATAAATGCTTGTGGAATTGATTTGGAAGTGAGTTTTTTCCAACTTCAGCCTATGGCAGATCCTCCCATAAGTGGGTCCAAGAGAAACAGGAGAGGTATTGAGTAAATGGAGCAGAGGATGGGTGTCCTGAAGACATATCAATGTACGTATTTGAGATGTTATGATAAGCTTTGATTGTAATGCCTTATTCACCGTTAGGATATCATTTTGTGGGGTATAGCTTTACTTAAAGGTTACATCACACTCATTAGATTTTAATGTGTGATAAATGATAGCAGATATTCATTTTGACTTTATTTCAAATTAGTTAAAAATAATGAGATCTTCTTGAGTTCCTATCAGCGTGATTGCTTTTGTGAACTTATTTTTTTCTTAACTCAATGGGACACGTGATTAATATGTAGGGATAGATACTGGACTTGTGATTTAATTGGTATAGGGAACTTCTGGGAAACTCCCTCCACTGGATGTATAGATCCATCCATTACTTCTTTTGCAATTTGTAATCCTAAAGCTTGAGTACTGAGAAGTTAAATGACTTGCCCAGGGTCATCCATCCTAGTATGTATCAGAGGCAGGCCTTTAACCTAAGTCCTCCTGACTTCAAGACCAGCTGTCTATGTGTCATACCATGTAGTCCCCATAGTTAATATATATATAATTTTTTTCCTAGAGAAAACATTGCATGCAAATTTCAACAAAAAATGTTTTACCTATGTGATGCATTTCCAGAATATCCGCAATATTGATATTTAGAATATTTTCACTTTAAAAATTAACTCTCATTAAGTTTAAACCAGAAAATTTCTTGGGTATTCATTTGCTTGTTGAAATAAGCACGAAAGAATGCTGTGATATAGTGCAGTTTGGAGAAGGTGAGAACTCCAGTTAGTGGCACCTAAAACCTCATTAATGTGATCTTTATGTTCCTGTTATTTCTCAGGGCCTTTCTTCCTACTTATTTCCAGTTATTGTTAGTACTTTGAACTATTTCCTTTTCGATTTACAGTTCATGTAAATTTACTTAATTTCTGTGCTTATTGTGAAAGCTTTTCAGATTCCTATAATATATTACTACAATTAGGAAGATTGTATTCTTTTCCATTAGCAGTCATATACACATACATATACATTTATAAGAAATGATACAAACCTATTTAGGATCGCATATGTCAGTCACTAGTATTCCCTTTAAGAATCTATTGCTTGATGAGCCTGAGCAAGTCAATTAACCCTCCCAGTGCCTCTGGCAGCTCTTTAAGGTGACGAGTTACTGAACAGCTGCTGATCTGCTTTGGTATAGGGAGCTTCCTCATCAGGGAGTACCTAAAGCCAGTGAAATCACAGATCTATATCCTCATCTGATTCTTCTTACTAACCCCCTTGGCGCCTCCCCCCCCCCCCCAAAAAAAAAACCCACAAAAACTTGCAGAGCACTGTAATTGATACCCTAACATTTTAAAATTTAGAAGCATTGTGGTATAGAAGTAAGAGCATTGTACTTGGAGTCAGAAGATCTTTGAAGTAACTTTCTTGGAAAGCCTGAGTTTCTTCATTTATAAAAGGAGTATAATACTAGCATTAGTTACCTTACAGTACCATAATGAGGAAAGTGCTTACTTAGTAAGCTGTAAAGTATTGTATCAATAAGAAATATTTTTTGTTGTTATTAAGTTATAAAAGTAGTATTTCTCTTGGGGGACATACCATTAAAAAGGAGGAGACAGACTAAGTAAGCATGGACATTTGCAAATCCACAGAGATAATAAAAATAACACAAATCAGCTACAGATGCCTAATAAATTCTGAGTTGTTAAGAATACAGGAAGATTCTCTTGTTGGGCAGAGTCAAGGAGGATGAGAAGTTGGAGAAAAGTATTTTGGATTTAGTAATTAAGAGGTTTTACTAACCTTTGGGGAAAAAAATTCAGTAAACTGATGGATTCAGAAGCTAGATGACAAGGAAATAAGAAATGAATGGGCATCTAAGAGGTGAGTGCTGGAGTCAGAAGACCTGAATTTTAAATCTGGCTCTCCCACTTACTCTGTCCTTGGGCAAAGTCACTTATCCCTGCTTCCATTTGTAGAGTGAAAACCTTAGATTAAGTGGTTTCTAAGGTCCCTTCCAGCACAAAATCTCTGAATCCCTATTAATAGAAGAATGAAATGTGATCTTTTTTTCTTATACAAGTTTAGCATTAAATGGGAGGGGAGATGGGAAGCAATAGCTTTAGGGGATGGCAGGGCCAGTATTCTTGACTGTTTCTTATAGTGAAGATTGAACTAGAAACAGATTTTTCAAAATGCCTTTTGGCCCTGGGGTAGTCAATGAAGTTTATTTTTTTTTTGTTTTTTTTGGGGGGTGCTGAGGGGTATTTGTTCTTGGTCTTCTGTTAGTCTATTCAGGCCTTATAGAATACATGATGCAGCTAAAAGCTTAAATGTAAAAAGCTATTGGGAGTTATTTTAGTTATTCTAGACCTAGTAAGAGTACACTTAATGGACATTTAATGAGAACAGGGAGACTTTCACAAATGATATTATGCATTAGCCAATATCATTACACAGTTGAGGATCCAAGATCTCTCTGTGTTTACTATTTTTATTATAAAAAAAATTTGAATTTAAAACTATGTCTCAAAAGTCACCACACTGTGAATGCTCTGTGACCCAGTTATGCAATTATTAGGTATATGTGCCAAAGAAATCAAAGAAAAAAGCAAAAGATCTATTTGTAGAAAGATGTTATTTATAGCAATTCTTTCTGTTGTAGCAAAGAGCTAAAAAACAAAGAGAATGTCCGTCAGTTGGGGAATGGTTGAACAAATTATGGTATATGAGTGTAATGGAATATTACTGTAAGAAATGAGGAAAAGAGCAATTTCAAAGGTACTTGGAAAGACAGATACAAAGAATTGATTCAAGGTGAAGTGAGAAGAACCAACAGAACAATTTACACAGTAAAAAACAGCATTATAATGGAAAACACCTTGGGAAAGGTTAAGAACTCTGATCAATGTAATAACCATCCATGACTCCAGAGGTCTCAGTGATGAAGCATGCTCCCTACCTTCTGTAACCAGTGTACAAGGTGCAGAATTAGACGCATATTTTTAGACAATGCAAATGTAGGGATTTATTTTGCTTGATTGTTATGCTTCATTGTTAGAAGGATTGTGTTTTCCATTTTCTTAAAAATGGAAACTAGGGTTGGTGGGGGAGAGAGGAGAGCTAGGGAAATCATTGTGCCTGCCTCTGCCCCCCAAAGAAAGAAAAGTGTGTCATGGAAGTATTGTTGAAAACACACAAAAGAGAACAGAGAGAAGTTTGGAAAGAAACAAAGAGTAGCTTTGAAAGGAATTTGTTGAATATATGCTTTTTAGAAAAAGCCAGTTGTATGCAATTGAGATTTACATTTTCACATATAATCCTCCTTTTTCTGTTCTTCATATTAAGAGATGTTCTCTTTTTGGAATTTGGTAAATTAAGAATTTTTTTTTTAATGATAAGGGGGAAACTTTCACTTGTTAGTCAATTAATCGATTAGCATTTACTGATGCTATGTGATAGAGGCTGTTTTAAGTGCTAAGCATACAAATCAAGATAAAAATAGTCTTTGCTCTCAAGGAGCTTACATTCTGGTAGGTAGACAACATGAAATAAATAGGAACATACAAAGTATGTCCATGATAGATGGAAGGTGAGATTAGAGACAAGTACATTAATAGATTAAGAGGATTGGGAAAGGTTTCCTTCAGAAGGTGAGATTCAATCTAAGTCCTGAAGGAAGCCAGGAAACAAAGTGCTTTCTCAAAGAGTTTAGCCACAAAAGGGAAGCAAGATATAGGACATAACTAATGGACATAATGGTTTCAGGTGCGGGTTTTTAAAAGATAGACATAGATATTTTTGGAGGAAGCAGGAGAGGACCCAGTAGATAAGATGAGATTGAAGATAGTTTGGTAATGATAGTGGAGGAAATCTGTTAGAGAAAATGAGCAGGTATGAGATCAAGGGTACATATACAGGGGTTTTCTTATCAAGGAGAAGGACTAATGACTCTTCATCTGAAACTTGAGTAAAGGAGGGGATAGTGGGAGTATATGTCTGAATGGCCTCAGTTTTGTTAGTGGTATATGAAAGGAGGTATTAAACTGACCTCATAATTTGTTCAGTTATCCTTCCTACAGGGAAGTTTTAGTTGAGATGAGAATGTTTGGAATAGCCTCTGTGGAGAATGGAATAGCAAGCCGAGTAGGGAAGAATGTTGTGCTTGCCATACTTCAGTGAGTTGAGATGAGGTAATGAATTTATAGTAACAGCAGAGTTTTGTGGTTTTCCTCCAGGTCTGTTCAGCACAGTGTGTATAAGAGCAAATGAAGTAGATAGTGGAAGTAATGCAGGATCTGTGTTTGGCAAAGCATGATAGATGATAGGACAGGGAACAAGGGATTCTAGAGCAGAGTATAATGTAGAGTTGAGAGGTCAAGAAAAGGAAGGGAAGAGAGTGTATCCAGTGTAGGTGTAATGGCCTGGGAGAAACAGAAGGAGAGAATGAAGGTCATTGTGAGGAAGTAGAATAAAGTTAAGGGTTATAAAGCATAGGGAAAGATGAAATGATTTTTAAAAAATTATCATCAGATAAAGGAATTTCAGAACTCTTGAATGAGCAAATGGGTGAGTGTAATTGTAAGTGCATACAGGATCAAATAAATGTGTGACCATCTCTGTAAGTATAAGGTGGATTGGAGGAACAGGTTATGTGAATTGAGTAGATTGTGGAACTGGAAAGTTAGAATATTTAAGGGAATATCAATGTATATGTCAAAGTCCTCTAGTATGAGGGCAGAAGATGAGGAGGAGAAAGATTATGAATCAGGCACAGAACTCATTCAGGGAAAAGAGGAGAATATCCTAGTAGGGGAAGGGGATCTGTAGCAGCCACCATGATCTGTACTGGGTGATAGCATAGATCTCAGAGGAGAAGTGCTTGCTTAGAGCAAGTGGTATGTAGTTTGAGAGTGGCCAATGGGATCAGAGTATTCCAACTCCTCCATTGCAACCACTGAGAAAAAGGTTTTGAGAGACAGTGTAGCACATGCTGGGAAGAGGAGTGAGGGAAATGGTCTTACCACATGACCTCAATAAAGACCAGAATATGGAAGGAGCGAAAAAGGAAGGTTTAAGATGAAGGGAAGTTTTTTGAGGGAGGCCTCCAGTGCTAGGGATAGCTCTGAAGGGAAAGCAAAACATAAAGCTATTCTTCAATAAGTTTCCTCTCACGAATATATGAAGATTATGCAAGATTGCTTGATAGAAATGTCAGAGAAAACTTTGTTTAATGACTCTCTGATCATTAGTATCAAGTGGAGCATATAACAGGAAGAGGTAGGCTTGTCTGCATATTTGTCTCTGTCATGGAGGATATTCTGCAAAGAATTTTAAGTGGAAAAAAAAGATTTGCTGTAAATAGTAAAGCCCTCCACATGCTTCTGTTTGCAGAAGACAGTGAGGTGGCTAGATATCTTGGGGGATAGAATGCTGAACCCAGAGTCAGGAGGACCTAAGTTCAAATCTCAGACACTTACTGTGTTGCCTTAAGCAAATCATTTAACGTCTGCTTGCCTCAGTTTCCTCATCTGTAAAATAGGCATCATAATAGTACTTACCTCCTGAGGTGGTTGTGAAATAATATTTGTAAAGCCCTTTGCGAACTTTAAAACGTTATACAAATGCTAGTGATGGTGATGTTGATGATGATGTTGGTGATGACAGTGATGACGATGATGACATAGACTTTGATTGCATTAAGCCCTAGAATACTATGGAAACTTTCCAGAGGAAATGCACAGCTACTCAAGTCAACAAATATCTATTTAAAATGCCTACTATATGCAAGATACCATGTTGGGCCTGGGCATAGCTGGTACAAAGACAAAAAAAGAGACGCTGCTTGCCTTCAAGCTTATGCTCAGGAAAAACCAGGTTGGTGAAGACTGCCTGTTGTTCATTATACAGTATGCAGTTGGATTTTGTTCATAAGATTTTTGTTTTTTTATTTTTTAAATAATTTTCTTATTTTTATTTTTTTGCTTTTTGGAGGGGAGAAGGTAGGGCAATTGAGGTAAGTGACTTGCCCAAGGTCACACTGCTAGTTTTCTGTTAAGTGTCTGAGGCTGAATTTGAATTCAGGTCTTCCTGACTCGAGGGCCAGTGCTCTATTCACTGTGCCACCTAGCTGCCCCCATAAGATTTTTCGAAGGAACCTTAGAAGTGATCTAGTCTAATGCCTTCATTTTTTATAGATGAGGAAATTGAGCCCCAGAGAAGTTATGTGATTTTCCCAGTGTCACATACAGGTGAGTGGCAGAGTTGAGATTTGAGCCCCACTGCTCTGACTTCAAGTCTGGTACTCATTCCACTGCATGATGCTTCCACTCTTAGATTGGCACTGTAAGTAGACAGTAGGCAAATTCAAGAGCTGTTAGAAGGGAAAGAATATCTTGAATTTTAATTGTTGTATGGCAGGTTAGACCAAAGAGGATAAGACAAAGTAGATGAGATAAGATAATCTGATTGGAGATGGTTATTGTGAGAGAGTCACCTGAAAGTCAGGAGAGTAAGGGCAAATGATGATGGGTTTGCTGTAGCAATTTGATGCTGGTGCTTGCTCAAGGCCAAGTACTCTGCTCTTTGTCAGTCATTCTGGAGCTTACTGGGTATTTTCCTGTATTAATCTGCTGACTGCTAGGTGATTTTCTTCCTGTCCTAAATTTTCCTTCCCTCTCTATTAGTCTTCCTTACTGTGATACTTTCATTTTGGAGAGATTATCTGCTACTCATAGTAATAATGTCTACAGTATAAATTTGTTTTTCTCAATATCAGATACACAAAGACATATCAGGAATGTAGAAAGTCCAGTGTGATAAATAGATGTATTTGTTAGAGGCTGTCCATAACCATGAAAATTATACTTGAAAGGAATGGTTAAGTGTTGACATTTTAGAGGAAAAGATGGAGATGTTTCTAAGTTCATTAAAATTCATTGTATTTCAGAAGTTCTTCACCTTGGTCCCAGAAACTTGGGTTGTTTTTTGTTTGTTTGTTTTGGAGAGGGGAAGGCAAAGTAATTTTGGGTTAAGTGACTTGCCCAAGGTCACACAGCTAGCAAGTGTATCAAGTGTCTGAGGTTGGATTTGAACTCAGGTCTTCCTGACTCCAGAGCCAGTGCTCTATTCACTGCGCCACCTAGCTGCCCCCACATGAACTTGTTTTAAAAATTATTTTGATAACTGTATTTTGATGTAATTGATTTCATTTGCAATCCAATGCATTTTGATTTATGTATTTTAAAAACTCACTTTTGAGAAGACATTTCACCAGATTGACAATGGGCTCCATGTCACACACAAAAAGTTAAGAACCCTTGGATTAATGGAATATCTGAAGAATCAAAATAAAAAGAAATATTCATTGTTTAGGGATGAAAGAATGACCATCCCTAAATAATTAGAAATAGCAAACATACAGAATACATATTGTTGTTGTTGTTCAGTCATTCAATTGTGTCCAGCTCTTTGTGGCCCCCTTTTTGGAGTTTTCTTGGTAAAGATACTAAAGTGCTTTGTCATTTCCTTCTCCAGACAGAGTATATTACTTGAAATGAAAATGCATGAAACTGGTAGATGATCCCAAATCTCCTGATTTTATTAGTTATATGCACCTCAGGGGTTATACAATCCTTGCTCGATTATGTGCCTGATTCAGGTGGTTATACCACACTGTGTCTGATGGTAGTCCACTGTGGTGCTGTTGTGTTTTTCTAAATTAATACACTTTACAGTTGCTGAAAAAAGAACTTCCGTTTGATTGAAAACAGAAGCATTGATTGAGTTCTCATTGGGATCACAGCAGGGAAAATCACTGGGGCTAATGCAGGTTGGATGCCGTTTACTAGGGATTTAACAGCAAAAAGAAACTTATTTCCATTACAGTAGTGACAGCTGTAGAGCGCATTTTTGTGTGATATCTTTCACAGCAGTAAATGATATATTGTAATGCCAGCTTCCTTGACTTCTAGCACACCCAACCTGCAGGAATTGGACTTTCAAAAAGTCTGCATGGCATCATTGTGAAAAAAATGTATTCCCTCCCTCTCCCCTCAAAGCAAGACTGAGAAAATGCATTAGATTGAATGGGATACATTGTGCGTTCGTGCGTGTGTGTGTGTGTGTGTGTGTGTGTGCATGTGTAAAAGAAAAAAATGCTATACTTTGGTATATTTTTTACTTCGAAAGTGAGTAAAATTGTGCTTGCAGCCAAGGGTGTGTGGTTAATATACAGTCATTTGTTTCCTTCTCCTGGCAATTGTTTTTCCATTAGTGCTACTTTCACCCAGCTGTATATGATGTGGTTATGGAGGAACATGCCTTGTATTTTATAGGCTGGTATAGGAAATTGCAGTTCATTTGGAAAGCACTATCAGTCTACTTTTTTAAGTGGTGCAAAATAAAGTGTATTTTCTTGATGCAATTTCTCTTATCTCTTCTCATACCCCTCCCCCAATTTGTTGGTGACACTTCTCTCTTCCTGTCTCTGTGTTTATTCCAATCCTGGAGTTTTCCGGGAAAACACTTGGGTAAGTTATCTAAAGTTTTTCAGGCATAAGGGTCCCAGGAAAAGGATTCTCAGGGAAAAAAGGTAATGTTATATGCATTCTTTTCAATAATATGTGTCCCATTGTATTTGTTCTTCCATACAAATATGCAAGAACTAAAGACTAATAGAGTGCCAGGCCTGGAGTCAGAAAAATTCATCTTCCTGAGTTCAAATCTGATGTCAAGACACTTGCTAGCTGTGTGACCCTGGGCTAGTCCCTTAACCTGGTTTCCCAGTTTCCTCATCTGTAAAATGAGTTGGAGAAGAAAATCGCAAATTACTCCAGCCTCTGCCAAGAAAACCCCAAATGGAGTCATGAAGAGATGCATATGACTGAAAAAAAGACTGAACAACAACAACTAAGGTTTGAAAAACACAGGTTTGCAAAATACTTTATATACATTATCCCATTTGATGTAATACATTTTCTCAGTCTCAATTTTATAGCTTATTTAGAGGGAAAGGAAATCTTAATGGAATTAAGAGTAATTCTGAGGGAGCTGTCAACACTATACTCCTTGTTCTTTAGGAGAGGGCAGCTTTCCAGTTTGCCTCAGGTTCCTGTTGTAATCAGCATGTAATCACCATGTCTTCCCCTCTCCCCTGAGATTGGGCACTGAAAGAATCTAAGAAAGAAAGGGTTTTGCAGTTTGGTATGACCAGAAAACGAAATTTTGTGATAGAAATCTTTTCAAAGCTTCATGCACCCAATTTCACCTGGATCCTTTTGCTTTCCCCATGGAGACGCTTATGGAATACTTGATTGCATCTGAGCCAATCAGAACTCCATGGAGCATTATTCATAGTTTAGTAGCAGCAGTTTTAAGGTCTTCACTGCAGGGCAAAAATTTTTAGCAAGGGCCCCTGATTGTGCTTTGTTAATAGAAGTCAAAACACTTTTGTATCAAACAGTAACCTCCTTCTTTAGAGGACCTCCAATGCAGTGTGTTCTGCTTAATCAGTATTATCATTAAGCCTGGCAGAGATTCAGCTTTATCTGCTCTCTGGTCATTTTCATGTCATGCTACCTCCTTTCACCTGCAGCCTTGGACTCATCACTCTAGCCTCTACCCTGGGGCACCGTGCACCTGGTTGGTACATTGGTTCATAATATCTGTCCTGACCCAACCCCATTATGCTTTCTTCTCCTCATCTTCATAGCTTGTTGATATGTGACCTCTCCCCCAGCTCCTTTACTAGCTTAGGAATCATTAATGAAATCAACACTGTCATTCCTGGAATGGTGTCTATCAATCAATTGTTAGGTGATTCGTCTCAGCATACAGACAACTTTCGAAATGATTTCACCCGTCATTGGCTCTTATTGTCCTATTTGTGATGTTTATTAGAATGTAAGCTTCTTGAGGGCGAGGACTGTTTTGCTTTTTGTGTTTGTATAGCACAGTACCTGGCAAATAGTAAACACTTAAAGGCTCCCATTCATTTTTTTCAACCATCCACCCATCCATCCATCTATCCATTTGTCCATCCATCCCTTCATCCATCCATTCATCCTTGAAAGTAGAAAGAATAACAGATCGTCTCTTCATTACCTTTAGCATCATATGAACATTTAAAAGAATGAATAACTCCTTCTTCCCTTCTCCCCTTCTCCCATCCCATAAGAGATTCACCAAAAGACATCCAACTGCTATAGTGGATTGAATGCTGAGTGTGGAGTCAGGAAAATCTGAGTTTCAATTGGGCCTCAGACACTTTCCAGTTGTGTAACCTTGGCTAAATCACTTAACCTCTGTCTCGGTTTATTAAACTTTGAAATGAGGATAATAATAGCATCTGCCTCCTAGGGTTGTTGTGATATAATATTTGTAAAGCACTTAGCACAGTGCCTGGAACATAGTAACTGGTGGCGTATTATTGCTAGTTATTATCTCTTTATAATAGTAATAACACTCCTACTGTCCCTCCCTAAAAATCAAAATTAAAAAAAAATTCCAATAAAATCCTCGTCATTAGATTACTTATGACATGATGTAATCATTTTAAATTCTGTCACTTTATGATGAAATAATATATATTCATAAGTGTTCATGTAGTAGTACCGCTTCTATGTGTGTTAGCCCCAGTAGAATGTAAGTTCCTTGAGGACATACGCTTTGTAGCCTTTGTAGCCCCCAGGACCCAGTCTAGTACCTTGAAATCAATTGATAAGCATTTATTAACATTTTATATAAACATTTACGCAGGGTAGGTGTTTAGTAAATGCCTGTAGAATCAAAATAAATTGAATTCTGTTCTTCCCATCTATCTAACAGCCTATTCATTAACAGATGAGATACACTACTTCAATTTGACTCTCAAAGATTTTTGTGAGTTTTATCCTTCCCAACAGGCAGATTTCAATGCCAGCAATTACCTTAGTTCAGTTTGTTTCTGTTTTGCTCAAAACCTTCTGGCCTAGTGAGGGAATGCTAAGTCTTAGGATACAAATAGGTCAAGGTTACATCTTTATGTAATATTTTTGGGAAGAATTTTTTAAAGTACTATTAAAGACAGTTAAACACCTAGCATATGCTATGCACTGGACACACAGAAATGAAACAATAGAAATCTGGAAAAAGAACCTAGAATCATTTAAAAAAAAAATTAAAGAATACCACATTTAAGCCTAAATAAAGAATGAGATTGGTGTCTGTGTTATGCAGAGATATGGAAATAGTTATGCAAATACATTGGGAAGGGAACTGTGGCTGTCTCCCTAGCTGTCTGGATGTCAGTGTTTGCAATCCTTGACTGGGGGGGAGGGAAGGGACTGGAAATCCCTGTCCTTGTCAGTAGTTGTAAAAGTGGACAATGATTAGAGAAGTAATCAACCTTGCCAAGTTAAGTTTCATTTTCTTGGTTTACGAGTTATGTTTGATGACAGTCATGTGTGGTGGTAGTAAGAGTTGTTAGTACAATGACTAAGTTTGTCCTCTGCTAAACGTCAATAGCTCGGCATGAGTGGATTTTTTTTAAAACCTGATTATCACGCTGTGAGACCCTTCTACTTTTATTTTCAGCTCTTGGTTTCTGTCTTCCTGTTGAGTACTTAAGTGCTTGTATTGATGTTCCTGGTGGATTGAATGGGACTCAAATTCCTGTCATTTCTACTGAAGTTAAGTCTAGGTACTCCTCTGAGGGATGGGGGAAGGAATAAGTGTTCATATAGTATTGATCATGTGCCCAGCACTGCGCTAAATGCTTTACACATATTATCCCATTTGATCCTCACAACCTTGGGAGGTAGGTGCTGTTATTATCCTCATTTTACAGTTGAGGAAACTGAGGTAGACCAAATTTAAGTGACTTTCCCAAAGGCAAATAGCTAGTAAGTGTATGAAGTCAAATTCAGACTCCTGTCTCCCTGACTCCAGGACCAGGATTCCACCCACTGTGCCATTAGTTGCCTTTCACTTGCTGTTTTCAACTCTTTTCAAACTCTTTATTGTGTTCCTTGTGTTTCAATTCATGTACTTCCAGTTTATCTTTCCTATGTTCACTTGAGGCTCAAAATCAGAAGTCTGTCATAGTGTTTTCAGAAAATTCTGGTATAGCACAGAAAGCAGAATTAATTTTGGCGTCTTGTCTCAGCTTATTTTTCTCCGAAACCAATTTGACTTAATTAGATTTTAAACTAGGATGATCTTGAAATTTGGTATGGGTATGCTTTTTTGATATTTTAAAAAAATTTTCCTTTTTTTAACCTATTCCACTTTTTAAATAACCAAAATTTTGTTAGCATTGCAAATTTGTATTAAGAGAGATTTTTGTTTTCTCAGGAAAAACTTTTCCTTTTCAGCTAGCAACCTTTTACTCCTTGCTATATAATAAACAGCAAACAATGAGGAAATAAACCTATAAAAAAATAAGATAAGTCCTGTATCTCAGATGGGCCTTGTCTGGAAGTATTGAATTCTCTTTGGCAGGCATAGGGATGTGATACTTAGAACTGGAAGGAAACTCAAAGATTACCTACCTCAGTCCCAAGGTTCAGAGAAGTAAAATGACTTTTTGAAGGATAGTCAGGCAGTAACTAAAATAGAATTTGAACCCATGATACTGACTCCCTATCCAGTGGCCTGTCTCTAATCACCTTGAACTGGATAACCACTTGTCAGGGATATTACAGAATGAGTTTATCATTCCTTCTCACTTTAAGATTTTGTTTGACTGAATTAAAAAAAAACCCCTATATAGCAGTGTATTACAAATGGTACAGTAATAATAATGATTTATAGTTGTTTTAAGGGTCATTTAGGCTGATACTCCAGTTGAATTCTGGCTTGGATACCTTGTCTTGCTATGGAAGTAACCTGGGCTTTTGGAAGATGATGCCAGTCTCTTGAAGGTCTATCAGGCTGGAAAGTCTTCCAACAGTCCCTTTGATAGATACCATGTCTAGCTTCTGAGGACCAACTCAACTAAGTTCTGACAATGTAGTGTCCAGAAGATTTGTCTCCAGGTGATGCTTGAGTTGTTTTTACTGAAGGAATTAACCACAATTAAGGAAAGTACTGTAGTTTAGTATTGAAGTTCTGTAGGACAGATCCCTTTTTTAATTTAAAAAAAAAAAAAAAAAAAAGACTAATTTAGCCAAAATAGCAATTTTCATTACAGCTACAAAGAATTTGATGGTCAACTGCCAGATTCTGTTTTCTCATTAAATAATGTTATATGTACAATCCTATTTCAAGAAATATGGCAGGGTACCACATTTCTTATAACTGAAGACCTGGCTATAGTTTATAGAGAGAGATACAATTTAAAAGTTCATATTTTTGTGTTTTTTTGTTTTTTTTTCTTCCTAACAAGCTTAAATTCAAACCCACTTATCCATTTTCCTCTCTCTTCCTTCCTGGCATGTTGCCTACTCTTGCCATTTAGGTTACACACCTATTCATACATTCTGATTTAGGTGTGCTATCACTTGAACCTGTCTAGCCTCCTGGCCTTACCAGTTCTTCCTTTCCATCTTTTAACTATAGGGCCTCTAGGCTATAATCACCTTTTTCCCCTTCCTAATTAAAATTTTATTTCAGATCTGCAAAATCTGTCTCTCTCCTTACTTCCTCACCCTTCCATCTCCCCCCACCCAAATTGAGAAAACAAGAAAAACACAGCCTTTTTTACAAACATATTTAATCATACAAAACATTCTCCCACATTGGCCATGTCCAAAAAAATAATGTTTCAATCTATGCTGTGAGTCTTATCTCATCTATTTCAGGAAGTGGGTAGCTTGAGTCTTTTGGAATTGTGGTTGGTCTTTGTGTTGACCAGTGTTCCTAAGTCTTTTAAAAAGAGTTGTCTTTAAAATGCTGTTATTATATAAATTGGTTTTCCTGGTTCTGCTCAATTCATTTTGAATCAGTTCCCAAAAATCTTCCCAGGTGTCTCTGAAACCATTCCCACCATCACTTCTTATAGTATAAAAGTATTCTATCACATTCGTATACCATGACTTGTTCAGCCATTCCTCATTTATGGGTACTCCCTCAATTTTGGTTACCACAAAAGAGCTGATATTTATATTTTTGTATGTATAGATTATTTTCCTATTTCTTTAATCTCTTTGCAGCATATACTTAGTAATAGTATTACTGGGTCAATGAACATGCATATGCTTTTTTGGGTATAATTCCAAATTACTTTCCAGGATGACTAGACCACTTTACAGCTTCCATCAATAGTGTATTAATTTATATTTTTTCCCATAGCTCTTCCAGTGTTTGTCATTTTTCTTTTTTTTGTTGTTGTTGACTTTGACAATCTGATAGGTGTGATATGAACCTTCAGTGTTGTTTTAATTTGTATTTCTCAGGCTCTAGCCATTTTAACTGTTCTTTTCCATTATTCTTTCTCTTCCCTATAAAATATAACTAATAATTAAAAAAAAAAAGACAAAACAATTCTATCTTCTGTAAACCCTAACATTTTAAAAGTATGGCACAGGCTCTGGAGCTACTTTCTCAACCCTCACGTGAACTGGCAGGTTGAGTCCTCAGAAGGTACTTGCTACATCTCCCCTCATAATTCTTGGGAACCCATAGGGGTTGGCGGACATGTTCTTAATGTTACAACTCATGAGCTCATGCCAGTGTCTTTTGATGTCAGTTGGTCAGACTGACTTAATTAGCTTTTAGAAGGGTTATTTACTGAGATGATTATAATAACAGTTGATATAAAAGTCTCTGGTACACTTCCTGTCCAGGACATATGACTTCCAGGAGAAAGAGGATGAGCTTAGAGAGCACATTTTACAAAGGGACAGTGCAGAGCTCCTTGAAATTATTTTTATCCCTTCATGAAGTTCTCCTTAGGAACAGTATGTGTAGCTTCTTCCTTGGATCTTTGTGGAGTCTGTAAATCACTTTTTCATCAGTGTCTTTTATTTGTCCTCAGTTCCTAATGTGCAGGCATTTCTGCTAATTGTCACAGATATTGCTGAGATGCTGAAAAGAAGTCTAAATCCTCCAACCTTGCAAAGTTCATTAGGTTCTGGAGTGGGGAGAAGATGGAGACTAATCCACCCACCCACACAAGGAATTCTTTTTCTGGGGCTTAAGCAGAACAACTCTTATCTCTGCTGCCAAGACACTCTAATGCTTCCTTTTTTTAGTTCTTCCATTCTGTCCTGTACATCAGAAGTGTCAGACTTTTGGCCAGCAAAACTCCCAAGTACAGAACCAAATTAAAATGTGATTGGGAAATGTTTAACAAAATAAAGAAAATACAATACAGCATAGATAATGTTAATTTGTGTTCTTTAAATTCAGTATGCAGCCTGAAGAGATCTTTTTCTTTTTTTTTTTTTTAATTTTATTATAGTTTGCATCATTCATTTCCACAAGATTTTGAGTTACATATTTTCTCCCCCT
>CM053586.1:153438014-153470069 GCA_028646515.1 Pseudochirops corinnae | reverse complement strand
TATTCTTATTCTTACTCATGGTTGTTCAGACCGTGATTTGATTTTTTTTTTTTTTAAATCTCTGTGGGGCTCTGCTTCCAGAAGGGAAAGCTCTGTCCCAAATCGCTGGGGTCCTCCCGGCTGCGTAGACTTCCGGCTGACTGGATAATGAAAACTCCAGGACCGAGGTCCAAGACGAGGATCCGGATCCAGGCCGCTCAACGCGAGAGCACTGGTCTAAAAACAATCGCTCAGTCCCCCTGCTTTTTGCAGGCCGAGGGCAGGAAGCTACAACGCGGAGGCGGGTGCAAAACCTCCGCCTTTCGCTTTTCCACTCTGGAGACCTTTCGCCGGGACGCTTATCTCCCTCTTTCACAATCCCCCCTCCTCGCAGCTGGTGCTAATCCCGTTCGCTCACCTGAGAGCTTTCTCTGCACCTCCCTCCTGGTCGCCCCCGGGGCACAGCCACGGCTTCAGGCCAGGCTGGTTTCTGTTCGCAGTGCTGATATGGTTCCTCGTAGCCGAGCTGACTTTAGTGGGAAGTATCTTTGTGTGCGATTTGAAGTTCTAGGTTGGTCCAGAGTCCTATTCCATGGGTATTTTGGGGTGGCTATGTGAGAGCTGCCGAGATCTTTTTCTAAATACCACCCTCCCCAGATTCTGTGGCACACTCTCTCACTAGTATATACAGATTCCAGGGGAAAGTGGGCTCAAGCTTAGAGAGCTCTACTATGTTTGGTCATGCTATTTTCTCATCTTAGAATGTCTTCTTTCACCTCATTGTCGACCTTTAAAAATCATACCTGTCTTTGTTCTATTTAACCAGAAGTGAGCATTCCCCACTTCTCACCCTTAACCCAAACTCCCATAGTCCTCTCTCTTTCTTTCTAGTGACATTTATTCACATTCTAACTTATACTGTTTCTTAAATATATATTAGGTACCTACTATGTCTTATGCTATGGGGAGATAGAACTATAAATAAGGCAATGTCCTTTCCCTCAAGGAACATAGGGTATAATGTTATTTGTGTGCATATCTTATCACCTTTCCTATTTCGTTTTTAAGTTCCTTGAGGAAACAAGTCATGGCTTCTTGTCTTTTTAGAGTGTCTTGCACTTGGTAGAGGCTCACTAGAAGTTTATTGCTTGAATGATCAAAAAGGAACTACCTGACAAAGGCATCATTCTTTACTAGAATTTTATATAACCCAGATGAGCAAAAACCCATTACTATGGGTCATCTACTGGGACCTGGAAATATTCTTGTTGTAATCCTATTCTTAAGGATAGGATTCTTTCTGTATTTTATGCATTTATATAGTCCTGTCTGTGTAGTGAACATGCTTATTTGTCTGTATAGCACAGTAATTGTTTCATTTCTATAAGAAATATGCTGTGTCATTTTACAGTTCAGGATCTTTTGCTAGTACTGTAATGTAATTGAATGCTCATTGAACCACAGCTCAATTATTTTTTAGCATTTTTCTGATTTTTTGGTGGCTTCTGCAAATCATCCAGCTTTTCACACATTTACTGCCTTTCATCTGAGAATTCCTGAAGGGGGAAAAAAGGTTAGTTAAGGTTGGAGATATTTCAGATTAGTAACTATCAATACCCATTTTTATGGAAAAAGAAACTGAGGCACTATAAGATATTCCCTTCATAACTGTGATAAGGTATTGAGTAAAATGAAAATTGATTCTAAAATTTTGGTTTTCAAATTCTTCTCATCAGGAAACTGAATATGAGAGGTTTCCAGTACTGGTTTACTTTAATGCTATTAGGAGCACTTCAGTAGTTTTTCTTTCTTTTAAAAATTGTTAACGTTATATATTTTAAATAATGGCAGTGGTGGTAAAGCCAACTTTACATTTTGGTAATGAATAGGATATGAAGGGCCACATGCATTCACATTGAGTTACATATATATCCCACTTAAAAAAATAAGAGTTCTTTATATTTCTGGCATAGGGACAATTTAAGTGGAAATGAATAGTCTCTCCTCCCCCTCACCCCAAGTTATAATTGACAGGTGTTTTTTAATTGGACTTGTTGGAGTTAATAGATATATCATGAAGTAATTAAGAATTGTATTTTCTGCAGAAAAGGATCCTTGATAGTATGCTTCCATAAAACTAACATTAGCAGGTTTCTCAGTGACAACCAAAAATTTGCATACTTTCATTCATTGAGTAGATCTATAATTTTATTGTGAAGATATTTTAATAAGAACGTATTTTGACAGCTTATTAGCCTGGCAGCTGCATTCATTTGGAGGTAACATGATATAAAGCAGACACCAAGGTTTGCTAGAAAAGTGTCTCTGTTTTTCTAGATAATGGTTATGAATCTCTTTTAGCAACTTCCCTTGGCACTACTGGGTAAAAGCCAAATGTCCAATTTCATTGGCTAATGGGAACTTCTTTGAAAGCTTGCTATCCTTTTGTGATGGTCCCGTTTGTTCCTTTTCTTCAGCATTTCTTCATTTCCTGCTCTTTGAACATCTTGGAGTTACGAGAAAATGCACCTTATTTTTATTGGTACAGATGGGTAATCATAGAATATTAGAGCAAGTATGGAACTTAGGGATTATCTATTTCAGGCATTTTCCTGTTTTATAGATAAAGACATTTTTGCTCTTGGGGTTTAAGTGATTTATCCAAGGTCTGCTGCTGAGTGACTGGAGTTAGGATTTGTACTCAGATCTCCTGCCTCCCAGCCTCCTGCTTTGTGTGTTTTAAGTATTTTCAAGAATTGATAGCCTTAACTTAAGTTATCCTGATTGATTTGTAGATGTGAATGCAAGCCTTTATCATCCGTGTTTTACTAGATGGATTTCCTCTTGTAAAATATGTGTTCAGTAATATAATGGGATTTTAGGACTTGGAGGGAGCTCCAGAGATTATGAGCTCATATGATTTAGAACTTTGAGATCTAGTTCAATACCTTCATTTTACAAATAAGGAAACCTAAAGTAAGAGAGTAAAATGTTCCAAGATCATACAGTTATGAGCAGAGATAGAGTTCAGACACCACTTCTAGTAAGACATTCTCAGGTTACAATGTTGGGCAGAGTCAGAAGATGAAATTTAATATGTATAAATGTAAAGTCTTACACTTGGGTTTAAAAAAATCAGTTTCATTGGTACAAGGAATAGGAGGTGTGGTTAAGATATCAGTTTGTATGAAAAAGATGGGTAGTGGAGATGGCAAAAACCATTATGAATCATCAGTGCCAAACTGCAGCCAGAGCAGTTAATGTGATCTCCATGAAGAGAAACATTGAGTTCAGAATTAGAGTGGTGATAGTCCCACATCCTTCACTGGGACCCTGTGACCTTATTAAAAAATGAAAACCCACCAGAATGCTCACAGATCACTTCTTTGCCAGACAATTGTGCTTTGACATATAATTTCACTGTCTAAACTCTGTTCTCTATTTTTGAGTTAAAATATAAGAAGTAGATAGTATTTTTTTCACATTTTTCTTAATAAAAGAAGTCTAGAAATTTACACTGTTTTTTATTACCTGTTTGCAATTTTAAATTTTATATGGTACTCATTTCTACATTTTTTCATTGCTTTTCTCTGTAGTTCTATTCTAATTTTTTAAAGGAATGTGAATTCCCAAAGAGAAACTAAAAAGCACGAAACCTATCCTAGGAGTAGTAGGAATATTACTTGATGGTTTCTTATGTAATTTACTTTTTGTCCAGTTACAGTGTACCTTTTTAAGACTAGCACATTACTGACTTGAGGTCATGTAGCTTTTCTTCTTACCATATACACATGCTTCACATGTTGATTTTCTGTCATATAGCACTGTTAGGAAAGGTTTTGTCTCTCACTGTCTTCCTAAAGCCAAATGCCATTGTTTCTTTAAGATTTTTTTTTTCCTTTCAAGTTATTTTATTTGATTTGACAGCCATGGGTAACATGTGAGACATTAAAAGTTCTGGGAGAAGGTATGGCTTTGTAACTTTGGACAAGTCATTTTTCTTTTCAACTCAGTTTATTCATTTGTAAAACAAAGATAATAGTTGATTCTCCTTTAAATCAATTGTAATTTTTTTTAAACTGTAAAAAGAACAATTAAAATAATATAATATTAATTTTGAGTTGTCTGCCTTGTTTTCTGTCTTTGGAGATTATTTGTGGATAGTCTAGAGTTGTTCCATGCTGTTTAAGAAAAGTACCACCCATTAGGGTTATTGATTTGATTCTTCTGTGCCACAGGCAGAGATCAAGGACCTTGATTTAGTTGTGGTAATTATCTGCCATTTTTGATGACCCTTGCTAGTAAATGGAACTATAATTGAGACACTAAGGTAAATGGTACTTTGAAGGATGAGTCTTCCTGATATCAGGCCTGATACTCTATCCGCTGTACCACCTAGCTGCTCTTAGATAAATAAATAAGTATAGTGAGGCAAAGCAGATTCACACATATGCTATCTCTGAAAATCTGACTCATTTTGTACCTGTACCTCATTCTGTCACCTCTCTACCAAGAAGTAGGAACTACTTTTCAATATTAGTCTTCTGGAGTCAAGATTGGTCATTGCTTTCATTAGAATTCTTTAGTTTTTTCCAAAGTTTTTGTCCTGTACAGTGTTGCAATGAGCCCATGAATTGTTCTGATTCTACTCACTTCACTCTGTATCAGTTCATAAAATTTTCCTGGATTTTTCGCAATCCAACCATTTTGCATTTATTATAATCCAGTTTGTTCAGCCATTCCCAACTGATGAGTATCAATTTTGTTTCTCATGATTTTCAGTGAGAAAAATTGCATTATGAGCATTTTTGTACATTTGAGTCCTTTACCTCCTAAATCACTTTAATTACTTTAGGGTATAAGTTTCGTAATGATAGTACTATGTTAAAGGGTATGTGCTGTTTATAAGTTTGTGAATTAATTATCATTATTAATGCTGAAGTTTCTATGTGAAATATCATATAAGTTTGAATTTAACCTTTACAGAAGTTTAAATTTTCAGTTGAAGCATCCTACATAGTGTAGATAAAATATTGATATTTTCATGTGTGTTCTTTTACCCTAGTCATTCCTACATTGGTCAAGATTACAATGCACAAGGAAATATGGGAAAAATTTCGCTGGATCAACTTGATTCTGTGAGTACCACGTCCTTTAGAATCTAAGTTGTTTTTCATGTAAATCAACCAATAAGCATTTGCTAAGTGTTTACCATGTACTAGGCACTGTGCTAAATTCTGGAAATATAGAAAATGTTCAGGCATTCTTTAACAAAAGGATTAGTTTTTATAAGAACATATTTAGAATAATTTATCAGAAAGAAAAGCTTTTTCTGAAAGTGTTCAAGATGATTAAATTTCTTATACCTAGTAGTCTTTTTTCCCTTAAAGGAAAGAACTGTTTTCAATCAGAATTTAATCATATGAGAAGGAGGAGTGGAGATCTAGTTTTAGAGTTAGGAAGACTACTATTCAAGTTCCAATCTTTGACACATCTCTTTGTGACCCTGTGTATGTCCCTTTAACTCTGAGTGCCTGAATAAGATTATAGATTGCCAAAACAGTTGTTGGTCTGCATTGGGAGTAGGAGTTTCCTTGCTAGAATCTCCTGTACTGATGAAATCACAGATCTGAACCAAAAAATTAAAAAGAGCAATTTAAGTAGTCTTCCTTAAGTGACATTTCCTTAAGATATGGCAGATAAATGGTATTCATATTTTGAAACAAAGATTTCATAAATTTGGATGAGGAAATTAAAATTTCCATAATCATAGACATGTATCCTTGGAATTCCACTATAGTAATGGAGAATACATTTTCATCAAAATACTACATAGTTCTATAGACACATAGACTATTTCTTAGAGTTACAGAGCTGGAAGAGACCTCAGAAACTCAGTGCATCTCATACCTGAGGAAGCAAGGTTGCCTGGTAGAATGAATGAGTTTGTTAAGAATCTTCCAGGATATCTGCTATTCCTAGACAGCAGTACATTCATCAACCTTGAATTATTCCCTTATCCCTACCCTTACCACCCAAAAAAGAAAGAAAAAAGAGCTAGAAAGAATCTCAGTAATAGAGTGATTAATTAATAAACAAATATACTGGGACTTATCCTGTCACATATACTAATTAAAAATATACTGAGTTTTAAGTAATAAGGAAGTTAAATTGATTCATAACGAGGTGAACCACATAAGAAAAAATTATGAATGCTTGTAGAAATGAACCAGAATTCGCATCCAACCTGTTGCCTTCAAAAACTGTAATAAAGTGCTTACTTTTAAGATTCCCAGAAATAGGAATAAAATTGATTATCAACCTCACACAAGTTAGTTGGAACTTGTTCTAACTTGTCCATCCTGTAATCTTCTGAAACAACTATTTCATCAGTCTCACACCTTTCTGAGGTCTGTGCTTGTTGTGTACTGCTGGGTGAATGACCTGAGCCTTCATCTGTAGTGGCTTTCTGAAAGGAAAAGATAACCCTTTAAAGTAAGGGAATCAAGCTGAATCCTTGTTAATTTTATCGACAGCTGCTGTGTTTATGTGTTTTATGCTCAAACAAGGAGGCACTTTTTTTTTAATTTGCAGGAAAAATGCCATCCCTAGTCTTTTTTGTTGTTGTTGTTGAATTCTGTATTCTCCATTAAAAAGGAATAGATTCAAGTTTTGAAACTAGGGCAGTATGACTTAGAGTGACAGTGCTTCCGAAAATTCATTAGTCTTTTTAGCTCCAGATGTGAGATTGGCCTGCATATTGTCTACGTTGTCTTTGTATTGTCTTTTATTCTAGTACAATATTTAAAATGTTTTTTAACCTTAACTGTGTGGCTGTGACTAGAATCCATATCTATCCATCTAGCCATCCATCTATCTGTCTATCTATCTATCTATCTATCTGTCTATCTATCTATCTATCTATCTATCTATCTATCTATCTAATCTATCTCTGTAATCATAGTGTTTCTTTAATGCATCTCTTTACTTCTTAGTTTTTCCAAGTAGAATGAATTTATAATTCCTCTAGGTAAATATTATTTTATTCAAATAGTGAATCGGCCTCATGGCCACAAATTATTTTCCTTTCAGCTTGCAATGAAATCATTCCCACTTTGTATGCGTCAGTTGCATAAAGCTTTGCGAGAACATCATCATCTTCGCCATGGTGGCCGAATGCAATACGGTCTTTTCCTGAAGGGAATTGGCTTAACACTGGAGCAAGCTTTGCAGTTCTGGAAGCTAGAATTTATCAAAGGAAAAGTGGATACAGACAAGGTAATTTTTTTTTAAATCAGAAATTTACTTATCCTGTTAAGTTTTAACTAACCTGGTTCATATTTTTTCATTTATTCTGAAAACCCAGAGCGGTATCTTTCACATTTCTGAAATTGAATCTCCTTGCCCTATGCAATTACTTTATGGAACCTGCGGCCTTGAGCCTATAAGTAGCCTTCTAGGTCCTTGGCTGCAGCCTTTTGACTGATTCCAAGGTTTACAGAACAAATCCTTTTATTAAGAGGATTTGTTCTGTGAAGTTTAGATTCAGTCAAAAGGCTGCACTTGAGGACCTGGAGGATCCCATGTGGCCTGGAGGCTACAGTTTCCCTACCCCTATCCTAGTAGAATGGAAGCACCTGGAGGGCAGAGACTATTTCATTCTTGTTTTGTATTCCCAGAAACTTGCATAGTATCTGGTTCTTAGTAGCTTCTTAATAAATGCTTGTTGATTGATTGCCAGATTGGTAGTTCAGGTTCAAAGAAGTTCATTAATAATTGACATTCATGTAGCACCTTAAATTTTGAAAAAATATTTATATTAGCTTATTTGAGCCTTATAGAAACCTTGTAAGGTAGATATTATAGGTATTACTATGCTCATCTATAAAATGGAGCTGAAAAAGATTTTGTGACTTATCTGTGGTCACTCAGCTGGTTCAAGAGATCAGATTTGAACTCCAGTCTTCTTGACTACCAAGTCTAGCACTCTAGCCATTATGCCATATAGGAAAGGCAACATGAGTAGTGGATAGTAGTCAGGAAACCTTGCGTTTGAATTTGACCTTCAGCACTTATCGACTTTGTGGTCCTGGGCAAGTTATATAATGGAATTAGCCTTACTTTCCTCATCTGTAAAATGGGGAGAATTATGCCTACATTAAGCATCTCATAGAGCCATTGTGATAAAATATCAGCTACATCATGAGATATGAAATAATTCAAATAAGATAGTATATTAAAAATACTTCAAACCTTATAGTAGGTAAATAATGCTAATAATAATGACAATGATAATAATGATGTTATTAAAGCCCTATATATGTCATGCTACCTTTTAGTATATATAAATGCAACATATCTGAAAAAAATTACAAAGGCTTCTATATATTTTAGAAACAACATGGTAATGAAGAGTGAAAAGTACTGTGCAAAGGACTTCTCCCTCCCTCTATACAACTATTTGATGTTGACAGTAGGAATTACAATTCTGTAGTTGGTTTTGGAGTATTATATTTTTCTCTGAGCATTCTATATGAGACGTATGTTGTATGAAACAAGGATAGAAGGAGATGAGACATCTAAGAGCTAAGTTAGGGAATAAAAGCTCAATGGTTCTCTCCCTCTACCCGCAGTCTAGTATAGACAACATTTTAGCTTGGACCCAAGCAATTTCAATGCAGACTGATTACCCTAAGTTTTACAGACTTGAGTAACTCCTTATATACCTATCTACAGTAATCTCAGAGTCCTTTTTCCCTTGATGCTAGATATTAGACTTCAATTAGAAAATATATTCATCTCCTCCTCCTTCCTTTCTATGCACTGCAGCATGGAGTAAATTCAAGTTTCTTTTTTCTCCTAAGGAAAGATAATTTATAGAGCATGGGACATTTACCAAGAAAAGCATACAGCCAAGACTTTATTATGTCTCCAGCTGTGTACCCAATTGAAAAAAGGCCAGATCCTTTTATAGTGTAAAAAACAGTGGACATTTTTCCAGGTGTGTACTGTGGGCAGAATACATTGAAAATTGTCCATAGAATCATTGCAAATTAGAATGGTTTATATAATAGGGATTTGCTTTAAAACAATTTGGGGCACTGCTTCTTACATTCCTGGGAGTAAATTTTTTTTTTTTTTGATCTGAAACATTTATGTGAGTAGAGTCCGAAGCAAGAAAAAGCACCTATTTGTTAAAAATAGTCACAGCTTGTCAGACTGTGGCTACTGTCTGAAACAGATATTTGCTGGCAAGACTGAGAATGCTGTCATGCATTAAGTTTTGAAATTTTCCTTTTAAAATATGCAAATGTAAGAAACTTTTTCACTGGTGAACAAAAATGTCATATTTGATTTTTTTTTTTGTTTTGTGATATGAAAGTAATTTTCTTTTGAAGTTATTTTAAAATGGAAATCAATGAATGTTTTTAGTTTTCTAAATAAATATCTAAGAGGCTCATATTTTCATTAGTCTGTTATTGATTACAGTAAATATATTATTTTGGTTACAGGCATTATAAATTACATGGTACATGGGAAGCTTACGGCTATTTCGTTATTTTTGTTTTGTGTGATTTTTTTTCTTTTCCTGGCCTGGACCTGTGAGTTAGTTCATCAGTGTCAGCAGCTCCCCTCTAATGATGCATATCAACAGTGTGTCACTTCATTTATTAAAAAAAAATAATTTATTAAATGCTTACCATGTATCCAGTACTCTTCTAGGTTCTGGATACATGAAACGAAAAATGGCACCATTCTTATCCTCTTAGAGAGTTGTCAGGGAGACTGAGAGGTTAAGTGCTTTGCCCATGGTCGGTCAGCTGGTATGTAAAGCAGTGGATCACAGAGCATTGAACTTACTTGTCAGAAAGACTCCTGTTCAGAACCTACCTCGGGACACTTACTCTTTAACCTTGACCTTTAACCCTTGACCCCTTAAACTCTTTCAGCCTCCATTTCCTCATCTGTAACATTGAGATGATAATAGTACTTGCCTATAGCATTTGAGAATCAAATGAAATAATGCAGTTAAAGTATTTGGCTAACCTTAATGCTCCACACGAGTTATCATATTGATGAAGATGTGATGATTAGGATGTATTGGGACAGGGCTTGAATCCATGTGTTCCTGACTGTCAGCCTGACCTTCTCTCAGACTTCATGCCACTTCTCCGTCTTCTCAGTATCTTGTTTTTATGTCCGCCTTTGGGGTGGGAGGTATATAGATTTATGTGAATGGACTTTTTTTCCTGACATACCTTTGCAGAGAAATGATTTTAAGGGCAGCTTGGTTTGTGAAAATTCTCTTCAGTTAAACAGCACTGTGCTAGTCATTTGCTAAATGATGCACACTATATAAAAATAATCCTCTTAGTATAGAGGATTGACAGGCTAAGAAGTACCATTTAGAAAGACTTATTGCCCTTTATAGCAGATTCAGTATACTAGAAAGTTTTTGTGGCTCTCAGTATCCCATGGCTAGTTTTTAAAAGATGATATTTAACATAGCCATCATCCATTAAAAACTAGCCATGGGATACTGCCAACTCTGCTAAAGATGGTGATTGCGTGTGATGTCATATATACCTACACAATCCAGGCAGCATTTCAGTCAGTTAGCCAAAAAGTTGAGTGCTTGCTTACTGTGAACCAGAAAGGATAGCTAAGCAGTGCAGTGGATAGAGTGCCAGGCCTGAAGTCAGGAAGACTCGTCTTGGTGAGTTCAGAATCTTGCTCTTTCACACTCACTAGCTGTGTGACCCTGGGCAAGTCGCTTAACCCTGTTTGCCTCTGTTTTCTTCTCTGTAAAATGAGCTGGAGAAGGAATTGACAAAAAAGTCCACTATCTTTTCCAAGAAAAAGCCAAATGGCATCACAAAGAGTTGGACATGATTGAAGAATGACTGAACAACAACAAATGTACCAGGAGACAATAGACACACAAAGGTATATAATAGGTATACAAAGAAAGAAATAAAGAAACCCAAAAACTTTTGTCCTTTAGCTTACATTCTAATGGGAGAAACAATTTGTAAATAATTAGCTACATAAAAGACAATATTGAGTGGATGGGAGGTAATCTCAGTGGAAAAGGCACTAGCATTGAGGTTTGTGGGAATGCCTCCTGTAGAAGGTAGAATTTAAGCTGCATTTTGAAGGAATCTAAGAGGTGGAGGTGAGAATAAAGAGAATTCCTAGTGGGGGGGGGGGCTGTGTATACAAAGACATGGAGGTGGGAGATAGAGTGTAGAATAAAGGAACTGCAGGTAAACTAGAATTGTTGGGTCATAGGAGGCAATTGTAAGGAGACTGGAAAGATAAGAAAGGGGCAGATTCTGTGCTTTATATGCCATATAAATGACTTTTAGTTGATCCTAAAGGTAATAGGGAGCCATTGGAATTTATTTGTGGGGGGGTGGAGGTGGATTGTGGGGGTCCTGTACTTTAGGAAAATCATTTTGTTGACTAAGTGGAGGATGGGTTGAGATAGAGGGAAGCTTGAACCAGATCGGCAAATTAGGAGATTATTGCAATGGCCCAGCCAAGAAATGAAGAGAGCCTGAAGTAGGATGGTGAATGGAGAGAAAGGGACTAATTTAGAGATATCTTGAAGGTAGAAATGACTAGATTTAACTAAGCTCTTCTACACAGTAAAACTCAATGTTTTCATCATCTTTTAAGCAGTAAACTAAGGAATTTTTTTTTCTTAAGAGTATTTTTGTTTTTTTTCTAATTCCATGTAAAGATGGTTTTCAGCATTCATTTTTGTATGATTTTGAGTTCCAAATTTTTCTCCCTTTCTCCCTTGTCTCTCCCCTCCCCAAGACAGCAATTTAATAGCAGTTATACATGTACAATCATGTTAAACATATTTTCACATTAGTCTTGTTGTGAAAGAAGAAGCAAAACAAAAAGGAAAAGAAAAAAACAAAAAAAAAATAGAAAGTAATATGCTTTGCTCTGCATTCACACTCCATAGTTCTTCCTCTGGATGTGGTTATCAATTTCCATCACGAGTCCCTTGGAATTGGTCTTGGATCATTTTATTGTTGAGAATAGCTAAGCTGTCATAGTTGATTGTTGCATGATGTTGCTGTTACTGTATACAGTATTTTCCTGGTTCTGCTCACTTGACTTAGCATGTAAGTCTTTCCAGTTTTTTCTGAAATCTTCTTGCTCATCATTTCATATAGAACAATAATATTCCATTACATTCATATACCACAATTTGTTCATCCATTCCTCAGTTGATGGGCATCTACTCAGTTTTCAATTCTTGGCCACCACAAAAAGAGCTGCTATGAATATTTTTGTACATATGCATCCTTACCCTACCCCCCCCCTCCCGCCTTTTAAAAAATCTCTTTGGGAAACAAATCTAGTAGTGGTATTGATGGATCAAAGCGTATGTACAGTTTTAGAGCCCTTTAGACATGGTTCCAAATTGTTCTCCAGAATGGTTGGATCAGTTCACAATTCCACCAACAGTTTTCCCACATCTTCTCCAACATTTATCATTTTCCTTTTCTGTCATATTAGCCAATCTGATAGGTATGAGATGGTACCTCAGAGTTGTTTTAATTTGCATTTCAAAATGAGGAAATCTTAATAGAAATGATAGTGATAGTTTACTATTATATTTGATTTTTTAAAGTCATTTTTCAGTCATGTCTGACTCTTTGTTGGGACCCTGTTTGGGGTTTTCTTGGCATCGATACTGGACTGGTTTGCCATTTCCTTCTCTACCTTATTTCACAGATGAGAAAACTCGGATGGAGTTAAGTGAATTGCCTCGGCTCACACAGGTAGCAAATGTCTGAGGCCATATTTGAACTCAGGAAGATGAGCTTTGATGACTCCAGGCCGGCACCCTATACACTTAACCACTTAGTTGTCCTTTACATTTATATGGTGCTTTTAAAATTTAGAGTCTGTCTGCTGAAGAGAAATATTAATGACCTCAGGGCTTATTTTAAATACTATATATTCCTTTATTAAGTGAAGACTTTGCTACTGATGTCCCTGCAAGGTTTTGAGACATGACTCATTTTTAATAAACTTACCCATTATTGTTCTAAGGCATATATAGATTTTGTTGCTTAATTCTATACTCATAAAATTGCATTATGCTATAATTTGCAGAGGACTAGAATATTTATCTCTTTTATAAAGTTTCCATCAATGACTATAGGGAGTCAATAGGGTCCCCAAAATATTTGGGTCTATCTTTCCTTCTCTCATTTTAGACAAACCTTCCTCCCCTCTCCTTCCCTTCCTCCAACTCCTCTGTTTGAAAATTTATGCTCCATTTACAAAATTAAACTATGAAACAAAATACTGTTGTAATTATAATCACATACCTCTACCCATATATCATTTAAGTGCTTACAGAATTTGTGTGGCATCAGCAAATTGATGCACATTTTAAGAGTTAGCATGGTTTAGAGGAAAGAGCACTGGACTTGCAGATAGTACTCATGGTTTTAAATATCACCTTTAATACTTCGTAGCTATGTGATCATGGACAAGTGACTTTTTTTTGCCTCAGTATCCTTATCTGCAAAATGAGTATTATCTTCCCACCTAAACCTTTCCTTTCCCTCTTCCCCCATTACTGTAGAGGGCAACACCATTCTATAACCAGAGTCGTCCTGGATTCCTCACTATCTCTTACTTCCCATATTCAGTCTGTTGGCAAGGCCTGTTGATTTCTTCTTTGAAATATCTCTTGAAGAAACTCACTTATGTCTCCTGACACTGTCATCCTTCTAATGCAGTCCCTTAGCACCTCATGCCTAGACTATTGCCTTGTCTTTTCCCCACTCTAATCCATTCTCCATTCAGCCACTGAAATGATTTTCCTGAAGCATAGTCTGACAACGTCACCTCCATCCTCCAAGATTAAATGCAAAATCCTCTGGTGTCCAAAGCTCTTTATAACCTAGCACCGCCCTGTTTCCAGTCTTCTTATACCTGACCTCCTGAAGTATAGTTTTCAGTCAACTGACACTGCATTCCTTGCTGTTTGACAAAGTGGCTACTCCATCTCTTGACTAAACAAAATGCTGCTAACTGAAAACTCTACAGGCTTTACCAGCAGGATAGTTTGTCCTCCTCTAAGAAGTCAGCATTTAACTCCATCAGAAGTAAAATACAAGTGAAACTCAAGGAGATGCATGATTTTTGGCTCAGTAAGAAGGCAGATGAAATTCAGTTTTATACTGATAGTAATAATTTAGGACTTCCTTGAAGGTTATTTATGGCCAAAGACTTATGGTGCATCTCAGCTACTCAGCACTGATAGAGCCACATTGATGAGTGATAAGGACATAATCCTGGAGAATTATGAAGAACACTTCTGTACTGTTCTCAACAGACCGTCATCAACCAGTGCTGAAGCCACTGACCATATATTTCAGGTCTAAAGTCTATTCCTCAACTGAAGAAGAGGTGTTGAATGCCATTAAGCTCTTCTTTTGTGGCAGACTACCTGGTGCTGATTATATACCCAGCTGGTCCACTGCTCATACAAAAGCTGATTGAAATCTTCTGGGTTATGTGGCAAGAGGAGGTTATCTCCCAGGAGATCAAAGAAGCCTCCATTATCCCTTTCTGCAAAATAGACTGTCCTGTGACAATCACAGCATGGGGTTAGGGGTTGGGGGAAGGGAGGTCTCTCTTAGTCATTTCTAGCAAGACTCTTGCCAGAGACCCCCTTAATAGACTGATCCTTCACCTGGAAGATGGTCACCAACTTAAGCACCAGTGTGACTTCAGAAAGGCCGAGGAACAGTCAGTATGGTGTTTGTGGCCTGATAACTACATTCAGGGTGAACTATAACCATAACCACTTGGGTATTAGGAATAGGAATTGGACCTGTAATTTCAATGGTATACTTTTCCTCAATTAGGAAATTCCTACTAATGCAGGTTAGTAACTTTTCTACAAATTATGATCTTAGAATTACCTAATGTTCTGAGAGGTTAAGTGACTTATCCATGATCATATGACTAGTACATATCAGAAGCAGCTCTGATGGCATAGCATAGTAAATATAAAGATATAACCTTGGAGCCCAGAATACTTGGGTTCATGTCCTGTATTTAACTTGGGTATTATTTACAACAAATCTGGATACCTCATCAGACCCCCTGCTGATAACCATTATCTTAGAGTGTGTGTGTGTGTGTGTCTCTCTCTCTCTCCTATTTCCAGCCTAGTTTTAACATGACATAGGCTTTTTCCCTTACAAGGATAATAATAATTTACAAGGGACTTTTCTCATGCCAGCCTCTCAGAGATTGACATAAGGGATTTCCTCATGACAGCCTTGTGAGAAGTAATGCAAGTGTTTTGCAGATGAGGAAACTGAGGCTTACAGAGGTTAATTCTTAGCCAAAGTCAAACAACTATAAATGTTGATGCTGGGAATTGACCCCAGGCCTTCTGACTCCAAATATAATGTTTTCACAGTTATTACTTCCAGATTTACAGGTCCTTCTGTTTCTTCCTCAAGCTCTAGCATCCCTCCCTTAAACAAAAACCAACAACAAAAGCAACTGCATTTTGCCCCTTCTCCTCCTGCTCCTCCTCTCCTCTCCTCTCCCCTTCCCCATCTTCCTCTTCTCCCCTTTGCTCCTTCCCCCTTTCCCCTCCCACACTCCCATACAACAAGGTAATTGAGGTATGTAGGCAGGTCAGGCCAAGTTCTAATTTATTGCTTCAGCTTTCCATTACTCTGTACTTAACAGGCTGTTGTTTTTAAAGATGTTTCCTAATAACTTGGTATGCTGGTATAGATAACTTGTATTTGTATACTTATTGTAGGTATATAGCTATTTTCTCCTAAATCAACTGGGGCAATGCATTGGGTTATAATACTACTCTGGTTTTAATCATTTGGTCACTACCATCTTCCCTAGGCTTCCTGCTACTAGAATAAATTATTTATTTTCTCAGGTTCTTCACATAATGAAGTCTTTTCCCACCTCCTGTATAAGCTGCATTGTTGTTATTGTGTCATTTTTCAGTCATGTCCAACTCTTTGTGACCCCATTGGGGGTTTTCTTAGCCAACATACTGGAGTGATTTGCCGTTTCCTTCTCCAGCTCATTTTATAGATGAGGAAACTGAGGTAAACAGGGTTAAGTGACTTGCCTAGAGGCACATAGCTAGTGTGTCTGAGTTCAGATTTGAACTCAGGTCTTCCTGACTCCACAACCAGTGCTCTATTCATATCTAACTGCCTGAATGGGTTGGCTAATCATCTTCTTTTCTTCTGTTTACTTTGACTTGTGTTTATTGAATTCATGCATCCTGATTTTTTTCCTTCCTGATTATACTATTTCTCTCATCTTCTGAGGTTATGCTAATTTTTCTTGAGGAAGGCATATTTTGGGGGTCCTAAAATAATACAAAAATCCTGTGTTAATGTGATTATCACAGAAAGTGTAAGTATTACAGGAGCCTGCCATCAGACATCAGTTACTGTGATTACTGTCAAGTTAAGCAAAATTATTATTATAGTCTAAGAAATTACCATTTTCTCTTATAGCAGCTTCTAAATAGTAATAATGTATTTTTGGCAACTACTTGTTAAGTATTTGACATTAATGATTTTTATCAGCCATTTGATTCGTCAGACTAGTACCAAGTAATCACGACGGGCTGTGTAATGGAGTAAAAAGTGGTCATTGCCTATTAGATGGTTCTTCAGAATGATAGTTGCAGCTTAGGGACTGGAATATTATTAACTTAGAAAGTCACCACATCTTCAGTAACTGAGTCATTTTGGAAATAACACACTCTCACCAGGCATCATTAGTTGCACAAAGATTGATTCTCCAGAGAAAGAAGCAAATGGATAGTAAGAGGAACAAGTGCTTTTTTAAAAAAAAAATCTAAGTTCTCCTACAGAAACCTCAAAACAAGACTATAAAATCACTTAGCTCTTTACTGCAATTTTTGAGATACATATTTGTTGATAGTATTTGGTAAATATTTAGAGAGGCAGGCTGACAGTATTAAGAGAGTTAGCTCTTGGGGATTGGAAGGCCTGTATTCCTGCAAATCTCTTAACCTTTCATTGCATTTAAGACTAGAAGTTGAAGAATGGTTGTTGAATTGTATCTGAGCGAATTTCCTTACCCATCCGTAATACTAATGAAATCATAGGTGTCATAAAATGACAAAATAGATTTTATATATAACATATAAATATATATTCATAGTATACTTCATGCTGAATTAAACATAGAAAAAGAAAGACCCATTAGAATCTGGAATGTGAAAGGGAAATGATTCATTTGATAGAAGTACTGAGAGTTTGGCCAAGCATCATTGAAAGGCGTGTGGTTAAAAATGTAATTGAATGATCTAAACTGTTGTGAAGTTTGGAATTAAGTTCTGATAGAGATAAAAATGGAACAGAATGATGATGAACTATACATGTAGGCCTACTTTAAAAAAATTTCATCCTTAGGAAAAAAAGAGGGAAGGAAAACATAGAATGTTAGAACTTGGAAGGACATAAATGATTGTCTAGGCCAACACTCATTTTATAGATAAGGAAACTGAGGTACAGAGAGTTGATATGATCAAACTCAGCAAAGTAGTTTGTAAAAGAGGTCATGTGAGTAAAATAAGTCACAATAACTACAAATTTCTTTAAATTTAACTTAAAGTTACTTTAACATGCAATTGGTCTGATTGTTAAACAATTATGGAGCAGCTAGGTGGTGCAGTGAATACATCATGGGCCCTGGAGTCAGGAGGACCTTCCCCCCTCCAAAAAAAGGAAAAAAACAGCAAAAAAACCCCACACAATTATTAAATCAACTTTGTTAAAGAACAACAATGCAGTAGGCATGGATAGACTCTTAACTATATAGTCTGCAAAATCTCCAAAAAGCATAGACTTAGAGACTAACTGATCTTACCCCTAACTATTCTACTTCTCTCTTCCCATGCCTCCAATGCAGGAATCCCACTTCTGACAGGGTAATTAGCCTTTCACTGCTATGTGGATCATAAAACCTTTCATGAAATTTGATATTATTTTAAAAAAACCAAAGGTACTTCTCTTTACAGATGGATGCAATATAGAACAAGAAATTTCTTGAATGACTTAGGTTAATAATAGAGCGATTTTTGGACTTAAAGCCAAAGACATTTTGAAAATGTAGATAAAGTGGTACTTGCAGTTGGAGCCCCATGACACATGGAAATGAAAAATGTAAAAAAAATAAAATCAGGGTCTAGAGTAAGAGTCCAAAATTGTCTGGAATATTCTAGCTGTATATCACTTAATAGGGTACCTTTCACGTAGTGAAATCTAAAAATGGTTTATTGAATAAAAGAAAGTGACTTTGACATCTGACCAAGCCAAAACAGGGTACATTCTGTTGATCTTAGGCAATGTCATTGTAAAATTCAGAGCTCTAATATTTACATAACCATATTTCCAAAGTCAAATATAGGTTAAAATAATATTCAAATATGTTAAGCAAGAGGTAATTAGTTGCTATCATCATGATCATTAATTAATGCCTGACACTTGTAAATTGATTCAAAATGCCAAATATTTAAATAGTTGGGGCTCTGATTAGGAAATTTAAATTAATCAATCAAATATTTATTGAGTACATACTATGTACAAGACCTTGTACTTGGTGCTATGAGGGGATATTAAAAAGTATAAATATTGCCCTTGCATTGAGGGCAATTTAATTGGGGAGATGAGGGATAGACAAACACACGAAAAGTTCAGTAACAACATGAGACAGCAATAAATATGTCATCCCATGGCAGTCCCATGTGCCAGTATAATATATGATCAGTTGATAAATGAATAGCATATATGAGTGCTATGATTTCAGGGCAGGAAGACATCATTGTGGGCTATAAAGACATTAAAAGTTTCCTAAAGGTCTTTGTCACATGCCCCAGAGTTAGAATAAAATATTATAATTTGTTCCAGTTGGACACTAACTGTACACTTTTGAACCTGGCATGTATTATGTTCCTTGGGTAATGATTAAAGGAAGTGATATTTCCCCAGGCGAAACAATAAAATAGTCTTTGAGTTTGTCTTTGTCACTCTCTTTTTCCCTTTTCCCCCAGGTACTTAGTGCTTTAGTGCTGTTCAAGATTCTGCCCAGATTCTGTGAATTCTTTGTACGACTTTAACTGACTTAATAGTGAATTAGTTACATCTTCCATGAATATTTAAACTTTGGAAGAGGATGGAACTCAAAGGAATAAACCTCTAATGGTAAAATTTTAGGCTCCATATTTCATCCTATTGGATCAAATACAAACTTCTCTGTATGATATAAAGCCCTTTACAACTTGATTTTAACCTACCTTTCCAGGCTTATTTTATATTACTACCTGCTTCATGCAGTCAGCCACATTGACCTTCTTGCTAATCTTCACATGTGACAATTCCATCTCTGGTCCTAACTCCTTTGCACAGGTCTTCCCTCATGCCTAGAATGTGCTCCTTTTTTCAGCTTTGCTTTTTAAAAATTCCTCTTTCTTTAAAGCAGGTCACATGCTATCTCCTACATCAGGCCTTTTCTGATTCCCTCCAGCTACTAGCACCTTTCCCATGAGAAGTCCTTGTATTTATTTTGCGACATTTTGTGTATACTCATATCCTCTTGTACCTGCCGCAAGACCTGGCATATTACTTATACACATGTATAACATATATGACAATACTTCTTGACTGATGGACCATGATAACTAGAGTGGTGAAGTCAGAGCAGAAGGGCCTTCTTGTCCTCTTTCACATCATAACATATAGACATTTGCTTACCTGTCTTTGCTTTCAGGTCTACTATTTGTTATATAACCAGGAAATTTCTAAACCAAGGATAGATTTGTATGGCTAGTACTGTGTAGCACTATTAGGATGGTGAAAGGCTTTCAGTTCATGCCATGGGAATATCTACTGAAGAAATTGGGAAAATGTTTAGTCAATTAGTGGTTTGTGAAGGATTAATTAAGCAGGAACTCTTGGTGGGGCAATATGCTAAGTACTGAGCCTAGAAAGAAAGTAAAGAAACACCATAAAAGAAAGCCTAATAACATAAAAAAGCAAAACAAAGACAACATAGCACCTACTCACACGTGGTGTATATTCTAACATGGGAGATAACATGTAAATATCTACCTTCATATAATACAGTAGTTCTCAACCTTCCTAATGCCATGACCCTTTAATACTCATATGTGGGCATATCTGCATGTGGGTGGACCCACCTGGAGACTGATAGAGGAGCAGTATCTCAGTTTCTAAGACCATTGGAAATATGTGTTTCCAGATGGTCTTAGGCGACCCTTGTGAAAGGGTCGTTGTGACCCACAGGTTGAGAACTGCTGATATGATAAGGAGATAGATAGATAGATAGATAGATAGATAGATAGATAGAAGAAAATAATTGAAAAGGGATGATGACTAGGTGAAGGGACCAAGGAGTGTCTCCTGCAGAAGGGCCTCCTCCTTTATTTTCCAGTTTATGTTTGAGCTGAGTCATGAAGGAAACCAGGGAAACTAAGACATGGAGATGAGGAGACAGAATATTCCAGGCATGTATGATAGCCAGTACAGAGTCATAGAGTCAAGAGGTGGAGTTCATTGTCTAATGAACTTTAAAAAGTAGGTCTGTGTCAATGGATTTTAGAATTCATGGAGTGGAGTATAGTTTAAGAAGGCCAGAAATGTTTATCCTTGGAGAAGAAAAGACTTGAGGGGAGGAGAAGGACATGATAGTCATCTTCAAATTTTTTTGAGAGGTAAAGGAAGGATTTGACTTGTCTTCGTTGCCTACAAGTCATAACTAAGGTGAACAAGTATAAGTTGTAGTGACGCTGCCTCCTGCCTCCCAACCTCTATGAACATCTAGCTCTCTTCAAGGCCACACTCAAGTGCCACCTGCTTCAAGAGTTCTTTCCTTAATCCCCAGTTTATTAGTGCCTCCTTTCTTATCCCTATGTGCCTATTTTGTGAAAACCCTTGTACTTTCTTTTTAGTTAACATATTGCATCTCCCTGTTAGCTCTTGGAGTACAGAGACTTCCACTTTTGAATTCTGTTCCTGTGTCCTAACAGAGTGTCAGAGACATCATAGCGGCTTAATAAATGTTTGCTGTGTTGATGTAAGGAAAATCTTCCTAAAAATTAAAGCTATCCGAAAGTGTAATGGACTGTCTTAGGAAGTCATGGGTTCAGTTCGCTTGAGGCCTCCAAGAAAAGCTTCAGTGACCACTTGACCAATATTTTGAGAGAGAGTTCTTTTGATATGACTTGAACTACATGGTGTCTGATGTCTTTCCTAACTCTGAGATTCTCTGATTCTTTGATTTCACTTTGTTTATACCAGATTTGCAATTTTTAGCATCAGGAGTTGTAGTAGTATTTGTACAGCACTTTTTCCTTTACTTTGTGCATATACAGAATTTACTGCCTAAATGTTGACCTTTAAAATACCCATATGCTAAGGATAGACAGATGGTAGTGGAAAAGGGAGATAAGAGGAAAAAATGCTGACCTTATTTAACATTCATACACACATACCACATCCTCCTTGAAGTTAAAAAATACTGTTAAAAATGAAATCATGGCCCTGTGAGGGAGGTGACAAATGTCATGTAAGGATGTTATTGCTGATGAAATGAACTCATTTTCTAGGGAGTAGTTCTCATTCACTTCACTAAAGTTTAGATTTTGTTTTGCTCTCATTAACCTCTCCCAATTTAAATCTTGTACTATTTACTTTTCCAATTTCTGTCTCTTATCTTACAGCATTATGCCTTGTCCCTTCTCAAAGGCTTCTTAGCTCATTGTAAATTTAAGAATATTCATTTTTGATACTTCAATTTTTCCAGTGTTATCTTTCTTTCTTCAGCTAACTTTTTCATTCTCAAAACTAAATCCAGTCCTTCTAAGAGAGACACCTTGCTATTTCCCAAGAAACTTTTTTTTTTTTGATGAGTGGGAGGCTTACATCTGCTTTCTAGAAATTATTTAAGTTTTTATGTAAAAGTCAAATTTCTTTCAGGATTTATCTCTTTCCCTATTTTCCTCCTCACATTCTCAGTTTAATTTCAAAATTAAAAGTTGTTTTCCTTGTCACAGCAATGTCTTTACAATGCCATCATGGACATGGGGGAGAACCATATAAAAAATGTAGAAGAATGGAGAGATCATTGGGTCTAGAGTCAGAAGACCTGGATTCAAAGTTCACCTCACACATACTACCTGCATTAAGTTGAGCAAATCATTTAGCATTCCTAGATCTCATTTTCTTCATTGACAAAATTAAGGGATTGGATATTTGGCTTCCAAGGTCCCTTTTAGCACTAAAATCTAATGCTAAAGCTAAACACTAAAATTTAACATTAAAATTATAAAAGATACACCCCACATACAAGATACACACATATAGCACATTATAGCACCGAGACATTCTAATGTGAACAACTTTTAAAAAAATATTGTTTTAGTATTTGTGCCCCTTTTTGAAAAGAATGAACTCTAGTTTATAGAATCATAGACTTATACATGGAAGAGACCTCAGAGACCATGTAGGCCAAACCTCTTATTTAAAAAATTTTACAAAACAGAAAGGTTAAAATAATATAATTAAATGTCACATGCAAATGCCAGAGGAAGAAATTGAACCCAGGTATTCCTCACGCCAAGTCCAGCACTCTGAACTACTATGCCATCATGACTCTCTAGTTTTTTGATTGACCATGAAATTTACGTACCTTGTTGTGACCGTTGATTAGATCTATGTGAAGGTTTACTAATTTTAATTTTTGAAAAACAGCCCAATTTCTCTAACTTGACTAATTTTATCGTTTTTACTTAGTGCATTCCTTTGTGCTTAACACTGCTTGACACTATGGGGTGATATCAGTGAAACTGAGTAAATTACACTCTAGTTGGGGAGACAAAAGATGTATGAACAAAGTAGGAGTTAATCACAAATCATGGATGATGAGGTTACAAAGCATTGCACATCCTAGTGCCGAAAGTATATGCAAGAGAGGAATAATCAGTGAGGTGGGATTAGTTAGGGAAATTTTGTGGAAATGAAACTTGATCTGGATTTCGAAGGAAGTAAAGGATGCTTGGATTATCAGAGAAGAGGTGAGACAGCTACCCATCATGAACAAAAGCACTGAGGGGAGAAAAAGCAACCATGGCATTGATGATATCTACTTTCTTTTTCCTTGTTCATACTTTTGAATTGGTTGAGAAAATTTCTCTGCTCTTATATCTCTACTTAGATTTTTACCTTGCCCATCTCACTGAAGCATATATTTGTTTGTATAGTCAAAAATAATACATATTCCTAGTTCACATCTTTAAAAGGCTCTTCAGTTTTCATAGTACTTTAATACCCATGATCTTATTTGTGTCTCATAACCCTGTGAAAGTCATCTCTCCATCGATTTTACAAATAAGCAACTGAATCTCAGAGAGGTTCCTGCTTGTCCCCAAAGCCCTACAACCAGTCATGGAGGAGCCAGAATGAGAACAAAGTCTAAATGTGAACTGTTTTACCCCATGACACAAAAATAGTAGTTGTTTTAAGGAAAACATTGCATTGTTCTGAGGGTGGAGAAGTATAGCTCTTGTGAGGTTGAACTTGCCACAAGTTCCAGATTTCCTAATAATGTTTCTGTGGGGAGGAATATTTGAAATGAGCCAGATTTTGAAGGTCTAATATAGTTCAATAAGCCCTGAGATTCATTTGACTATTGATCATGTTACCCAAAAGAATTACTTGGATTAGTGAATGATTCTTTAAAATATACGAGACTTTTGTTCCTTTGCCATTATTTATTGGGCTCCTGAAGTACACCTATGCTTTATGCAAATAAAATGCATTTAATTAATCACGGTTATGTTGTATGCAGCTTTTTTTTTCCTCCATTATAATTGTAATTTACATGCCTGCCTAACTGGAAAAACTTCACCCTGTGTAGAAGAGATAAAATTAATCAAACCTCTATTTAAGGAATGGAAAAATACTCCACCAAAATATTCTTGAGCCCAGAACTCAGACATTAAATCACTTCAGCCTCCAGCTTCTTTAAGAATTTAAATTGAACTGGATAATTCTTCTAATAAATTCAAAGCAATGTGTCCTCTCAGTCAGATTGCTTGCAGCTTTGTTGTTCAGGATGGCTTTGACCTGGCCTTATTGGAAATTAAACACAATATAGATCATGTCCCCTTTATACAACTGAAATGTCTGTCCCCAATGATAGTGCACTTAAGGTCGACTACATGATGTTATAATTGGGCCAACGCACATTTAGCAATGTTAAAAAGCTTATCTTTTGTCCTGCAGAATCCAGCTTATTGCCATGACTCAGGATGGGCTTATTGCTACTAAAAAAAAAATGTCTGCCAAGGAAATACAAATTTGGCAGTGGTGATATATATTCACATACATTTGGCACCAGGAAATTTGTTAGACACTGACTTTATATAAATCTTTACTGGTTATTGGCTTGTCCAAAGAACAGGAATTGTCACTATGATCTAGCTCTTACTTTCTCTTCTTTCCTGCTCCCATTTCAGTATAATGTGCTATGTTTCACCAGTCAACAAACCAACAAGGACTGAACTATTACTAGGCTCAAGACACTGTGCTGGCTGTTTTCAGGGATATAACAGAATATGACAGCATCTGATCTTAAGAAGCTCTCAATGTAGTTAGGGAGACAATAGATACATTATGGAATATAACATAAGGCTTTAGATAATAAATGGCAAATAAGTGCCTCATGCAACTTAGTGACTAAAAGCTATGAATCTTATCAAATGAGGTAGCATGTAAAGTACTTCTTAAACTTTAAAGCAGTGTGTAAATACTAGCTACCATTACTGTTATCTTTAGCCTGTGTTATTGATGGAGAGAGAAATTGGGAATATCCTACACCTGTGATATCACAAAACATTACAACCCATAACAACAGCAACAACAACAACATTGCCTCTAGCAGTGGAGTTCTGAGGAATACTAGAATATTGTGGCCTGTGGTGATCAAGGGAGATTTCCTACAGGAGATAGAAGAAAAGTTCTTAACCTTTTTGTGTGTCACGGACCCCATTGACAGTCTAGTGACACTCATGGATCCCTTCTCAGAATAATGTTTTTATTTTTTTAAATTAAATTTTATGTTTATTTTTAGTTTACATCATTCATTTCCACAAGATTTTGAGTTACAAATTTTCTCCCTGTCTTTCCCCTACCCACCACCCAACAGCTATCCCAGTGTATAACCCCTGCCCCAATCTGCTCTCTCTGATATCCTCCCTTATCCCCCCTCCAACTTTCTGGTAGGGCAAGATGGATCTCCATACCCCAGTGACTGTAGATCTTATTTCCCAATTGTATGTAAATATGATGATATATTTTTAAACATTTGTTTTTACAACTTTGAATTCCAAGTTCTTTGCTTTCCTTCCTCATCACCCACCCTTATTGGGAAGATAAGCAATTCCAATTAGGTTGTGCATGTGTAGTTACACAAAATATTTCCATAATGGATATATTGTGAAAGACTGACTATATTTCCCTCCATCCTATCCCACCCCCAACTTGTTCTATTCTCTACTTTGACCTTGTCCCTTTGCAAAAGTGTGTGCTTCTAACTACTCTCCCCTCTGTCAATTCCCCCTTTCATCCCTTTCCCCCCTACTCTCTTGTAGGGCAAGATATCCAGTTTAGTGTGTATGTCATTCCCTCCCTAAGCCAAATTCAATGAAAGGAAAATTGACCCATTCCCTTTTGCCTTCTTGTTCTTCCCATCTATTGTAACAGTTATCCCTGGCCTCTTCTGTATGAGATAATTTTACCCCATTCTGTCTCTCCACACCTCCTCTCATTATATTCATCTCTCATCTCTCAATTTTACCTTTTAAATATCATCCCTTCCTATTCAATTGATCCTGTGCCCTCTGTCTATGTATACCTGTACATATATATACACACATTTACATATGTATTCATACACACATATACCCTCCTATATATAGATATATATGTATGTATACATATATACATTTTATATTCCCTTCAACTATCCCCATACTGAGAAAAATTTCATAAGTTAAAATTATTGTTTTTCCATGTAGGCGTGTAAATAGTTCAACTTTGATGAGTTCCTTATGATTTCTTTTCCCTGTTTACCTTCTCATGCTTCTCTTAATTCTTGTATTTGAGTGTCATATTTTCTATTCAACTCTGTTGTTTTCGTCAAGAATGCTTGAAAGTACTCTACCTTATTGAATGACCATATTTTCCCCTGAAGCATTATACTCAGTTTTGCTGGATAAGTGATTCTTGGTTTTAATCCAAGCTTCTTTGACTTCTGGAATATCATATTCCAAGCCCTTTGATCCCTTAATGTAGAAGCTGCTAGATCCTTTGTTATCCTGATTGTATTTCCACAGTATTCAAATTGTTTCTTCTTGGCTGCTTGTAATATTTTCTCCTTGATCTGGGAACTCTGGAACCTGGCTATAATATTCCTAGGAGTTTTCTTTTTGGGATCTTTTTCAAGAGGTGATCAGTGAATTCTTTCAATTTCTATTTTGCCTTCTGGTTCTAAAATATCAGGGCAATTTTCCTTGAGAATTTTTGAAGGATGATTTCTAGGTTCTTTTTTTGATCATGGTAATTTCAGGTAATCCAGTAATCTTTAAGTTATCTCTCCTGGATCTACTTTCCAAGTCAGTGCTTTTTCCAATGAGATATTTCACATTGCCTTCTATCTTTTTCATTGGTTTGGATCTGTTTAATACTATCTTGATTTCCCATAGTCATTAGCTTCCATTTGCTCCAGTCTAATTCTGAAACATTATTCTCTTTCAGTGAGCTTTTGAAATTCTTTTTCTCTCTGGCAAATTCGACTTTTTAGGGCCTTCTTCTCCTCATTGGCTTTTTGGGTCTCTTTTGCCATTTGAGTTAGTCTGTTTTTTAATGTGTTGTTCCCTTCAGTCAGGTTGTTGACTCTCTTTTCATAATTTTCTTGCATCATTCTCATTTCTGTTCCTAATTTTTCCTCTACTTCTCTTACTTGATTTTCAAAATCCTTCCTGAGCTCCTCTGTGTCCTGTTACAAATTTATATTTTTCTTGGAAGCTTTTGATGCAGGAATTCTGACTTTGTTGTCTTCTTTCCGTTCCATGGTTTGATCCTTTTTGTCCACAAAAAAGGAATCTAAAGTTGGTTTGCTGTGCTTGCTTTGCTTCCTTTTCTTGCTCATATTGCCAGTCAATTACTTGACTTTTGAGCACGTTGCTTTGGTGGAACTCTGCTTTCAGAGTGGATAGAGCTTTGTCCCAAATTGCTGGAGTTTTCACAGTTGCCTGAGCTATTAGGAGGGAGCTGTCTCTGCAGCCCCCACAAACTCTGGCTCACTGGTCACACACCTCAGGAGCACCACTCAAGACCGTGATGCAAATCCAGGCAGGTTAAAGCAAGAGCGATTACCCTCTGCATGGTCAGTTGGCCCCCCTATGATCTGCAGGCCAGGAGCTCTGAAGCAGCCATGTGGAGGCGGCTGCAGGGCCACTGCACCTCTGCCACTTTTAGCTTTGGGGGCAGGGGCCAGACCACTCCTCCATCCCCCCAGTTCCAACAGAGTTCTACACTGACCTCTCACTTTTCTTTGGAATTTATGGGTTGATATTTCTGGAAACTGCCACTGCTGCTGGTTATCTGCTCTCCAGAAGTCTGTTCCAGCCTCTGGTCGGGCCTCTCTGGGGCTAAAACTGTGGGCTCACACAGGGCTGGGCTCAGCTCCCATTGCACTGTGATGAATCCTTCCTGTCTGCCTGCTGGGCTGCTTTCAGCAGGAGATTTGTTTCTCTCTGTCACTTTGTGGGTTCTGTAGCCCTAAAATTTGTTTAAAGTCATATTTTATGGGTATTTGAAGTGGTTATGGGGGAGCTCAGAGAGTTTTCCGTCTTCTATGCTGCTATCTTGCCTCTGCCCCTGGAATGATGTTTATAAATGCATAGAATGAAATACACAACATCACAAAGGAAAGCATTTGTATTTAAATAATTATTAAAATATTTTTTAAGAACTTAAGTTCATGGACCCCACATTAAGAAGCCCTGTGGTAGAACCTGAATTGGATCTTGAAGGACAAGTAGAATTGAAACAGATAAAAAGTATGAACAGAGAGTATTGCAAGCATGAGTGTGCTCTTAAGTATGTAATTAACAGCTCTTCGGGGAAATAGAACGTATCCACAATAAACTTCTAAGTTTAAATGCATTATTAACATCATAAGTCTAGATAATTAGCAAAAATAAATCAAGTCTGATTTGTAGCATTTGTCTATGCACACCCTAAAAATTTGAAGATGTTATTAGATCTAACTTAAGTACAACCCTGATTACAAGTGAGGAAAATGACTTAAAGAAAGGGCAGATTTGGGAATATACAAGATGAAATTGGGAGGATAGTGAGTGAATCTATCAGGCTAGGGTTGAGGTTTCTTGAGGGAAGAAACAGATGATACTGGAGAGGTATTTTGTAGCTGGGTAGTGGAAGACATGTGATGGCTGACAAGGAAAATTGAACTTTATTCTGCGGGCAACCATTGAACATTTTCATGCAAAAGAATAATATGAAAAAAGGAATTATAGGAAGACTGAAACAAAGAATTTGTTGGAATGGGAGGTGGGGAGCTAGAGATACATAAGACATTTAAGATATTGCTTAAATATGTTGTATAAATATACTTAAGTATGCTTATATTCTAAGTATGTGGTGATGAGAAACTAGATTTACTACTAGTAGTAGTAGTAATGGAAAAAAAGGGCTAGATTTAAAGCAGATGGGACTTTGATGGGACTTTGATGGAACTTGGTACCTAATTAAATTTGGGAGGTGGGGTCAAGGAGGAGAGGTAAGAAAAAAATAACTCTTAAATCTTTATTGTAACTAGGAGGAGGATGGTGCCAGGGTGAGATGGGGAAGTAATTTAGAAAAAGAATAAAGCAAAGTTGAGAATGGAAGCCAGGAATTTAAAGGAATTTGTTAGGTTTGCTTTGGAGGAAACAGCAGAATAGTAAAGAGCAAAAGGTCACTGGACAGGTAGAAATGCTAGACTGGAATCTGGAAGAGATGATAGTTCTGGAGTTAGAGATTTGAGGGTCATTGACATAGCTATAACAGTTAGAGCATTAGACTGACTGAGAGATCAGAGGGAGAGAACAACAAAGGTTGAAGACTATACCTTGGAAGATCTTTGTTGTTGGAGGAAGGCAATGAAGAGGAACCATTGAAAATGGTAGAGAGATAGGAAGAAAACCAGTATAATGGAGAGGAGGATGAGGGGGTCAACAGTAATGCCAGATGCTTTAGGGTAGCTGAGGAAAAATATGGAGAAAAGGTTGTTGATTTTGAAAATTAGAAGCTACCATGAGGAATGCAGTTTTAGTAGAGTTATATAAGAAGCAGCCTGATTTCAGGGAAGCAGCAATGTAAAAAAAAAAATCACCAGGTTTGGAGTCGGGAATCTGAATTCAAAAGTTCAATCTTATGCCTACTACTTGTGTAAAAGTCATTTTGGAAATCTGATGCCTACTACTTTGGAAAAGTCATTTGACCTATTTGGGCTTCTATTTCTTAATTTAGCAAATCAGGAGGTTTTATTAGATGCCTTCATACCTGCACACATGGAACTTAATAAAGGTAGAGAAAATCACACCCCTGTTTTGACTGGGCCCTCACTGCTGCTAGGCAATCTTACTATGCCTCTCCTATAAACTCAGTATCCTGCTCTCCACAGTGGCTCTTCTGAACCTTTTCATCCTTCCTTAAACTTCTCGTAACTTCCCCTCCACCTACTCTTTCAGGTAAGAATCTTGCCTCAGATTTTACGGAAAAAAAATTGAGGACATTTGCTATGGGCTCTCCTTCTTCCCTCTTCCTTGGTTCCTATCACTCAAGTACCTTCTGCCAATATTTTCTTCTATACTCCTATTTCACATGATGAAGTGGCTGTACTCCCCAATGCTAATCTCTGTTGTTTTTTTTTTAAAGTGATCCTATTCCATTTCATCTTTTCCAACAAAATGCTCCCTTTGTCATGCTCACTCTTTTATTTATTTTCACTCTCTCCCCCATTGGCTTATTTCTTAGTGACTGCAAACATCCCCATGTCTCCCCTGTCTATTACCCTATATCTCTTCTGCCCTTTGTAACAAAACTCTTCTAAAAAAAGTCTAAAAGAGATGCCCCCATTTTCTCTTCTCTCACTCTTCTCTTAATCCCTTACAATTCAAGTTCTGACCTTAACTTTCCGCTGAAACTGCTCTATCCAAAATTACTAATGATCTTTTAGTTGCCAAACCCAAGGGTCTTTTCTCCATCCTCATTCTCCTTGACCTTTTTGCAGACTTTGACTTTGACACTGTTGATCATTCTTGTCTTCTTAATATTTTCTCTAGGTTTTTGAGACACCACTCTCTGCTGATTTCTCTCCTGCCTATCTGACCTTCTCTTGCCTATCCTTCTCTGTCTCCTTTGCTGGATCCTCCTCCAGATCATGCCCTCTAACCACAGATGTTCCCTGAATTCTGTCCTCGGCCCTTTTCTCGTTTCCCTCTATATTACTTCACTTGATGATCTCATCAGCTCTCATGGATTTAATTACCATTTCTGATGAAGAACACGTTCAATAGGTATGAAGAATATAATAAATAAGTAAGATATTGTGAGAGATGGAGCATGAAATATGAGATTTTATAAGTGGAACAATGTTGAAGGATGCTGACTTTGAATATGGATATATGAAAGAAGTAAGTGGAGGGTAAGGTAAAATCAAGAAGTATCAGAGCAGTCACACAGATAATGTATTCATTAAGGATGATAGGAGACTGGGTTTATAGAATTGTAGAATTTAGAGCTTGAAGACACCATCTGCTCCAACTTACTGTATATAGGTGAGGAAACCCAGAGAAGGGAAGTAATTTATTTGGCCAAGATCCTGTAGGGAGTAAGTAGTAAATTTGGAATTCAGACCCGGGTCCTTTTGACTCCAAATTTGGAATTCTTTCCACTACATCAGAAACTCTTCTTGCTTCCTTTTTATATAGTCTGTAAATCAAGTTCCTGTGTTCCTTCCCCATTACCTTGTTCCCCCAGTGGGGGTGTTTGGGAGTAGAAGACAGCAGATCTCATATGATGACTCTCTTCCATCTTAGTTTTATGTTGCTTGTGAAATCTTTTTTGGTATTTCAGGCTTATTTATCTTAAAGGAAATCTTCAAATAAAACTTCTTTTAAAATTCTCACCATTTCTAAAAGTCAAATCAAATTGAACCTATACAATGAATGAGATTGTTGATATTCCAATATTCACCCATTTATTCTGTGATTGCTCAAGAATAACCATTCTTATATGTCTTGTTATTTCCTTGGTATTATGTTTATCCTTCACTTCCCACTAACTCTCTTCTCTTCCCTCTCTACCCTCCCCATACACTTTCTATTTTGGTATAATCTTTCCGTTATCCCGCACCACCTCTTTTCCTGCGTTTTTAGGTAACTCTGAAGTGTTTGTTGTTCTATGGAACCCTGAGCAAATTGGTGAACAAATATCAGACAACTGAAACAGAATGAAGCACCCCTGGATGTTGGTCCAGGTTGTTAGAACTGGATCCTTTCTGTAAATTACTCCACATTTGAGCTATGATTTAATAATATATTTAACAATCTTAACATCAATTACAGTGACTAACACTTCAGTAGAAACAGAAAGGGAGACTCCAAAACGCACACAAAGATACTTCCCACTAAAGTCAGCTCGGCTACGAGGACCGCGGCTGTGCCCCGGGGGCAGCTAGATGGGAGGAGCAGAGGAGTCTCTCTGGTGAGCAGATTAGCGACAGCTGCGAGTGGGGATTGCGAAAGGGGGAGATAAGCAGTCCGGCTGAAAGGGCTCCAGAGTGGAAAAGTGAAAGGCAGAGGTTTTGCACCCACCTCCGCATTGTAGCTTCCCACCCGCAGCCTGCAGACAGCAG
>CM053586.1:153419647-153437514 GCA_028646515.1 Pseudochirops corinnae | reverse complement strand
ACTAATGGAAATTTCAGAAACTATATGCAGCAGGCTAGTCTTTTAGCAAATTCTGCTTTATTCACAGACATGAATGCTATATTCATTGACATGATAATGAAACAAAATTTCCTGAAATTCCAAAAAGAATCTGCCAATTTCTGAAGTGGGAAATCAGCAGTCCTCCATTCATCACAGTGGAAGCAATTTACTGAATTATGTGGTACTAGCCTAAAAGACTAAATGCAAACTTTACAAAGTAGGCCATTTAAATCCCTCCTCACTGTTAGGAAAAGATCCAACCTAACACAAAGATCACTGAGAGACAACAGGAGCAGATGGACTGGTGGGGGATGCTCTAATTTAAGATGAGTTGGCTCTCTCTGAACAAATAGGTCTTTTGACTTCCCATGAACAAAGGAGGCAAACTGCAAACATCAACTATCATGGAAAATGGTGACTGCAGACATGCGATAAAAGACCATCCACCCACGTAATTATCATTGTTGCAGGGACTGCCAACCTCATGGTGGGTTTTTTTTCCCCAGCTTATTCACAGAGCTTAGAAAAAGCACATACAAAAACATCATTTTGAAATAAGAACAATAGATATTTACTACGGTTGCCTGTTAGATGTTTCATCTCATGTATTCATTTGGGTAGGCCAGGGTGCATATGTCATGGTTTTGAACATGTTATTTTCCTTTGTTTCTTTATCTGACCTTTTTACCCCACAACAACTATTTGATAGTTGCAATAAAAGCTCCTTTTAGGATTTCCTTTTCTGGGTAAATTTTGTATTGCCTGAGCTTTGGACATTGTAATAGTTCACTTAAATACTTATGGCAATTTATAAACAATTTAAAGCAACCTCAATGCAATTCTAGAAGGAAAAAAAAACTTACAAATGATTCAGATTTTAAGAAGCAGTACTGAACAAAGGAAAGATCACTGGCTCCAGAGTCAAAGGGGATGCATTCAAATTCTACCTTTGATGCTCACTACCAATGTGACCTTGGGGAAGTCTCCTATGGCCTTAATTTTCTCATTTGTAAAAATGAATGAATTAGATTAGATGGCCTCTGAGGTTCTTTCCAGCTTTAGGTCTAGGAACCTGTCATATGTAATTGGTAATTTTCTCCATCTTTTCTTTAACTTTTTTTTTTTGGAGGGGGGGAAGTAAGGCAATTGGGGTTAAATGACTTGTCCAAGGTCACACAGCTAATAAATGTGTCAAGTGTCTGAGGCCACATTTGAACTCAGGTCCTCCTGACTCAAGGACCAGTGATCTATTCACTGCACCACCTAGCTGCCCCCAAAATTTTTAATTTAACATAATTTTTCTTTAGCTTTCTTTAATCTGGCTTCAAAATCTGCATTATAATGAGTAAGCCAGGTGATTTCTTTTACTATCCCTGGAAGGAAAAGGGGAGAGAATGGGGGGAACATTGAAGGTGAGATGAAAAATGAAAAATATGTATAAATTTGTCCTAGTGTACAAATAGTATTATTCCAGACAATCTAAAATAAACAGCAAATGGAAAAAGAAAATAATTCTTTCTACTGCTTTCTCATGGCAGGATCAAGATATGAAAATTTAAAGAATTCATTTTGTATATCATCCTTTTAAAAAGATGAGTCTTCATTCCTATAAGCACTTTACTGTTTAGACTGTGTGTATACGTGTGTATATATGTACATACATACATATACACACATACATACATGGTACATGTATGAATCCTGAGGAAACTCAACTATTTGGCATTGTAAGTGGACTGAAGAATTCTAACTAATTGGAAAAGTCTACTTATGAGTCAAATGTAAAATGAGCTAGTTAAGTTACTAGAATTTAAAGACTTAGCAAACTAAGGCCCTATTCATATCTGTCATCATTATAAAGTTGTCACAATCTTCTCAAAGTCATGTATATAGGATGTTTCAAGTACAAGATTATGATATAGGTTTAAAGATGGGATGTCTGTGTGTCTGTCTAGCTTTGCTGGAGTGGATAGAGGTTCATTAACAGAAAGCTGGTTACAAACGGGGTAATGAATTTCTTTGGAACTATATGGCAATTGCATGGCAAGGTTGTGATCTATTCCAGTGACAGTACCCACATGGACAAAAATTTTGATTTTTTTTTTTTTCTGAAGTAATGATGAATAGTTGGGTACTTAACCAAAAGGATGGCTTGGGAAAACTACAATCAAATCCAAATGTTACTCATACTAAATAGATTATATCTCTAATCTGGCTCAATTAACAAGTCCATAAACCAGCTCCAGGATAGAGATTTCAAATATGCAGCAAGAATTCCTGTTCTTTCTCTGAAATAAATGTCAGCAAAGGCCAAAGTGCCTCGGGAGGTCGTCTCATTTTTAAAATATGAAATTAAGTAAATGATAAATCTAATCTGAACCTAGTTAGCTGACTTTTCCAAATTTTATCTAATTAGTGGAAGAAACACAAATTAAAATTTCTGATTTTCTTCTGTCGTTTATCATAAACATAAAATAAATGAAAATACAATACAACACAAATGAAGTTCATTTGTGGTTTTCTAGGACAACATTCAGGCTGATATAAACCATTTCTCTAACAAAACAATTAAGCAAAGATATAAGATACATAAGAATAAATCTGGTGCTATAGGTAAGAACTGTTAATTTCTTTTGCAAAGGTTACTATCAACACCTTTCTGGAGTAAGAATTCCATAATATCCACAAATAAAGAAAAGAGCACTGTATACACAGCATTCTATCAAGAGGTAATTAAAGATTAACATTGAATGATGAATCAATTCCTTTCTTATCTCTCTCCTTTTTTAAATAAGGAAGAAAGAAGAATCAGAAAGTACAAGTGTGCATGTATATCTATTTCTCTAAAGAAGAAGTTGGTCACTCCTGACCCTATGTTAAGTACTTAAGGAGACAGATATTTTGGTCCATAGAACTTGATACAATCTAGAAACTATTTTTAAATTGCTTAGGAAACAAAGGTTATCTGTGCACATGCGTCTGTATATGTGTATGTGTCTTATATCTACAAATGATTTAGTTTATATTTTAGAATAAGACAACCTGATTCACTGTTTTGTAGCACTGTACTACCACAATGTATTAGATCCTAATGAAGGAACCTATACAAAGTATAAAATGATGAGTTGTCCTGAGATGTTGTGACAAAGTTGCTTTAAAAAAACAAACAAAACAAAATAAAATAAAACAAATCCTTACTAGGTTGCCATTTTGGATCTAGTGATTTCCATGAAATCAAAAGAACAATTTTTAGCTTTAAGAAGTTTCTTCTTCATACTACTAACGTTTCATCTGGCCTATATCCAGTCAATCTTCCACACAAATGCCAAACTGACTGTCACTCCTCTGCTCAAGTAGCTGTAATGGCTCTCTCTTGTTACTTGATCAAATGTGAACTCTTTTATTTGGCTTTAAAAACCTTAACAATCTGGCTCCAGTCTACTTTTCCAGACCTGATGCAAATTATTCTCCTTCACACACACTCTACATTCCAGTCAAAGTGGTCAAACTGCTGTCCCCTACAAATGACATTCCATTTCTGTGCCTTTTCAGAGGCTAAATTCCATGCCTGGAATGTTCTTCCTACTAACCCCGGCTTTGTTGAAATCCTAGCTTACCTTTTAACTCAAATACGACCTCCTACAGGAAAGGTATCCTGATTCCTCTAGTTGCTAATGTCTTCCCATTGGAAATCCTTTTGAATATTGTATTTATACAAAATATGCCCATCACTTCCCTCCCCCACCCCGAAATTTGTAAAACATAAGCTACTTGAGGTAGTCTAAACCTCATCAATGCCTTCCATAGTACTTAGCATAGAGTAGGCACATAATAAATGCTTGTTGTGTGAATTTATGAACCTAGATCATGATGAAAGAAGTTCTATAGCTAAAGAATGGATGTATCGAGTTTTAGTAATTGCTAAGTAAAAGAATGATTCTAATATAATGGGGTACATAGTAACCCCCATAATATAGTTCTTTCTTTTTTTCCCTCTCTCTTTTGTTTTTTGTTGTTGTTTTTTGGAGGGGGAAAAGCAAGGCAACTGGGGTTAAGTGACTTGCCCAAAGTCATGCAGCTAATAGGTGTGTCAAGTGTCTGAGGCCACATTTGAACTCAGATCCTCCTGACTCAAGGGCCAGCGCTCTATTCAAAGTGCCACCTAGCTGCCCCTCTCTTCTCTTTTTTAAGGATGAAATACTTTCTATCAATGTCAATATTGTTTTAAGAATGACTTTAACAGAATAACTTATTTTTATTATAAAACCCAAATTAACTATAAAAGGACATATGAAGGTGCTATCTGCATCCAGAGAAAAAATTGATAAATTGAAGTATATATAGAATAATTTTACACACACACACACACACACACACACACACACACACACACACACACACACACACACACCATTTGTGTCTAATAGTAGCCATCTCTAGGGCAGGAGATGGGAGAAAGACGGAGAAAAAAAGGAAAAAAATTTACATGATAATTTTGTTGTATATTTGAAAGGAATGGAAAGTTATGCATAGCAGATTTGCAGTTTTATATGCAATCATCTTTTTTTATTCACTGTTATGGAAATGCTTGTTTTATTCCATAAATAAAAATAAAATAAATAGAAAGCAAAAAAAAAAATGAAACACAGAAAATCCAAAGTTAATTTTAGGTCAACTTCAATATATACAAATGGTTCATATAAAGTCTCAAAATACCCTTACTATTTTGCTGGTAATATAAGGGGAAATTTTGACATCTACCTTGCATTCTTTTCCTCTAATAATATTAGCACTTACCTACATAACTGCACAAATGCATTATTTGATACAAAAGTACCGGCAGATAAATAGCCATAAAAACATCAGAATAGTAATTAAATAGACTTGACAGGACAGAAATATCCAAGTGCCTGTTTTTTTTTTTCTTTTTCATGCTATTGATGCTACACAGACATCCTAGATAACTGTTTCACACCAATGATGGGTTGCTTCACCTTGTGAATTCTGATACAGGATCAGAACTAAAGCTTCAAAAAAAAAAAAAATAGCTGGCAAGTCTAGACTTCTATAACTAACTCTAAAATGAATTCTCATGTTTCTAATAATATAGGAAGTAGGGTCTTTCAATAAAGGGACAGCTAACTTCACAGCTTCAGGTTAACTCATTCTTCTAAAGCACAGACTGATTCACGATCACCCCAAATAGAAGTGGGTTCATTGTGCCACTCTGAACTGCTGAGTCAAATATATACTCGGGAACATGCTAATAGAGAAAATATCACAAGGTAAGCCATTAAAATGGCCCATTTTTTCTAAAGCCATTATCTGAAGCATTCCTGACATTATCAAATACCAGAATCTATTCTAAATGGCATATATATGATCTTTTATTTTGTATTGAAGAGATCTCTGTTGCTAATGTAAAAAATTACAGCAAATTCATGTTACTATGCTCTTTTAAAAATATTTTAAATTCAATTATATGATAACAACACATTGCTACTCAGCACTCCAATTCAGAGAAATTTCACTTGTGACCTCCTTGGTATCTAATCTAAAAAAAGAATGTAATGTGGTGAAAGCCAGGTCAGAACAATAGTCTTGGAGAATAATCTGCTCACTTTGAATAGAAATAATTTTGATTATTTACCTCTGTGACAAAGAAACAAATTCTTTGAGTCCACAGATAGTTACCCTTAGCTACACTAACTTCATCAAACTGCAAAATGAATAAAACTGAAAATTAGAAAGTTATTCTTCACATTTGTATAAAAGCCTTTTGATAAAGAACTCAAATCACTCAGTAATCATTATCCCGTTTGTCATAATATTCCTCAGGTATATATTGTTATTTTATTATTTGTAATACTGTTATATATTATGTGATGATATATTTTATATGCTATATTATAAAATTATCACATTATATTTCATCATATTATCATATAATATATGCTATTTATAATGAGCTTCCACTAAACCCCTTGCATCTTTTTTTACATTGTTGCCTAACCATCGCAACCTTGCCTTGTCCTTATGAAGCTGACTTTTTAAAAATATAAGTATAAATCTTTGTATTTCCCATTAAATTTCATTTTACTAGATTCAACATAATATTCTAGCTCTTCCAGACCTTTTTTGGATCTTGATTTAGTCACCAAATGTATTAGTTAACCCTCCACTATTCCTTTCACAAGACACTCCATCTATCAAAAAGAAGCTATTTTCTTCCCATCTCCTCTTTCAAGTCCCAGCTAAAATTCCATCTTCTGTGAAAAGCCTTTCCTGACCATCACAATGCTAGCACCTTCCCTGTGCTAATTATCTTCAATTTATCTTGCATGTTTTTCTGCATAGCTAGTTGCATGTGGTCTCCTCCATTAGACGGGGAGCTCGTCGAGGGCAGAAGCTGGTTATATTTGTCCTTCTTTGTATGCTCAGCACTTAGCACAGTGCCTGGTATATACAAAGTGCTTAATAAATATTTACTGACTAACATACAAACTCTTGATTAAACAGGCACAGAGAACTGTCAGGTGTTTTACAGTAACCCTATTAAAACTCTATAAGCAAATACCACTCTTTCCTGTTGTTCAAAATGCAATTTGGATAGTCATGCTATATAACAAGGTTCCAATTTATAAAGTAACCACCATATCAGAAGACAAGATGCCACAAAATAATGAAAACAGCATCCTTTCAGAATGAAGAATGAACTGAGCTGAATTAAGCTGGAGCCAAGGCTGCAAGAATGAGTGAAATCTGACATTGATGAACAGCTTACAAGGAAAGGGACCAGTTACACTTTGTCCTGGAATAGTCTTGCCTATTAAAAATGACAAGTTATAGTTACTAATATTAGTGACCAGAGGATAAGCTGATACATACATCTCAAAACAAATAACACTTCAGATCGCTATCATTAGTGCCAATGCACCCATGATAACAGTGGCAACAAAGGAGAAAATACAAGATAATTCAATAATCTCTTTAAGGCAGTATGTTCCATTTTCTCAACTAAATTTCCACTTTAAGTGATGTGTTTCATCATTGCTAATGTTGTGTCAGTTCTTCTGCTAGAGATGCTTTGGGGTAGTTCAATAACTAACAATGTGTGGGGAAAAAAATGGAAGACCTAGAAGGAGCTTAACATCATCTACAAACTGGAAAACATGTCTTAGAACATGGTCTGAGATTTCTATTATTAACCAAATGCTAATATGTTGAAAATAATTATAGAAAGTCCTTTGAATGCTTCAAGTCCTCATATTCTACTCTTCTCTCTGACTATAGATTTTGCAATTGCAGAGTCAATCTTATATTCACAGACCCTGGTACAGTGCTGTGTATATAGTAGGCACTTCCTAAGTTCATAGATTTAGAGCTGTGAGGGATCCAAGACCCTCTAATCCAATCCCCTCATTTTACAGATGATGAAACTGAGATTCAGAGGTTAAATGTCTTGCCAAAACCCCATAGCTAGTGGTAGAAAAAACATCTGAACCTGGTCTTCCCTGACTTCAAATCCAGCCTTCTTGTCATGATATCATGCCATCCCTTAAGTCTTCTGCTAGAAGATGCTATTAGGCAGTTAAATAAGCAAAAATATATGGAAAAAAAAGATAGAAAGCTTAGTAGGGGGTTAATCTACAAACTACAAAACATGTCTCTGAACATTAGTTTAGAATTTTTGTTACTAATAAAAATACTGATAGGTTTAAAATGATTCCATAAAGTTTTCCTAGAATTTCCAAGACCTCTGCATTTTGCAACATTCAACTGAATTTAACCCCTGTAATACTTTGACTCCTATTTTATTCTGATAGCCACCGCTTTCTCAACAAAACTTCTCAGTATCATCTTATAGCTAAGCTAGCACATAGCATGGAACACTGCACAGAGGAGATGCTTAATTGAACAGACAAAACTGAGTAAAAGGAGGATGACTTTCAGGATTATACAAAATCAACAGAACAGCAAGAGGTCAGTCGCACTTTTAATTTAGTGCTCTATTCATTAGATCAAGCATTTAAAACTCACTGCTTGCCACTCCTGATATAATAGAGCTTTTTGACCCATTGGACAAATATCTGATCTGTCCAATTAAAAAGTGTTTATAAAGAAAATAAAAAAATTTAAATAGCAGTAATGTACTGACTAGTGATGTGAGCCTACATTTTTATTACTGCCCTTTGTTTTTATATCTCATTTATTTTGCTTCATATCCTTCCTTCCTGAGCTCCTCCCCAGTAAGCCAGTCTAAGTGATACCAACTTACAAAAAAGCACAGATGGAAATTGACTATGACAGCACCGAATTAGATTTATTGTTTCATACCTTCCCTCTGATTTTGTCTTTTCTATTATTTACAATTTAATTAAACGAATAGAAAATACAGAATTAAATATGTGCTTCCACCACTTTTCCTGTCCAAAACTAAGATGGTATTTGCACCTTATTAAGGGGAGTACACCCAGGAGAGTGGAAAATACACTGGCACTGGTCAGAACTACTCAGAAACCATGGTCTAGACTCTGTCACTATTTGTGAGATCTTCAGTAAATCATGTTACCATGATGAGCCTCAGTTTTCTCTTTGGCAAAACACGGATTATTTTAGAATAATATATTATTTATTGTTATACTTATTTTATTATAAGCTATTTATATAAATTACTTATAGTTTATATAACTCACAGCATTGTTGAGGAAAAGTATTCTACAAATTTCAAAATGCTATATAAATATGAATTATTCTCATTCTATAATTCAAATAGACATTGATTGATATAAATGTAATTGGGTATATGTATACCTATCTAAAAAATGTTTGTGGATTTTATTTTCTCTATATAGAGGGCAAGAATTCTTAACTTTTTTTGTGTGTCATAGTCCCCTTCAACAGTCTGGTGAAATTTGTAGCACTCTTCTTAAATGTTTTTAAATGTGAAAAATAAAATGAACAGAATTATAAAGAAAACAAATTATACCAAAAATGAGTTATCAAGTTTTAAAAAAGTTTACAGACCTCAGGTTAAGAACCCCTGATAAAGAGATATGAATATAATTTTATGTGTATATACACATAGAGATTTAGACAAAGACCTATAATATATACATATTTTTGATGCATACAAATAAGGAATTAAAGATTCCCTTTAGATTTAACTTTGACCTAACCAACGAAGCCTTTAAAGATTCCAAAGCTTCAGCTATCTCAAAAGATCTCACTTGAATAAGTGAGAAACAGAAGACCTCTTCCCTTTCTCCTAATGAAAATGCAAATTGAATCATTTTCTTTTTTCTACCTTATACTTAAATTTACCCTGCACCTACCAAGATTTACTATTAGTGGTCACTGTCTTTTGCACTTCATATCTAACATTTAGTATTTGTGGGAATTTCTCTAATTAGAAATTAATTAGAAATAAAATTCTCTAATTAGAAATTCTCTAAATATCCCATATCTCTGTGTGTGAGTGTGTGTGTCTGTCTGTCTGTCTCAACAGAGCACTGTTGTTCCTAGCTGAAATAAGGACTCTTATTATAAATCAGTTTGGACTCCTGAAAAATTGAAATGCAAGGCAATGACAAAAAGAAGATGTGGATCACTGTAAATGTGGCACTCCATCGGTGACAACTTAGCTTACGGGATCACAAGTCTACCAGCCACTTAATATGTAGATTAATTTTCCTTAAAATCTGAAAGCTGCCTCTAAGTGCCCCATATAGCATATAAATGAGCAGCCGGGTAATTTGAAGCACAACATCACTATGTAAAATTACTGGAATAATAATATTTTGATGTGCAGTTTTAAAAACCAATTTGTCGAATGTTAATGATTTCAGACCCGAGCCGATACATTACCTTACTTGCTTTTAAATACATGAAAGCATATCCATTTGGAAACTGAAGTAGAACCAAGTAATGAGAAACTTCAAAAAATATCCACAAGGCTAAATGTGAGTTCTATAAATGTTGAAGTATAACCCAGAGAGAGAAGATGGCCCAGGGCAGAGCCCTCAAGAACACCCCAAGGTTAGCAGGCATGACCTGTACAAATATCCAGCAAGGGACACCAAGAAGAAGCAGTTCAACAGGTAGGAAGAGGACCAGTAAAAGAGAAGTGTCATGACTACCTACAGAGGAGAGTATCAAGAAGAGGATGACTGACAATGCCAAATGCTGCAGAGAAATTGAGAAGGAAGGCTAAGCTGAGGAGCTTGACCTTTGTGCCACCAACAGTATGGGGCCATTCGAGATGAAATGACTTTTTTCTAGGACCATGCAATTAGATTTAATTACATTTCTGTGCTGATGATTCTCAAATCTACCTTTCCTGTTCCAGGCTCTTTCTGCTGATCTCCATCTCATATCTCCAACTGCCTCTCAGACATCTTGAACTAGATGTCCAGCGTACATCTTCAACTCAACACATCCAAAACTGAACTCAATTTTTTCCCCCAAACCCTTTCTCCTTCTTACCATCACAGAGGGTAATGCCATGCTCTCAATCCCTCAGGTTCACAACCAAGGAGTTATCCTGGGCTCCTCACTATATCTCATCCCCTTTCCCCATATCCAATCTGTTGCCAAAGCCTGTCAATTTCACCTTTGTAACCTTTCTTATACATGCCCCCATCTTTCCTCTGACACTGACACCATTCTAGTGCAGGCCCTCATGGCTTCTTATCTGAGCTACTGCAATAGCCTGCTGGTGGGTCTGCCTGTCTCCAGTTTCTCCCTATTCCAATCAATCCTCTTTTCCTAAAGTACAGAACTGATCATATCATCCCTCATACTCCATAAACTCCAGTGGCTTCCTGTTGCCTTTGGAACCAAAAAAAAACCCCACTCCATTTAGCATTCAGAGCCTTTCAGAACCTCGCTCCCTCCTCCCTTTCCAGTCTTCTTAAACCTTACTTCCTCCCTGTCACATACTCTTCATTTCAGCAACCCCTGATCCCTTTCCTGGCTGTTTCATGAACAAGACCCTCCATCTCTCAGCTCTGGGCGTTTTCTCTGGCTGTACTCCACGCTTAGAATGCTCTCCTTCCTCATCTCTGCCTATACTGGTTTCCCTGGCATCCGTTAAGTCCCAACTAAAATCCCATTTTTTACAAGAAACTTTTTCTGACTAATCTCAAACCTAGTTCCTTCCCTCTTTTAATTGCTACCTATTTGTCCTGTAACGTATCTGTTTGCTTATTTTTTCCACCATTACACTGTGAGCTCCCTGATTGTCTTTTGCCTCTTTCTGTGTCCCCAGTGCTTAACACAGTAGGCACATAGTAGACACTAAATATTTATTTATTGATTGACCTTTCCATTCTTCAACATGTTTCAGTGATCACTGAAGGTAGACCGGCAAGTTCACAATTAGAAAAACTAATACCTTGGGTCTAAGGCGGGGGGGGGAACCTGCAGTCTTAAGGCCTTGTGTCCTTCTAGGTCAGTGGTCCTCAACCTTCCTAATGCCACGACCCTTTAATACAGTTCCTCATGTTGTGGTGACCCCAGCCATAAAATTATTTTCATTGCTACTTCATAACTGCAATTTTGCTACTGTTATGAATCTATCTGATATGCAGGATGAATTTTCATTGTTACAAATTGAACATAACCCACAGGTTGAGAACCACTGTTCTAGGTCCTCGGGTGTGGTTTTTTGGCCAAGTCCAAGTTTTACAGGACAAATTCTTTTATTAAAGGAATTTGTTCTGTGAAATTTGGATTTGGTCAAAGGGCTACACTTGAGGACCTAGAGGGCCACATGTGGCCTCAAAATTGCAAGTTCCCCATCCCTGGTCTGAGGTATATGAGATGGGGAATGTTTCTTTATACAGAGCTGAATACAGAATACATAAGAATCAGGCTGACTAATTAGCCTTCATAGTTTCATACTGAATGATTCATTTTGACCAATTAATTTCTCCTTCACGGTGTTGCTTATAAATGAATACTTATTGTATGCTGTAACATTACTTTCTCTCTTTTATTCGTTTAACCCAATCCAAACTACAAACTGTGGGACTGAATATTAAAATGGCCATTCTGACTCCCTTATCTGATATTCCACCAAATCCTACAATGGGTCCTAATCTGAGTCCAGACATTAATCCAACTTTTATGCATGTAAAACATAAAGATTTGTAGATCTCTCTCTCTCAGGTCTAGTTGAACCACAACTTAGTCTTGGCTGCTGGTGGCACTCTTGACTTAATACTCCATCTTCTAGTAACTGAGTCTGGCTTTGATCTTATGACCAATCCCCATCTTTTGGACCCCAAAACAGTATCAGAGGTAGTACAATGGAAAGAGCTATAGATATAAAGTCAAAGGACCTACAGTCAAATCCTGGGTTTGTCAGTTACTGCTTGTGTGGCCTTAAATAAGTCACTTGACCTCTCTAGGCTTCAGTTTCCTCATCTTAAAAATGAATTTGAGCCAAGTATGCTCGAAGATCCCTTCTAGCTAGCAAATGATAATCTAATGATGATCTAGTTCCTGTAGTCAGGTTTCTGTCTTGTTCCCCCATGTACCTAATTTTGTTGTATGGAATTCTGGCTAAGTGCTCACAATCAGACCCTTCCTTATCCCTCCCAACCCAAAGAGGGCCTTGGGTCCTCACACTGAACTCTGGTCCCTGTAACTAGGTCACTGATAAATCTCAGACCTTCTTAACCACCTACCTGCCTAGCTAGCACTTTGCTATAAGATTTACCTGATGCAATGCTCAACTTATCTGCTAAGACAGAAACCTATTATCTACCATGGGACATACCTGCATACCTGATTGCAATTTTTTGCTTATTTGGACTTACAGCCTATAGATAAATCTCTCAGTTGCTACATCCTATCGTCCAGATTTCTTTCTACTGATCACTGTATGGACATTCTTCCCAGATTAACTGTCTTGCCCCACTATTGGTTTAATTTTCAGATCCTAGTTAACTCCAAACTGGCATTTACTGGCATTTACCAATACCAACCAAAACTTGTCTAACAAGTTGCACGTCTTCTCTATGGCTCAAAATACTTAGCCCCACTCTGGATAGTGTGCACCTGTGACATTTTGGGGGCTTTCAACAACTATGAATTGGACTCCATTTGTATGTATACAATTTCATGCAAATGTAGTAAAACTCTTAGGATTTAAAGGATGTTTATCCATTCTCCTGCAACAAAAACTATTCTATATTGCCACTTCTTAAACCACAGGTCATTTGGCAACAGTAAAAGGTTTCTAAATGTACAACAACCAAAAATTAATTAAAAATCAAATGTATAATGAATCCAAGATATTTCTGGCAGTTCTTGCCCATGTTGCATCATACAATTTCACTGCAGCCTCTGTTCAGAACACAAACCATGTGCACTTTGCACTGCATATGCCCTCAGGCCATATGCCAAGATCGTTGCTGAAATGCTTTTGGGAGCGGAAAAAGTTTAAGAGATCCTGTTCTATGGAAACACAAAACTTAAGTTGTTTCATCACCATGGCAAATATAAACAGCCACCAGCTGTTTACTCCTAAATTCACAAAAGTCACCTTAAAACCCATAAGAAACATTTAAGAAGAAACCTTAAATTCCATCATCTCAGTTGAGGTGAATTAAATCAGTGCTGAAATAAGTAACCTTAGAGGTAGCTAGGTGGCACAGTGAATAGAGCATTGGCCCTGGAGCAGGAGGACCAGAATTCAAATCCAGCCTCAGACACTTAACACTTACTAGCTGTGGCTAGTCACTTAACCCCAACTTCCTTGCCTTCCCACCACCAAAAACACAAAAAATAATAATAAAAAAATGTTAATCCGAAATAAGTTACCTTAAAATCTTTCTTCAATATAGAAGGAATTGAACAAAAGTAAAACAGAAAAGTTTTTTTTTCTTTTTTGCAATTCTGTGTGTCATGCTCACAGGAACGACAATGTTGTTGTCTTGTCCATTAATTAGACTTCTTTTTTTTTTTAGAGTGGAGGGGGAGTGACTGAAAGGTAAGCAACATACTGGGCATTAGAGGATGACAGAAAAGAAAGAGAAGACATGGGCCGTGTTCTAAAGAAACATGCACTCATTGCAAAGACAAAGCATTCACAGAGGAGTAGGCACAGAAATAACCAAAGCAGTATCTTAGAGTTCAAAATTAGATTGAATAGTTTCAACATGCAAGGTGACATATGTATTAACATACTGTATATTGGACTCAATCAAGGAAGCATTCATCTCATAGGATGAAGAAAGAAATAGATCACAGAATCATAGATTTAGAGCTGGAAGGGGCCATTATAAGTTACAGCTTCTCTAGAAGATGAAACTGAGATCCAGAAAAGATAGTGGCTTGCTGAAAGTTACACAGCCAGTAAGTGTCTTCCTGCATCCAAGTCAAGTACTCTATCTGCTAAACCCTGCTGCTTCTACTAGATAAAAGTTTTCACCAAAGTCCTCTACTTTCATTGACCAATGGATCTGGATATGTAAGTTTGAATTCTAGTCCTAGGGTCCGTGTTCTAAGTAAATTATTTTTTTTAATTTTTAAATAAAAAACATGATCCAGAAAACATTCTCAAAACAGAAGGAAAAAAAAGTGGCATCTGCAAGAGTCAGGTATTCAGTCCCAAGCAAGAAAGGCTTTCCCTTTCGTCAAAGGGAAAGAAGTGGAAAATTTTGTTGTCCAGTCTTGTGATGTCATTGGGGTTGGGAGTTCCCAAGTGAGGTGCTACTCTGTACCTTATAATCTTAAGAGTTGCCTGACAGCATTGACAGATTAGATGACTTGTCCAGGGTCACAGAATATAAGCCAGTAAGGACTTAAACCTGGACAGGAGCCAGATCTCTATCCACCATGCCCTGCTGCTCCTCTAATGGATGTCATCTGTCAAACCCACTGTCATCACCCATAGACTATCCATTGGTTTTTATGAATTTGTTTTTAATTTCTGACATAAGAAAAGAAAGCTTTCAGTATTACATTTGTTTCATGCCTATTAATGGGGTAATAAGACTAGAAGGAAGGATAATTATTTGTGATATTTTCTTACATGCAAGAAGAAGAATGGGCATCCTTCCATTATGGTTATCTATTTAAAATGGATACATCATTAGCAATCTGGTCATTTAAGAACTGAGAATAGCAATAAAGTAAAAATCCTGGGTTCATATAATGCCACTTCAACAGAAATGCCCATTTACTAAAGGAAAATGACTGAGTGCAAAGAAGATAAGGATGGTGTGTTTTATGTATTTTTAATTTAGTTTCTGGATATTTTAATTCATTTGATACAGAAGAAATGGAAGGACAATGGCATGTTTTCCCTTCCTCATTCTCTTCATTATTTATCTTCCCTTTCTCTCTAAGCTAAATTATATTCTTTGATTCATGGCCTTTATACTTAGCCCTTCTTTAGTCTCTATATTCCTCACAGAATTAAGGCTTCTAAAGTAACTACCTTAGATTCTTTTTAATAATCATTTTCTGTTATTTTAGATCTTGTCCCTCTCATCCTCATACCCAGTTCCATTTTCTGCTATGTCTCACTTTTATAAATACTAATTCCTAAAGATGCTAGAGAGGATTTTGCCCATGGTAGGAATTTCCATATGTCCCTGACTGTGCAGCTCATTATTAACTTTTGCTCTCCCCATAGTCATTTTTTTTTTACCCTAGCTCTCTCTCAAAATCTCCTTCACAGCCCATGTTCTCCAACTTTATTGGGTGTCAGGTGTCCCCATGAGCTCTGATGGCAAGATGACTGTTACTTTAGAAGTAACCAATCCCTTCAGACTATACAATTTTAAGGTTCCAAGCTCCCTTTATAGAATAGCTCCCTTCTCTCATGGAAGCATTTATCAGTGATATACCCTCCCACCACTGAAACAAGTTTTTTTTCTTTTTCTTTCCCCCCTTTTCAATCCCTTCCTTTGCCTCTTTTCCCATTCTCCTATAGGTTCTCTTCTTCCTAGGAGAATAAAGGAATTATTTTTCCTTCATTGTTAGCATATTCCCCCCTCTCTTTTTCCTTCCTTCTCCCTTTTTATTATATGGTTATTATTATAATATTATAATATAATGTTATTATATTTATTATTTATATTATTATATAATATATTATTATATATTATATATTTATTTATATATATTATATATATTATATATAATATTATAATATAATAATAAATATTATTATATTTTTATAGATGGTAGATGTCCTACCATCTATAATTTAGTCTTGGAAAACACACATACACACACACAATCTCACACTCACTCACTTACACCCGCTGATTCACTCTTAGACTTGGTGTTATGAGGTTAAGTGGATAATGTTTCAAGCTTGTTTCTTTACCATCACTTCTACTGACTTCTGCCTTCACCTCTGTCTCTTTGTATGCATTCAGAAAGAAATCTCCTAGTGATCTCTCTATTGTTATTTTGTTGGTTTTGGCTGTTGTATTTGCTTATCTTTCTTATATATCTATTGTATGAGGTGTTTTAAAAGCAAATAATTTCTTCAGGTCTGGTTAAGTGACTTGCCCAAGGTCACACGGCTAGTAAATTTAAATGTCTGAGGCCAGATTTGATCTCAGTTCTCCTGACTCCAGGGCCTGTGTTCTATTCACTGCACCACCTAGCCCTGCCTCTCGTTTTCTTTCTAGAAATGTTTTGAATCCTTCTCTTTAACTGAATGTTCGTTTTTATTTTTCCCATTAATGTTTATGTTCAAATTTGAAGGGTAGGTCAGCTTTGCTTGTACCAGTCAGCTCCTTTGCTCTTCAGAAAACATTATCCCATTCTTTCCTGCGGTTTTTGGTGGGTGCAAAAGAGCCATCTTATTTAAAATTTCCTTAACTTTATATTTGGAGGTGTTTATCCTGTTTGTCTGCAGCATTTGTTGTCAATGGAATTATTAAATTTAACCACTATGTAATGGAGTTTGCAGTATATGGTTTTTTTTTTCTCTTGAAGTCAATCTGTGTTTTCTTTTGTTATTTTGTTTTCTGTGTTCAGAACTTCTGGGCATTTTTTTGTATATTGTCCTATTTTGTAATATTTAGGCTTTTTGACTTGTTCTTCAGGAAAACATAAACTTTTAAGTTGTCTCTATACATTCTATCATTGAGATCAATTATTTCTTCTATGCAAGTCATAAATTCTTCTTTCACAGTTCTTATTTCTCCCTTGAACTATTTGGGAACATATTCTTGTGGTTCCATCTCTCTTGGGAATTTACAGAATTCTAAGTCTCCTTAGTTTCACTTCACGATTTTCCTTTGTCTTAGACTATTTCTTCAGAAATGTCTGAACTCTTTTCTTTTTTTTTAATTTTCTTTTTTTAAATTTTATTATAGTTTACATCATTCATTACCACAAGATTTTGAGTTACATATCTTCTCCCCCTCTTTCCCCCACCCACCACCTCAAAACAGCCATCCCAGTGTGTCCCCCCTCCCCTAGTCTATTCTCTCCTATGTCACTTTTCGGTAGGGCAGGATGGATCTCCCAACCGCAGTGCCTATGTATCTCGAGTTCCAGTTGGATGTAGTCAATAATAATAATAATAATTGCAGACAGATAGACAGATAGATAGATAGATAGATAGATAGATAGATAGATAGATAGATAGATAGACAGACACACATTCATAACATTTGATTATGGAACTCCAGATTCCAGATTCTTTCTCATTCTCCCTCACCTCCCATCCCCACTGGAAGGACAAGCAATGAAATACAGGCTGAACATGTGAAATTATGCAGAACCTCTCCATAGCGAGCACACTGTGAGAGTCTGATTAAATGTCCCCTCTTCCTATCCTGCCCCCCCATCCACTCTCTACCCTGTCC
>CM053586.1:153396828-153419147 GCA_028646515.1 Pseudochirops corinnae | reverse complement strand
TTTTTTTTTTTTTTTTAATTTAGGCATGTTGAAGAGATGGTATGATTCATCTTACTGCTTTAGATTGAGATGGTCCAGTAGTTTAAAAAGACAGTGCTTGTTTGATTTTATAAAAGTTTACTTAAAAGACCTAAGGTTTAGGTTGTTTTATTTTTTAAAGCATAGTTCTAACCAAGGATAATTTTTGTTTCTAAATTGTAATATTTAACTTTGGGGGGATGATATAATAGTAGAGCTAGAAGGGGACCTTAAAGGTTCTTCAGCCCAACTCCCTTACTTTATAAAAGAGGAGGAACATGAAGCCTATAGAACTATCTAGCCTAGTTCATTAGTTCTTCAGAGCCAGGACTTAACATTAGACCTTTTCTCTCTAAAACCTGTGCTTTCTCCACTGAATCCATTAATACTTAGCATACATTTCCATACATTTTATATAATGAAAGGAGTCAGTGTGATGTAATAGAAATTTAGAATTTAGAGTCTAAGGCTCTGAGTTCAAACCCCAGTTCTGTTCGTTATTACCTGTGTTGACATCAGGCAAGTCTCTTATCCTCTCTGGAGCTGAGTTTCTTCATCTGAAAAATGAGGGATTTGACTAGATCCTGTGATCTTATGATTCTGTGAAAGCTACTTTAACTGCTTCCTATTTGAATTATCTAAAGCCACTGTTTCAAGCTAATATTTACTGTCAGTTTTAATGGAAGTTAGCCATTATATCATCTGAAAAGGAAAATATGGAAATAATACTCATTAAAACCACTTATCCCTTTCTAGTTTCTGTCATTGAGTGAATTATTTTTTTCTTTTTGTTTCTGTGAATGATATATTTTTAAAAATGTAGTTTGGGACCCGTGAAAAGCTTTGATAAGTTATTTCTCTGATAATTTAGGATTTTAAAAATAAACATCCAAATATTAATTTCATTCACACGTCAAATAGGCATGAAACTTCATTCAGTAAGTCAGGAAGAAAAAGAAGAATGTTATGAAATAAGTAGCCTAATCCTTGGATTTTAGTTATGTATTTTTGTACCTGGGCATTAAAAGGTTCATCAGCATTTATAAATTAAGTTTGTGCTATATTTTAAAGTTATTTGTGATTTAAAAAAATTTAATTGCATTTTCTCTTTTCCATATTTCCAAGTATATAATAAAAGATGTGCATATGCTAAGGGCTCAATTCTCATCTCCATGCAAACCATGAAAACTGAAAGAACAATCCTTGGTAACACAGAACAAAAATTAATATTTAAACATTTGACTGGAGCAGGTTGCCCTTGCTTTCATGAATTGTCAAGGGACCAGCCAGTCAAGTTTTAGATTAAATTATGTATTGGGTTAAACCTGTCATTAGAATAAAGCAGGTGTTATTACTTATTTTCCCCCCACTATTCACTTTAAAAATTAACTTCAGTGGAACTAATTACTTTTGGTGTTCTATTCCAATTGCTTTTTGATCCTTAAATTATGGAAATGAGATAATATGTAAGAGTTTAATGGTAATCATCCAGTATAAAACTTCATTTTATCATGACACCATTTGGATTATTTAGTGACATACTAAAGAAATTTTTCAAATATCAGGCAAAATTGTAGGGTTTTTTTCCCCCCTTAACATAGAGGTTTTTAAAGCAAAACAACCCTATAAGGGAATATATAGCATTTCCTTAAGGATTTGATAAAATTCTCTTTTCTCACACTGTCACTGAATTGACTAGGTTTTGACATTGAATTAGTGACTTAGAACATAGAAGTCCTATAAGTGATCATTTTGGTAGTTTTCATTGTGTGTGTATGTGTGTGTGTGTGTGTGTGTGTGTGTTAGTGAGTGAAAACTACCAAATAAAGAAGATAATGACAGGAAAAATGCCAGACCAAGCTAAGTATAGACAAGGGAAATCTATGTGGGGAAAAAAATTCAATTTTGAAGTACTGAAATGCAAGTGGACATATGAACCTTGTATGGTTGATAGTTTTCCAAAGAAAATACCAAGGTCCTGCTATAAGAACATAAAATACTTACATATCTACATGATAATATAATATATAAATATATATTTGTATATGTATATATTGGTAAATCATCTTGGTAGTTTTAATTTATGTATATATGAATACTAATTCATCCACAATACCAATATAGTTTACATACATACACGTTACCTTATTCTATAATATGTTCATTATTAATATGTATATGTCTGTCTTGCTCTTATCGTAGTACCTAGGGATTTTCTTTGGAAAGTTGTCAACTATACAAGGTTCATGTGTTAATTTGTACTTCAGTACTTCACAATTGTATTTTTCCCAGTATAAATTGCCAATATGAATGTCTGTTCTTGGCCTTGTCTAGGTTTTTTTCCTCTCATTATCTTATTTTAAAATGACATTCTCTTATTTCCTTATATAGTTATTTGGGGACTTAGATATTAGGGCCCAGTTGTAGTGGTTTCAATGTCATTAATTTAAAAAATAAATGTTTAAAGGTATCTTTAGTTTTTTTGCCTTTTTGATGGGGCTTATTCTTTCATTCTTGGAGTCATCTGGTTTAATTGAGTTTCAGTGAGCTTTCTGCAGACTTGTTTTTCTCTCCTTTGCTTCTTGCTATTTTATGAAGTGATGTGATTTATAATGTTCTACCATCCTCCATAAGGAAAAGATGAATTTATATTCTAAATAGGTATTGTTCTTGGCTGTCATGACTCTGTCAGAAATGTGAAGTATTTACTGGATGCAATGGTTTCTTGGCTCTTTGAGTCTCCTTATTGTGGTGATTACATTGGTTAAACTTTCATAGCAAAGTGATAGTATCCATTCCCCATTTTTTCATCCTTAGTAGTTTATTTGAATAGGTCAGCTTGGAATTACTGTAATTGTATTTCCTATGCAATGGTCTCTGCCTGGTTCTTAAAATTTGTTACTGATTTTGATCTTTTGCAATCTGATGTTTTTCTTCCTCAGAAATAGCTGCATCAAATGACTCCCACATCAGTAATCTTCAATCTCTTTAGATATACTCAATTTGTGTGTGTGTGTGTGTGTGTGTGTGTGTGTGTGTTATTTAGTATTCACCATGTCTAGTACTATATAGGATTGAATTGTCTGTGTAGTCTATAAGTCTTTGACCTCTTCTGTGTCTTAATCTTGCATCATATTTTAAAGTATATTTTCCACCGTCTTCCCTCATGTCCATTCTTGTTGACTTAGTTTGAAGGGTTTTGTCAGATTCTTCATAGAGTTTTTGTTTCATTTTTCTTCGTGACAGATTTTGACACATAATGGCTGCTAACTTAGTATCCTAAATTTAGAACTCGAAGAAACCTTAAAGTGCCTGATTTTTTAGATAAGGAATGGAGACCCAAAAGGATTAAATATGTTACCTAAGGTCACAGGCAGAGCATTTATCCACAACCATGTCATCTGACCAAATGTTTCCAGCGAACCAGTCTTCCACTGCCCTCCTTTCCTGCTATTCTTTTGTGCTGATAATCTTTAGGAATGCTGCAAAGTGAAGGAACCCTCTTCCCTCTGTTCTTAACCCACATAATTTTATATGTCCATGGAATTGTGATATCATCACTGGGGCCGTAGTCCACGTAGATCCAGTGAGGATCATTTGAATGAAATGAGGATATTTTGTTTGCAGAAGATAAGATTTTAGGAGTGCCTAATAGTTATCTTTAGCTGTTCATCTGTCTTGTAGAAGAGGAATGAGAATTTAGAGGGCAGAACAAAGATCAATGACTGTACATAGAAGAGAGAAAGATTTCAGTCCAATGTAAAAGAAAACTTCTCAATTGCAGGAGCTGTCCAAAGTTGGAACAGGTTGTCTTGAGTAGGATTCTTACACCCTTCCTTCTGTTCCCCTACTGGGAAGGCCTTCAAATTGAGGCCAAATGATTTTGTCAGGGATCTTGCACCTGTTCCCATATAGGTTAGACTAGCTAACCTTTGGCAGCTAGGTGACACAGTGGATAGAATCCCCTATGAGGGATTTTGCAGGCCATTTCAAATGGTCAGGTTAATGGAGTTAGGAAGACTCATCTTCTTTAGTTCAAATCTGGCTTCAGACACTTACTAGCTGTGTGACCCTCGGCAAATCACTTAAGCCTGTTTGCCTCAGTTTCCTCCTCTATAAAATGGACTGGAGAAGGAAATGGGAAACAACTACATTATCTTTGCCGAGGAAACCCCAAATGGGGTCATGTAGAGTCAGATAGGAATGAAACAACTGAACAACAACAAAAGCTAACCTTAAAGATCTTTTCCAACTCTGAGGTTCCATGATTCTATGACAATGACAAGAAGGGACAGTATGATTGGTATGCTGGCAGGAATACTATTAAGTAGGATACCATGAATAGAGAGCAGAATTTCTTAGTGGGGAGGGGTACTGGTCTATAGGAATTTTTGAGTGGTGAAAATAGTGCAGTTGTATAAGAGCAGGTTTGCTATTAATTATAATTTTGGCTATATACATTTGTAACTCAGTACTAACTATATATAGTTTCTTTGTTCCTAGGGAAGTGTGCAAAAGAAATATCTATCCTGTAAAACTCAATTGATTTGAATTGAATTTCCTGCCTGCCCTGACTGAAGTGACCTTTTTCTCTTCTGAACTTTAAATCCAATGGGAATTATTTCCGTCCCATTCATTCAGGAGTGATCATACAGCGCCTTGTGATATTTCTTCAGTTCTTGTCTTGAATGGTTATTTACACTTTTTATCATAGATCTTTTTGTGTTTGTTTTGACTCACCAACTAGACAGTGAGTTTTTAGAAAATCGACCATTTCTTCCGTTTCTTTGTATTCCCTGTAGCACTTTGGACCAGGAATTAGATTTAGCAAGTGCTCAATAAATATTGAGGATCATGAATTTAGAACTGAAAGGGATCTTAGACTCATCTAATCTACATCCTACTTCTCCCTTTCCTTTCACTTTAAAAAATAGAAAACTGAGTCCCAGAAGGGATGAATTGCCCACGGTTATGTAGCTCACATATAAAAGGATTCAGACACAAGTCTTCCAACTTCAGGTTTACTTCTCTTTCCCCTGATTTTTGCTACTTCCCTACTAAATGGGTTTCTATTGATAACATTTAATCTCTACTAATGTTTTATACATTTAAAAAAATAGAGCAGTACCAAAAGATATTTGCCTGATACTTCATGGTATCTAAAATTCACTATTTGCTTAGTTTCTGAAGAAAAAAAATCATAAGAAATGATTTTGCTTGTCTTTTGGAGTAAATTCCAAAGTACACCTTGAAAAACAAAATAATGTAGTTTGCTCATTTCACTTTTGGTTAAAGGCATATCTATAATGTTATGAGTTGTTGCCTACTTAACTGTACCTTGGACCTCTCCATTACTTGAGTGATATGAATATTTAGTTCTTCAGAAACTGCGGTGTTCTGTGACTTGCAGCCTTGTAATAACACCAGTAGAATTTTGGCATTAAAAAGATAGGTCTTTTTTTCTAGATATTTCAAGTCTTTGCTATTTTCCAGAGATAATCCAATATGCTTTCTCCCCTGTTTTATTCTAGGCACAATTCATTTCTCCATTTGTACTGTTTATTCATGATATTTATGCTGGTGGACAAACTCCATAAGTTGTCCATCAACCTGCTTGTTATAGTCTAGTCTAGACAACTGACATCCTTCTGTACAAAGGAAGTTCTCAATAACTTGGTTGTACTCAATGTTTGGGAATGGAGATAGAGTTGGCGAGTTGAATTTTTACTATTATAGACACAAATGGTGTTAGCCCTCAGGTGGGTGAAGCCCTCATGCTTTTCAGAGCATGAATGAAAAGGCTCTTTGCCAGAAAGTTGATCATCATCAAAGCATGATCATCAGTCATCATCATCAGATGATCATTTTTTGGGGCTCCGACTATTCATGAAAACCATTTTATTCCGAGATTTATTCCTGGGAGCTATAAGGGATTTTACAGGCCATTTCAAATGGTCAGGTTAAAATCTCTCGTTTTACATATGAAGAAACTAAAGCCCAGCAAGGTTAAATGACTTGCCTAATGTCACATATTTAGTAAGTGACAAGATATAGGATTTGAACCCGGGCTTTCTGACTCCATAGTCAGTTTCTTTTCACTGTACCACGTTGCCTCTATAGGACTGCCTACACTAATGAAATCTTAGTTCTCTGAAATATTGAAGTGTAAGGACCTAATGCTGTAGAAAGCAAAAGTTATCACAGTTGATAAATATTCATAAAGCAATTTTAAGAGGAAATACATAATTGTTGTTAGCCTAAGTCATAATTAAGTGAAGTGTATGGTTAGTGTATATTTAATAGAAAAGCTAGGAGAGTAGAAAATGTGTTGTTTAACCAGAATGATCTATAACCTTAAAAGATGTTTGCTTTCAAATTTATTTTGCCATTTAAAGATCTTCCATCTGTAAATTTGTACACAGATTTTTTTTTTCTGCACAGTGATAAGGATATTAATACACCCTAGTATCTCCTGTTCTAAATATTGCTTAGAAAAGTGATTCTTTTTTTAATACTGTCAGGGAACTAACATTTTCCTTTCCTGTAGAAGAAAAAAAATCCACATCCGACTCTGCCAAATATAAACTTTGTCACAGTTACATGTGTATTGCTTTCTGTTTGAATCATTAGGTTGTCCCCTTGAAAGAGATATTTGGAAAATATCAGTATTAACTTATTTCACACATTTATCAAAACACAATAAGGGGGGAAAATAAAAATCTCCCTCATAGCAATTAGGAAGAGACTCCTGTTTTTTTTTTTTTTTTTAATGTTTGTTTTGTTTTTGCCTTTTTTAAATTTCCTGGTCTAATTTTTGAAGATCTCTTTGCTCTGTGTCCTATAAATATGGCTATTCTTATATTCTTTCTACTTTCTTTCTTGTTTTTGGTTGATATCCAGCTCACCATGAAATGACACATCTTCCTACCTACCCTGTAGATTTTGTTTCCTCTCCTATTTCATATTGTTGTGAGGGCAATAACTTGATGAGCAGTATGCCTCTTATGTGCTTTATTGCACCAAGGTGGTTATCTTTTCCTTGGTGTGGTTTGAATGGGTCTTTGTTTTGAGACTTAGATACAATTGATAGCAATAAATATGCTTTTGCAATATTTTAAGGACCTATGCTTTTGTTAACATAAATACACCATTCTCCAACACAGATTGAAATTCTCCTATGAAAAGTCAATAGTCTTTGTGAATATTTGCCATGGCTGATAAATTCATCACCCTTTGATCTATCTGATGATGAGATGCACTCCCCTGAGCTAGCTTGGTCCTCAGATGATAGGTTTGAACCCCATACCCTGGTAAACAGTTTCTAAAATTTTTCTATTAAAGCATTAGAGAAAGGATGATTTCTATAGAAATGACTTACTTGGTTTATCTACCTATTAAAATGAGTCTTTTATGACAAGGTAACAGCATATAATTTATTACAATGTAATTTTATAAGGAGATGCCATTTTTATACTTCTTTGTCTTTAGTTTATTTCTTATGGTTTGAGGTCATTTACATTTTTTTCAACCGATACTATGGTGGCAATATCCAGTGTCTTTTTTATAATCTTGTTTTCTATTTAAATTTTATTTCAAAATTTCATTTTGATAAACATGGTTTGAAACTTTCAGCTCTTTCAGAAAACTGTTTATAATATTCCTTTCTTCTCATATCATTGCAATGGCTGCTATGAAGGCTATCATGTTTAGATTATGTAATTTCATTCAATTCATATAGTATTTATTAAGCTCCTGATGTGTTTTAGGCACTGTACTTAGGGTTGGGGGAGTCAAAGACAAAGAGGAACCACCAGTCCTTGCAAGGAACTTACATTCTACTTAGGAAAACCACAATAGACACAAAACTAAAAACAAAATAAATGCAAAGTAATTATTGGAGATGTGGAGTGGCATGTATAACTGGAGGAATCAGGAAAAGCTTTGTGTAGAAGACCTATAGCTTCCAAAAATACTCTCTCCTATCAGAGGGGAAACGGCTCCTGAATGGAGAGAAGTCAGTTTTAATTTTTACTCAGATTAGTTCTATTTTGTTGTTATTTCAGTCATGTCTGACTCTTCATGACCCCTTTTGGGGTTTTCTTGGCCAAGATACTAAGGTGGTTTGCCATTTTCTTTTCCAGATAATTTTACAAATGAGGAAACTAAGGCAAGCAGGCTTAAGTAACTTGCCCTGGGTCACACAGCTAGTAAAGTATCTGAGATCAGATTTGAACTCAGGAAGAGGAGTCTTCCTGACTGCAGGCCCAACATTCAACTCACTGTGCCACCTGTGTGCCCTTAGTTATATTACTCCACCTAATATCCTTCCTCCACCATTAGGAGCATCCCTCCTCCCCTCCCCCCCCCCCCCCCCCGGCAATTACATGAAAAGGTGTTTTTCAGTGTTCATCTTTGTAAGATTTTCAGCTCCAAATTTTTCTCTCTCCCTCCTTTCTCTCTGCATTCCCCAAGACAACAAGCAATCTGATATAGATTATACGTATACAGTCATGTTAAACACATTTCCATCTTAGTCATGCTGTGAAAGAAAACTCAGAACAATAGGGAAAAACAACAAGAAAGAAAAAGAAAACAAAGTGAAAATAATGTGTTTCAATTTGCATCCAGTTCTTTCTCTGGATGTCTCTTGTTAGCACTTTCTATCATGAGTCCCTTGGAATTGTCTTGGATCAGTGCATTGCTGAAAAGGGCTAAGTTTGTCATAGTAGATCATCACACAGTGTTGCTGTTACTGTGTACAATGTTCTCCTGGTTCTGCTCACTTCATCAGCATCAGTTTGTATAAGACTTTACAGGTTTTTCTTGAAGTCTGCCTGCTCATCATTTCTTATGGAACAAACAGTATTTCATTGCATTCATATGCCATGACTTGTTCAGCCATTCCTCAATTGATGGGCATCCCCTCAATTTCCAATTCTTTGCCACCACAAAAAGAGCTGCTATAAATATTTTCGTACATATGGGTTCTTTTCCCCTTTTTATGAACTTTTTGGGTATTGGTGGTATTGCTGGATCAAATGGTACATGCAATTTTATAGCCCTTTGGGCATAGTTAAAAATTGCTTTTGAGAATGGTTAGATCAGTTCACAACTCTACTAGCAATGCATTAGTGTTCTAATTTTCCTACCTTTTCTTCCACATTTATAATTTTCCTTTTCTGTCACATTAGCCAATCTTGATAGGTGTGAGGTGGTACCTCAGAGTTGTTTTAATTTTCATTTCTCTAATCTGTAGCGTTTTAGAGCATAATTTCTTCCTCTGAAAACTGCCTGTTTATATCCATTGATCATTTATCATATGGGAAATGACCTGTATTATAAATTTGACTTACTTCTCTATATATTGTAGAAATGAGACCTTTACCAGAAACAGTGGCTATAAAAATTGTTTCTCAATTTTCTGCTTTCCTTTTAATCCTGTTTGCACCAGTTTTGTTTTCTACCTAATATTTCTTTAAGAATCCTTGGGGATTAGATTGGAATAGAGACAGGAAAGCTAGAAACAGAGGAGCCAGCATGAGTGCTAAGGATGTGACCTTATTTGGATCTGTCATCCTAGCAGAAACCTGAAACAAAAATGTCAGGTCCTTTCAGAAAGTTGAGGACAGGCTTTTCAGGAATATTTGATGCCAGCTGAGTCCTAAGTCCCAGAAACATTATTAAGAACACACAGACTAAAACAAAGATTGAGAATAATCCAAAAAGAAATTAGCTACTCAAGCCTAGGGATATAACTATTTTAGATTAAGTAGTGTTTTTAAAAAGTTAAGTTTCCTTCCTACAACCAAGTCTACCTTCCTGGACTTCGTGGCCAGAAGTGATCATTTCTGCCTCCAAACTGCTAAAGCACTGTCCTGGAATTTATCATATCTTATCTTAAAAATGTGTTTGTAGTTATCCCCTAGTTACCAGTGCCCAGGAGATTGTCACCTCCTAGGAGGAAGTATATCATCTATCTGGTTGCTGTTTTTATATTCCTTATAGCATCCAGCATGCCAACCATTCAAATATTTGTTAGTTGTTTGGTGGATTGATTAATTAGAAAAATATTTAATCTCACCTATATATTTGTTGTCTTTAAAGACTTACTCATTGACATTACCTCATTCTTCCATTTTTATACATAACTATTTTGATAAAGAATTTTTTGTGTTTTTTTTTTTTTAAAAAGCATAATTTGAATGATCTAACATCTTTTGGTTAACCACCTCTCTGAGAAACTTGACTTTTAAATCCAATAGGTCATAAATAAGGTACTACTGTGAATCTTTTGACAGCTTGTCTGGATAGCCAGGAATGAACCCATGAATAAATGAACAATCTCTTGAGTACTGTTCTTACAGACTGAAACCTGTAAAGTAGTTTGAAATGTGACAAATGCACAAAACTTAACATATGTGTTACTTTGCCTTATTTAACACACAACACTCAAAGGAAGTATGGTCACATTTTGGTGAATCATTGGCTCAAGTCCATCTTGACTTTTTTCCCCCTAGTGATAAGGGTTTGGAGGCTGATGTAGGAGGAAAGTGTATAGCAGCTATGAAGGGCCAAGTGGAATCAGGAAGTAATAGCTTATTTTACTTTTTCTTAGAATCTTAGACCCACAGTAAATAGTTATGTCTGTTTTAGTCAAAAATAGATGTATTCAACCAACCTGTCTTTATCTGGTGCAAAAAGTTATGATAATTGGGGAGGAACTTTGGTGGGTTCTATCAAGTTGGAAAAGCTTATACTATCATAGTAACAGATTGTGTACTATATAATTTGAGGACCATAGGATCATAGATTTGGAAATGGAAGAGACCTTAGAAGTCATGTAATCCAACTGTGTCATTTTTCAGATGAGGAAATTGAAGTCTAGATACTTTTTTGCCAAAAGTCATATGTACAATTACAAGTGGCAGAGGTGAAATTTGAATCCAGGCCCTCTGACTCCTTTGTACTAGGCTACCTCTCAGATTTGGAAAGGGGAAAGGCTTTCCTAACTCCCCTGATGTTTTGCAGTTTTAAGTATGAGATTCAGAGAGATTCAACCAGGAAGAACATGTGCTCTTAAAGTATTCTGGTATTTGAGGAAAGAATTTCCCCATTCACTTTATGTATATTACTAGTTTTTGTGGAAAGCAAAGCAAAAAATAAATAATAAATAGAAACTGCTGTAGACATAATGTCATTTTCTTTAATGATTCTGAATATATGCTGTGGGTTTGAGAGTTAGTTCTTTAGGGTCACTATTAGAAACAAGAGCAGGTATTAACGGTTAAGAGAATCCTGTCATAGAGATTTCCAGTTGATGCAATGCCAGATAACCTCACTTTCTTCTGTTCTATCCTATTAGGATGCAAAAATAAGTTACTCTTACAAGTCCCTTACATTGCTGACAAAATTTCAAGTATAAAGTCTTCTGACATGATAATATCTGGTGATTGATGAAAATGATTCATGTTTTTTCTTTAAAAAATTGCTTCTCAAAAAGAAATTCATCTATTGAATTTTGCATCCATTTCATTTGACAAATGTATGCTCTTTTATATTTTAAATTTATTTCCCAATCTTGTAGACTAGGACCCTTTTCTGGTTTGGTGGCAGAGTAAAAGATACTAATGAGAATGTCTTTGGGACATAATTATGTAGATTTAAAGGAGTGATGTAGTTTTAATTATGCCCTTTAGCTAGTGTACTTGCATATTAAGCTCAATCATGCCTCTGTGTATTTCCCTCTGAAACTTTTCTTTTCTCAGGCCTTAAATTACTAATCAGCTCATTGGTGTACGCCAAGGTTATGTGAGCTAAGTTGAATGGTGCCAAAGAATGTGTTTAAACTATTAATTTAAAATATATACAATTTAATGGTATGGCAAAATGGCCTAGGGGTTTAGATTGTTCTTTGAAGGAAATATATGGAAAATATATACATTAAAGAAAAAATAAAGCATACTCTTTAGTTGTAATGTGTTGAAATATATATTATACTGCTTCCCTTGAGCTATTACATTAAACCCAGTGAATGTGAAGTAAAATAATGATAATATGAAATCATAATTTTCTTTTTTTTTTAACCTCTGATCCTTTTGTTTACTTTACATTACAGGCCTAAGGGAGATATATTTGGGCTTGATATTACAATTAGAAATATCCATAATTGGATTGGAGTGAATGGCTTTGGTAGGTACTGTTTTTCTCCTAACCGGAAGTCTTCAAGTAAAGACTGAATGATCACTTTGTTGACGCTTAATCAGATATGGGTTGTCCTTGATGGTTTTTCTGGTCCCTTCTTACTTTAGAGTCTGTTAAGAATCTCACTCTTTGATTTGTTAGAGGAGACAGAATTTTTTCTGTTCTTATTTTCCTTTAAAAGAGAACAAAATGTAGGGTAAAAGTCTTAGGTGTGCCCCCCTCTCCAAAGAAAAGAAAGAGGAAGGAAGGAAGGAAGGGAGGGAGAAACCCTTCTGAAAAACTTTGAGGTTAAGTCAAGAACTTAGTACAATCACTCCTAAACATTTGTGTGTTTAACTTTTGTGACTTCTAGTATTTGTGTGATTTTATTAGTAACCTCATTTTCACTTTTGGTTGGCATCCAAACATTCTTGGATATGCAGCAGTAGAGAAAAAAAATGAGAGGCACTTGAGAGAGGCACAAAAAATGAGAGGCACAAGAGAAACTTGAGTGAGCTCAAGTTTATATTGGCAAGAAAGGGGAAAGTATTCATAAAAGTGTTTGTGAATCCCCTCCAGAAAGTGCTAAAGTATCCTCTCAAGGGCAAATGGGAAATTGAAAAAAAACATGGAAAAGCTGCTGAGTTTGTAGGTAAATAAGATGGTGGTCACCCCCGTTCTCCACAGCTCTCACACAGCTGAATGAGCATCCTGCCTACCCTGCTGCCCTTGGTACTTTTAGCCTGTGGAGAACCCTGATGGACTGGAGTTCCAAGCTTGGAGGGAGCCAGAGACTCATCCTAACGCATGTGCTTTTTACAGAGCCCAAATGGAGATGAGACACTGCAAAAAGTGTCTTTCCCTTTGTTACCTCTGGTTCTTCTGACATCCCTTTCCCTATCTCTCCCAGCCCCATCCCTTGCCTCTCCTCTCTCCTGCATTTATTAGCTATTGTGTGGTTACTGTGTTAGGAAAAGTGCATATTATTAGAGTTAATATTTTGTTATAAAGAATTGCATGCAAAAAAAAGTATATTTTCAGCAATCTCTAGGAAAGATTACAGCTTTTCATGGTCGAGGGATCCTAACCCACTGTTTGCCATATGTTCAGTGTATGTCAGCATTCATAGTTTTTACTTTTGCACCATCTTCTAGGAACCGTTACCCCTGCAAAAGTTGAGGATTGACTACTGTATATCATTTGAAGTTAATGCATTCTTAGACGTTGGATATTCTTTACATATGACAGTTATTGTTAGAGTTTATCATATATGCATAATGTAGACCAGTTTTCTTTTTTTCTTCTCCCCTTTTGCTTGATTTATTCCAGGTAAGTCAGATTGTTTTTGTCTGAAAATACCATTTAATTATGTACATTCATATTGGCTGTGTGTTTTGTCCTTTGCTCTCAAAAAGGACCATGACATCAGGAAGATGATGACATGACTTGCAGTTGTCTTTGATTTGAGTGAAGAGGGACTGTGCAAAGTCACCAGCCTCATTTCTCCTCCAGAGCCATCTGGGTCCAGTGACCAGATATCTTTGAATCCAGAAAGACTTCTTATTACTCATTTATTACTTATTTATCACTTATTACTCACGTTAATCTTACCCACCCTTATCTTCACCTACAATTACTTACTTATGAAAGAGAGTGAACAAATTAATGCTTAAGGTGTTTCTTCTATGGGAATAACTCGTGTTGTTTGTCCAGCTGCTAATGAGTCAGTGGTAGTGTGGCCATAGTTGTGGAATCAGGTAGGACCTTAGAATACAGAAAGTCATAGAATGAAAATTTACCATAGAATAAAAACGTAAATGAAACATATTTAAAAATACCAGTCATAACTGAGGATTCTATTGAATATTGTACTTACGGAAGGAAAAGGAATAAGCATTTATATAGCACCTCCTATGTTCTAAACACTTGACAGATTATCTCCTTTGACCCTCGAAATATTCCTGGCAGATAATTGTTTTTAATTTACATTTGAGGACACTGAGATAAAGCAGAGGTTAAAGTGAGTTGCCCAGGGTCATATAGCTAATATCTGAGGCTGAATTTGAACTCAGTTCTTCCAGACTCCAGGCAAAACACTGTATCCACTGTGCCACCTAACTGCCATGTGTTATCTGAGAGTTTGAACACATAGGAAAAATACGTGGAAATGGTAGCTAGTGATTCAAAATACATATGTAGGCTGAGTTTTAAGGTTTTTTTTTTTTTTAATGTAGTTGTTGCTTGGAGAAAAGAATTGTTTACTTTGATTCTAAAAGCTTTCAGTACTTATGACATGGAAAGCAGTCAAACTGCTATTCTGTTACTGTATGGCCAAATTTTCAGCCAAACTTGAAATATTTTATTTTATAATATGTGGGAGTAGAAAAATGCCCTTTGCCTTTCTCCCCTGGTAGTCTATTGCCTTTCCAACTGGAGTTGCAGCTGATAACACTTCATTTAAATTCTGATATTTAATCATATCTCAATAGTGTTAATGGGGACATTTGAGGAATAATTAAAGCCCATCTTCCTTGGACTTATTTCCAAGTTTGTTTCTTTAAAAGTTCCTTTGTTTTATTTTTCAAGTGGAAACACAATGAAATCTGTTTATGACATTATTATTTCTACTATTCCTACCTGTTTCCTGGCATTGTCTCTGTCCATCTAAATTTCTGCAGCTTGTTTTTTAAATTAAAAAAATGCATTATTTTTATTTCTTTTTAAATGAAGATCTACCTTCATTCTCTTTCATTTCCCCCTCTCCCCAAGTGAGAAAGCAAGAAAAACTAAACCCTTATTACAAACACAGAGTCAAGAAAAACAAATTTCCACATTGACTTTGTTCCCCCAAATTATGTCTGTCTGTACTCTGAGGGCATTACCTCTCTATCTGGAAGTGAGTATCATTTTTGATAATAAATCTTCTAGAATCATGGTTAGTCATTGTGATTATCGGAGTTTCTAAGTCTTCAAAGTTGATTGTCTTTATAATATTATTGTTATTGTTTAAATTGTCCCCTTAGTAACTTTCCACTTCACTCTGTATCAGTTCATACAAATCTTCCCAGGTTTCTCTGAAGCCATCCTTTCTATCATTTCTTACAGCACAATAGTATTTTGTCACACTCGTATACCATGACTTATTCAGCCATTCCCCAATGATGGGCACCCCCTCAGTTTCCAGTGTATTTCCACTATGAAAGAAAGGCTATAAATACTTTTGTATATATGGGTCCTTGTCCTCTTTTTTTGATTTCTTGGAGTTACAAACCTGGTAGTGGTCTTACTTGGTTAAAGGGTATACACAGTTTAAAAACTTTTTGGACATAGTTCCAAATTGCTTTCCAGAATGTCTGGACCAATTCATGGTTCCAGAAATAGCACATTAGTGTACCTGTTTTCCCACAGCACCTCCAGCATTTGTCATTTTACTTTCTTGTCAACTTTGCCAGCCTTAGAGGCAGGAGGTAGAATCTCAGAGTTTTGTTTTTGTTTTTCAATTTGGCAGCCTTATTTTTAAAGATTTCTTTTAAGATATGCATACATTTAGATTCCTGTTTGTAGAGTTGTCCTTTTCATAGCAATTTCTCCTCTGGCTTTTTGTACAATGTTATGTTATAAGAGATTTTTTAAAAACTGTATTTGTTCTAAATTAAGTATCTATTTATTCAGATCTAAAATGGATAGTTGTGTCACAACTATTTTTTTTTTTTACAATAAATCGCTTCCAACACTAATTATTTTAAAAGTTTACTGTATTTAACTTTATATTTGATTACATTAAAGTATATCTAAAGTAGCTTCTTTTTGTCCCATTCTATAGTTATCATTTAGTAAATATTGGGGTAGCATGAGAGGTTAACACAGATATTTATACTGAATTTCTAATCCACAGTCATTAATGTGTCTTGCTTCCAAAAGGATACTGATAATTTTTTTTCTTTTTGGAGGGGGGAAGGTAATGCCATTGGGGTTAAGTGACTTGCCCAAGTGTCTGAGGCTGAATTTGAACTCAGGTCCTTCTGATAAATTTTTTCCATTCTTTTTTCCCCCTTTTCTGGGCAGATCCCTGTTCCTATGATCCGTTATTGCATAACATAGCCCAACATCGAAAGTGAGGCTCTGTAGTTTAGTGCCACAGGACCCTCTCCATGTTAGAGCTGTAATAATAGTATTGTTTTTAAGAAAACAATCTTTGAGTATACACCATGCCATATCAGTATTATTTTTTTATGCATCAGAGTTTCAAAAGTGTAATATTTAGAAATGAATCAGAACAAAAGATAGCATTATTGTATGGTGGTATGGTATACAATTCAGTATGAGATTTTGGATCTGTTTTGTCCTCTGATTATAAAATTCTAGAAAAGAAAAAATGTGTAGGTAATTTTTCTTTCTCACAACACACAGAACAGTGATTATTGATAACCAAATGAAGAACTTTATTTGTTGTAACACATATTTCTTCCAGAAGGTTGATGAGCACAGCCTATAAACTATATTATTTTTAATGTATAATTATATCTTTTCTCATCCATTTTTAGCCTGTTTTGGAAAGGTCTGCTGTGTTAGGACCATTAGATGTTTGGAAGCATAACTGTGGTAATTCCTTATAATTACAAAGCATTTATAGTACTCATTTGATCTTCATAGCAACCCTGTGAAGTAGGTAATTTAAGTATTATTACCTTATGAAACATATAAAGAAATTGAATCTGAGGGAGGTAAACAACTTGCACCCCTTCCCTTTTTTTTAACAGCTGATAACTGTTGTTCTTTGTGGTCAAAGAGGACCAAAGTGACATTACTATGCTGGGGTCAAGGTACAGTGTGTCTGACTGTGACTGATCAGACCAATATGAGCTCAAAAGGCTCTATTAGAGGTTGGGCACAAATAGTCCCTATGAACATTTGAAGTGGAGATGTCTCTAAATTTTCCACATCTTATTTTTCTTTTGAGCTAGTGCAATTCTACTTTGCTCATAGAGCCCAGCAACCTTCTTTGATGTGGAAATGCCATGCTGGGTAGTCCTTTGCCAGTATCTCCCCTGTTGCACAATTGATACCAAAGTTCTACAGAAAGACTTTGAGAATGTCTTTTATCACTTCTTTTGACCTTTATCACTTCTTTTGATGAGCTGGTAAATGATAGGAGGGCCTCCATCTACATCTTTCCCCGGCAGTTAGCACAGTGCCTCATACCTTGTAGCACTTAATTAAAATCTTTTTTTTTCTTGTTTTTCTTGCTTTTTGGAGGGCAGTTTGGATTGTCACTAGCCCAAGGTCATACAGCTAGTAAGTGTTAAGTGTCTGAGGCTAGATTTGAACTCGGGTCCTCCTGACTCAAGGGTTGGTGCTCTGTTCACTGTGCCACCTAACTGCCCCACTTAATTAAATTCTTGTTGATTTTTGACTGAGTTCTAGCTTCCTTGTCCTGTATCCCACAACAGCAACAATTCTAATAACATTTATTGAGTGTCCACTATGTGTAAGGCACTGTGCTAGGCCCTCAGGGCCACAACAATAGAAAAAACAACCCCTGCCCTCACGAAGCTTATGTGTTGCTTTAGTACTTTTAATGTAGGGCTTTTTTCGCCCTACATTAGGAAAGGATTAAAGGCCAAGTGATAGGAAAAGATTAAAGGCCAAGTAGAATAAGAATTCTAAGTGTAAAAAGTATCTGGAATTTTTTAAAAATATGGCAGAAATTTCCTGTAATCGTTGTTGGGTTGACAGGATTAATTTAAAAATAGTACAGCTAGTTTAGATCAACAGTATTCTTATTAAGACAGTGAAGATGAAAATTGGAAGGAATCCCTATAGAAATTTTGAGCTTACGTAGTCCATTTATGTTGACACTTCTTGCCTCCAATATGCTACCCTTTCTTTCAGTTTTCCCTCAACCTATTTTTCCTTTCTGTTGACTTTGAAGATAGGTCCCCTAAATAAGGGTTGAAGGTACATCTAGAACAAATGCCTTTCTTGATCTACACTATTCATATTTTTGTAATGAATTCCACGAGATGGACTTTTAAGCTTTCTTTTCTCCGACATCTGTATTCGATTAACCCTTCTAGCTGTGCTGGCTTGGTATTTTCTTGTGGCAATAAAGATCACATGCATGAGAAATAATTTTTGCAGTTTGTTAGCCCATCATAGCAGCCACTCAGCCTTAGTGACATCTTTAAGAAAGGTAATAGAAGCACTTGCCAGAGAAAATGTTAAGAATCTAAGTTAACTGAATGTAAAGGAGTTGACTGTCATTGACTCTTAGGTTTTTCTTCTCTTGTTTTGTATAGCTTCATAGAAAATACCTACTTACAGTGACTATAAACTTCTCTGATTTCTTCTTGAGGACTGTTGTAACACAGAAAGACTTTAATTTGCCACATTAATCATATTCCGTCACATTTCCCAAGTTCATTGACAAATTTTTATATAAGTTATATGATGGTGGTCTCCAAGTATTTTTTCTAAAATTTTCTAAAATTTCTAACTGCAAGGTTTGTGAAGTTCTGGCCCAATAGAAGAAGTTGTCAGATTTATTTTCCCGAGGACTTTAATGAAAAAGAAAAAAGTATTCCTTTCTAGGATGTACTACATGAACCCAAGCAGAGTATTTCAAACTCTGTGGTCTTCCTATTAAAATTGAGAAAATAAATCAACTTATTCAGTTTATTTTTTTAAAAAAAGTTTTACTGATTCATTTTGTCTTTATTATCAGTTATTTCTGGGAGCTGAGAGCATACCTCTCTAGCACCCACCTTCTCCAGATTAAAGTTTCCCTTATGACAAAGTAACAACTAAGCAAAAAACAGCTGATACAGCGACCTCACCTGACAACACATATGACATATTCTCTCCTCTTTGTTGTGAAGGAGATATCTTTTATTTCTCCGAGAAGATATTTTTTCAGTTCTCCAATATCTTAATTAGCTATTCTTTTAAGCCAAGTTTGGTTTCCTTTCATTTCTTCATTACTTCTAATTTCTTACTTCACAATTATCGGTCACACTTTTATATCCATTAGATTGTAAGCCCCAAGAGAGCAAGGCTGCATTTTGCCCCTTTTTGTGTCCCTGGCAGTTAACACTGTACCTGGCACTTAGGTGCTTAATAAATGTTTATTGATTGATAGCTTGATTTTTTTTTTTCCATTCATAAGTTTAGGGTAAGTCACTCTGTTTCTAGTTTTTTACTATAACAGAGGATATTTCTATGAATGTTTTGGTATTTATTGAACTTTCCTCCTCATCTTTGACTTCTCTGATTTATGGCTTTTAGTAGGATTGCTTGGTTCAATGGGTATGCAGCAATTTGGCCATCTTTCTTCCGTATTTCCAAATTGATATCGAGAATAGTTGAATCTGTTCCACCAATGAAAAATTCTACCAGTGGCATATATTTCTACCTGTCTTCCCACAGCTCTCCCAACATTGACTGTGTTCTATTTTTATCATATTTGCCAATTTGCACAGTGTAAGTTGAAAACTTACAGTTTTTATTTATATTTTTCTTATGAAGAATATCTTAATATAAAATTGCATATTTAGATGTGTTGCATTACATTTATATATATTCCCCATAATTATTTTAACTTGAGAAAAACCTGTAGAAATTTTCCTGTTTAAAAATAAAGTGAAATGTCATATCTTGTCCTGTGTGACAGCTAAATTCTAAAAATTCCCTGACAATATTTCATATTCAGTAATTCACAGTAGCAACTTATTACTCCATTAAAATGTGGAGCTTTATGAGACATGGCACAGAATTCTATAGAAAAATAGTGTTTCTTCCAACAAAATTGAGTCAACTTTCTGCATACTTATAATATATCTAAACTTATGACTAAACAGACAAGTTTTGGCACAGTTCTGTGTGTTATGCACCATTTACATTTCAGAAGAATAAAATTATGTTATTTAGGAAAGATAAATTACTAGGACGCAAAATCTGGAAGCATAAGCAGAAAAGGGCTATTGTGGAGAAAATTTTATACCCTGGTTCAATTTTGCTTTGCAAATTTAAAAAAAAAAAAAGGATTTGTTAGAGTAATTATATGCAAATTGTAAACAATAAATTTTTATTTCTTGAGCAGATATTATGAGAAAAGGAGAAAATAAAGATTGAATTATAAATTCCAAATTGTTATTTTTTCATAAGCTTTATTAATAAGTGAAGAGAAACTAGGAGTCTCAGTGTTGGTAAATTTTTCAGTGTCAACCTATATTACTATGTCTAAAGTTTCATCATTCTGAGATTGTAGAACTAGTGTATATTATCACTGAAATGATTCATTTATGCAGAAATTATTTTCCCCAGAAAAAATGAATAGTTTATCTAAAAGTTTTATTTTTATATTTAAAGATAATTTGGTTTAAATAATGAGAGCTAAAACAGACTTCTGAATCACATGACCAACAAGATAGAAGATTAGACATTTTCTCTAATCTGCATGACCTCTCAAACATCTCTAAAATAGAAATTATACACCAGAGATAAATCAATTCCATGATCTAGGAAGAACCCAACTGAGGTAATAATCCAATGAACCAATAGTAGAGAACGTTAGCCCCTAATATGCTCTCTCAGCACCCTTTTTCCCACCATTCATTATTGTCAGAGAGTAGTAATACACAAGCCAACCTGTATTGGCAAAATACCCTCAACACTGTCTATCCCCTCATACTCCCTTCCCTATCCCCAAGGTCTCAGAAATCCAAAAGGCCAAAGCTTGATCAAGCTAAGACAGCAACATTGAAGTACTGTGTGCTCCATCAAAGCTAAGCCAGAGAACTGAGGAATAGAGGGAACTGGAACAGTGATTCTAGTACTGCTATGTGTATACCAGTGTGGCCCTCTTTCAAGCACTAGGGAAATAACCCAGAATTAAACTAGGGCCAGTTCTGTGCTTCCAGAAATCACTTGGGGTAGAGGCTCAGGCAGGTGAATTGTGAAATGTAGGTATGGGAGGAGACCGAGATGACCTTGAGGTTCATCCCCTAGGGAAATACTTAAAGGGGAAGGAGTCAGAAAGTGAACAGTAAGGAGAGATAAGAGGAAAAAGACTGAAATTGCCCGAGATCTCAGAAGGAAGAAAACTCTGTTAGAAACATTGACCACAAGCAGATAAACCAATGGGAAAGAGATCAATAGCAGGGAATATAGCTTGAAGATTTGAAAAGAGTTCAGGGGGGCGGAGCCAAGATGGCAGCGTAGCAGCAGCAACATATTGCAGCTCTCACATAGCCATCCCAAAATACCCATAAAATAGGACTCTAAACCAATCCTAGAACTCCAAAACGCACACAAAGATACTTCCCACTAAAGTCAGCTCAGCTACGAGGAACCATATCAGCACTGCGAACCAAAACCAGCCTGCCCTGAAGCTGCAAGCTGCGGCTGTGCCCCGGAGGCAGGGGGCGGGAGGAGCCTCTCAGGTAAGCTGATTAGCACCAGCTGCGAGTGGGGATTGCGAAAGGAGTTGATAGGCAGTCCAGCTGAAAGGCCTCCAGAGCGGAAAAGCGAAAGGCAGAGGTTTTGTACCCGCCTCTGCGTTGCAGCTTCCCGCCCGCGGCCTGCAGACAGCAGGGGGACTGAGCGATTGTTCTCAGGCCAAGAGCTCTCATGTTGAGTGGCCTGGATCCTGATTGCCGTCTTGGGCCTCGGTTCTGGAGTCTTCACTATCCAGTCAGCTAGAAGTAAATAGAAAAAGTCCCAGCATCTTCCTGAGAGCTCCGGCAGCCGGGAGGACCCCAGCGATTTGGGACACAGCTTTCCCTTCTGGAAGCAGAGCCCTACAGAGATTTTTAAAAAAATCACGGTCTGAACAACCATGAGTAAGAATAAGCATAAGAAGCAAAGTAAGAACAGCTCCCAAACCTTAGATTCCTTCTTTGGGGAAAAGAAAGATCATGGGAGAGAGAGGGAAGAGGAGAGCGCAGCCAGAGCACCCCCACCAGAGGCCTCCAATAAACATGAAGAATGCCTTAAAGCTAGAGATGAGCTGAAGAAGGATTTTCAAAACCAGATAAGGGAAGTGGAAGAAAAATTGGGAAGAGAAATAAGAATGTTGCAGGAAAATCAAGAAAGGAGAGTCAGCAGTATGACATAAGAAATCA
>CM053586.1:153376415-153396328 GCA_028646515.1 Pseudochirops corinnae | reverse complement strand
TTCTATTTTTCCATTTGTTTGGATCTGTTTAATAGTATCTTGATTTCTCATAAAGAGAAATCCTCCACTTCTCTTACTTGGTTTTCAAAATTCTTCTTGAGCTCCTCCATGGCCTGTAACCAGTTCATATTTTTCTTGGAAGCTTTTGATGCAGGAGTTCTCACTGTGTTGTCTTCCTCCCATTCCATGCTTTTTGTCCCTGAAAAAGGAATCTAAGGTTTGACTGCTGTGCTTGCTTTGCTTCCTTTGCCTGCTCATGTTGCCATTCAAATTACTTAACTTTTGAGATTTTTGCCATAGTAGAATTCTGCTTCCAGAGAGGAGAGCTTTGTCTCAAATCACTGGGTTTTTTACAGCTGCTGGAGCTATTAGTTGGGTGCCCTTTCTATAGCCCCCACACTCTCTGGCACCTGGTCACACACCCCAGGATCTCCACCCAAGGCAGTGATCCAGATCCAAGCAGATTAAAGCAAGAGCCATTACCCCTCTGAATGGTTGCTTGGCCACTCTATGATCTGTAGGCCAGGAGCTCTGAAGCAGCAATGTTGCTGCAGCTGCAGGGCCTGCAGCGCCTCTACCACTTCTCACTTTCTTGCCCTGGGGGCACAGGCCAGACCATGCTCTGGGTCCCCCATTCCCTCAAAGTCCACACTGACCTTTTACTTTGTCTTTGTCATTTATGGGTTGCTGTCTGTGGAAACTGCCATAGCTGCTGGTGATCTGCTCTCCCAAAGTCAGCTCTAGCCGCTGCTGGTTGGGGCTGCCCTGGGCCTAAAACCACGGGCTCACGTGGGGCTGGGTTTGGCTCCCAGCACTGCGATGGATCCTTCTTGCCAGGCTGCCGGCTGCCTTCAGCAGATTTGTTTCTCTCTGTTACTTTGTGGATTCTGTAGCTCTAAAGTTTGTTTAGAGTCATATTTTATAAGTATTTGAGATGGTTATGGGGGAAGCTCATGGAGTTTTCCTGCTTCTGTGCCACCATCTTGGCTCTACCCCCATGAGTTCAGTTTTAGATACATTGAAAATGATAATTTAAAATGTCTACTGGACATCTAGTGTGAGATGTAAGAAAGGCAAGTAGGAAGCAAATTCGAGGCCAATCAAGAGTTTGGGGCAGGGTAGAAAGATTTGAAAATCAACAAAGAGATGGTAATTAAATCCAAGGGAGCTGATGAGATCCCCAAGTACAATAGTTTAGAGGGAAAAGAGAAGAGTCCAGGCTATAGCCTACTGTAACTACACTGATGATACTATTGTGTCATATTTCTTGACCTCAGGGAGTGGATAGATACTGTTGCTACTGCCATTTTTATTATTAGTGATAATAATAACCTTCATAATACCTTCAGGTTTGCAAAGTTCTTTACATACATTGTCTCATTTGCTGCTCCCAACAACTCTGTGATTTAGGTGCCATTATTATTTCCATTTTACAGATAAAGAAACTGAGGCTTAGAGAGATCAGATGACTTTGCCAGGATCACACAACTAAAAATTAGGTTTTCCTGACTCCAAATACAGTGCTTTATCCTCTACAGCATGTTTCCTCTTTTTTTTTTGGAGGGCAATTGGGGGTTAAGTGACTTGCCCAAGGTCACATGGCTGGTTTTTGTGTTAAGTGTCTGAGGCCAGATTTGAACTAAGGTCCTTCTGACCCCAGGGCCAGTACCCTGTTCACTGCACCACCTAGCTGCCCCCATGTTTCCTCTTTAACAAATGACCAATAATACTCAAGTGATTTTCTGAAATGTAGAGAGACAGCACAGCCAAGAGCATTGGTGTCAAACTCAAATAGAAACAGGGACCACAAAGCTGCACACTTGGCTCCCTGTAGGCCTCATATTTACTTAGAATAATACATATCATTATTTATGTTATGTTGTATTTTTATTTATTTTGTTAAATATATCCTAATTACATTTTAAGGCAGCCCTGGGGAGAGTCTGCTGTGTTTGACACCTTTGACATGGAGGATAGACAATTGGCCTCAGAATCTTTGTGACACCTGGGTTCTACTGTCACCCCTGGCACATAACTGGTCTTTGACCCTGGGAAAATTGCTTAACATCTCAATGCCCCTGGCAGCTCTAATGCTCCAAGTGGCTGAGCAGACCTTCATCTGCAGAGTTAGAGGGAGCTCTTTACCAGGTACTCCCTAATACACTGATGAAGTCATGGGTTTGCTTGTAAAAAATGTGTATGTACCTATCCTTCAGTATTGTTTGTTTACTCTGGGTAATCTCATTTTGTTCATTAACTCATCATTCTAATTGACATTTTCTCCCTTCTTTCTATAGTGGCTTAAGCAACCTAAGGCTGAAATCGCTAGTACAGTATCTGTTTACATTGTACTATCTTCTTTTCATTTTCTCCACTCAGTTTGACAAAGGCTATGCTTACAACATCCGCCATAGCTATGGTAAGGAAGGCAAGAGGACAGACTATACACCATTCAGCTGCACGAAGATTATACTAACCAATCCACCCAGCCAAGGGGATTATCACGGTGAGTGCTTATACCTGATCTGTTTGTAATGGACAGGAAATCAAGGGCTCCCCAGGAAATGAAGATATGTAACGGCATCCTGTATTACTGGCAAGAACTAGTTTGTAGCTTATATTACTCATCATTGTCAAGTGAGGGCTCTATTAGTCTTCTGTTGATCTGTCCTATTACCAGACTAGGTCAAGCAAGAGAAAGTCATTCAATTTTATTTCTGTTTGTGCAGGATGAGGCTTTTTGGTGCTCTCTTTCCCCATTCACTTGCTGTTTTGTCTCTTCCTTTTAATCTGCTAGGATGTCTCAAAAGACAGACACCAAAGTTTTTCAAAGCTTTTCCTTGAAACTGTCAGGGAAACATTGCTGTTTAATTTTCAAAAGACTCATCCCTCAAGAATAATGTGCATCTTATTCTCATGACTGTGATCTAATTAACAAGACTCGATTACTTGAGAAATTTAAGTGGCTTCTATTGATAAATATTAATATAAATCACCCCAAATTTATTTATTTTTAATAAACATTTATTGTTTGTTCTTTTGGGGTTTGGGTTTTTTTTTGGAGGGGGGAAGGCAGGGCAATTGGGGTTAAGTGTCTTGCCCAAGGTCACATGGCTAGTAAGTATCTGAGACCACATTTGAACTCAGGTCCTCCTGACCCCAGGGCTGGTACTCTATTCACTGCGCCACCTAGCTACCCCCAGAGAGAAAAAGAGAAACTCTTATCTATAGATTCTGTGATCTATGGCTTTTCCCCCCTAATCTAAGTTTCACATATTGCTCAGAGATGAGTAAAATTACTCTCTACTCTTGGATAATGAAGTATTAAACACATAAGTGAATTTTTCACTGAAAAGCCCTTTATAGGCCCCAAGCAGTTTTATCCTGACCATTTTTGATGGAAGTCTTTCTTAAGTATGTTAAAAATTTACTCACCCTCTGATTAATCAGATTATAATTTAAACTTTCCTTACAGTCTGTATAGTCTTATACATCTAAATGATAGTCTTCCATATCTATAGTCATCTTTATGAATATTAATTGCATACTGTACAAGTGATGCCCACAGGTATGATCATTGACAGCTGTTTTGCTAATGTCAATGTTTCTGCTTCTTGCAGCCTTTTAATTTCTTGCTTCTGCTCTGCTATGTGATGCAGAACCAAATAACGAAGCCAGAGTCAGAATAAAAGATCCCTAAGTGAGGTCCTGATTGCCTTTCAGAGTAAAACCTAGGAGATAGTGTAGGATCTTGGGTGCATACATTTTGGCTCCCCCAAGGACTTTTGATTTACTCTCAGTTCTCCCTTCCATACTTGTCATTCCTTGATAAATGATGTCGAGACAGATGTCATAACTCTACTTTTTGGGCCTCCAGTGTTTTCATCGAATCATAAAGTGACAGTGTTAGAGATGGAAGGTACCTTACAGTTCATCTCCCATCCCTTCTTCATCATGGTTTGAATGGAACCTAGAGGTCTTCTAACCAAACTGCCCACTCAAAGCAGGTTTCTTCTCAGAAATGTTTAGGCTCTATTTGTATCCTTTTCATGAGATAGGAAGCTGGATACTTTATAGGATGTCCCATTCTATTTATGGACAATGGTAATTGTTACAGAGTTCTTACCTAACCTGAGCAGAAATCCATCTCTCTTTAATTTCCATGTATTAGACCTAGTTTTGCTCTTTGGAGCTACATAGGACAAGCCTAATAATCTCTCATCACAACACTTTAGTTATTTGAAAGCAGGTATTCCATTTCCCATAAATCTTTTTCTTTTCTGGACTAAACATCACCAATTCCTGCAGCTGCTCCTCATATGACATTTTTAGACCCTTCGCCATCCTGGGCTGAAGGTAAATTCATTTAGGTAAAGTCTCTTGAAATGTAGAACCCAGAAGTGAACTGAGCACTTTAATTGTGATCTGACTCGCGCTGAGGATAGTGGTCCTACTATCTCTGCTACCCTCAACAGTATATTTCTATTAATTTAGCTAATTGCTTGAACTTTATTAGTAACATTGCCACAGTTAGTTAACTGTTATTGAACTTATGGTCAAATAAAACTCCCTGTGTGTTTTTTTTTCACGTAAACTTTTGTGTTTTCCCATCCTATAATTGTGTAGTTGCTTTAAGCACACATGGCTCTACTTTTTATCCCTATTAAATTTCATCTTGCTTGTTTTGTTTCATAAATCTAGCCCATAAAGATGTTTTTGAGTATCGATTCTTTCATCCAGAATGTAAGCTATCTCTTTCATCTTTGTATCACGTGCAAATTTTGACAAACATGCATTCAGTGCCTTTAAGTCATTTATAAAAAATGACGAATGGAACAGGACCAAGGGCTCTGTATTTATGCCACATGAGAGAACTCTGTGCTGTCGTAATTTTCAGCAATTTTGGATGCAGTTGCTCAGCTGGCATTTAATCTATCTGATTGTACTTTCATCCAGCCCACGTCTTTCCATTTTACTCACCAGAATCAAATGAGAAGCTTTCTCAAATACCTTGATGAAGTTCTTATCATAGTACCTAGTATATAGTAGGTGCTTAATAAATGTTTATTGATTAATTGATTGACAGTATAGCTAAAGCATTGCCCAGTATATCAGTCTAATGTCCCTTACTGAAAAACAAAATGAGGTTGATCTGGCACTGCTTGTTTATAATCTCATGATGCCCTTTAGGAATCATAAAAAGAAACCACATTGCAAGACCAGGAGAACATTTATAGGAGAAAAAAGATGGGTTTTTGCAGCAAATTAGCATGGGATCACTGAAAAAGTACTTCATAATTTCCTAAATACAATCTAGCACACTCTATTCCTTCTCTTTAGTTCAAAGGAATATATTCTTTGGGAAGTTCGGATGGAAAATTGATCCTATATAGATGGTGAGATTCTTCAGATGATCCTGTTTTTCAAAACTTGTGCTTTCTCATATTGTTTATATATACATGTCCTATCTTTTTACCTAAGTCATAAGCCCCTTGAAGATAGCGACAAATGTCATGACTGATCGTATATATTTCCAATGCCCATCATACTCAGCAAATCATGCTTAATGTTCACTATTCTCATCTTAAAAGGAGAGGATTAAACCAGAAGGCCTCCAAGGTCACTTCCAACTCTTAATCTATGATGCTTATAATCATTGTTTTCTTTTCTAGAAGTTCACAGGAAATTACCCCATTTGTTTAATAATCTATTGTAGCATATTTCCAGACTAATTGACTATGGTTTCTAGAATCTCCCCCTCATTTGCCCTTTTGGAAAACCAGGACTGTAGTCTTTCTCTAGAGCAGTGGTTCTCAACCTGTGGGTTATGTTCAATTTGTAACAATGAAAATACATTCTGCATATCAGATGTTTACATTACAATTCATAACAGTAGCAAAATTACAGTTATGAAGTAGCAGCAAAAATAATTTTATGGTTGGGGGTCACCACAACATGAGGAACTGTATTAAAGGGTCGCAGCATTAGGAAGGTTGAGAACCACTGCTTTAGAGTGTTCTAGCACCTCTCTGGTTTTCCACAGAGTGTAAAGTTTAAAATCAAATGAGACAGTATTTGTAAATTGCTTAACAGAAATGTCTGACAAGTAGTAGGCCCTATATAGATTGCTATTTCCTCCCTCCTTTCCTTTCTAAAGGATTCTTGTGATTGAGGTGTGAAAAGAGATAGGTGTCAGTAATACGATCATATCTGTAAAATTTCTCAGTGCCCTTGGATGTAACTTATCAGTGCTTCAATATTTGAAGACATTGAAAGTGAGTATAACCCCCCTACTCTTTCAAAAATCATAGTCTTCAGGTCTCTTGTAGCAATGGTTGACCCTTTCGAATTTAATCACCATTGTCTACAATGAAGGCAAACTCAGAAATTAAATAGATCTGTCATTACTGTTGTCTGATATCATATCATTTGCACCAAGCAGTGGACTATCACTTTCTTTTTCATTTTATGAACAAAAAAACCCAAAAAAAACAGAAACAAAAAAACTTCCCTTTGATGTCTGTAGCATTTTTTTTTGGGAGGGGGGAAGACAAGGCAGTTGGGGTTAAGTGACTTGCCCAAGGTCACACAGCCAGTTTTTTGTATTAAGTGTCTGAAGCCAGATTTGAACTCAGGTCATCCTGACTCCAGGGCTGGTGCTCTGTTCACTTCACTACCTAGCTGCCGCAAGTCTGCAGCATTTTTTAAAAGTCTCTTGTTATTTCTAGGCTTTAGTTGTCCTGACAGCATAGAGAGGGAGCATAATGTAGTGGAAAGAAGGTGGGGTTTGGACCCAGAGGACCTGAATTTAAATCTTAGATGTGCCTAGGGCAGCTAGGTGGTGCAGGACTGGGCCTAGAGTCAGAAAGACTGAGTTCAAATTTGACCTCAGCACTTAACAGCTGTATGACCCTGGGCAAGTCACTCAACCCTTTTTTCCTCAGTTTCCTCATCTGTAAAATGAGCTGGAGGAGGAAATGGCAAACCACTCCAGTATCTGTACCAAGAAAACTTTAAATGGGGTCTCGAAGATTTAGACTTGACAGAAAAATGACTGAACAACAACGATCTGCCACTTACCATCTGTTTGAACTTGAGGAAATCATGTAACCTTTCTAGGCTTCAGATTTCTCTGTAAAATGAAGGAGTCAGATGAGTTGACTTCTACAATATCTTCCAACTCTCTATCTATGATCATATCCTACAAGCATTGTTATAGTTTATACTACTTATTTGTGTGTACCATCTGTCCTCTTAAGAAAAGACCTGGGCTTCTCAAAGAGTTGCCTGATTTTAGATATCTCACTCTGTTCTTCATTGGATCCATTTGTGAGTGTACAATCAGATTATTTCAGAGCAATTCTTACTAAAAATCCCAACAATCACAGACTGAATAATAAATGAATGATGATAAATATAAGAATGAAGTCTGTCAACTTTAATATGCCTCACAGGTGGTTTTGGCCCCATGGTCCTATTCAGAACTTGCTCATTTATAATTAAGATTATTTGGAAAAGCAAGTAATGTCCTGGGCTATTTGTTATTTCAGCAATAACCACCTTCTTCTCTCTCTTCCAAATAAAAATATGGAATAGATTTCCAGTTCAATAATTTTTATCATAAATAATGGGTTGGGTTCAATTCAGGGTACTACATTTCAAGAGAGACTTTACCTAAACATAGTACCTTCAGATGTTGTGACCCTTTCTGAGAACAAAGGACAATCACAACCACCTTCAGATCAGGATGGCAAAGAAAATCATGCCTTATAAGGAACAGTTGCAGGAATTCACAATATTTAATCCAGAAAAGAAAAAAAAAATGGGGAACATACTTGTTGTTCAGTCGCTTTAGTTGTGTATAACTCTTTATGACCCAGTTTAGGGTTTTCTTGGCAAAGATACTGGAGTTGTCATTTCCTTTTCCAGCTCATTTTTACAAATGAGGAAACTGAGGAACTAGCAGAAACTTTATATCTGCTTTCAATTATCTAAAGGGTTGTCATGTGGAAGAGGAATTAGACTTGTCCTGTGTAGCTCAAAAGAGCAAAAAGTAGGTCTAATATATTTTAATCTATTTTTACATTAGTTTTTATATTTTATGTTATAAACTCATTGTTTTTCTTTCATTTTTCAGAGTGTAGAATAATTTAAAAAGTATTTTACTCAGTATTTTAGACTATATTAAAAGTTTCCAAACTTTTATAATTGCTTCTATGTTGCTTAAATTTTATTTTTTTATATAATATATCTAGGAGCCACCATTTAACTTATTTTTTCTTATGAAATAATATAGATCTCTGTGATCCTATATGTGTGAAGTTTAAGAGCTTTCTTAATTTGAAACTGTTTACTAAATTTAATAACCTTTATTAGTGACAGTAATAGTAGTCCTTATTTACCTCCCAGTTAGCAATTTCCTGTCAACTCTCAGTTTTGTTACAGCTTTGGATATACAGGAAATAAATGTAATCTTTGCAGAAAATAAGTATAAATCCTCTCATATTTACTTCTCCCAATTACCTAGATAGATAATATATGTGGGGGTGGGGCAGAGCATATGTTTTGGTGTAATTTTTTTTAATAATTGGTGGTATTTAGGAATTTAGGATATGATTATAGCTATATTGTGATTATCTCTCTGCTTATTAACCAAGAATCTAATTAAAACTGTTTTCCTGTCCTGAAATGGGAATCTCATCCTACTTGTATTATAATGCTTTATGTAACTCTTGAGCCTGCAGTGCCCTGATAACCATACAGTTGGAGTCTTTATTTAAAAAAAAAATGAAGTAAAAGAGGAAAGCAGTCACATACGTGGGTAATTAACTTTTTTATTAATAAGCTGTTAGACAATTAAGAAGAGCTTAGTCAGTCTCTCGAGTGTATTATTGTGCTAACTCTTGGGTAAATAGCCTCATTTGTGTGCTTGCTGGTGTTTTTGGCTGTCAGGGTGCCCATTCCGCCACAGTGATCCCGAGCTGTTGAAGCAGAAGCTCCAGTCATCCAAGATTTCTCAAACCGGGATAAACCAGGTAGGTCAGACTCTGTTCTGAGGCCTTGGTAATGAGGCATTAGACCCTTCCTTTCAGTTTCATTTAATATCCTCACAGTAGTATTCCATGCAACTTGTCAGGCAGACTGCCAGATTGCCTATCTTTTAGATGAATTAAGCCAAAGCACTAATTTTTCTGGTTTTAATCCCTTGTTGGAAATTCTGGTTCTGTCTGCTGAGTGGCATTCATCCCTGCTTTTGACTTGGTGATGGAATGAGCTTGTAAAAGTATGCGCATTGGTACACATGTTCGTGCAAGCCCACATTTGCACTTTATTTGTTTCTTCCTTTTTTCATATTAGGAACTGATGCCGCTTTAAAAAACTAATTTTTGAATAGTCTATTAAAGCTTGCTAATGAGACTGAAAATTAATGACAACATTTTTCATCTTGGGGAATTTTTTTTTAATGTTGTCGGTGTTGCAGATAATGTAATTAATAATATATATGATAATTATAATAATATATATAATATATATTATCATAAATCACAAATTTATTATTTATTTATTTGTTAGGTGAATTTATTATTATAAAAATTATAATAATAATATAATAATATAATTAATAATATGTAATAATTAATATAATTAATAATAATTAACCCAGGATAATGCAGGGCTTGCTGACTATTTTGATAAGCGTCACTTGTCACATTGTTTAAAATTCTGTTAATAGTTGATTAGATCTAACACTTTGTTTTACGAACAGTTGTAGGGAAAAGAAAGGTTGGAAATGTAAAAGTCAGTGTTGTGAATATCTTCCAATACTTTTTAAAAAAAATAATTCTGAATATACTAATGTGGTAGACTGTCTTCTATGCTGTATAGTTGGCTGAGGTGTCAAGGGAGCTGGATAACATTCTAATCTAGAGTAAAACAAAGTGCATGTTAGAGTTGGAGTCATGCATCTTTATAGGATTGGATTTATTTTATAATCCTCAGCACCAAAGAAGACTCTTTGCTTTTTACAGTGAAAACGCAGATTTAGTTTCATCCATAGTTGATAATTCATCTTTCCCTATCCAGCCTCTTGTCTGGATGTTGCTTATATTGCTACTGAGTTGATTGGTGTAGATGCTTAATAACTGTACCAATCACCCCCATTAAAGTGCTTAATAAATACTTGCTAATTAGTAATGTTATAAGTAATTATTAAATAGTAATGACAGAGTTCCCTTACTCTTCCTTTCTTCACTCCGTGCTTCTAGCACATTTCTTTAGCTATAGAGTATAAGTTCCTTGAGGGCAGGGATTGTTTAATTTTGTATCCCCAGAACAAAATACTGTACTTGGAACATGAATAGTAGATGCTTGGTAGTTGATTTCTTGATTGACTGAAATTTCTTGCATGTTTGAGGTGGTTTACCAAACTCATTCACCACACCTTTTTTGTTGTTGAGTTGTTTCGGTTGTGCCCGACTCTTTATGATCTTATTTGGACTTTTCTTGGCAAAGATGCTGGTGTGGTTACCATATCCTTCTCCAACTCATTCTACAGATGAGGAAACTGAGGCAAAAAGGGTTAAGTAACTTGCCCAGGGTCATACAACTAAAAAAATATCTGAGGGTGAATTTGAACTTGGGAAGAGGAATTTTCTAGATTCCAAGCCCAGTGCTCTATTCACTGTGCCAGCTTGTGGCTCTGATCATACCTCTAGGCCTAGGTTTTAATTGTGTTTCTAAAATGAACATGAATGTGTAGTTCATGGGTAATCAGTAGTCAGTAATACTTTTGCTATTGTTGAGTACCTTTAGTGAACGGCTCCCTGCAGGGTGAAATATGGTAGCTGCTGTAGTCTATTCTAAGGGGGAGTATATTGGTGAATGAAGGGTCCATGTAGAAGCATTTTGACAAGGATGCATTTAGATCTTTCCATTATGACTGCTTTTAAATATTTTATTGTCTAAAAGTCATAAAAAATTCACTACTGAAATGCTTCCAAGGTAAAACTCTGTAACCATTTATTGATGTTTTATGGTCAGAACCTCTTGGTGAAGGTTTCTTTATCTATTTGAAATAGCTGGAAATAAGTCAAATAATCAGAACCCTGATACTGGAATGACTGTTGAGACAGGCAAGGCCACGGTGGAAGCTGCATTTGATCCACATTGTATCATGCTGGCCATGACCACACTTGCCCCTTTTATTTTCATTTTTGCCTCCCTTGATGGTGATGTCAGGTCATAACTTTTTATATCCCTTTTAATAATTTATAGACTGTTACCTTTTGGTGAGAGTTTAAAGGCATCAACACCAGAAAGAAATAAGATTTCCTTTCCATTTGCCTACTCAAGGTTCACTCTGATTACTTCCTGGAGCCAAATTGGAGGCAGAGAATTGGCTGAAGAAAATGTGGTACTTACAATGTGTCTTATATTCCAGTAGAAAGTTTCATGGTGAGTGTGAATGACTGCAGCCCTTTACAAATAGGGAATTGTGAAGGAAACGCATAGTAAAGGATGACATCAAAGGAATGTCTGAACAAAAAAGGAAGATGGACTGGTTAAGTGAAGAGAGCACTGGATGGACTGCCTTGGCAATATGTTCATACTCTCTCGTTATCGAGAGTTGTGGAAGATCCCTACTACACTAATGAACTTATAGAAGGAAATGGACAAGAGTTGCACAGGATGGCAAGAAATGAGTAAATTATGATCTGCATCATTTTTAGAAGGACTACCCCAGTCCATTAAATTACAGACCCATTTAAGTATCTGAAGAGCATTATAGTTATCTCTTAACTCCACAATTAGATTGTAAGTTCCAAGAAATCATAGTCCATTAAAATTTGGGGAAAACATAAAAGCTTTTCTATTCAATTCAGTGGCTAACCAAGCCTACATGTGTGATGAATACTTAGTAAATATTAATTAACTTAATTAGCAATAGGTGCAGGGGCATTTAGGATTATATACACACACATAAGTTTTAGAGACAACGTGTATATCCTGAGAGAATTTATAGCTTGAGAAAATGGGAGCTTGAGTACATGATTATATGACTATGAGATCCCTTTCGATTCTGTTGCCCATCTTTTGAGGTTCAGAGTTGTAGAGGTGGGGAATATAAGAACAAATGGCCAGGCATGATTCCAAGAGACCATCTGGGATTTCCTTCCCATTTCTTTCTGGCTAGCCCTGGCTGCTAAAACTTCTGGGGAAGGCAATCAAGAGCTCATGTAATGGGTCTGTGGTCAGCTCAGGGCTATTCCAGAGCTAGGACATAGAGTATGCCAAAGAGGAGATCTGGATGACGATGCCATATCCTCTATATTCTGCATGAGAAATATTTTTCTGACCAAGCCCCTGAATTCACCTACATTGCCTTATTGTAGACAGTCAACACTTATTTTGTGCCATCCACTGTGCAAGATTCTAGAAGACATTAAAGCACAAGTCTAGCATTTCCTGCCTTCAAAGAACTTATATTCTGTATGAAGAAAAATGCTTTGGAATTGGAAAGAAAAAGTTTGGATCCATAATGGCATCAGACAAGAATGGCCTATAGCATGCATTAATACAGGGATACTTGTATAATGCTTTACAGTATTGTTTTACACTGTAATACCATGCCTTACAAAGTGCTTTTCTCAAAACTTTTAGAAAGTTGGTATTTTAAATATTATTATCTCCATTTTACAGATGTGGACATTGAGTAAGATTAAGGGGCTTGCTGAACTTCACAGAGGCAGGATTTGAACCTGTATGGATTTGAACCATATCAACGACAGTGCTTTTTCTATGATAACACACTGCCTCTTTTACATAGTATGAAAGTTTCAGTGTCTTTTGTTGATTTGCACAGTGTCACATAATCTCAAGGACAGGCCATTAGTGACCATCCAGTATAACCTATACTTGAACTGAAATTCCTTCAATAGTATCCCTGACATGTGGTTACTCAGCCTTATCTTGAAGATGTCCAGTGATGGGGAGCCCATTACCTTCTGCAGTAGCCCATCCTACTTGTTTTTCCTTGTATCAAGCCTGAATTTATCTTTTCTCCGTTGGTCCTTTTTGCCTTTTTATACAAGTAGAATAATTTTTTCCGCCCTCAGGGAGGAGTGGGGTGTTACAAGGAATAGTTTGCTAGGGAGAGGAATAGGAAGAGATATTCAAAAATGAAGATTATTTTAAAACAAAATATCAATAAAAATAAGATTACTAAAAAATAAAAATGCACATCCCTCTTTCACATGGTAGCTCATCATAGATTTTAAAACAGTTATAATATTTTTTCCAGGCTAAAAAATCTCCATAGTCCCTTCATGTTCTCCAATCCCCATACTGTTCTGGTCCCTTCATCATCTTATTCAGAAGTATGTGGGTTTTTTTTTCTTCATACCTTACTAATAGTGCCTTCAGCACCTCTCCTGATGAATATTTTTTTTTCTTTTAGCTCTGCCTTCATTCCCAGATTTCTACCATCACCTGTGTTTTTCCTTTGATGTATTTCTCCATATCTGCTCTCTCACCCATTTTCCCTGATCTTTATTGCTTATTTTCTTTAAGACTATGCAACCAGCTATTCAATGCCTTATAGACCTAATACATTTTTGAACATTTTTTATTGTTGTCTTTAAAATTCCCAATTCAAACAAACATTTATTCACTATGTGCTTATATATGTTATATGCAATTAAATTCTAATCAAACCCAGTGAGGTGCAAAGTAAGACAACTTGCCTATTAAAATGGCAGAGATGCCTCTGCTAGGCACTGGTGATACAAAGATAAAAACGCAACAATGTCTTTCCTAAGAAAGCTCACATTCTCCTGACAGATAAATGAATAAAACTATTTTAGACTTAGAAAGAAAATGTTTTAGTTCACCTAACAACCACACATCATAGTATGTTTTTCAATATCATCTTATTATAGCTTGATTCATATTTCTGTGGGATTTTTCTGTTGAAGTAACAGTCATTTTGGTACCCTTTTAAAAATATGATCAGCTAATCATATCTATCCGGATATGGTTATCTGCCATATCTACTTGCCTACTTTATGGCTTTTGAAGATTAGGACCCTTCAGAAGGGTCAATGTGTTTTAACCTTTTCCTTTGTGTTTTAACCATTTCCCCTTCCCATTTCCTTTAAATATATGTCTGTGCATGGGGTACAGATATTGGTAATTGGAGATATAGAAATTAGAAATAAAAAGATCCCTATAGAAATAATCATCTAAAACTTGTTGTTTTTACACTTTAGCTGAATGAGATTTTTCTTACAGTTTTTTTTATTTATCTACATTATATTTTATCCTCACACTTGTCAAAAGATCTTCTGTATGAAATTTTCACATTGAAATTCCTCAGCTGGCAGTCCTAACAGCTTCGCTGTGTGCCCTGCCATTTTAATAGCTAAGTTGTCTCACTCTGTACCTCCCTGGGTTTGATTAGAATTTAATCACATATAACACATCTAAACCCTGACTGAGTTTGATCAATAAACAACAATAATTGCCATCCACAGACAAGTGCAAGGGGCTGGTTGTGCATTGTAATATATGCTGTAATGAAATTAGCATCTCTTGTTGTGAGCCGTGCCCTGATTCTGGGCCTTTGGAGTAGCTCAGCATACTTATTTCCTGGGGTAATAGCAAGAGTGCTTGAACTACCGTTATAGTCCTAATAAGTTGAAGCCTTAGTAAATGGTGTTATACCTGTAGGACATTTTCAGGCTGTTCATTTTGTTATTGTTCATTGACCCTTCAAATAAAAGCCATTAAATAGAGAGTATTTTTCAGATATTTTTGTTTAGTCACTTGCATAATTTAATGTAGTGTTAAAGCACAATAGGGCACCATGGCCAATGATAGATGATCATAGTATCCAATTCCACTTCCATGTTCAAAATGTGAATATGTATGGTTAACTGAGATTCAGCTGTCCTAGTTTCTTATTTAAGTTCAGCCTTCCATTTAGACAAGTTACTTAAACTCTATACCTCAGAATTTGTAACTCTAAAAGGAGGATAAAGATAGTCTTTATCCATCTTCCTCAGGGGATTAGGTGGCTAGGTGGTGCAGTGAACAGAGGACCAGCCCTGGAGTCAGGAGAAAGATCACAGATGGGGAAGGAGAAGGAGTAAGGGAAGGGGAGAAGCATGCCTTAAGTGTCGACAATGTGTCAGGTTCTGTGCTAAGCATTTTTAATCAATGTTTTCTCATTTAATCCTCACAATAACTCTGCTATTATTATCCACATGTTATAGTTGAGGAAACTGAGGCAATCAGCTGTTAAGTAACCTGCTCATTCATTCATTTAAGAAACATTTAAGGGCTTCCTGTGTGTCAGGGAGTAATTATAATTGTCTGAGCATGAGTTCGAACTCAGATCTTCCTGACTCCAGGCCCAATTTTCTGTCTACTCCACTATAGCATGGTGCCTTGCCACATGGTAGTCTTTCAATAGATTGTTAGAATGAATGAATAAATGAATAAATTGGGTTTGTATAGCATATTATAATTTATTTTTATATAGTGATTTATATAGTATATAGTATTGTATATAGTGTTATATAGTATTGAATTGCTCTGGTGTAAAATCTAAGTGTAAATTTCTTATTTAGAAACATGAATTTTTAACTATTTTCAGGGCGGCTAGGTGGTGTAGTGAATAGAGCACCAGCCCTGGAGTTAGGAGGACCTGAGTTCACATTCGGCCTCAGACACTTACACTTAGTAGCCAGCTGTGTGACGTTGGGCAAGTCACTTAACCCCAGTTGCCCTGCCTTCCCCCTCCAAAAAGCAAAAACAAAAAAAAATTTTAGCTATTTTCCAGTAACCTTTATTTTCTTGTTATTCCTTAATTTATATATGATGTCTTGAAAAAAAAATATCACTTTAAGCTTGGTAAAGCTATTTATATTACATCCTGTCAGGTGAATCTCATAAAAATTACATGAAATAGATATTGCTGATAACTATTTCCTCCATTTTAGAGATCAAGACACTGAAATGCAGAGAGATCAAGTGACTTGCGCCTGGTCACATTCTTAGGAAATGTCAGAGGTTCTATTGGACCTCCTGTCTTCCTGCAATTTGATTCAGCTCTCTGCCCATTGTACCATACTGCCTTTCAGATAGGAGCCCTGGGACATGAACTGTGCCCATAAAATGTTGACAGTATCCAGTTATATAAAAGAACCTGTGAATCTATACTTAGTTATTCCCATTGCTTTTAATCTATGTAGTCAATTCTTGAAATATTCTTCACAGTTATTCCCATTTTCCTTTTGTGGTGAATAGTTTCTTAAAGTGAACCAGTTAAAAAGCTTTTAAAATTTGTTTTTCAGATTTTTCTTGATATTATTGTGTTTTGTCAGGGAATATACAGCCTCTTTAAAGTAGTTTCTGAAAGAACTGATGAGACGGTGTGTATGTCAAGCTCCCTCTAGACTGATACTTGTCTCTGTTTTGTATTTGTAGCTACAGTGCCTTGCATGTACTAGGTCTTCAGCAAATATATTTGTTGCAGCCACATTTTTTTAAAAGTTTCTTTTTTTTCCCTTTAGATTTTCCATAAAAAGAAAGGAAATGACATTTTTTTAAAAAAAGAACCTTCACTTTCTGGCCCTTTTAACGATTTTTTAAAAAAGTGAAACCAGACCCAATAGATACTTTCAAGAAATTATAACAGTGACATCATAGCCAGAAACTGAAAAATTGCCCACCCTTTCCGCTTCTTGGGAGGCTGGTTAAAACACTATTGTTCACTGTCGTAAAATCCTCAGGCAGTTATTGTCCGCATTAAATCTGAAACTGGTAAATGCTTTTTAATGATGAAATCTTTCAAAATGGACAGTTTAAAAGACTTAAAAGTAACACTATGTCAAGGAGATTTTATGGCAAAGATAAATCTAAGTGACACCTTACCGAATGTTCATATAAATCCCATCTACCCCACATCACTATGATTTTCTTTGGTAGGTCATCCTTATCAATGGGAGATGGTATGCACTTTTTCCATTATTTCATGACCAGCACCTGCTTTTAAGAAAAGCTCCCATCTGTTTCATTGTACAGAGCATTTCCTCTGATTCCTAGGAACAGGAATAGTCAATCTGATTGCTGCATCCAGTTTCCCTTTCTTTAGTGTTATAGTTAAAAACGTGTACATTGTTCTTGATGAATCTCAAGAAGGTATTAAGGAAGAGCTGGGAAGGTAAGTATTAGAACCAGTCTCAAGAGGCCTGGCTTGGCTTTTTGGCTTTGTCACAAAGTCTTTGCCTGTCATTGAACAACTGATAGAATTTCTCTGGGACTCTTTTCCCTCTTGGTAAAATGAAGATAAATAATGATTTAAAGATTAATGAGGCAATGTTGATAAAGCAGGTTGGAAGAAAAATAGCTGTATAAATCAAATGGTATATGCCATAGCTAGCCCCAACTATGAATGAGATTTTATTTAAGATTTAAAAACACTTTAAAATAATCTGACATTTTCCAGTGGAAAGATCATTCATAGTAGTACTTATGGCCTACATTTACATGATTTTTTAAAAATTAAATTATTCATCACAGGATGAGTGTGAGAGGAAAAGTTTATTATCCATAGGGATATTGCAGTGGAAAGTATGAACCTAATAATTATAAAAGGAGGACATCTGTTACTATGGAATGAGCAATGGTTATAGAAGTATCTGAACTGGATTCAAATACCAACTCTGCTATGGACTACCTGTGAATCCTTGGAAAATTCACTCATCCTTTCTGGATTTGAGTTTCCTCATCTGTAAAATTAGAGGCTTGAGCCCAATGATTTCCATGGTGCCATCCAGCTCTACATATCTAAATCTAGCTGTATTTCAAGCAAGGGATTAAAGTGAATTTTCTCTGAGTTCAGTTTCAGTACTGCTCCAGGGTTGTACCACATTTTAGTATCAATTATATAGACAAGAAACTGAGGTTTGGAGAAAATTAAATGGTTAATCTTTTTTTAATGAAAGAAAAATAGAATAATAAGTGCTTATGTGTCTTAATGACTTCAACACATAGGTGGAATAGGGGAGGACAGTGAAAAATTGTGTTTGAAAATATGGCTTGGGAATAAGAAATGAAAGAGACCAGAAACTTATAGACTTTATAGAAGCCTGATGCCTATATATCATGAAACTTTCTTCAAGAAAAGACTAGAAATGCACTGACCATGATTATATTTTAACAGAAAGTATAAGACTTGTGGAAGTAATTGAGGAATCAGCAGTCTGTGAGCTGTCAAACTTGTTAGAACAAAGTTCAAAATTCATATAAAACTAGAAGAAAGAATAAAAATGAGGATAGTTTGTTGTGCAATTAAAACAGCTACAGCCTGAACTATTTAGAAATGTTACTGTTCTTGAAAAATGGGATATGGACAAAAGAAAATATATTGATGCTGATTATAGTGATTCTATATAGATGTTTAACCAGTGTATACAAGTTGCTTTTATGGGCAGACCAAAAGAACACGCAGTGAGCAAACATTTCTTACTAGCCTAGTGGAGAGGTATGATAGCTAAGAGCCATACTGTTTTAGAATATGTTTATTTGTAAAATTATTACAGTGGATGATGAAAGATTATAAATAGTATTATGTAATGAAAGAGGGGAAAAGTTGTGAAAGATAAAACCAGCTTCAGAAACTCTTGACTAGAAACCTGAGAAAAGTCATTCTGAGGGCATTATAGGATGATATTGGAAGAAGAAAAACAGAAAAAGGTAGAGAAAATGTGCAAAGATTTAAAATTTTAAAATTCAGGGGGCAGAGTCAAGATGGTGACTTAGAAGCCGGAGAACTCCGAGGCTCCCCCCATAACCACCTCAAATACCTATAAAATATAACTCAAAACAAATTTTAGAGCTCCAAAACCCACAAAATTACAGAGTTACAAAACTCCCGCTGAAGGCAGCCTGGCAGGCTGATGAGAAGGGGTTCATCATGATTCACTAGAAGCCCAGACCAGCACCGCATGAACCCGTGGCTGGAGCCCTAGGGTGGCCAGAACAAGCCACGGCTGGAGCTTTCAGGACAGTGGATCACCAGCAGCTGTGGTGGTTTCCAGAATTATCAACCAATAAGAAACAAGGACTAAGTGAAAGGTCAGTGGAACGCAGATAAATTTGGGGGCGAGAGTCCAGCTGTCTGCCTCCAGGGTGAGAAGAAGTGATGGCAAGGCCACCACTGCTACATGGCTGCTTCTGAGCTCCCAGACTGCAGATTGCAGAGGGGCCAAGCAATCATTCAGAGGCTAAGTGCTCTTGCCTTAACCAGCCTGGATTGGGATTGTGGTCTTGGGTCATGGTCCTGAGGTGTGTCATAAGTGAGCCAAAGCTGGTGGGGGCTACAGAGACGGCGGCCTCCTAATAACCCTGGCAGCTGTGAAAACCCCAGCAATTTGGGACAAAGCTCTCCCCTCTGGAAGCAGAGTTCTACTGAGCCCAAAAGTCAAGTAATTGACTGGCGACATGAGCAGACAAAGGAAGCAAAGCATGCCCATCAATCCAACTTTAGATTCCTTTTTTGGGGACAAAAAGGATCAAAGCATGGAACAGGAGGAAGACTCCAGTCAGAAGTCCTGCACCAGAAGCTTCCAGGAAAAATGTATATTGGTTACAAGCCATAGAAGAGCTTAAGAAGGATTTTGAAAACCAAATAAGAGAAGTGGAGGAAAAAATGGGGAGAGAAATGAGAATGATGCAAGAAAATCATGAAAAGAGAGTCAACAACCTGACTGAAGAAAATAAAACCTTAAAAAATAGATTAACTCAAATGGCAAAAGAGGCCCAAAAAGCCAATGAGGAGAAGAATGCTTCAAAAGTGAAATTTGCCAGATGGAAAAAGAATCTCAAAAGCTTTCTGAAGAGAATAATTC
>CM053586.1:153356812-153375915 GCA_028646515.1 Pseudochirops corinnae | reverse complement strand
CCCAGGATCTAGCAGCTTCTACATTAAGGAATCAAAGGGCCTGGAATATGATATTCCAGAGATCAAGGGAGCTAGGATTAAAACCAAGAATCACCTACCCAGCAAAACTGAGTATAATGCTCCAGGGGAAAATATGGTCATTCAATGATGTGAAGGACTTCCAAGCATTCTTGATAAATTTTTAAAATTCTACCCATAACTTTTGTGTTTACATGATCTTTGTATCTTATTGTTTCCCTCCCTCTCCCACATAAAGAACCATTCATTATAATAAGTAAAGATGGGGTAGAGTGGGGAGAAAGCAGTTTAGCAAAACTAGTCAACACATCCACTAAGTTCAACATTATATCCAGGGTTTTACACCATCTACAGAGAAGGAAGATAAATACATTCTTATATCTATTTGGGGCCCCCAAGTTTGGTTATTTTAATTACACAGTATTCAGTTTTTATTGTTTCCATTTACTTTGTTCTAATCATCATTTATATTGTTTTTCTTATCAACTTCACTTTGTGTCAATTCATAAAAATCTTCTAATGTTTCTTCATTTTTTATATTGATAATTTCTTACAGAACAGTAGTATTACATTAAATTCATATATCATAATTTGTTTAGCCATCCCCAGTAGATGAGCATCTTCCCTCCTCACCCTCCCACTTCTCTACAGTGGTTTTTTTCTAACCATCCGCTCACTTTCAAAGATAGTTGAGTTACTGCATGTGTAAATTCCTTGAAGACAGGGACTGTGAGTCCTTTGTATCCCTGATGCATGGGGCCTGGCATCTAGTAAGTGCTTAATAAATGCCTTTTGTCTGTCCAACTTTACATCACTTCTATAAATGAATTTAGAGGAGGTTGAAATGGCACTAAGAGAGTATAGAAGGGGAAGTCTGTGGGATTAGGTCCGACACTTATTATACATGGAGGAGGCCTGTATCAAAGTCAATACAGATGTAGAAGAATTGAGGAATCAATTTTCAAAGTGCCTGAAGAAGGTGAAGATAGCAAAGGTGTGGGAGAAAACGATCTTATTCCAAAACCAAACATAACCAAGAGAATGATGACTACTGCTCTATGTGCCTACTTTTCCATTTATTTACAATTTTAACAATAGCCTGTACATATATCAAGTGAGTCCTCGATTTTCCATAGTAATATCACACAACTCCTAGAAAAATGTAGAGTATACTCTACTTAATGTTAGTTGACCATTAAAAAATGATTTGGTTCAGTAGATCAAAATACCACCTTAATTTTTTTCTTTCAACAAGGTTTCTAGGGGTAGTAGCTAATATATGCTTTATAACACTTTCTGTGTGCTAATCACTGTGCTAAGTGCTTTAAAATTGTTATCTTACTTGATCCTTAAAACAACCCTGAGAGATAAGTGCTATTATTATCTCCATTTTTACAGTGAGGAAACTCAGGCAAACAGAGGTTGAGTCATTTGCCCTGGGACACACAGCTAGTCAATGCCTGAGGCCAGATTTGAATTTGGGTCTTCCTGACCCCAGGCCCAGTGATATATCTATTGTGCTACTTAGTTGTCCCCCACTATGTATGTCATTTCAGAATTATACAAGATTTCTTGAAAGACAAAATAACCTTATGCAGTGACTCTCTGATTATAGCTGTGTGACCCAGGACAAATCATTTAACCAGTGTTTGCCTCAGTTTCCTCATCTGTAAAAATATAGCACCTCCTTCTCCTAGGATTGCTGTGAGGATCAAAAGTATTTGCTAGTGACAGAGAGGATGATCCAACACAAAATCCAAATTGAAGAGGGATTCCTTATGAATGGTGAAGTCGTCCAGTTGTTCCTATATACAGATCCCATACCACTGTTTGCATCAAGCCTTAGAACATTGTAGATTTTCTTTTCTTTTGTAAACTTTTGTAAACAGAACACTAATACAGAGTAGAGAAAAGAAACAAAAGCATATCATAAACTTAAATATTTGAATTAAATACAAAGAAAGAAAAAAAAGCATGTTGTGTGCATAGCAGAACATGAGGATTCACAATATGTAACAATAAATTCTCATTTCAAGAAAGCCTATATGATAAATAATACTCATTGTATTGAGAATTGTCCATCTTTTCTTTGCTTACTTATGAGTTTTCTTGTGTTCTCTGCTGTGCACTTTTTTATTTTGTTCTTTTTCCACCCCAGAAAGCTATAATAAAGTTTAGATTTGTTTCTTTATAGTTATATATACCTAAGCATATACATATATAGATGTATACTTTCCCAAACCTATTCAAAAACTGATCTTTGTTTTTTATATATGTTTATATCTCTTGTTTCCTATCCCTCTTGCCTCCTCTACTTTACTTCTACCCACTCCCTTGCCCTCCTATAACTTGCTTACCCCTTCCAAGAATCCCTCCCCTAACTCCCATTCCCATAAATCTAAACACCCTTCTAAAACCCTATTTTATCTATTCCCTCACCATCCCCTCTAAAGATCCCTCACTTGTCTTCCTCCCCTTTCTATGCCTCTATTGTTTTATTTCTTCTCAATTTAGAAGACTGTTATACTCTTCTAAATATATATGTATTGTTCCCTCTTAAACCTATTCCCAATAAAAGTAGGTTACCAGAACTACCAGCCCTTCTCCCCCATCTAATTCCTGTGTATCAATTCTTCCTACTTGTACCTCAAATAATTACTTTTTTAAGCTGTTCATAAGTGGTTTTACTTTTTAAATTCATATTCTCAGGTTTACCCCAGTTTTTCTTATGAGCTACCCAGTTATTGATAATAATCTTAGATATACATTTTACATATATAAAAAGTAAACAGGCTGTCCTTATGGATCTCTTATAATTAATCTTTATTATGTGCCCTATATTTATATTGGTTCTAATATGTTGAATCTTCTGTTAAGTTCAGGATTTTTTAAACAAAGTCTTGAAAGTCTGAGAGTTTATCAAATGTCCATTTTTTTTTTCATTCAGGATAACATTTAACTTTGCAGCATATGATATTTTTTGGGCAGAGTACCAGTTATTTTGTTCTTCTATAGGTTGTGTTTGAAGTCCTGTGGTACTTTAATGTCTCTGCTACTAGGTTTTATGTAATTCTAATTGTGGTACCATCATATTTGTTTTAATCCTTATGTTTTTAATATTTTTTCCTTGAGCTGGGGCTTTCAGAATTTAACTATGATATTCCTATGAGTTTTCCACATAGAATCTCTTTTAAGTGGTATTCAATGGATTTTTTTCAATTTCTGCTTTCTCTCCTTGTTCTAATGCTTCAGGACAATTTTCTGTGATTATTTCTTGTATTATTGTATCAAGATTCTTTTTTTTATCATAATTTTCAGTTAGTCCAATTATTTTTTTTCTCTTCTTGATCTATTCTCCAACCTGTAGTTTTTCTTGTAAGATATTTCACTTTCTCTTCTATTTTTTCATGATTCTTATTTTGTTTAATCATTTCTTGATCTCTTATAATTTCACTAGCTTCACTTTGCCCAGTTGTAATTTTCAAGGTGTCATTTTCTTCCTTAAGATTCTGGATCTTGGGGCAGTTAGGTAACGCAGTGAATAGAGCACCAGCCCTGGAGTTGGGAGGACCTGAGTTCAAATCTGCCCTCAGACACTTAACACTTACTAGCCATGTGACCTTGGGCAAGTCACTTAACCCCAATTGCCCTGCCCTCCCCCCTTCAAAAAGCAAAAAAAGAAAAAGATTCTGGATCTCCTTTTCTAGTTGATTGACTTTCCTTTCATACCCTTCTTGTTTTTCTTGGATCGTTCTTATTTTTTTAGTTTTTCCTCCATCTCTGTCATTTGATTTTTAAAGTCTTTTTAAAGATCTTCTATGAATTCTTTTTGGGCAGGTGTCCGTTTGATGTTACTCTTTGGGGGTTTCTTTACTTCATTCTCTTCCTCTGAAGATGAGCCCTGGTCATCTCTATTCCCATAATAATTTTCTATGGTGGGACTATTTCTCCTTTACCTGCGTATTTTTTTGTAGAAATAGCTTAATTATTTGTAATCACCTCTAGCCCTGGGGTATGGGAAATGGTGCCTCTTGCCCCAGATCTTCAGTTCTCCCCTTTAGCATGAAACAAAAGCCAAACCTCCAACATCCTGTAAGTGCCCACAGCCAGGGGATTTCTGCTTCTGCACTCACTGGGCATATGCTAGTTCCTTCTTGCCCAGGCCAGCATAGCTGGGTCTGGTGTTCCTGGTCAGCAGAGGTTCCTTTGATCTTTCTGGGCTCAGATACCCAAGTCCTACCTCTTCTCACTATCCCCGGGTAAAAGTTCCTGTGGCTGGGGGTTAGTCAGCCTCTCAAACCAGCTAACCCCAGGGCTTATGGCTTGTTGTTTAAGAGGCTTATGAGTTGTTGTTAAAAGGGAACCTAGCCTGAAGGTGTTTACTCTTCACTAGGACCAAGCCTAGTCCTGGGATTTTTCTTCCCATCTTCTCAGATTGTTCCAGGAGGACCCTGGATATGCCCCTGTTCTTATTTATTTCCACCCACACTTTGTTCACCCTAAGGTGCTATTTTAACTCTTTTGTGGGTGAAAATCTTGAGAGCCTGGAATTTTCTGACCTGCTCTATCATCTACCCAGAATCCTCTCATTGTAGATTTTCTTGAATGAGATTTATAATCAGTTACTCAAAAGAGAGTGACCTAACCACCCTGTCCTGAAGAAAAACCAAGTGGATGAAGAATACTTGTTATTCAGACTGTCATATGCACTTAGATGGGCAGCCTTTTGAATTCATCCATCATCGTATGTGTGTGTGTCTGTGTGTGTGTATGGAGACATAGAGACAAGAGAATGGAGAATGAGTTGGGACCAATAACTGCAATACTGTAAATGGAAAGAATACAGCCCCCCAAAACAAAAGTGAATCTAAAAAATTATAAAGATCAAACAGGACTCAAATGAAGAGTTATAAAAGGACACTCTCAACCCTTTGTGGAGGTGGGAAGTCCACAAGTATTCTACATTGCGCATATATATACACATATACACACATATATAAATATATATATACACATATATGTATACATATACATATATGTATATATATGTTTATTTTATTTTACTTTTTTTGCTTTTTCAGTGTTATGTGGGATGACTCTTTGGGAAAGGTTTTTGTTCATTCATTTTCAATCATATCTGACTCTTCATGATCCCATTTGGAGTTTTCTTGGCAAAGATCCTAGAGTAGTTTGCCTTCTCTAATTCATTTTACAGATGAGGAACTAATGCAAAGAGGGTTAAATGACTTGATCAGGGTCACACAGTAAATGTCTGAGGCCAGATTCGAACTCAGGAAGATAAACCTTCCTGACTCCTGGCCCAGAAATCTGTCCATTGAACCACCTAGCTATCCTCTGGTCAAGTTAGGCGGTAGGATACTTGGAATAACCATGATGATATAAGAAACAGAATGCATTAATAAAAAACTTATTTTTTAAAAGATTACATATTATGTGAAGACCTAAGATAACTGACCAGTCTAATACATTTTTCAAATTTGGTTGCTGAAGATCTGAAATTAAAATTTATCATCAAACAATAAGCATTTATTAAGCATTCATCGTATGCTAGACATTGAAGATTCAGAGAAAAAGGGGAACAGTCCCTGTCCTCAAGATTCTTACTTTCCTTTTGTTTTATGCTTACATTCTGATTGGGAATGATAGCATTTACACAAATAGATGTTTACAAGATGCATACAGAAAACAAGCAGGGTAACCTTAGAGAGGAAGGCCATAGTAGCTGAGGGTAGTGGAGGTCGGAGGGAAGGCCTTCTATAGCAGGTGCCATTTGAACAGAATCTTGAAGAAAACCAGCGTTTCTAAGAGGTCCAAGTGAGAAATGAGGGTATTCCAGACTGAGGCTGGGGTGGGGTGGGGGTTGGGGGGAGGATAGCCAGTGACAAGGCACGGAGACAGAGGATGAGCAACAAGCAGGCCAGTATGGCTGGACCGAGTATATGGAGAATAAGTGTTGTTAGGCTTGCATTTTCAAAGAAGACCAATTGACATCAGGAGTGTGAAGTCTTAACTTGCAAGTGAGTGATATTTAAATGAGGCAGGGCTGTGCCAAGTCATCAGCCTCCAGAGTTATCTGAGTCCAGTTGTGACAGGAAAGACAGGAAGGAACTGGATGGTTGAAAGCTTTTAAATGCCAAACAAAAGAATTTATGATGTTTGATCATAGAAATAATGGGGAACTACTGGAGTTTATTGAGAGGAGAGTAATCAGACCTGCCCTTTGGGAAAATCACTGGCACCTAGGTAGAGAATAGATTAGAGTGGAGAGATTCTTGAGGCCAAGACCAATTGGGGAGCAACTTTAGTCACCCAGGTAAGAGGAGATAAGGCTGAACTAGGGTGATGATTTATGTGAATGGAGAGAAAAAAGTTTAGTCAAGAGTTATCTTGAAAATAGAATCAGCAAAAGTTGGCAGTGAGGTAGTTATGGAATGAGGTAGGGGGAGGGGTCCCCCAAAGTCCTCTGCCTCTTAACCCTAGTGGAGAAGCTGGATTAAACTCAATATTCCTCTGAACTATAAATATCCTAATTCTATATGAGGCTGAAAAAGACCACAAAAGGGGCGAGGATGGTTTCCAAACATGAAGACATCTAAGGACAGAATTCAGACAAAAGAAATTAGTTTAGTTCATTGAGGAATGTGTTTTAAATCAGAAAACTGGTTAGGTGTTCCTACCCATCAAAAATAAAAATAATAATGAATCTGAAAAGTTCTTTGCATGCAGTTTTTTGTTTTTGTTTTAAATAAAATGCCCAACAACATTAGAAGGCACTTTCAACTCTAAATGAAGGTCATTGCCAAGTTGTACAGGCTGTTTTGCTGAGTGGGTTAGAAACAAGAACAAGCCATAATACATGAAGTTGTTCCAGACCCTGCATCTCTTCCACATTTTCTATCACCTTTGAAATAAAGGAAGGTTAGAACTGGAGTTTATTAAAAAAAAAAAAAAGCTAGGTTCATATTAGGAAGATTGAGCTTTACAAAAAAAAAAAAATCCATGCTGGCAACCACTTTAAAATGAGACCGAATATGACCTTGAGTTAGAAAAAGATTAGCAACATGTCTCATTATCGGACGCAACATCTCTAGCTGTAAAACATCTCGGCCATTGAAGCCAAAGACCTAATGGGCAGGTGGTTGGGTTCCGCTGCCAAACAATCATCTTAACCTCATTAGTAGTCACTAGAGCAAAAGGAGGAGAGGAAGTTGCAGATGGCCAGGAACAAAGAGGAACATTAGGATTTAAGAGGAGGATGCCACTCCAAGTTTATAAGTCATCAAGATTATAAATCTATCTGAAGAAACTGACGTTTGCCAAAAATGTCTGCATATTTTATATGTGACTTATGGCCATTAATGGCCAAATTAGTAGGTTGTGCTTATGTTGACACTTCTGTTAACTTGGTAAAAGTATTTTTCTCCTCCTCATTAGAGACAATTTTAAAACAATAGCAACTTCCAGAAAAAAGAGGAAATAAATTTATAATTTGTCCATTTGCTCAACTTAATACTATTTGGATGGACATATAGCTTCTGACAAAGACTGGCCTTTATAGAAAAACAAAGAATATAAATGTTGTCTTCTCTTATTCTCTCTTTAATACTGATCTGTCCTATAAGTCCTCTTTGGCATTTAAAGGCCTTCATTCCTGGCCCCTTCCTTCTTTTCTTGCCTTCTTATGATTTACCATTTTTTACTTAACTCTGTGGTCCAGTTACACTGGCCTATTTGCAGCTCTTTAAATACAACATTCCATCTCCCATCTCCTGGAATGTTCACCTGAACAGCCTCTGACTTTTCCTGCCTTGTCTCAAAACTCAGCTTAAATTCTGCTTTCTATGGGAGACTTTTCCTGATTCCCTTAGGTTTCAATTTAGTTACCCCCCAAAACTAACTTGCATTTATTTTGTATATACTTTAAAATGTACATGCTGTCTCCCCTGACTAGACTGCAAACTCCTCAAGCACAGGGACTCTTGCTTTGTCCTTGTATCTCTAGCACATGGCATGTAGTAGATGCTACATAAACGCTTGTTGATTTGATTTTTGTCCCTTCTAATAAATGAAATTACACTAGGGTTAGAATGGCAGACTGTGTTTTTATCATCTGAAGGCTAGCCTAGCTAAGTTTGTAGAGGCTTATCATCAGAAGCTGGTAAGGATTTGAGCTCAGAGGTGAACTACTTAGGAAAAGTATGGCAAGCGTTTCTTCTAATTTTCTAATCAGGTAGCAAAATTAATATATAATTCACTATGTTTTAATGGATGTACTGTATATGTTTAATGGGTATACTATATATCTAACTAGACTGTAATTCATGGAATATGTTTGTAATCTATTTTGTTTTTCTCAGAGGGAAGGTAGATTTTTTTTTTGCTGATTAAAAAATAAAATTTAATTTAAAAAACAAGTATTTATTAAGTGTCTGTTATGTCACACACTATGCTAAGCACTTGGGAATACAAAGACAAAATTTTAATGAATTGTTGTTCCTATTTATAATCATTTACTTTGACTTGTTTTTTGTTATAAAAATTAATGAGAGTAGGCAGACCAAATATGCACACAGGAGTACCTACACAGATGGAGTCATGAATCTTTTGAAATTGTATATGTGTGTGTGTGTGCGTGTGCGTGTGTGCGTGTAACGCTTTAAGGCTTGCAAACCCCTTTTTATAGATTAGCTCATTTGAGTCTCACAGTAATCCTTGTGAGCAAGTATTATTGACATTGTTATCATCCTCACTTTTCAGAGAAGAAAACTGAGAGTGTTAGTGACTTGGCTATGGTCATATAGTTAATAAATGGCTAAGACTGGATTCAAACTCAGGTCTTGCTGAATCCAAAGTGCATGTTATGTCAGTTTTGCCATGCAACCCACTTGACAAGGAAAACCTCATGAACTATATTGCTTCCATCATGTGTACCATTAATGCTAGATTTGCTCTCAAATGTTATCACTTTAAAGAATGAATTCTACATTTACAGTTAAGGTCTTACATCTATTTCTTTGCGGTTTTAGTTTCAACCAATTTATATTTGACCTTTTTGACTTCTCTAGATTTCCAGTTTGGAAGTACAGATAAGGATTTTCACATTTTGATTCCTACTTGCTAATTTATGGTTACTATTGATACTTGCCAGGAGGTATTGACTGGTTCATCTACATGGTACCATTTTGTTGAACGATACTGATGAGACTATGAACTCAGAAGGGCCTGTACTGCCGGGCAAAAGTTTGGGAACTGTGTTTTTCTTCGTTATTGTTCATATATCTCTTCATTTCTTCTTAATTGATTTTCTGCTGAAAGAATTCAAGAAAAGAGATGGCTCACATGTGCAGACAATGCCCATATTTGGGTTCAGAAACTTGCTGGCATGGTTCTCCATCTTTTTTTTTTATAGGATTTAACTGTCAATGGCATAAAGTATGGAAATTTAATCTGTGAGTCTGTAACAGAAAAACAATGCATTAAGAGACTGGGTCCTGTGATTTGATCCATTCTGCAAATGTAATTTATTTGTACGTCTGTCAATACCTGTAAGGCTACATCCAGTAATGAGGATGGCAAGGATTTAAGAGTGCGTTCATTCCACTGTTGAACACCAAAAGGTCAGCTTTTTGAATAGGGGGTAGAAATGAACATTTCCCAAGAATTTATTTTGCCCCTTCCTGAGGTTATCTCTTAATTCCAGCAATTTGCCATGTTTGATAAGCAGGCAGTGCATATATTTTGATTATTTGGTAGGGGGAAAAGGTGATGTAACTTAAAAAATTTCAACTAGCATTGCACTCTGCTGATAAGAATGGGAGTTTGTGCAGTATTGAAGAGATTACAGGAAGCACAATTGGAGAGCAAATTGTATTTACAAAAGATAGGCTGATGTTCCTAATAGGTGTTCAGAATAGACCATTCATGCTCATATTTTGCTGAGCTTTACTAGAAATAGCTTCATTTCTAAAAAGGACAAATCTGATTGAAGGTAAAAGCATTCTTCCTCTATAGATACTTGTCTAAAGGGTTTACATTAAATTTTCCTGATGGTGCACAGCAGTATTTTATACTGTATCTATATAAACTGGTAATGTGAAAAATAAAAATCTAAATTCTGTATTTGATTGCTTCATGCTCAGACCACTCAGATTACTAGATTTATATCTACAATTATGGAAGAGATGTTGCAATATGATGTTCTGACAATAACTGTCAAAAATATAATACCAGTGTGCTTTTTCATCTTGTAGTTTAAGTAAAGTTATTGAAATTCACAGTTAGGTCAAAAGATCTCTTTCTATCTCTTGTCATCTCGGGGTAATACTGACCTAAATAGCCCTCTGTAGTGTTGTCGTGTTGTTAGAATTGTTATTGTATATAAATTGCAAAAATTTGTCATGCTGTATGGTTTATTGCATTTTATGCCTGGAGTAAAGAAATGAAAAAAGGCCATTGATGCTTAGTTACTTTATGTGGATTAAACTTTTAATTCTTCTTCCTGTCTCTCGGTCTCTCTGTCTTTTTCAAGATTTTGGATTATGTAAAAGGCACTCACTACCAGTTGGCCTGCCAGAAGTTCTTTGATCTAACACATAATGTAAGTACACATTTGAATTTAATACCCTGACAATCAGGATGTCTTTGCATATTGTTATAAAGATGTTCTAAATGGTCCTATATTATTATATTATATTGTAACATTTATTATATTATGATATAAAATGTTACATATTATGATAAAAAGTCCTAGAAACTCTCTGGACTTGAGTTAACTGCATCTATCAACAGCAGTAGTACCGTGTTGATTTTTATGAGTTAATTAAGCCTTGAGATGCGGTGAGATATAATGAATAAAGAACCTGATTCACAGGCTAAGTAAGTTATTCATTATCCCAGGGAATTTTCCAAGACTGTAAGTTGTGAGCTATTCACTTTTCTGTGAAGTAATATTTTTTCTCTGGTGATATAACTATTAACCATCTTATTAAGACTAAATATTTTATATGGCAAGCATAGTAAAAATTCTTTGTTCTTTTGTGTTTAGAGCGGTTTTGTGATCTTTTATCTTTTAAAATACTTTTCATGGGCAGCTAAGTGGCATAGTGAATAGAGCGCCGGCCCTGGAGTCAAGAGAACCTGAGTTCAAATCCGGCCTCAGACATTAACACAACAACTAGCCATGTGACCCTAGGCAAGTCACTTAACCCCAATTGCCCTCCAAAAAGCAAAAAAAAAAAAAAAAATCCTAAAATACTTTTCATAAATTGCATACAAATACATTTTTAAAAGTTTATTAGAATTAGTGCTGAATATAATTAAAGTGGTAATCAACAACAAAATTTCCTTATCTTTATTAGAACAAAAATCAGTCAAATCAGTAAACATTTATTGAGCACCTACTGTGTGCCAGGCACTATGCTAAATCATAACTGCATCAAACCACAAATGGGTATTATCAGTGCCAATTTAGTTTGGCCTTGTTCTCCTAAATGCTCTTATTCTCTAATTTGTTTATTCAGCTTGAGAGTTATAATTTCATCTACATTTTAAGTTATTTTTGGACTTTTAAGTAGAACTCTGTGTCTGTAAACTAAGATGTTTTCCCTCTTTCCATGCTTATTTCAACAAAGAATTTAACTGATAAGGAATGATGATGAAGATGATGACCAAAGTCTAAAAATGCACTTGATAGTTTCCTAAAAAGCTCCCTCTAGTTGTCAGAGACAGTAGCTTAAGATTCATGTGGAGATGGTCCTTCCTTAAGAATAATGAAGAATGAGCATATAGGAGGGGCTAGGTGGCTTAAGTGCCTATTTTATCTATAGTGAGTTTCAAATCAGTGAAACTCTGGGTTCCAAAAAGCTGGAATAATTTCAGTAACAGAAATTGTGTATGTCTCTTGGGGAGTAAGATGGGGAATGAATGTGGAGCTGTCCCTTTTTGCTGTAAATTCAGCTGCCTGAAGATGGATCACACCATTACAAGTGAAGACAGAACATACTTGGCATATATGTGAATTTAAAAGGTCTTTTGTGGTATCCTTGTGGATAACATGGAGAAATGTGATAGAGCCTTATATCTGAAGTCAAGAAGACCCGAGTTCAAATTTGGCCTTTAGCACTAGCTGTGTGACCCTGGGCAAGTCACTGAACCTCTGCCTGTCTCAGTTTCCTCAACTGTAAATTGGACTAATAGCACCTATCTGGTAGGATTATTGTGAGGGTCAAATGAGATAATATTTGTAAAGTACTTAACATAGTACTGGGTCCATAGTAGGTGCTTGATAAATGCTTGTTTTCTTCCTTCATAGAGAATAATTCAGTTGGGTAGATTTGCAGATACTGACTAGTTGTATCCAAAGAATGTTGAAATCAGTCTGCATTGTTCCGGAAAGAGTCTCCTGTGGCATATTGAAGGATTTTGATTAGTGTCTGTCTTGTGCAAAAATGTTATTTAACCCAGTTGAAGACACAGAAGATACACTTGTCAAGTCCATGAATGATACAGAATTAGAGTTGCAGAATGAGAATTCAAGGAAGCTAAATCAGGCTGGAGAGGTGGACTCATTGAACAAGAGGAAACTTAATTAGGAATAGATGAAAGTCCTGCCCTTAGGCTAAGAAAACAAACAAACTCAAGTTGCTTAAGTGTAGGGTACAAGAGATCCTCCACACCCTTCCATTACAACCATGTAAATTCTGGCCCCTAGGACCTTGGGCTTTGATAAATGAACTCTTACTTATCTTGCCTACAATCAGGCCTCTGTGTTGCTTCCCCAGCATTTCCAGTCCATGCTGTGGCATGTTTCTCTCTCTCCTTATAGCTCCCTTTTTTTTTGTTCTCACTCTTCAGTAGAATGTAACCTTTTTTAGGGCAAAGACTGTCTTGCTCACTTGTATTTGTATTCTCAGGGTTTTGCTCATTGGTTGGCACATAGTGAGCTTCCAACAAATGCTTTATTCTTCATTCAATTCAGTAAACATTTATTAAACGCCTCCTGTGCCAGACTCTGTGCTAAGTTCTAGGGATACAAAAAGAGCCCAGAGACTGTCCCTGCCCTCAAGGAGCTTGATTGCACTGCAAACTCAACATAAATCAAAAATGAGATATGGCTGCCTTCCCCCATGCAATACTGGAGTACATTAATAGAAGTGGAATACCTTCTTTGAAGGAAGTAGCAGTTCTACTCTACTCTGTGCCATGCAGACCACACCTAGAGTTTATCTTTAGTTCTTGGTACCATATTTTCCAAGGGGTACTGACAAATTGGAGTATTTTTAAAAGCCATGTCATATAAGGAATAGGATATATAATATAAAGAATTTTTGGTCTGGAAAGAGAAAACTTAATTAAGTATAAGTTAACTATCTTTAAATATTTGAAGGGGTGTCATTTGGAAAAGAGAATAGACTATATGGCTCCAGAAGGAAGAGTTAGATCAAGAGGAAAATTTACAAGAAAAGATTTCAGCTTAACATACAAAAGAACTTCTTAACAATTAATGATGTCTAGAAATGTCCTACCTCAACAAATAGTTGTTGTTTGCTGTTCCAAAATAGACTAGAGAGCAGTCTGACAGGGATAATGTAGAAGGAATACTATCTATCCTACATTGAATGGAGAGTTGTACTTAATGATCTTTAAGGTCCTTTCTAACTGGCATTTCTTGATTTTGTGAACATTTTTTTCATGAGATAGATGGATCCTAGGTAGTGTGGCCCCTTTTTTTGAGTACAGCCACCTAGCAAAATATAGACTGGTATATAATTTCAGAGCTGGAAGAAACCTTATTGAATTCAATATCAACATTTTACAAATGAAGAAACTGAGATTTAGGGAAATTTAAGTGACTTACCCAAGATTATTTAACCAGCGTAGAAGGACATCCAAAAAAGGAACTTTTACAATTTATCCTTTAGATGTCATTACAGGCAGTTATTGGCTATCCTGTTGCACAAATCACAACATTTCTATTTTGTAGGAATACTGCAAGCCTGGACCTAAAACACAGCTTCTTAGATATAAATCAGTTTGATAAACTCTCCAGCTTGTGGATCACAATAAGTCTGTGTAGGGAAGCCATTAACAAATATATGTAGTGTTGGGAGAATTTGATTCCACTTTGCTATAAATGGATGGTTTTCTCTTTCTACCAGAATAGCAGACTCTGCCTGAACAAGAATATGTTCAGAGACCTAGGCTTCTCATATTAGGGGACTTCAGTAAACATATTGATTCTCCCTCCAATGCCCAACCATGTAGTTCCGCAACCCACTCACCTCCCATAAGCTCCTCCTCAGCTACACACAAAGATGGTCATATTCTTGATCTTGCTATAAACTATAGATGTACCACTTTGATGTTTAAGAATTCTGAAATCTCTTTATCTGACCATAATCTTTTGGTTTTTCGCCTTTCCCTCTGCTTTCCTTTTCATAACCCTATTCTTCATCCACACTGTGACCTCTAGTGCTTTGAATTGACTCCTCAGTTCTCTTCTAGGCCATCTCCACTGTACTGGCCACTGTCTCCTCTTCTTCCTATCTTGATTCCTTGGTGAAACAATTAAACTCTACACTGTCCTCCTCTCTTGATCCCTAGATATAATATCTCCCATTATGCCCAGCCAAGCCTCAGTCACTCCTATCATTCATCACCTTTGTGCCTATGGCTGCTGTTGAACAAAGGTGGGAAAAAGCACACAACCATTTTAATTAGGTCTACTACTGTGTTACTCAATCTCAACTGGGCACTCACTGCCACTAGGCAATCCTTCTATACCTCTTTTACGAATTCACTATCCCATTCTCCACAGTAGCTCTTCCAAAGCTTTTCATCACTCTTCAAACCTCCCATGGCTTCTCTTCCTCTCATTCTCTCAGCTGAGAATCTTTTCTTGAGCTCCCTTTTCTTTCCTCTTCTTCATCTCTTATCACTCAAATGTCATCTGCCCTTTCTTCTCCTTCATCTCTGACTCACATAATGAAATGGCCTTACTCTTTATTTCATCCTGTCTTCACAAGCAGATTGCACCTTCTGTCATCTCCCCTCTTTCACTTATTTTCAATCTCTGTCTCTCTGCTGGCTTATTTCTTACTGCCTACAAACATGACTCTCTCTCCCCTAGCCTAAAAAAACAAAAACAAACAAACAAACAAACAAAAACCACACTGCCTTAACTTATCCTTCCATCCCTGATAATCTCTTTCTTCTGTAACATGTTGCCTTGGATAATATAAATTATTTAAAATTGTTGGTAAATTTAATTTTGGTTATTCCTCCAATATTTTTATTTCTAGTCAAACTATTTAAATGAAAATTAAACTAAAGTTTAGAGCATTGGGAGAGAAAGTATAGAATTTAATTAAAATTAAGATTTCCAGAATTAAGTTTTTAGTTTATATAGTCAAACACTTATTAAGTACCTGCCTGCTGTGTGCCAGGTACCATGCTAAGTGCTGAGGATACAAAGAAAGGCAAAAGATAGTTTCTGTTCTCAAGGATCTCATAGTCTAAATCAGTGGTTCTCAACCTTCCTAATGCCGCGACCCTTTAATACAGTGCCTCATGTTGTGGTGACCCCCAGCCTTATTGCTACTTCTTAACTGTAATTTTGCCACTGTTGTGAATCGTAATGTGAATATCTGATATGCAGGATGTATTTTCATTGTTACAAATTGAACATGACCCACAGGTTGAGAACCATTGCTCTAATGAGATAGACAACATGCAAACAACTATATACAAACTACGTATAGGATAAATTGGAAATGATCAGCAAAGGAAGGGCACTATATTAAGCAAGATCAAGAAAGACTTCCTGTAGAAGATGACTTTTATTATCTACAAATCTGGAAGGGTAGTCAACATTTTATTATGGAGACTGATCAAGATTTTCACATAAGTATGTTAGAATGTCTTATAGGAATAGGGTTAACTCCTCATCCCCCACTCTCCCAGTTCATTGCTTCCTAAGACTAAAAAGTAATATAAGAAGAGCACCAGATGGCAATTAACCACAGCTGGAATAAGGCCGATTCTAAACATATCCATTTCTTTTAATGGTCAGTTTTAACTGGAGACTGTGATATGTATCATTTATATATCTAAATATCTGAAATTTAGCTGACCTCTTAGGCCTGCCCTCTTATCCCACACATTTCAATCCTTTGCCTTTTTATTGTTTTGTTTCTCAGCTAGATTTTTTCCCAGTGACTTTATTTGAGACCTTTCTGTGTTAAGTTGGCAAATGTATTACACATATCCACACACACATACCCATACCTCCCCCTTCTCTCTTTTTCTCTCTTGTATGCCTTCACCAGCAATATTAAGAAAGAAATATGATTATTGTTGTTTTCTTAATTTAGCAAATCGCTTTCTGAAGTTATGCAGCCTGGACCAGTTATTTTTTTCATTGATTGGACAATCCTATTTTGTAAAATTAATAGTTTCTCTTCCATGATGTTGTCTGAAGACTAACTCAGTGACCAATCCAATAACCATACAAAAACTTGCTTCTCTTTAAATACCTTTTCTTTATAATCTATGAAACCATTAAATTACCTAATTAATAAACTCCCAGGCCCCATTATCCACTATTTGGAAATGTTATTATGGCAACTGCTAAGTCAGGCAGAACAAATATTTGTTGATAGCTTTTGTATTTTCTGTAACATGAAGTAATTTTTGTTTTGTGGCCTTTCTCTTGTCCACCATGAATTTGGAACCCTCTTTTCTACTGTTTTGAAAAGCATAGTTTTGAGATCTTTTATACATACATACAAAATGTGTGATCATAAAACTACCTTTTCCTGTCAAGCCTCTTTTGTGTTGTGTTTGATAGCATATGGGTCTGCTCTGCCTGGATTCAGCAGTTGGGTTCCACAAAAACACAGTTTGATGTGACAAGACATTATGGGCAACACCTAGTTATTACAGGTTCCAAAAGCACAATGTTGCATAGGGCCAACCTAGAACAGTGTTACATAGTTTATGGCTCTTCAGTGGTTTTAAGAGATTAACAATGTTATGGCAAAACAATGTTGGTTAGGGCAACCTTGTGGGATATGAATACCCTGTTTTGTCTTTATCTCAGTTATTAGGGATAGGTAAAATTAACTGTATATTGTTTTCTCTGTAGTTACAGAATAAATACATATATCAGGATGGAGAAAAGAGATAGGAATTGAGTCTGTCATTCTATTGGTATAGGGAAATCCGAGATGAGAAAAGTCCCTCTATCAGTACATGTGTCTTACATTGGCATTTTCCTGCAATTTATAGTTTTAGAGATGCCAGGGGTTATGGGAGCTTAGATGACTTGCCCACAGTCATACATCCAGTGTATGCCAGTGGCAGGCTTTGAATTCAGGTGTTTTCAGCTTCAGGGCCAGCTCTTTATCTGCTGCACCGTGTTGTCTCTCACTGGGTCACCTTTTAATAACATTCATATGTGTTTATTTGGGTATGTATGCATACATACATTCTTGAAATATTTTATCAAAACTCTATTCTAAGCAAGGAATGAACATAAATATGTACTTATATGTGTGTATATATATGTGTATGTGGCATGGTCCAAAATAAGAGCTTACACACAAAAGTTCCACCAGGTTTTCATTACAGCTAAATTTAAACCATCTAGTTTTATATTTAGTTTTAGAAAAAAAAATTAGTTTTAAAAATGAAAATCTGAAATTTTTTTTTACCATGAGGCTGAGTCCTTCACAGTACTTTATAAATCTTCATCTAGAAAAAGTTCTTAGAAATTATCTAATCCAACCCATTCAATCTAAAGAAACTAAGACCCAGAGAAGTTCTTTGATTTGTCAGAGGTCACACAGGTAGTAAATGCCCAGGCTAGGTTTTGTAAGTCCATTACTTTTCTACACCAATATTACTACATGTAATAAAAAAAAATATTGCCAGTTTCCAGAATTTTTAATCAAATCTTAATTTAATAAAAACATTAAAAAGGTCAATGTTTAAATCCTCCCTCAAAGATGGATATGAATATTTAAATTAAAATTTTCCCACATGTAACTATTCATCCATCTGCCCACTACAGATTTTTAGATGTATTACTCTTATTGTTTTTCTTAAGTTACTGTGTTTTTTAAAAAAAGATTGTCTTTACTCTCTTAATTATTTGTGCTTCCTCCCCCTTACCAACAACCCTAAGTTTATTTTTTCTGGGTGCTCTGTGATCAAATCTCCCTTCAATAGAAGTTTTGAAAATGAACCGCAGTTAATTGATACCATTTGCTACAGCCCTCTGATAGTTCCATATGGCTTTTTTTGTAATACCAGCTGCCTCATTATCAGCTGTCATTGCAAAATCTCTTGATTAAAACCCAAAGATCCCATAGGTACAACAGAATTGCTTCCATTCCTTCAAAAGCCACATTTGCCATGGCAGAAATATGAGACCTGTGTTTGTGTGAAGGTCATCTTGTGCAAAATATGTTGATGCCAAGCAAACATTGGCAAGATAATCACTTGGTTGATGAAATAAACTGGCCTGTCGGAAGCTTATTTGCTTGTGTACTGAGGGAGCAGTATTTTAAACTTTTTTTTTCATTTTAGAGTATTTATTACTTGTTTGCATGCTACAAATGGAAATGAAAGCTGAGAGCTGGTGCAAATTGTTACTTTAATTTTAGTTCAATAGAATAGTACCTTGGCTTATCAGAACATTCAGGGAATAAATTTTCCTGGATAGCTGAATTTTCTGGACAGCTAAGGATTTATCTCTTTTAAGTATCAACCTTTAAAAAAATTATTTTAATCATTTTGGATAGAAATCTTCCTAAAATGTATTATATACTTTCCCACCCTTTTAAAATGATTTAACTTTTTCTTATTGACTCAGCATCATGATGCAGTTCAAAAAAACTTATTAAGCTTCTACTCTGTGCTAGGCTTTGGAGAACAAAGACAAAAATGAAATAGTCTTCTTTGGAGAAACAACAGGGCATTGTTTAGCACAGTGATTCTCAACCTGTGGGTCGCAACCCCTTTGGGGGTCAAATGACCCTTTCACAAGGGTTGCCTAAGACCAT
>CM053586.1:153338250-153356312 GCA_028646515.1 Pseudochirops corinnae | reverse complement strand
TTGACTCAGCATCATGATGCAGTTCAAAAAAACTTATTAAGCTTCTACTCTGTGCTAGGCTTTGGAGAACAAAGACAAAAATGAAATAGTCTTCTTTGGAGAAACAACAGGGCATTGTTTAGCACAGTGATTCTCAACCTGTGGGTCGCAACCCCTTTGGGGGTCAAATGACCCTTTCACAAGGGTTGCCTAAGACCATAAGAAAATATTTCCCATGGTCTTAGGAACCAAGACACCGCTCCTCTATCCATTTCTAGGCAGGTCCGCCCACAGACAAGTATTAAAGGGTCGCGGCATTAGGAAGGTTGAGAACCACTGGTAGCAGGTCCCAAACTTTCTCAGTCCATGGCTCCCTTAAGTATCTCAGTAATTGGTCCTTGGTGCCCCTGGGCCAAAAGAAATGCTTATTGGTTCATTTTATTAAGTAGTTAGGCCCCCAAAAACTAAATAAGTGTTTATGTGTTAACAACTTAGTAATATTTTTATTTCATTTTTTATTAACCATAATTGCTTACTGTTGGGGTAAGTACACCGATTGGTTACTGTACAACAAGCCTTGGAATCGGATTAGACACTGCCACCCTCATTTCCACATTGGTTTCACATGGTACTTATTTTTATCACAGCAACTGCTGAAAACTCACCTTCTCAAAGAAAGTTCAGTAGGTTGTTGGCATAGTTGGAAATACAAGTAAATAAAACATATCTCAAACATTCACAAAGAATGACATTATCAAAAGGAATATAGTGTGATTTAATGCTAAGACTGTGAACTACCTTGAACTTTGTGTGATGTCTAAGAGCTGTCAGGTGTTGGTGGGTTTCCCGTGAAAATTTCAGATATCTAAAATACTCCCCAGAACCTCCGAGAGTTCTTAGGGCTCTACTGCTCTAAAGGGCACAGTTTGAGAACAATGGACATAGTTAAATAGGGAGCTGACCATGGAACCAAGAATAGCAGGGTTCAGGTCCCCTTTCTGACGCATGCTGAGTATGTTGCTCTCAGTGAATCTCTTCACCTCTCAGTGGGCTAGGCAGCTCTCTAAGACAGCGGTTGTCAAGCTGTGGGTTATGTTCAATTTGTAACAATGAAAATACATCCTGCATATCAGATATTTACATTATGATTCATAACAGTAGCAAAATTACAGTTATGAAGTAGCAATGAAAATAATTTTATGGTTGGGGGGGTCACCACAACATGAGGAACTGTATTAAAGGGTCACGGCATTAGGAAGGTTGAGAACCACTGCTCTAAGACTACAGTGCAAGGAATGAGTCAGTTTGCATTGGTAAAAGGAGTTTCCTCATCTGGAAGATCTCTGTACGGATGTAATCACAGATGGAGTTCCTATCCATATTCTTACCTTCAGAGAATTTAGAGTCTACTGCAGTGGTATCAAACCCACCTAGAAATAGGGACCAGTAATCCACACATAAAGATCCCTGTGGCTGTCTGATGACTTAGTTTTAAAATGTATTACATTTTCATGTGTTGACTTAGTTTTAAAGTGTATTAGATTTTTGTCTGGTTCAACTGCACTCAGCAATGTCCTGGGCCACATGTGGCCTGCATACTACATGTTTAAATTTCTGATCTACTTGATGACTCTGAGCATCATTTTTGCTCTTGCTGTTTTCTCTAAGGAGTTCTTAACATTTGTAGGGATGTTAGCACTGATACTATAGTTTTTTATAACTTTTTTACTTTCCACTTGTTTTCTGTGAATACTCAGTACTGTTAATGTGCCCAACTGTAGCATCCTCAAGCTGTCTTCTAATTTACTTTTTCTAATTAGTTGTGGTCTTAGATGCTACATCACCAAATTTGTAAAAATTGTGTGCAACATGAGAGTGAACAGGTTCTGATTTGAGGGTCTGCAAGGTAATGTGCTTGAGCTTTAATACAGGGGATTTTATGTCACCTCTTTTGGATTGTTCTGAGGCCTTAAAAAAAAAAATCTCATTTCCTGGTTCTTAGCTGTATTATAGATAACACATGATTAATTCTTATGTGAATTTTTCCCGAATTAATCTGTTTTATAAATTTAGCCTTTTGTGTATTGATTTTCTTCATTTTAGTCACATAGGTGAAAATTATCTCTTTCCTGTCAAATTTCTTGTCATGCTGTTCTTAGCTCTCTTTTGCTCCATCTAGCCAACTTATACATGCTGTTCCCCCATTTCTCCCCAACTCCCTGCCCTATCCCACCTCCATTAGATTCTAAAGAATCACCATCACTTTTGTATAACTAGGTACATGCAAAATATGTACAAAGTAGATAGAAGGTAAGGAAGGTGCTAGTAGTATCCGCTAGGAATGGGGTTGGGGAAAGAGAGAGGAGGGAAGGTAAAGTCTCCTGCGGAAGGTGAAAGGAGCTAAGCTTTGAAGGAAGAGGGCATGAAGGAACAGAACATTCCAGATGCAAAAATATCAGATTAATCTATACACAAATATTTATTGGGCACTTAATGTGTACTAAGTACCCTGCCAAAGGTCTAGGGGTCAGTCACTTCCACCTCTACCCTTATTATACCCCCCCCCCCAAAAAAAAAACCCAAACTATAGTCTCTGCTCTCAAAGAGTCTATATTCTAATATGGAAGAACATTTAGGTATTTAGGTACAGTCAATCTGTTTATGAAGATAATCTAAAAGGGGAAAACATTAGCTGAGCTGGTAGGTGGGGGAGAGGAAGGAAAGGGGGAAGAACTAGGAAAAGTCGCCTGCAGAAAGAACCAAGTCTTGAAAGAAACCAGGGAAGCAAAAGGTTTGGGGGCAGAGCATTCCAGGCATGGGAGACAGCCAGTGAAAAAAAAATGGGAAAATAACTATTTTGTTCAAGAAGTTGAAAGTAAGATGGTATAGCTAGATTGCAATGGAGGACTACAATATAAGTCAAATGGAAAGGTAGGAGAAGACTAGCTTATGAAGAGCTTTAAATGTCAAACAGGAGAGTTTATATTCGGTCCTAGAAGGTAAATAAGGAGCCTCTGAAGTCCAGTGAGCATGTTGAATATGTGGTCAGGCCTATAAAACCACCTTGACAGCAGAATGGAAGATGATTTGGAATGGAGTGACATAGTTGAGGCAGGTAGACCAGTAGTTGAAATGAGAAAATAATTAAGACCTATACCAGAATTGTGGCTGTATGAGTAGAAAGAAGCAGACATATAGGACAAGTGTTTTCAAGGCAGAAAAGAGTAGATTTAACAGTGAATTAGATACATGGGATGAGCATGATACTGCCATTGTAAACTTGGGTAACTGGGAGGGTGACATTGTCTTCAACAGTAATAGGAAACTGGTTTAAGAAAAAATAGTAAGTTCTGTTTTGGATATGTTGAGTTTGAGAGGTTCATATGATATCTAATTCAAGGTGTCCAGTAGGCAGCTGATAACTCATAAGGGTATAAAAAGTTAGATGAAAAAAGTTGCTGATGTCTCCGGTGTTCATGAATCTTATTATATATGAGTTATAGAAACTTTAGGAACACATTTAGAAATTTCACAGCAGAGTAGCAGATAAAATTCTGCTCTAGTAGGTTTTAAGTAACAACTGTTAAGAAGACTCACTTTTTACCAAATTAATCTGCTGTACACTGATATAGGTACTCAGAAATAACCCTACACATATCAGCAGAAAAATGATTGAATCATTGGGTGCTTAAGTAAGTAGTAAGGATTTATCTCGTTAAGAGAGGATTTATCTTTATTGATCCATCATAGAACTGATCAAGCCCTTATGAATAAATTCCGGTACAGAACTTGTTAATTTCGAGAAGAATTTAATATCCTGAAGAGAGCACAAAATAGTGATTAAAAATTAGTTTTGTTGGGCTTAATTAGCTAGGAGAAGGAAGGAATATTAATAATAATAATATTCAAGTACCTGACAGGTTCTTTGGGATTTTCTCTGTCTGCTTCAAGGTTTGATTTAGAAAAAGTGGATTCACTCCAACGATAATCTTAAGTAAGGATTGTTTCTCACATATACAACTAACTCTACAATAGAATTCACTTGCAATTAATAAAACTATCTAAACTTGTAAGGGCTGCATATAGTTTATTATAATTAACCTCACTAGTAGACAGGAATTTTTGTTTGGAATGGTGTGAATAACATTTACATTTATTTTTATTAATAAGGAAAAATAGCTAGTGTTTATGTAGCACTTTAAGATTTGGAAAGCACTTTACAAATCTTATCACATTTTATCCTTAGTATAACCATGATACTCTTATTATTCCATTTTATAGATGAAGAAACTGAGATAGATAAGTGATGTGCCCAGCTAGTAAGTGCCTGATTTGCACTCATATCTCCCTGACTCAGGGTCCAGCACTCCACCCACTGTGACACTTAGCTGCTCCTGCATGTTTATATATTCATAGCTATTTAATCGAGTTTAAATGGGGAGAAGTAATAATAATAGTTAACTTTTTTATAGTGGCCACTGTGGACTAGGCACTGTGCTAAGTGCTTTTATGATTATTATCTCATTTGATCCTCACAATAACTCTGGAAAGTAGGTGCTATTAATGTACCCATTTTACAATTGAGCAAACTGAGACAAAAGTTAAGTGACTTGTCCTGGTCACACAACTAGTAAGTATTTGAGGCAGGTTTTGAACTTATATTTTCCTGACTCTAGGTCCAGCACTCCCACCAACTGTGCTATTTATCTGCCTAAGTATTTATATCTATTGATTTAATTACAAAAGGGAAGAAATAAGTTGAACATTCAAAAGCTAGAATACCTGTTCATATTATATAAAAAGTCTTGAGAATTGAAGATGTAAAATAGTGTTTTCTTTAGAGTTCATAGTCAAAACAAGATTTATTTCCAAATTCACTGACAGTAATTTGACAAAAATTTGTTCTTTTTGAGGGATAGATTGGCATAAAGTAAAAATCATTGGCATGATCATCTTGAACCATATTGAGACTTTCAAAAGTGACTTTAAAAGTGTCACCTAGAGATAGCACAAAATGGTTTTGATCAATTGGATGAAGATAGGTTGCTCTGTCAAAGCTCAGTTTCACCTAAAATGAAGTATCACCTGCCAACCTTAGAAATAAGAGTGAGTTGCCTGACCCACAGGAGGTTACCAGTATAAAAACAGTGCCTTCCCTTAATACCATTCTATGGGATTTGAGTTATCACTAATACAATTTCATAAATTGTTGTTTATAGAGATGTCTTATTGTCCTTATAAGAAATGAGGAAAATGATTTGAAAAAGACAAGGAAAGACATCTATGAACTAATATAGGGGGAAGTGAATAGAAAAAACAGTTTATACTGTAGCATCAATATTATAAAAGTGAAAAATTTGGAGGACTTATATAAACTGATGAAGAATGTAACTGAGCAGAACCTTTTATGCAATAACAACAATATAAAGACAGATAACTTTGAAAGGTTTGAGGACTATGATCAAAATGACCCTTCATCATTACAAAGAACTTAATGATGAAGCAGGCTATCGGTTACAGAAAGGTGAAAGATTTGAGGTGCAGAATAAAACGTAGATATATTTTTTTTGTGGATACACACTGTGTAAACTTGTTTTGCCCAATTCAGATTTGCTAAATTTGAATTTAAATTTTGTTAACATTCAGTGCTAAATTTGTTAACATTAAAATTTATTAAAATAAACTTGTTTTCTTCAGTGGGGGGAGTGGGCAGGATTAAAAAGAGATTTCTGATCATTTTTTTAAAATAGAGAGGTGGGAGAGTGTTACAGATGAGAAATAATGTGTGAATTTCCTGATGAGGTTACTGTATTTTTAATTTTATTTAATTGTTTTACTTTTGTTTTAAGAGACCTGTCATAAGCAAGAGTAATCCGTAAAAATTTATGATGTAAAAACATAACACGTCCATAAAATTAGAAGGGTAAAAGTTAAAAATAGATAAATAAGATGGTGGGAAAGTCCTACTGTATGCAACCTCACTGAATGTGCCCTGGAAAATGGTGCAGTGCGTTTCAAATACTGACCTGTTGTAAATGAAAATCAGGATGTTTTTGGAGACTTTCATGAACACTGTGTTTCTTTGTTTGCTTTTACAGGTTGAAGATGGTATGTTTTCTTTGAATCATCCTAATCAGTATTTTTTGGAGAGCCAGAAGCTTCTCAGTGGTGGCCGAGAAGTTAGAAAGGAGTCTAGCCAGCCAGAAGTTTCTCAGGCCAAGCAGAATGTCCAGAAAACTGCTAATTCAACATCTTCTCTCCCAGCATCTTTAGATTCTACACTGGAAATGGATATGGAAGGCTTGGAGGGTTACTTCAGTGAATAACACTTGACTGTCTCCCTTCTTCCTCAGCTTTCAGTTCTTCTTTCTGGGTTTTAGCAGGTCCCCCTTCCTAACCTAATTAGTAACAGGAGGGAGTCATTTTCCAGGATGGATGTAGTTATTTCATTCATATTATAACCTGAAAGTAGTATCCTTTGATTCCTCTTAGTTTAACCTATTGCTTTGCCATTCCTTTTTCTCTCTGCCATCCTAATAAAAAATAAATACTGAAATGGAAATGGAAATGTGTATATGTATGAGGGAAACAAATATCCTGAGTTAAAGAGATGAGTGGATTGAATGTTACCACATTTTTTTAAAATGATGTATTCTAGGAACTTCGCAAGATGCTGCTAGTTGCCAAATGCCAAGGAAAGAGGGGTGGAAATCATCAGAGAACAGCAGACCAATCCACAAGATGATTTCTCATCTGAGCAATCCCCTCCCTTTTTTATTAGTTTCATAAAAAGGAGAAATCTCTTGCTGAATGGATTGTCATTTTTTTTTTTTTTACTACCTATCTCTCAAATCTCTCAGCCAAATCTCTCAAGTGTACCATAAATCTATGACTTGTAAATGCATGGTTAAAGGGAAACAAAGAAAGGCCTTGTATATAATTTGGTTTAGTTTTTTTTTAGTTTTTAATTTTCATTCTGAGGCCTCATTATGTAAAGTAATTAAACTTACCAACTTTAATTTTCAGTTTATTCTGTGACAGGTTCACTAAGAATCAAGAGTTGGTAAAGGGGGAGATTGAAGGAATGCTTATATGAGTTAATTTCATCTTCTGTCCTTTAACATTCAGTACTCCAGTGCTTCCTGCTTCTGTTGACAGCTGAGTAAAATCAACTAAGTTTGGTGGCTTACATGGTTTTGCTGGAATCATAAGCTTCTTGGAAAGTAGTATGAAAAAAATTTGAGACTTCAGATGCCTCTGTTTAGAGCTGGAAGAGAACTTTGAGGTCCACTCCTAGCCCCCCAATCCTCCATTTTATGGAGAAGAATCCTGAGCCCCAGAGAAGTGAAATGATTTATGGGATCTAGATCTAGATGGTAGGGACCTCAGAGGCCACCTAGTCTAATGATTTTCCTAAATCTCCCCTACTTAATAAATTCCAGTGGCTCCCTATCACTTTTGGGATTCAAAGCCCTTCATAACTTAGGTCCTTCCTACCTTGTCAGTCTTCCTGTACCTCACTTCTGGCCACAGACTCTTCAATTCAGTGACAGGGACCTCCTTGATATCCCATGCACCAAGACACCCCAAATCTCGGTTCTGGGCATTTTCTCTGGCTGCCTCCCATGCCTGGAACACTTTTTCTTCTCAGTTCCACTTCTTGATTAACTTCCTTGGCTTTCTTTAAGTCTCAGCTAAAATCCTGTCTTTTACAGGAAGCTTTTCCAAACCTTATTAGTTCTAATACTTTCCCTTTGTTATTTATTTCTTGTTTAGCCTGTATATAATTTTTTGTATATATTTGCATATTAACTCTGCCCACCAGGAGCTGTCTTTTGCCCCTTTTTTTTGTATTCCTTAGACCAAGCCTCGCCACATACTTGTCATTCACCAATATCCAAAGGAATGAGCCTTTCTAAGTTTCAGTTTCCATCCTTGCAGTCAGAAGGACCTGAGTTCTAATACTGCCTCATACATGTACTAACTGTGTGATCCTAGGCAAATCACTTACCCTTTCTTAGCCTTACTTTCCTCATCTTCAAAATAGTACTAATAATAGCTCCTGCACCATGGGCTTGTTGTGAGGATCATATTAATAAGATACCATGTAAAATATTTTGCAGACATTAAAGCCCTATATAAATGCTAGCTATGATGATGACGAATTATGCTGTTGTTCAGTAATTTTCATTTGTGTCCAACCAACTCTTGGGGGTTTCTTGGCAAAGTCATTAGAGTAGCTTGCCGTTTCCTTTTCCAGCTCATCTTAACATGTGAGGAAACCGAGGGAGTTATTAAAGTATCTGAGGTCCCATTTGAATTCAGGACGTCCTTACTCCAGGCCCAGTGCTCTATCTACTTTGTGACTCAGCTGCCCCAGTGACAAATTATGTCATTATACAATTAGGTATTTGAACTTAATCTCGTGGAATTGTTTTGTTTGTATATTTTATGGTGGCTGTCCCACTCCAGGATTACATTTTAGGAGGTCAAAGAGAAATTTAGATCAATCAACAGGGGTTAAGCAGCTGTATTGTGACAGGCAGTGTGGTAGGCCCTGTGGATAACCAATACAAAAGTGGAACAGGTTCTGCCTTCAAGGAACTTGCATCCTGCTAGGGGAATACGCTACATTCACAGGTAAGTTTCTGTTATGATAGAAGAAGAGAAATAATAAGAATACCCTTCTTGCCCCAAGTTCAGTATGGCATCTTTTTTGTGGATTGTTTCATAGCTGGCAGCATTTAACAAAGCTCCCTTTTTCTACTGTCCCACATTTTAACCTTACATTTTTCCCCCTCTTCAAAATCATTCAGTTTCTTCCAGACTTACCTGTTTTGAAGGTTCTCTAGTCATCAGAAGAAGGGAGAAACTGCAGCCTAGTGTACATTCAACCCTCTTAGTATATTTTGGGACTTGGCGTTGATTTTAAACTATGAACCTCCAGAGTCGAGATCATGTTTCTTGCATATCTCAGGCCTTCTGTCGGCGTTTACAAACAATACTAGTTAAAACGTATTGTTAGTAACATTACACACTCACTTGATTTGTAATAAAGTCTGTGATCTACTGTTACTTATGTACATATGGGAGATTATCCAGAAAATATTAAGAAATGTTGATTAGTGGATACAGAAATGGGGAGGGGGTTATATCAGAAGGCAGCTTTATTCAAGCTGGCAAAGGCAATTTATTTTTCATGCTTCGAGGATCTTGATAATTTTGATTCGTTTTCCTAGTGAGCTGACCTGTTTGAATTGGATGGGGGCAGAACCCCAAAGAAAAATTTAAAAAAAAAATCAGCTTTCTTTCAAACAATAGCCAAAAAAAAAAAAAAAAAGAATATGAGTCTTCCATATCTTTTAATTTTCTGTGGTTTTGTAACCTCTTCAAGCAGGGGAGAGGCTTTGTGATAATTGAGAAAAACTGGGCTGGACATTTAAAGCTGGTAGAAGCACTGACATTGTTAGTCCACAACCTAATCATATTGTCTTTCATGCTGCCTAGTCATTTTTTCCCCTCTGCCTTAGCAGTTTAAAAAAAAAAAAAGCTTAATTGCAGTCTACATAAAAGAATACTGATGAGCTTTTAAGTAAACTTTTAAGACCACTTACAATGTTGTAGAATCATAAAAAGAAATGGTTAAAGATTTTAAATGAGATGGGGATATGTACCAAGCAAAGGAAAGATCTTTAATTCATATGGAATTTTTAAGAAGCCTAGGGATTTCTTCTCTGTCTAAAAGCATGCGGGGTGTTTTGCTTGTTACAGTCTGCTGTCTTACTGATACTCAATGACTTTGCAAGCAAACTTCTGTTATTCTTTGCAAAGAAGAAAAGCAAACTTCTGGGATTTCAACTTGAAAGGCGAGATGAGACAACTCTAAGGTTCCAGATTTGGTGAGAGTGTACTGTTTGCAAATTTAATCAAGGTCTTCCACAGGCATCAGCTTGACATTAAATTTAAGTGCCCATTAAAGGGAGAGTTTGACAGCAGCTCAGAATGCAAGGCTTAATCTGAGGACATCTTTACAGCTAGGAGGGGGAAAAAAGTTGAGAAGCCTCAAACCACCGTAGTAATTAGTACCATTTGCCAGCTTTCCCTTCTGATGCTGGGGAGGGGAGATGAGAATAGAGGGAGAGAAGGGTTAGAATCTAAATGTGGCAGAATGAGGCAGTGTAGTGTAGTAGGAAGAACAATAGGGTTTATTTCCTGCCTCAGACTCCAGCTGTGTGACCCTTATCAAAAATCACTTAACGTCTCATTCCCTATTTCCTTACCTGTGAAATGGAGATGATAATAATAGTACCTGCCTCACTAAGTGGCTGTGAAACTCCATTGAGGTGATATGCATAAAGGACTTTGCAAAATTTAAAACAATTTATAAATGTTAGCTATCTCTATTATTAAAATGCTATCCAGTGAGCCCTGTAAAGATGGAGTGCTTGGCCAGCTGTCATGGGAAATACAATAGATCTCAAATGGAGAGGGGGAACTGATTATGAGCACTTTTAGCATAGTGTAGTGGATGATAGGACACTGACCTTGGAGTCAGTAAGATCTGGATTCAAATCCTACTACAGATACTTACCAGCAGATACTTACCAAGTTATTTAGCTTTTCTCTCCCTCAGTTTCCTTATCTGTAAAATGAGGGTGGGAGTGGGGGAGAGTTGGACTCTTATCTGTGGCCCTTTGATTCCTCTCAGCAGGGCATAAATAACAAACCAGTGAGTTTGAAGAAACTAGATGTTGGTGTAACTTCAAGCTATGGGCATGTGGTCCTTTCAAGACAGATAACATTTGATCACGAGGATGGGAACAGGAAAGACCTCTAGGCAGTACAGTATGCACTGTATGCAATTCAGATCAATGTGATAACCAATCAACTTCAGAGAACTGATTAGGAAACCTACCCCCCAAAAAAGGTGGTGGACTACAGGTGCTAAATAAAGCATTTGAGGTCAGAAGTGGTCAATGTGTCTTTTGTTTTACTTCATTGTACTTTGTTATAAGGAAGGGGTTCTATGTGAGGGGATAATGGGAAATGACAACAATGGTTGTTGGGTTTTTTTTAAGCTTCAATTAAAAAAATTACAATGAGGATACTTATTGTATACTTGGGAAGTTAGTTTATTTGCCCATAAAATTAGGCCTCTTTTTTGTAATCCAGTTCACTTTTGACAAGCAATCCATGACTACAGTCTAAGGTTTCCCATTGTAATTGACTTTGTAGGCAATTAGCCTTGTGACTCTATGGAAATCTTGTTTCCCACAGGAAATTATCTCCCCAGTCCATCAGACCCTGCCAAAAATGATACTATTTCCTCTTGTTTGATAGGTTCTCCCTCCCACAAGCTGTTTTTATCCATTCCTCCATGGTGTTTTATTTTTCCTGAGAATGATTGCTGCAGAACCTTAGCAAAGGCTAAAGAATATGTAGGGATATAAAGCCCCAGTATTTCCCTTGAGTCTACGATTGCAGGACTGTTTTTGAACATTTGAACAAGGTAGTGAAACAAGACCTCTAATAAATGCATGACAGATTTTCCAATTCAGCTCAACATTTCTAGGTGTTTGCTTGCCAATAATAAGACCATGAAGCTTCTTTAGGAAAGCCGTTTGTTTTCTGCTTTTGCATTGTAAGCATAGAAACAAAATAAATTTAACAGATGATACATTTAATTTAAGACAGTGTACAAGTATTGGCTTTCTCTTTGAGTGTTGTAAGAAAACTTAAGTGTCACAAAAATGTTCCAGGCCTTACCATTGCTTTAGCTTTAAGCTATGAAAACTCAATTTCTGCCATAGCTATGAAGATCATCAAAATTGGAATTGTCATAGAATTTTTCTTAGGATTTATTAGAGCTAGGAGAGACCTTAGAAATCATCTAGTAGGACCCCATCATTATGCAGATGAAGAGACTGAGGCTCAGAAAAGTCACATGATTTTCCTCAGCTCATACAGATTAATAGCAGAACCACAATTTGATCCCACATTCTCCGACCCATAATCCAATGCTCAACTGCATTTGGGTGTCATATTTTTCTGTTCTTTCACTTTTCCTGCAGAGAACTAGACGTGTGATTAGTTTTCCCAGTAATCTTAATAGTTCCTATTTATTACGTTAACTTTTTCATATGTATAGAGATGATAGAACTAAACTGTCTCAGAGAAGTTGTCTTTCAGTACCTGAAACACAGAAAGCCTAATGTATGCACCACTAGTGGCCCTCTTAACAAGCAAGGGCTTGTTGTAGAGATTAGGGCAGCTAGGTGGCACAGTGGTGCCAGACCTGAAGTCAGGAAGACCTGAATTCAAATGTGGCCTCAGACACTTAATGTATGACCCTGGGCAAGTCATTTAACCCTATTTGCTTCAGTTTCCTCATCTGTAAGATAAGCTAAAAGAGAAAATGGCAAACCACTCCAGTATCTTTGCCAAGAAAATCCAAAATGGGGTCACCAAGAGTCAGACACTACTAAAAAATGACATCATTGGTTAGAAATCACTGTCCAAAAGGAAATCAGCAACACTATACAATGGTAGGTGGAGAAAAGGCATTGGTTATTGGCAAAACTAAAATAAATGAAGGAGCTAGGCAGGATGATCTCTTGGGTCTCTTTCAAATCGAAATCCTACAATCCTAGGAACCATGATGTGGGAATCAAGCGATTGCATGTTAACATGTTTGAGGAAACACTGGGCTAGCCAGTGGAAACACTAAGAAGCAAAAATAGTCCCTGCCTTCAAGGAGTTTACTTTCTAATAGAGGACCTGTAAAAGGCACAAAAGAGCCAGACCTGCTCACTATTGATGAAGCAAGGCTGGAGTTAAGTACTTTCCAAATGGATAGGTTTTAGAAATGGTTGGAGAATATAACTTGGCCAGGTCCTTCTCCTGTCTAGCAAGGCAAAGTGGGACAAACTATGTAAATCATCTCTTGTCTCCCTGCTTGATTTCTGGACGAGATACATAGCTCCTACTTCGCTGGGCTGAGGGCCACTGCACTGCCAAGCTGTCCCCACACTGTGCTTGGGACACAGCAGCTTCCTAGACGGAAACACACCACTGCCCATGCCTGCCTTCAGGCAGGATTTCTGAATGCCTCCGAGGACAAAGCAATGAGGTAAGTTGGGTAGTGCTGAAATCTAGAGGGTTGACCTTGAACCTTTTAATCATCTGTCTTCATCAGAGGACCTCACTGCTACTGTGCCTGGACTGCTTCCCCAGTTATTTACATTTTCTTGCCCACTTCTAGTCTCTTGATATTTGTGATGTTGAATTTCTAGCTGCTGAAAAAGCAAACCCTCATCTATAACTTCAGCTGTTTGTTCCCTCATTACCACTCACCTCAGACCCCTCCTCCTACACCTAATGTCCCACTCCAGATCTGCTCTATTCTCTGGATGTACTTTGCCCTACTCCATAATGACTAGAATGCCTCTCATCATATCATTTCCTATCTTGTTCCTTCCTTCTTTTGGACTTCATTGTGACCTGGCTTCACCTTCCAGATGATGCATCACTGTCTATAACCTTTCTAGTAAATCAGTCATACTTTATTCCTTCCTCTTCCCCCTCACCCCAAGTGGAAGTGGTGGGTTTGTCAAATCAGAAGTATTTATTGGGGCGGCTAGGTGGAACAGTGAATAGAGCACTGGCCCTGGAGTCAAGAGGACCTGAGTTCAAATGTGGCCTCAGACACTTGACACACTAGCCACATGACCTTGGGCAAGTCACTTAACCCCAATTGCTCTCCCCTCTCCCCTCCAAAAAGCAAAAAACCAAAGTATTAAGTGCTTAAAATGCTTACTAGATACTAGTTGCTGTGTCAAGTGCTGGGGATACAACATAAGCAGCAAAGAAAGCCCCTGCCCTCAAGAAGTTTACAACCTTATGGAAAAGGATGATACATAAAAGGGATCTGAAAAGTGGGAAGGTAGGATGGTGAAACTTAAGAGTCAGAAGTAGAGTCAGAAGAAGAATGAAGCCATTCTGGCAATGGCTCTTCCTAGAAGTTTCAGGAGGAACACACCAATGGGAAATGGGGGGTGTAGGGTCTGAGGGAAGTTCCAGGGTGCAAAAGCAGGCTATGTATAATGACAAAGTCTAGAGTCAGAAGCAGAGCCAGATGTAATGGTAATGGGAATTTGAAGATCTTCCCTGTCCCTTAATAAGCCTAAGGGAATTTGAAGACCTTTCCTACTTTGAAAATATATTCTGCCCCTTAATAGGCTGAATGTAATCACATGGAGCCTGTGGTGGGAGGACTTTGCTAAAGCAGAGTCCACAGGAAGTTGGGAGTCAGAGCAGCTAGATATGGTTGGGAGGGGAGGATGCATCTGAGGGAGACAGGCTCGTGAGTAAAACTAGGCTTGTGTTGGTTTATGAGAAGGCTAAAGGATGCTGTGCCTTTCTGTGCTGTTGTGGCTTATTAACTTTTTTGCTATTATGATGGAATCAGCTTACTGGTTATGGGAATTCGGTTTTCTCATGTCTGAATAAATCTTCTGCTTCTGTCTTCTATATAGAGAGTCTATTATATTTTGCAAATGAGCACTATACTGGTATATTTATAGTGACCATTGTCGCTGTGAATATTGCATTGGTGCTATACCAGGAGATGAAATAATGCTCATCATAGCCTCTTCTAGACTCCCTCTACTGACCTCACTCAGGAACCTTCTCTCCTTTGAGGTTTATTCCATCCAAATTTATCACCTAATCCAAATTCTGTTAGCAGTTATCCACTGATACCCAGGATAATCTTCCTCCTTTGTCAATAGGCATAGCACTTGGCTGCTATCTTCCTCTCCACCGCAACTCCTGCCCTCCTTATAGGAGACTTTAACACTTCAACATATGTGATGATATTCTCACAAATATTCTAATTTTGCTAATATTCCAGTTCCTCAATCTGTTCACCTCCCATGACTAACTGCTCCACTTTACTTCAATTATACAGAGAGATTGTGGCACCTTTGACCTTGCCATCACCCACAAGACTTTCATTTCCGTTTTAGAAAAGTCTGAACTTCTTTTAATGACAATCTTTTCAACTCTCCTTTTGCCCAATTCCTCCTAAACCTATTCTTCATATTCACCATGACTTCCAATTCCTCCATCTCTTAGTAATATCCTAGGATTACAACATGGTCTGACTACTCCTCCCTTCCCAATCTTGAATCTAGTTCAATTCTACATTATCCTCTACTCTTGAATCTGTTGCCCCTTGTCCTATTGCCACTCACATCTAGCCAAACCTCTCTAGATTATTCTCACAATTCACCTTCTTTGATGCTCTGACTCTTAGAAACCCAAACTTTCTTTTAAGACAGAGTTCAAGTACCACTTTCTCTTAAGACTTTCCTAGTTCTTATAGCTACTAGTGCCTTTCCATCTAAAGCCACCTTCCTTCTACTCTGTATTTTTTTAATCTGATTTATATATGTTGTCCCTCCCATTAGAATGTAAGCTTCTTGAAGGCAGGGACCATTTTTGTTTTTTCTTTTTGTCCCTAGCACTTAGCACCGTGGCTGGCACATAGGAAGTACTTAATAAATGGTTGTTGATTGATTAATTTCCTATGTTTGTGAAAATGCACATATATGTTATAATGTGTAATAATGTATAGCAGAATGTTACATATTTAAAGGTTAAATTTTCTATTCAGTTCTGGTTTTTTCTCAAGAATGCATTAATTCCCTCTATATCGTTGAATATCAGCTTTCCTCCTCGTGGATTACACTCAGTTTTGCTGAGTGGGTGATTGATTCTTTGTTTTAATCCTAGGTCCTTTGACCTCTGGAATATCATATTCTAAACCCTCTGATCCTTTAATGTAGAAGCTGCTAAATCTTGTATTATCCTGATTGTGGTTCCACAATATTTGAATTGTTTCTCTCTGACTGCTTGCAATTTTTTCTCCTTAACCTCATAACTCTGGAATTTGGCTACAATACTCCTGAGAGTTTTCATTTTAGGATCTCTTTCAGGAGGTGCTCGGTAGATTCTTTCAATTTCTATTTCACCCTCTAGTTCTAGAATATCAGGACAGCTTTCTTTGGTAATTTCTTGAAAGATGATGTGTAGGCTCTTTTTTTTTTGATCATGGCCTTCAGGTAGTCCAACAATTTTAAAAATTATCTCTCCTGGATCTATTTTCCAGATCAGTTGTCTTCTCTCTTTTTTTCATTCTTTTGGTTGTGTTTTACATTTTCTTGATTTCTCATAGAGTCATTAGTTTCCATTTGCTTCCTTATAATTTTAAAGGAATTATTTTCTTCAGTGAGCTTTTGGATTTCCTTTTCCATGTGGCCAATTCTGATTTTTTTAAGGCATTCTTCCCCTAATTGACTTTTTGGACCTCTTTTGACATTTGGTCTAGTCAATTTTTTAAGGTGTTATTTTCTTCAGAATCTTTTCAGTATATTTTTCAGTATCTCTTTTACCAAACTGTTACTCATTTTCATGATTTTCTTGCAACACTCTCATTTCTCTTCCCAATTTTTCCTCCACTTCTCTTATTTGGTTTTCAAAATCCTTCTTAAGCTCTATGGCCTGTAACCAGTTCATATTTTTCTTGGAAGCTTTTGGTGCAGGAGTTCTGACTGTGTTGTCTTCCTCCTGTTCCATCCTTTGATCATTTTTGTCCCCAAAAAAGGAATCTCAAGTTTGATTGCTGTGCTTGCTTTGCTTCCTTTGCCTGCTCATGTTACCAGTCAATTATTTGACTTTTGAGCTCTTTGCCACAGTAGAACTCTGCTTCCAGAGGGGAGAGCTTTGTCCCAAATCACTGGGGTTTTTACAGCTGCCAGAGCTATTAGGAGGCCACCGTCTCTATACCCCCCACCAGCTTTGGCTCACTGCTCACGCACCTCAGGACCACCACCCAAGACCATGAGCCAGATCCAAGACCAGGTTAAGGCAAGAGTGCTTAGCCTCTGAATGTTGGCTTGGCTACTCTGCAATCTGCAGGCTGGAAGCTCTGAAGCAGCCACGTGGAGGCAAAGGCAGGGCCGCTGTTTCCACTGCTTCTGGCTCTGGGGGCAGAGGGCCAGACCTGCTCATCTGTCCCCCCCAAATTCAGCTGAGTTCCACTAACCTTTAACTTTGTCTTTGGCATTTATGGGTTAATAATTCTGGAAACTGCCACAGCGGCTGGTGATCCACTCTCCCAAATACTCTGGCCATCGCTGGTTCTATCTGCCCTGGGACTAAAACCGGGAGTTCATATGGGGCTGGACTCAGCTCCTAGTGCGCCACGATGCACCCTTCCTGTCTGCCTGCCAGGCTGCCTTCAGCAGGAGCTTTGTTTCTCTGTCACTTTGTGGGTTCTGGAGCTCTAAAATTTGTTTAGAGTCATATTTTATAGGTGGTTATATGGGGAGCCATGGAGTTTTCCTGCTTCTACACTGCCATCTTGACTCCATCTTCCCCCCCACCCCCAGGTGGAGGACTTTCAATTATTTTTGATGAAAAAACCAGAACTAAATAGAAAATTTAACATTCAAATACAAGAAGCATGAGAAGGTAAATAGGGAAAAGAAATCATAAGGAACTTATCGAAGTTGAACTATTTACATGCCTACATGGAAAAACGATAATTGTAACTTATGAAGCTTTTCTCAGTATGAAGATAGTGGAAGGGAATATATATGTATGTATATATATATATATATACATATATATGTATATATATGTATACATACATGTATATGTCTATATAGGAGGGTATATGTGCATATAAATACATATGTGTGTGTGTATATATGCGTACAGGTATATATAGACAGAGGGCACAGGATCAGTTGAATAGGAAGGGACGACACCTAAAAAGTAAAATTAAGAGGTGGGAGAGGAATAGAATGAGAGGAGACAGGGAGAGACAAAATGGGGTTAATTATCTCATACAGAAGAGGCAAGGGATAACTGTTATAATGGAGGGGAAGAAGAGGAAGGCAAAAGGGAATGCTCAACCTTACTCTCATTGAATTTGGCTTAGGGAAGGAATGACATACACTCTAAATTCTGTATCTTGCCCTACAGGAGAGTAAGGGGGATGGGGATGAGAGGGGGGA
>CM053586.1:153314634-153338150 GCA_028646515.1 Pseudochirops corinnae | reverse complement strand
TTGGGGGGAGGGTTGTTAGAAGCACACATTTCTGTAAAGGGACAGGGACAAAGTAGAAAATAGAACGAGTAGGGGGCAGGATGGAATGGAAGGAAATATAGTCAGTCTTTCACAATATATCCACTATGGAAATGTTTTGTGTAACTACACATGTACAATCTATATTGAATTGCTTATCTATCTTCCCAGTAAGGGTGAGTGACACAGGAAGAAGGAAAAGAATCAGGAATTCAAAGTTTTAAAATCAAATATTTATTATTATTATTATTATTATTATTATTTCATGCATCTGGGAAATAAGACATTCGGACACTGGGATATGGAGATCCATCTTGCCCTACTGGGAAGTCAGAGGTGGGGAGAGAGAAGGATATAGAAGAGAGCAGATTACGGGAGAGGGTATTCAGTGGGATTGCTGTTTTGGAGTGGTGGGTGGGGAAAAACGGGAGAAAATTTGTTACTCAAAATCTTGTGGAAATGAATGTTGTAAACTAAAAATAAACAAATAATAATTTTTAAAAAAAGAAGAAAAAAGATGTGGGCAGAACCAAGAGAACATTGTATATGGTAACAGCAATATTGTTTTAAGAATGACTTTGAACAAATAAGTTATTTTCTCTATTATAAATACCCAAATTAACTGTACATGACATGTGATGAAAGATGCTATCAGCATCCAGAGAAAGAAATGATAAATAAAGTATGTGTAGAATAATTTTACATATATATATATATATATATATAGCCATCTCTAGGGTGGGGGTAGAGAGAGAAGGAAGAAAAAAAAAGAAATTTACATGATAATTTTGTTTGTATATTTGAAAGGAATAGCAAGTTGTGCATAGTAGATTTATAATTTCATGTACAATCATAGTACATGTACTATGCTATGGAAATACTTGTTTTGTTCCATAAAGTAAAAATAAAATAAAAAATGAATCTGATTTTGTGTTGTCCCCAAGTTTCCCTTTTCCACAATCTTTGCTTTTTTGAGCCAGGAGGAGGGGCTGACGTACTTTCTCTGAGTGTTCAGGAAGCTAAGAGTGGCACAACTGCTTCTTGTCTACTTATGAGTATTGCCTGTATTGCCTATTAGGACCCCTCCATCTCTTTCTTATGTGATTTTGCAAGAAATAGAATGAGTTACAGAGACAAAAAGCCAACATGTCACTGCTTACCCCTGAAGCCTCCCATTTAAAAAAGATGAATGCAGTACAAACATCGAGAACACCCTAGGACACAAAGTATGAGAAAACACAGAACACTCCAGGTTTATTTCAGTAACTTGCAGGGGAATTGTTTGGGGAAGATGGAAAAAGAACAAAAAATATTTCCTTCCACATGCCTGTCCCAGAGCACTGACCCTTTTCAGAAACTATTTGGGTGGTATCTGCCTTTGAATAACAAAATAAACCCTGAGGTCGCTGAGGTTTAAAACAAGGGGAGTAAATCAACACTGTTTCCAGTTATGTGAACCCTGATATTAAATTTTGTGAGGGACTGTTGCACATCCATGTCTCCACCCTCATTTTTCTTCCTTTGCTTTGTATGTAGAATTGACATAAATATTGGACCCCTCAAGCATATTTCAGCACCCTTGGTTGCTCCAGGGAACTTGCTTAAGTTATTCACTTTTATGATATTTGGAAACCTGAAGAAAGATGATTTCCCCTACCCAAGCCTCTCTTGTCTTTCCTGCAATATAAGGGGTTGGATCAGATTGTCATTACCATAGTATTATTTCAGTAGGGCACTCATGAAACAAATTTATTCATTTACTCCCTCAATAAAATTTTGGGTTGTGTAGGGGGAAGTCTGGACCCATAATTTCACTAATATAGGGAATTCCCAGCGAGGAACTCTCTACCAGTGCAGATGGGTACCTTCTCTGCAAGTTATAGTGTGTGAATCTAACAAGTTTGGTTAAAGGAGACTGACAGGCTAAATGATATATATTTTTATATTATTTATTCCCTTTAAGCCAGCAGACACAAGATCATGGAGCCAGTAGGAAACTTCTGACTGTCTGAACAAAAGAATGAGAAAGCTTAAATACATTTGAGAACAGTTCCAACTCAGGATCAAATTTATGATTAGGGAAAAGGAATTTTCTTAATAAGATAAGAGGACTGACAAGGTGTAAATGGAATTTTACAACCTAGAACATTTGTGTTTTCTTTATTATTAACATACCATAATATAGTACATGCCCACAAAATATTAAGATAAGAAAAGTTCCATTATTCAGGATAGTGTCATGGATCCAGGGTCTCATCCTTGGCAGAAGAGAGAATGCTCTTATGTCAGCCCCATCTGGAGTTGTTGACATAGGAAGAGATATTCTCTGAGTTTATTCAGACAACAAAGAAACTGTTGGGTCCAGGCTCTTCTTCTGGTTGATTAGTTTGGGCCTTGGATCTTATTAAGGTCTATTAAATTATTATCAAGTGCTAGTTGTCTGGGACACTGAGATCGTAAGTAGTTTGTCCAGGATCACACAGCAGGTAAAAGTATGTAGTACTTAAAGTCTGTAAAGCACTTTACAAATATAGTCTAGTTTTATCTTTATAAATGTTATTCTTGGAGGTCAGTGCTGCTATTAACTTCATTTTATAGATGAGCTAGAAGAGACCTCTGAGTCCAACCCCTCCAAATATTCAGGTGAGAAAATGGAGATAGGCAGAGGTTAAGTGACTTGCCCAGGGTCTTATAGCTAGTAAGCATCTGAGGCAGGATTCAAACTCAGATCTTCTTGTTTCCAGGTCCAGTGTTTTATTGACTTTAACACCTAATCATCCTGCCTCCATGATCAGAATTCTATGTAGTATTCCAAATTATCACACACTCCCTTTTTTATATTAAATATGACATATTTAATATTTCACCCGTAGACCTTCCAAATAAGAATTCTAAATATACTAGAATGCTTTGCTGTGTTTAGATACAAATTCTTATTAGAATAACTCATAGAATATGATATTTCCTCTAATTTGGTTTTGAAGGTCATGCATTTTTACAAAATAAAAGTCTTGTCTCCCCTAAAATCCCACCTTCTACAAGAAGCCTTTCCTAGTGTATTTTAATGCTAACACCTTTCCTCTGAGATTGCCTCTAATTTATCCTTGGTATATCCCAATTGTACATAGTGATTTGTATATTGTCTGCCCCATTAGATCATGAGTTCCTGGAGGACAGAGGTGGTTTGTGTTCTTTGTATCCCTAGTTCCGGGTACATCAGAAGTGCTTAAGAAATGCTAATTGACTTGTTGACTAGTACACCTAGTTTTCAGGTATTTTGGCTAATACGTTCATAGGATCATAGATTTAGGAGCTAGGCATGGCCTTAGATTTCATCTAGTCCAACCCCCTTATTTTAGTGATGAAGAAAATGTAACTCAGAGAAATGAAATGTCTTGTCCACGATCAGAAAGATTGTAAGAATCAGGGCCAAGATGTAAAACTCAGTTTCTCTGATTCTAAATGTAGACCTCTTTCTATTGTACCATGATGTTGCTAGGTGTAAATCCTAAAACAATTTTACTATAGTATCAGAGAGCCTTAAATATTATCTAGTCTAACACTTCACCCAATACAAGAATGTATCTATATGATCTTTGAAAAATAATAGACTCTGTTTAAATACCTCCAGTGATAGGGAGCTCAGTACCTATTAAGGTAACCTATTCCATGAGGAATGAATAAAAAAAGCATTTATAAGCCCTGGTTGGGTATAAATTTAAAAGCCCAGACATTATTTCCTCTCTAGGAGCTTATATTCTAATAGGGGAGGGGTTATTTTAGTTTGGGAAATTATAGGGGGGTTATTTTACAGGACTAGAATGACACACTCTCTCCTATAATAATGGTCAGATTGATTTAATTAATTATGGTTCCAGAACTTGATGGCGGTATATGTGGGGGTGGGGGTTAGGATGAGTTAGGAGATGACCACAGCAAGGAAACTGGAGAGATTACCTGGAAGCAGGGAGTAAAATGAAGCATGACCCACCTGAAATAGGGGTTAAATTCTCCAGCATATGATTTTTGGTTCCCCCGAGAAGATGGCTAGGGAGTAGGATGTGATTATACAACTCTGCTTGTGGTGTTCTAATACTGAAATGAAATTTTCCCAGTAATATCTACCCTTTGGCCTTGATTCCGCCCCTTGGAAGATACAAAACAGACCCATTCCTCTTTTACATTATGATCCTTCAAATATTAAAGAGAATTCAAGTATTAAAAGTACAAGTAAAAAGCGTCTTCTCTGTTTTATTTAGGTGGTATAAGTTTACCTGAGTTTCTCACCTTCCAAGTAATATTGGAAAAGTTCACCAAGATACTCCATGATAGAATGGCAGGTTTCCCATTCTACCTAGTTCTCATTCATGAAAGGGATGAAACAGTAGCAGGTCTGTTTTACACTGTATTTCAAAACAAAACAAAAAACCTATACACTTGAGTTAGAATACATTTAGGCCTGTGGAGACACATTTGATTCCGCAGGCTGGGAACTGCTTGATAAGTCCTTGAGAAAGTCACAATGGAGTTGCTTTATGCTAATGGCCTTCCTGTCAAAGCACACATGTAAATGATTATGAGGCACTTCACAGAGTCAGTACAATACTGAGGGACTGATGATGAAGCTGACAGAAGAGGTTATGTACCCAAGAATGTTACATGCTGACAGAAGCAAGGAAGCTTACAAACTGACAAAGATTTTCATAAAACTCCCGCTATTCAATGATGGGCAAGCACAATTTAATTCAGTATGTGTTTATGGTGAATGAAGAATAGTAAGATTTGCAGATGGCCACTGATGAAGAGAGTAGGAGAAGCAAAGGAATATGGGAGAGACTGATGCTGGTCAGTGCTGAGTTTTATTCATTCAACAAGTATTCAATGTCTATTTTATACCAAACACTGTGCTACATACTATAGGATGTTAAAAGAAGATGATTTGACCTCTTCCCTCAATGCATTTTTTATTTAGTTGGGAAAACTAGACATATCCATGTGAAAAAGATAATAGTACAATCAATAAGCATATTTACTAGGTACTACATCACTCAATTAGATGTTGGAGATATAAAGATTTAAAAAATGAAAGTTTTTGCCCTCAGCAGGTAGATTTCTAGTCTAACTGATATTAGACATGTGCTGCTGAATAAAGGTGAACAAAGTCACTCAACTATTCTGACTGAATCCACCTCAGATTTCTGTTACATAATTTCAATGGGCTCATTGAATACTCTTTACTGCTAGGCAATCCTTCTATACCTGCCCTATCAATTAACTCTTTCACTCCCCATAACAGCTCTTCCAAACCATTTCCTCTCTCTTCAGATCTCCCTTGGCTCTCCCCTCTCTTCTCAGTTAATAATGTTGCCTCATATTTTACAGGAAAAAATTAGGCCATTTTCCACAAGTTCCCTCTTCTCCCCTCTTCCTCGTCTCCTGTCATTAATATGCCTTTTACCACTATTTCTTCCTTCACCCCTATCTCAAATGATGAGAGATGCTTATTCCATATCTAACCCTTCTACCTGCCTTTTATTACCTCATTCCCTACTGCCTACAAACATGCTCATGTCTCCCTCATTCTGAAAAAAACAAAAAAAACCCAAAAAATTTCATTTGATCTTCCATCTCTATTAACTATTGTCCTGTATCTCTTCTGCCCTTTTTGGTTAAACTCCTTGAAAAGGCTGTCTACAATAGGTGCTTCCATTTTTTTTTTCTCCTATCACTCTCCTTTTATCTCCTTACAATTCAGCTTCTGACTGTATTATTCCACCAAAATAATTTTCTCCAAAGTTACCAATGGTCTCTTTATTGCTAAATTCCGTGGCCTTTTCCTCTTAATCTTCATTCTTCTTGACCTCTTTGCAGCCTTTGATACTGTTGATCACCCTCTCCTCCTTGATACTCTCTTCTCTCTAGATTCTCAGGACACGGTTCACTCTCTCCTGGTTCTCTTCCTACTGACCATTCCTTCCCTGTTTCCAATCCTGGATCTTCCCACAAACCATGCCCTTTGAATATAGGCACCTCACAGGGTTCTGATGTCAATTGACCTGCCCAAGATTGGCAATTTAATGATGATAAGGAGAAGGAAGAGGAGGATGGTGATAATGATTTTGTTCATGATCAAGGATGATGATCACTTATGATATTTCATGGTTAGATAGCATTTAATGGCTTAAAAAGCCACAATATCTTAGTTGGCAGGTGCTTACATGAAAGCATAGGTTAGCCTGTGAATGAATACCTAATTTTTTCTCGATCCAATTTTCAGCCCTTTGTGGTCAAATTCAGAAATTCAATTCAATAAATATTTATTGTCTACTCTGTCTAAAGACCCTGGTAATCTGCATGTACCACTGGTAGCCTCAATTCCGACTGAACTTAATTTGGCAAGTCATCATTAATATTTGCAAAGCCCAATAGCATTATTCATCATTTTGTTTAAATTTTCCTTCAATTTTTGGTAAAAATTATAACTTAGCCATTAAAATTCTCAGTCATTTTTCTTTCTTGACCATGGCTTACATGGTTCAGTGATATCAAATTATACCTACCCTAGTGTGTATATATAATTTACAGACTATTGCTTCTTAAATGTATTTCTGTACATTCTTGGACTCCCAAATCTAACTAAGTACATGTCTTACTATCTGAAATGAATGGTTCCCTAAGAACTGATTTCATTATCATTTGAATCCTCCTCTCCCAACAGCCGTTTCTCAATACAGTGTTCCTCTGTGTATTTTTTAGTAGTGAGTAGCAATATCTTTCAACCTAAAAATATATTTTAGATCTGTTTATTCTATTTACAATATTAAATAATTCAGCATCTTATAAACACTCACACATTTGTCTACCTTATAAAATTTCCCCATACTAAATATTATTGGAGGCCAATTATTAATTCTAGAGGACAGATGTTAAAATCGATCCTCCTCTCTGTAGATAAGTGAGAGACTATGGGTACCAAATGCATGTATGCAACATGTCATCATTATGTTTGTTGGTTTTATTTAACTGTTTGTCTTCTTTGTGATGGAGGGCTTTTTAGGATGTATGGGCAATATAAGGAATTGAATGTAATCTAAAAAAAACCCCAACAATAACAAAGACATAAACAAAACTAATGGGAATTTTTGTAGCATTCTTACATATTCTGAAATACTTTCATGTCAATAATCTCCTCATTGGATTCACAGTACATTACTGAATATCCTGTCTCTTTATTTTGCCTGTTGAATTTTACACTGGGCTATATATGGCTCAAATGCTTGTCCTTTTTATTCACTTCCTCCTTTTTCATTTTTAGCTCCTTCATTTTCACTCCCTGGTTATCATCTTTCAAAGGTTATCCTCTTCCTCCTCCCCTCACCCATGTTTTAAAGGGTAGGTCACACTTATTTATGAGGCTGACTCTTTCAGGTAGAGCTGGGAAAGCTAACAGTTTGGAATGTGCTATATTAACCTATTGAGTTAGTAATCAGGCAAGCAATGTCCTACCTGGGAAGATCAGAAGGAGCTCAGTGGGGCAGACATGGGGAGAGAGAGAGAGACAGAGAGAAAGACAGAGAGAGAGACAGAGACAGAGACAGAGAGACAGAGAGAGACAGACAGAGAGAGAGGGAGAGAGAAACAGAGAGAGAGAGGGAGAGAGAGAAAGAGAAATATTCTAATCTATTTCCAAAAATGGAATTTGCTTTGGTTCTAGGTAAGAAACCTCAGCTTTATTTTTAAAGTACAGAGCTGTCTAATAATAGTTAAGAGCACAGAGCTGAGTTCTGTTTCTGGCTTGCCTCTGTTATTGACCTTGGACAGGGCATGGAAAACCTTTCTCTACCTTGTTTTGTCAGTGTGAGAAATGAGAATAATAATGCTGCCTACTTTACAAGGATAGCCTTAATTAATTTTACTTTTGGAGAGCATCGTTAAATCCCAAGGCATGGGGGTTTCAGAGAGGGGGGCGTTTTAGGAAGCCAAGATGTTATTAGTTACTCTGAGTATTTCAAAACTGTCTCTCTCTCTCAGGAATACACTATCCTTGTCCTCCCTCACCCTTAGGCTTTTGAATTATTATCACATATAAGAGGTGAAATTGAGTGGGTACAGTCCTTGAGACAGGTTTTAATCGTAGCCCTAGCCCTGGGTCTCCCAAATTGCTCTATGACCTTGAGAAATCAATGAGGCTGTTTTTGCTGTGGGTTCCCATTCTGTAAAATGAAGACAATAGTGTCTGGCACTTTGATAATAAGATGTGTCCCAAAACAGAGAAATGCTGCCTTTGGCTTTGAATCAAGTGAGGGCGTTGTTTGGGTTGGCAGACACCCATACACACACTTTAGAAACTCTATGCAGCAATAGTTAACTGGAAATGTTATCACAGTTTCAAAGCAATGTATTGGACTTCCTTCTGCAGAGGTACATATAGATATGCTCAGGCATGTTGTGTGGGACCAGAAGGTAATAGTAAGACAATATTGTTTCGTTCCATAGGAGAAAAGCCACCCAATGAATAAAGAATCATTATAATAGCTAATCTACAAATTTATGCGTAATTAACTATCTCAGTCACTATTCAAGCATAGTTTATTCATTAAAGGAATAAGAGGAAAGAAGCAGCATATTTGAAATCAGACCCAGCTATGGCACTTACTATATGACCTTGGGTAAGTCACTTCTGTGCTCTGTATGTATTTCCTACATCTGGCAAATGGAGATAATATTAGGAACCTAGATTTAGAAATGGAAGGCTTATTGGAGACCATGTAGTTCATTTTACCAAAAAGAAAACTAGAAGTTAAATGACTAGCCCCACACAGGGGTGGGAACCCAGGTCTTCCTGACTCCCAAGTTCAGTAAACTATCTGCTATGTCAAGTTCCCTTTCCTATTTTTATTATGCACCATGTAGGGTTCTTAAAACCTAGGCTATTAAGATTATGCCAGCAAACTAGTATGTGACACATGATATAGAAGGTTACTGTTGTTGTTTTCTTGTTTCAATCATGTTCAACTCTTTGTGACCCCATTTGGCAAAGCTATGGCAATGGCTGGCCATTTCCATCTCCAGCTTATTTTGTGTATATAGAAACTGAGGCAAACAGGTTAAGTGACTTGCTCAGGGTCACACAACTAGTAAATATCTGAATCTGGATTTGAACTCGGGTGTTGCTGACTCTCTGATCCAGCGCTATATACACTGTGCAATGTGTACTGAACAAAAGGGATCACCCAGTCTAACTGCCTCATTTTAGAGTTAAGGAAACTCAGACTCAGGGGTGTTAAAGGATGCATGTTGTCAGCAACAGAGAGAATTGAAAACCAGACTCTATGACTATAGTCAGTATTTTTTCCCTCGTACCATTTATCTCTGAGGGGAGGTTTGGAGCACTGCATTTCGCCCAGAAAATCTTGATGTTCAATCCCCTTGGTAAAAAGGGAATCAAAACCAAGCATCTGGCCCCAAAATTTAACTTGAAAATAACCCAGGAGAAGTACGAAATAAATTCAATGTATTAATTTTATTTCTTCCTCCTGTAGGCATAATGAGAAAATGGGATTCTGGCAAAAACTCTGATGTTGAGAAATATTGAAGGCAAAAAGAAGGAGACAGCAGAAGCTGAGATAGATAGTGTCATGGAAGCAAGGAAAATGAGCTTGGATGGATTTCAAGAGATGACAGAGGGACCTGATGTGAGCTAGCCGTGTAATGTGGCAGCCAGAAAAACTAATAGCACCACGGCCTTCCATGGAATCACGATGTGTTGGACACAACTGAATGCATGAACAACAGGGAAGGGGGTAGGCTCTGATGCCCAAATAGTCTTCCCAGTTCTGAAATTCTAGGATTAAGTGACTGGCTTCAACTTGTGCTTTTATTACCTGAGGATTATCACCAGCAGTTTCCATCAATTACCACAAAACAGAGGCTCAGGTGTCTCTTAATTAAGCCATTGTGTTTTTTAGGGTGGCTGCTAATTGTTCATTTGCTTTCTTTATCTGCTCAAGGAGAACTGAAAACATTCTCATTTTGTGTTGCTTTCCTGCTATAAGAGCTTTGAAAATCCAATCCAATTCAACATTTATTAAATACCTACTATGACATGAAGATCACTGGGTACGGGTTGAGAATATAATTCAGAAATATATCAGTTTCTGCCCTCAGAGAACTTACTGGGAAAAGTGGATAGAGCATAAAACCTAAAAGTAAATATATAAGGTAATCTGAGTGAGTGGAGACAGACAGAGAAGACAGGGAGAGACAGAGACAGGTCTAAAGAGGCAGAGATAGGGGAGAGACAGAAACAGAGGACACAGAGACAGAGAGAGACAGGGATAGACAGATAAGAAGAGAGACAGAGAGAGAATGAGGGAATACAAGTAATGCAATTAGAACTAGGGGAAAAATATATGTGATGATTACAGTGATGTAAATGGGAAGCACAAACATAAAACAATCAAAATGGAGGACTGTGAGAATCACATAACCAAAGTTGGCAGCAAAGTAAGGAAATGAAAAAACGCCTCTCCCTACTTCCCATGATTCCCTTCGGAACACTGCATCCGATGGCAGAATGTTGGTATGTTGGTTAGTTTTGGTGAATCTTTCCTCCACCCCTCACCTTCCCCCATCCCTACTGGTTTCTTTGTTATGGGATGGTTTTCTGGGAGGAAAAGGGGAGAAGGAAACATTCAGAAATGTAGTTGTTGCCAAAGGCAAAAGATATGAATAAAAATTCATTTAAAAATAATATATCCCCTTAAACTTTTCTTTTCCAAGGTAACTATACCTGGTTACTTCAGTTGATCCCCCTATGAAATGAACTAAAGGCCTTTTGCCATCCTGGTTGCCCTTCTATGGACGATCCTGTTTTATCAACATCTTACTGACTATGGTGTCTAGAACTGAGCACAGCATTCCAAATGAGGCCTGACAAAGGTGGAGCCGAGTGAGACTGTGGCCTCTCTATTTCTGGAAGCTACTCCAGTTAATGTAGCCTGTGCTATTAGTTTTTCTGGTTGCCGAATTACTCTGCTCACTATGGTCCACTAAAAGCTAGTACATGTCTGAGATAGAATCTAAAACTGAGTCTTCCTGATGCCAAGTCAGTTGCCTCGGTTTCCCCATTTGTAAAATGAAAGGGGTGGTCAAGATAACCTTTAAGGTTCTTTCTATCTCCATATTCTATTATCCTTTGTGCTATGACCATTGTCTTCTACCCACGTTTTAAATTTTCAACATGGTATGGTATGTGCATGTATGTATATATGAGAGAAAGAGTGTGTGTGCATACATCTGCCTAGAGGGGGGATATGATTGTGAATTGCAGCCTAGTAATCTTTTGTCAATGCCGTATTCATACTTGTGTACCTCCCATTAATTAGCCAGGTCAGTTTTTGCTAGTATCAATAAGATTCAGAATAAATGTCCCAAGTCAGGTACTGTACAAAGTCAGATAGATTCCAAGTTGAAGCTAGAGACCAATTTTATTCTGATAAACACCATTAAAAGGTAATGATAAATCAACTCTTATAGCCTTAGTCAGCAAGTTTTACACTCTAGACAGGAAACTTAGCTGAACCCCAGCTGTAATTTGGAGCAGTGCCTCAAAGTGACTGCTTTGTATTTTTCTCAAGGGTCAGAAAATCAAATTTGTATTCTGTTAGTCAGGTATACTATAAAGAGTGCCAGAATCAACCGGGTTATGGGGAAGGCCCATAAGTCTTGGTAACCTGCTGGATTTCAATGCACAGTCATGAGTTACACAGGGCATTAATTCTGATCCACTGCTTGGCCATTTTGAAATAAAATTTGTCAATGAATACATTATTCCTGGGGACCTCCAAGTCCTTCTTTGAGTTTGTTGCTAGCCTTGAGGATACCAGCCTTCTTTATTAGTGTTCTTTTACTTTCTGCATCTCAAACACATTTAAAAATTTGCAATTGTCTGGCTTTTTTTTTTTTTTTTTTTTGCAGCTACTATCGGCTTTTGCTTGTGAGGGGATGGATCTGAATCTTCTGTTCACAAAATAAAAATGATTTTGAAAGGTCAATGTATGCAGTCCATCTCTCTGGGATATTAATACAGAGAAACATGTCTGCCATGTCTCCACAAGGTCTTGGGTTGATGATCTAGCATATTCACGATGAATGACAATTCTCAATTTGTCTTTTCAAGGGAAAATAGTTGATTCGTATTTAGAAGTTTGGGGTCAGAGGAGAATCTTCTAGAAATGTTTAGGACCTTACCATATGGTTGCCTCTGTGACCATTAAAGAAATGAATTTCAAGCTTCCAGAAGTCAAATGGGATTCATTATTAGACAAAGGTCACCTTTACTATCTGTGACCTTCCTGAGTAAACAATTCGTATCCCTCTTCCAATTTAGCACTTTGGGTAGGTATTATTGGGTAAGCTAGTCTGATTTTCTCATTACTTTTAATTATAGTAATTTTTTTTCTAAGGAGTACCATATGTTGATTTAGAGTTGAGTGACTATGCCTCTCCATCTCATATGAGGAAACTGAGGTCCTAAGAGTGATTTACCTAAGATCACTCTGTTAGCAAGTATCAGATGTAGGATTCAAGCCTCAATCCTCTGACTCTAAATCCAGTAGCAGGAAGCCCCAGGATTTGATGGAAAGAGAATTGAGCTGAGAACCAAGAGATGAATATAAATTCTTTGCCTGGTACTTACTGTGTAGCCTTTGGCAATCCCTTCATCTCCCTGGGTTTCAGGTAAATCTTTCAAAGAATAATTGTTATACAGAGCATCCCCCAAAGTCCCAATGCATTCTTAAGCATAAAACTTCACTGAGACTTTTGGGGATATCCTGCAATTGCATGTCCCAAGGACAATGTAAAAACTTGGCTGGTCTGAGTAGGATGTATTACTTAACAAAGCAACAATTGAATAAGGGAAACTGAGTAAAGCATGCTATCAGAGAGGTTTAACTCAAAAAGGAAGGATAGACAGGTAGCAAGTGTGAAGAAGAGTCATTGGGCAGCCATTATGTTGCATTGGTATGCATGAAAAATTAAGAGGAAAACTCCCAGAATGTTGGGTGAAGCCTATTGGAGGATCTGTGGGAGGACACGGACAAGAAGTAGAAAAATGAGAAGGCACGGATAGGTTGTGATCTACCATGTTAGAGGCGGTAAGATCACAGACTCAACAAGTATTAAAAGTGTCTACATCATAGAGATGTTGGGAAGAAAGTACTTTGTAAACCTTAAAATATAATATAATTATGAGTTGTTAATGTTAGTCCTATTTCTGTCCCTAATTTGTTGTGTGACCTTGGAGAAATAACTCTCTGGTCCTGTTTCCTCATTTGTAAAAGGAGAAGTTTAAAGAAAAGAATGGTGTAGTAGAGTGAGGACTGCTTACACTCTGAGGACCTGCATTCAAATGTGACTTCTAGTGACTTCTAAGTGGCAAGTCACTTAGTCTCCTCCTAAGAGAACTAAGGTCTCTTCCATCTTTAGACTCATAATCCTGTGACCAGATGACTTTTTTTTGCTTTTTTTTTTTTTTTTGGAGGGGGAATGGCAGGGCAATTGGGGTTAAGTGACCTGCCCAAGGTCGCACGGCTAGTAAGTGTTAAATGTCTGAGGCTAGATTTGAACTCAGGTTCTCCTGACTCCAGGGCAGGTGCTCTATTCACTGCACCGACTAGCCGCCCTGAGTAGATGACTTTTCATATCTCTTCCAGCTCTTACAGTATATGAGTCTTGGGCTGTCAATGTTACAAATTATTTGTAGGAAAAAACGAAACATAAAAAGATTGCAATTTGCAACCTGAGAAGCTAGAAGAGAAGGATAGCTTTGGAGGTGAGAAAAGAGTCAGAGGTAAACAGAAATTTACAGCATATAGAAAATGGTGTTTTGGGCTTCCAGAGCATAGGAAAAGGATTATCCTCTCCTTCCTCTGGCTAAATTCTCCCCATTGTTCAAGACTCACTCAGCTCACAAATATAAGTCTTAGATTTATGAAACATGAGTTTGAATCCTGGCTCCAACATTCTAGCTGTATGACTGTGGGTAAGTCACTTCTCTGACTTTCTTTTTCCTTACATGTAGATGAGGAATAATAATACTTTCACTAACAACCTCAGATGATTATTGGAAAGAGTTTTATAAAACACTGTAAATTATGAGTATAACTCACCTCACCACTGCAACTTATAAGGATGTCTCCATGCCTTATTGTGTTATAATACTAATTGTTTGTACCCTTTATGTGGCATTTAATGCATACTGCCTTGTGTTTCTAGACTTCTTTCCATGTATTTAATTAATTTTCTCCAATTTCCTGAAAACCCTTTGGGGGTAGAATTACGTCTGATCTTTTGCAGAGTTTGGTGTATTGAATTGCACAATAAATATTGATTAATCAGTCAATTCCATGGGGAGTACCTTTGGTCCTCTGTTGCTTCACCCTTCCTTACCAGCCTGGTTCCTTCAGCCGAGATGATTCAAACACTGATGATGTCAATAGAAATGAATGTAATGGGAGACTGGGAACTGCATCCCCAGAACATGCTAAATTTGCTCTGCCTGTGTGTCAAACTTTGCAGAAAGGCTTGGGAAATGATGATGTGTCATTATATGGTCTTAGTTGAGGGCTCTGCATCTGACTTCAGGGCATACACAGTTATTCTATAATTGCTCTGTGTTACCTAACTATGTACTGAAAAAACTGACTTTTGAATGGTTGCCAAGTGGATGTGGGATCTGTACTCCCACGAGGACAACTTGACCCCTTTTCCTTCCCTAGTGCCCAGTGAAGAAGACAACGTGCTATGGTACTCAGGGTAGTATGGCCCTACCGCTGGTGAGTGTGGCACCAATGACATGAAACCATGGTCATATGAACCTGTGGTTGCTTCTATTCCTATTGTGGCTATTCTTTCCTGCCTTCTTTAAAGACTATTGGAGATTTAACACACTGGGAGGCAATCTTGTGAGTGTCTGGAGTTAAAGTCCATGCCAGTGTTTGCGGATACGCAAGCCTAGTCAACCAGCACAGCCCAGAGAAGCTACCTGGACCTAGTCCAAGAGTGGATGGACCCTGAAGCTGAAATTCCAGGTCCTATGATCAAGGGAACAAGTTCATTCATCAGCTATACCACATTTTGAAAGAATGCTTTGTAGTAGGTGCTTTGGGCATTGGGGAAAATGTTTGTACTTTTTTTTCTCTATCTTCTTTATAAATATCCATAAGTAATGGCTAATTAAGATCATTGGATCAAATGAAACTGGGCCACTAATCACTGATGGGTATCAATGATATAAAGAAGATACTAACTGTAAATGACAACTATTATTGAAGAAACCATATTGGAATGAGAGCTCAAGTCTTTAGCACTAGAAAAACCACCCCCAAACTTTTAGGGCTACCCCTGGAGCACTGAATGGATATAGTAGCTATACTCTGGGGACCCAGACTCCTCAGTATGAGTGTGGATGATCACTCCTGAGAATACAGTTGCAACTCAGCATCCTGCCTTTAGGACATAACAGACATCTGCTTCCTATCCTGACCTCACTACTAAAGTCAAGGGAGGCAGCAGGTGCAGTGGAAAGAGTTCCAGGTTTAAATTCAAAGGGCTTAAATTCAAATGCTGTCTCTTCTTGCAACTTGTGTGACCTTTGGAAAGTAGCTTACCCTTGTTGAGCCTCAGTTTCCTCAACGGAGGAATCTGAGGGACCTGGACCATAGTCTAGGAAGGAATACTGATTCTGGAGTCAGAGGCCTCAGGTTCAAATCCCATCTCTGATACTCTGTGATTTTGGCAAAGTCACTTATTGTCTCTGAGCCTCAGTTTCCTCTTTTGTAAAATAAGAAAGATAAACTAGATTAGCAATCCTTAACCTTTCTACGTATCATGGACTCCTTTGTCAATCTAGTAAAGTCTATGAACCCCTTTTCGAAATGTTTCTAAATGCATAAAATAAAATATATAGGATTATAAAGGAAACCAATTATATTGAATTACAATTATCTATCTATCTATCTATCTATCTATCTATCTATCTATCTATCTTTGTTCAAATTTTGTGGACCCCAGGCTAAGAACTCCTGGACTAGATGGACTTAGGGCTCTTCTGGTTCTAGGGTTCTATGATCCTCCAAGATTTAAAGTGTTTCTTTCACTCTAAATATGTGATCTTCTGAAACCTGCTGTTCTACATCACAATCTAGGGGCCATGTGCTATAGTAATATTAATTAATAATAACAGCTAAAATTTAATATTCCACTTGATATACCTGGTACTGTGCTGAGCTCTTTACAAATATTATTTCATTTAAACCTTATTACAATACCGGGAGGTAAATGCTATTATTATCCCCATCTTACAGAGGAGGAAACAGAGGCAAACAGGGTTAAGTGACTCACCCAGGGTTACACAGCTATAAAGTGCCTAAGAACAGATTTAAACTCAGGACCTCTTGACTCCAGGCCCAGAACAGTATTTGTTTAGCCACCTAGCGGCCGCAAAGTAGAATGGAAGTTGGATTTTGAGTCAGAGGGCCTGAGTTTGAACGCCACTTCTAACTTCTAATTTATAAGTTCTATGCCCTCTTCCAGCCTTGGTTTCCTCAATTAGAGGCGGCCATCTCCAGGCATCCTGAGCTATATCTTGTCACTGGCCCCAGATGGCTCCAGAGGAAAGAGTGAGGCGGATGGCTTTGCACAGCCTTCCCTCACTTAAATCCAATTCACTTGCAAGTCATGACATCATGGCCCTGGTGTCATGGTACTCTTTGAGAACAACGGACAAACATTGAGAACTACCTCAACTAGGAAATGGACAGAATACTTGCCCTGATGACCTTACAGGTCTTTGGTGGGAAAAGTATTCTGCAAACTGAATAAGTGAGATATAAATGTTAATTATTATTATTTCAAAAAAATCTACAACATTCTGGCTTTTCAAAAGAGAGGAGAGGTGGTAAGAAAACTGTCGTACTAAACTTGGTAGGCAAATGGTTCTCTGGTGGATGTATTATTACTTTTTCTGCAACAAATATGGACATAAAATAGGGAAGACTATAAAAGAAAATTACACAGAACTGGTCTGGGCTTTCAGGCTGTTTTGCTGTGTTCAGCTTCTTTCACTGGGCTGCACCTCCTTCTCTCAGCTGTGCTTTCTAACAATGATCAGGCTTTTGATTGAATTTCAGCCTTGATTTTTCTGACCCTGGGATTAAATACAAAACAAAACTCCAACAAAGGATAGAGATGATGTGGAAAGGAAAAAATAAGGAGGACAGCAATTGTTGGCCTGTCTGAAAGCTAAGCATTTTTTGGACTGAAGAACTTTAAAAAAATCATCTGTTTATTAATATAGATGCTATTGTTCATGACACATCACCCAAACTGAAGAAACAACTATTTAAAAAAAAAAATCATGCCATCCTCTAGTCTTGTGTTGTGGTGAATACCTATATTCCTTCCTACTGGGGAAACTGAGGGTGGTGGATCTCCTGAATTTAAGAGCTGCAGTAGACTTAACTGCTCAAGTGCCTGCACTCAGTCCAGCTAATATGGTAAACCTCTAGGGGGAAGGAGACATGAATTTGCCTAGGAGGGGAAAAACTAACCTCCGTTGAGAATGGACCAGGTCAAGACATATGTGCTTATTGGCAGTGAGATCAGAATGTGAGTTGCTGCTTCATTTCCAACTTGGGTGAGATAGAGATATCCAGTCTCAAATAATGATGACGAGGATGATGAGAATGAAAAGGAAGATGACCCTAGTGTAAATATCAGCAGAGGATTGTTTTGTTCATTTCAAAGAGGACCAATGACATCAAAGGGTGATGTATTAACTTCTTATGAATTGGATTTAAGTGAGGCAGAATTGTGCAAAGCCTCACTCTCTCTTCCAGAATCATCAAAGTCCAATGACAAAAGTCAGGAAGACTGGTGATGGCTTGGGATGCAGTAGATGACCTTGACATCTTTGATGCCTGAGCAAGCTCTAAGAGCTCTCCACAGCGTCTGCTTCAGCTGCCTTCATGCTTGTTGGAACAAATTGTTTTCATCCACCCATTCCACCAGGGGAAGTCTTCATTCACATGCTTGGGGTGGACATCGCCCTAACTCAATGACGTGTTTGTGGCCTGTCAGTTACCACCCTCAACCTGGTTTAGCCCATCTGCTGAGATAGTTTTACAAGAGTTTGACCTCTGAGCATGCTACAGCTTCCTGGAGCCACAGGTGAGAGCTGGATGACAGGTGGATGCCAAAGGTAGATGAACAGCCCTGAAAAGGGCTTAGTAAGCCCTCACACCAGAGATACTAGTCCTTTCTGAACACCCTATACCAGGGTGGGGTGTGGCCTCAAGGTCACATGTGGCTCTCTAGTTCCTCAAGTACAACCCTATGACTAAATCCAAACTTCACAGAAGAAATCCCCTTAATAAAAAGATACACTCCCAGAAAAGGATAATGTAATAGTAGACTTACTGGGGTACTGTAGAAGGAAATGCTTGTTAGGACACCAGAAGATTTTTAACTGATGAAATGAAAGAATCAGCCCTGGCATAGTGATGAAGCTGCTGTTGCCTCAGAGGTGGGGCCAGGAAGGTGAGGAAGCCTGATCTAGAATATTGCTGGGGGTACCTTCTAAATTTCCTGCCTCTGGGCAAAGGTCCGATGTCCTCACTCTAATTATAGTGCCAAAATACAGCCTGGTGTAATGGGATGTTCCCAGGACTTGTGCTGAGTAAATAATGGACCTAGAAGTTTAATCCTGTTGTTCTAATACTTTCCAATACTTTCCCCTCTTTCTGCTGTTCTAATTAGTTTTTTATACTTAAGATCTCTTATAATTTCTACATTTTTAAAACTTGTAATTTGGTCACAAAAGACTAAATCTACAACTTTGATATACAACTGAAAGGTAAAAAGTTTTCGGCTTATTTTAAAAGTTACTTTAAAAATAAACTTTATTTTGTTTGACAGAAAATAAAGTATGTGTATTAATATAGATGCTATTATTCATGACATCATCAGCATTGAAGAAACATCTATTTGAAAGCTCTATACTTAAAAAATAATGCTCTCCTGCAGCCCAATGTGTTAGTGAATGCCTGTAGTACTTTCTACTGGGGCAGCTGACTGCCTTTGGTTAAAATAGTATTGATCTGAAGTTGCCTTTCAATGTGACTAAGATAAGGAGAGATAGAAATACTCAGTGTTGGAGTGGTCTTGAGAAGACAGGCCCATTTACGTGTTGTTATTGGAGCTGCAAATTAGTTCAACCGTTTTGGAGAATAATTTGGAGTTATATGAGAGAAATCATTGAGCTGTTCATTACCTTTGAACCAGAGATTTTAGGTTATCTACCCCCAAGAAGATCAAAGGCAGAAAGAATAATTCCATATATACCAAAATATTCAATTTTTGGTGTATGTGTTTACTATGTAAGTCTACTTTTTTATTTTTATGGCCGTAAGATAAACAAAACAAAATGGTGTCCATTGGCCTCCCTGACTCAGCTCTCTTCTTACTTTAAATCATCTTCCAGCTGTCAAGGTGATTTTTCTAAAGTTATAGATTTGTCCGTGTAACACCTCTCTCTACCCACAACTCCCAACCTCATCATCACTAAACTCCAGTGGTTTCCTGTTACCTTCAGGGCGAAATATACATTCCTCTGGCATTTCAAGTTCTTCATTAGATAGCACTTTCCTATCTTCTGAGGTTTCTTACCATAATGATGGGCTTGTGAGCATGTATAGCATGCTCAGCTGGTGCAGTCCCTCAGTGAAAGAAGACTGCTTCCAGAAAGGCATGATTATGTGTACTGGAAGGGCCATGCTGCTGTGGCTTATGCTATCTCCACTGGTTTAAAAAATTACTTTTCCAGGCAAATCATCTGGGTTGTGCTTTGAACACAATGTAGATTTCTGGGGTGCTGGGAAAGGTATAAGCATTGTTCATTCACTTGCTTTTCTAGTATAGTAAAGAGCCTCAAATATAACATGGTCTAATACAGTCCCACAGCTACAAGTGAGAGTTACAATCATCCCTAAATTTAGTCATGCAGATTTAGTTAAGAACATTTGATATAAACTTATAAAAATTACTGCTTGCTTAATACTGAACAAGTGCTGTTTTGTTTCTCAAAATGCCCTTCTGTAGCCCAAAGGCAATAAAGAAAAGAAGATAAAAAATAAAAACAGCTTCCTATCTCAAAAAGGAAAGTCCCCACTCAGTCCTAGAACATGGAGAACTCTTCTCAAAGAGAATTACAACCTTGGGTTAACTAGAAGCCACCCTTCTCACTCTGGGGTAAGGAACCAAATTGATCTGGCTTAGATTTTGCAAACAGGATCTGGATGAAGATGGGAGGGTGGAAGTGTAGAATTGAGGCACTTTGCTCCCTCTCTCTCTCTTCTGCTAAGGAGTCTTCTGCTCTGGACCCTTACTCATAGAGCAGATTTAATTGATGAGTAACTTGAAAGAAAAAGAAAATCGAGTTTCCTATCTCAGAGAGCTAAGTCCCGACAGTGATTCTAGAAGCTGGTGGGACTCTCCTACAGGCATGAGAAAACTTTGGCTATTAGTCACTCGTTCACCTTCCAGTGAGAAATCAAATTGTCCTGGGTGAAAATACTTCCATAATTCCCTCAAATCATATAGCCCTCCTACTGGTATCTGGACAAAATTTTCTAGGTGTCTCTTTTTAATCAAGGTACATCAAAATTTCTGTAGAGTTACCTGTACCATAGATGAAATCCTTTGAAGCCCTACTGGAATTCCAAATTCCACAAATAAAACTACAAATAGACTCAAGTGGAAACAAAAGAAAACAAGACCCAATAAACCCAAACAAGACTGAGGTTCCCTAAGTAAAAGAGTAAGCATGTAATGTTGGTAACTCAGAGTTTCTAGGCCAACAGACCCCTTATCTTACGGTCTTGGATTTCATGATAAAATATGCAATCTAGGACTGTGTTGGTTAAATACAAAATTAAAAATATGACCATTTATCAGCTAGGCACCAATATTTTAGTGATACAAAATCTATATTTCTCTTATTAGGCCTCAGTATTGTCCTTTATGCAAGATTCAGAAAGACAATAAGTATTAATACCTAAATGCTTAACAAATCAACAAAATGCAAAAGTCTGTCCAAATAACCTGAAATCATGTGGTCTGACTTCTAAGAGAGGAAAAATGACTGTACAAATTACAGCCTAAAATAGAAAAAAAATTTCTTAGTTTTTGTCCAGTGGATCCCTAAAACAAGAGTATCTAATAATGACAGTATGAGAAGGAAAATTGTTCCAAGGGTTCTTGGCAAATACAAACCAATTTTATCCTAGTGTGGTCTTATAATGCTCACCAGATGCCTATAATTTATATTTAGCTATATCACTATACAAATTTAGCATTCATGCCATATTTTAAGGTTTGAAGAGTACTTTAAAAAATATCCCATTTCATCCTCACAACAACCCTGGGAGGTAGGTACCTTTATTGTTCATATTTTACAAATAAATAAACTAAATCAGAGGTTAAGTGACTTGCCCAGGGTCACATAGCTAGCGTCTGAAACCTATTATTTTCCTCCAACCATTTTCTCAAATGTGGTTCTCTACTCACCTCTTGTCTTTGCACTTACTGGTTCTTCTCCATTCCTAGAACACTCTATCCTGACCTCACCTCTGTTTTTTAGTTTCCCTGGTTTCATTCAAGATACAGCTCAAATGCCATTTTTTGAAAAAGTCTTTCCGGGTCACTCCAGGTACTAATGCCTTTTTCTGTAAGATTACCTTTCCCTTTTATTGTTGTTTTTCAGATGTTTTCTGTTGTGTCTTACTCTTTGTGACCCCTTTTGGGGTTTTCTTGGCAAAATGGAGTTGTTTGCTATCTTCTTCTCTAGCTCATTATACAGATGAGGAAACTGATGCAAACAGGGTTAAGTGACTTGCCCAGGGTCACACAGCTAGTAAGTGTCTGAAGTTAGATTTGAACTAAGCACGAGTCTTCCTGACTGCAGGCCAAGCCCTCCATCCACTAACTGCCCTACTCTGTACATATAAATAGAAATATATAATATATATAATAATATATTTCTAGTAATTTACATATTGTCTCTCCATTCAAACATTAACTTGAGGGCAGGTGAAGAGGTATAAGTATGGATTTCTATTAAGAAATCCTTTGAGGGTTCATCGTCTGAAAAGAATTACTGGACTCAGCTATCTCTTGGCAGAGTTATAAAAGTTTATTGTTACACTGGGGCAAAGAGGGGCTAGGAGACCTGCAAGCTGAGGGGGATTTAAGGCAGAGTTATAAAGTTCTATGTTATGCTTTGCAGCAGGCAGGGGGGAGATAGAAAGAAAACCTGCAAAGTGCAGGGGCTAGAGATGCACTTTTTAAAGACACAAAACTGTCAGTCATAGGTTCATTATGCTAACTAGGTGTAAAAGGTAGAGTTAGGGAGGAGTTTGGGAGGAGTTAAGGAGTGATTAACACAAAGGAACATGCACCTTTCATATCAACTGTGCATGTGTATTGCTTATAATTCACTGGGAGAAATTTGGGGAGGGATAGGAGGGGAGGTGTGGTTTTTGCCTTGAAATGTCATAAAGTCAGCCAGTGGTCAAATTTGAGGTCAAATTTGAATGAGAAGTACCCATCCTGTTTGCAGATGGATGAGTCTTCTTTATTCATAGTTTACAGCTGACCACTAGAACAAAGGAGGTAAACATTTCTCTAACTAAGGAATGCTTTTAAAGCTTGTTATCATAGTTATAGAGTTAATGGTTTCAGGGAAAATGCTTTTAGGCTGGATGGAGGGGAGAGACAGAGTTAATGCTTTATGATTGGGGGAAAGAGTGACTTTTACAACTTAATTTCACAGGCTGATGTTACAGACTGATGTTACAAAATTACAAAGTCACCCCAAAATATTACAGAGGCACTGCATCATAGGGACTGTGCTTTTCTTTCTTTGTATCTCCAGTACTTAGCACAGAGCTTGGTACACAGGAAGTCCTTTAAAAAGATTGTTTGACTGTTTAAATAAATTATGGTATTATTATAATGGAAAATTATTGTGTTATAAGAAACAACAAATATGAGAAATTCAGAGAGACAAATGAAGATCAAGCTAAGCCAATTTGATGAGCATTCACTAAATATTTGCTGTGTTTAAGTCATTTTTTTGGTAGGGGAATACAAAGACAAAATGAAAAACACTCCCTGTCCTCAAGGAGCTTACCTTGACCTGGGGGGAAATATGCAAACAGATAAGGAGATATGTGTTTAAAAGGAGAAATAGGAGAAAGAGTCCTAATTACTAGGCAAATCTGGTAGATTAAGAAAGGCTTCCTGTATGAAGTGGCACATGAGCTGAGTTTTAAAGGAAGCCAGGCATTTTCAGAGGTGAAGAGGAGAGCATTCTGTTGGAGTCTGTGCAAAGGTACAAAGATGGAAGATGGAACAACAAATAGTCCAGTTTGGTT
>CM053586.1:153297018-153307385 GCA_028646515.1 Pseudochirops corinnae | reverse complement strand
CTTCCTTCCTTCCTTCCTTCCTTCCTTCCTTCCTTCCCTCTTTCCTTCCTCCCTTCCTTCCTTCCTTCCTTCTTCTCTTTCTTTTTAAAAAAAATTCATGGCTGGTGCACTGGAGTTAGCACCTCAGTCTAGATCTAGACTAAGACATTTACTCACTGTGGGACCCTGGGCAAGTCGCTTAATTTCTGTTTACCTCAGTTTCCTCAACTGTAAAATGAGGATAATAATAGCACCTACTTGTCAGGGTTGCTGTGAGGATAAAAATGATATAATACTTGTTAGTGCTTAGCATGGTGCCTGCCACATAGTAGACATTAGATAAGTGCTTTTATTATTATTATTTTTATTGTATCAGTGTGGCTCTCATACTGTCCATTTCTTCTCTTTTCCTCTCACAACATGACTAGCCTACTTCCTTATAGGTTGTAAGGTCACAAATGGCCTTGATCATATCTTTTATATTACTTTTCATGTACAAGCCATGAATGAAAAGATGCTATGGTCTACTTAAACATACCCCATGACTCTACATTGCCCTTTGGGAGATCATGTTTTTTTACTCTTTTGAGATAATAGTGTTACATCATTTGGAGCCATATGGCATCAATTGGGCGATATTAATGCTAAAATGGGCTTTTATAACAGCAAATAGTTTGGGATCATTGAAAATTTGTTAGAGTTCAATTATTCAGTTAGAAAAAAGAGAAAAATCATTACAGTTTTTCTAATGCAATCTAGGATTGTTGGATCTTAGATTTAGGACAGGAAGGAACCTTGGAAGTCTTCAAATTCAACCTCCTCATTTAACAGTTGAAGAAAGTGAGGCTTGGAGAGATTATATGACTTACCTGAAGTCACATAGAGATGAAATATTGTCACCCAATGAATTATGGTGGCTTCCAATTACTTCCAGGATCAACTATAAAATCTCGGTTAGGCTTTTAAAACCCTTCCCAACCTCTTTTCTACTTTTCCAATCTTCTTACACTTTCATTTCCTTCCCATTATCTATAATGCAGTGGCAATTCTCCTTGCTGTCCTTCATACAAGACATTCCATTTTCTGATAATGTGCTTCTTTTTCCGCTCAATGTCCCCCATACCTGGAATTTTCTCCTTCATGTCTGCCTCTTGGCTTCCCCTTGCTTCTTTCCAGACTTAGCTCAAATCCTGCCTTTTTCAAGAAGCCTTTCTGATTCCTTCCTCTTCCCCTCTCTGTTCCCCACAGTCTATGCCTTGCCCGTGTGATTTTCTCCCCTTTACCCTGTAACTATTTTGTATGTACATAGTTGTGTATGATCTCCCTTATTAGAATCTGAGCTCTTTGAGGGCGTGTTTTTGCCTTTCTTTGGCTCCTCATAAGCACAGTACCTGAAAAATAGTAGGTGCTTAATAAATGTTTATTGTGATTGTTTTTGATAATGATGAAGGCAGGCATGAAACCCACATCCTCTGATTCCAAGTCTATTACTTTTTCAACTGAGCTACTTTAGCATCTATTAGACTTGATGCAATAGGCAATAGGTTACTTATTATGAAGTGTCATAATGAAGTAGTTATATGGGAGAAAGATTCATCTGATGAAATTAGGCAAAATACAAAGGGTGAGTGGGAGAGAATCATATATAAAATTTCTTAAATTTAAATAATTATTAATAATTAATATTATTGTTAAATAAATCCAAGTTTGTTAAAATAATCCAAGTTGGAGAAGCTGAGGGTCCAGACTAGAGTTTCAGAAATGAGAATAGTGAGTAAGGGTGAGAGACATTTCAATTTTTTGTTTTTGCTTTTTGGAGGGCAATTGGGGTTAAGTGACTTGTCCAAGGTCACATGGCTAGTTTTCGTGTTAAGTGTCTGAGGTCAGATTTGAACTCGGATCTTCCTGATTCCAGGGCCAGTGCTCTACTCATTGTGCCACCTAGCTGCTCCCTTGAGAGTTCAAAAGAGAAAAATGACAAGTTTAATGAGATGAAGAAAAAAATGTTATGGCTGATAAAACAGTGGTTCGATGGACAAAAAACTAAGTTAAAGTGAAGGAAATAGGGAGAAGATGGTGGCAATGCATTTTGTACAAACTGAGCTGGAGATGAAGTCAGCACCCATATGGAAGTATCACGTGGACAACTGAAAATAGAGTCTTGCCTCCCTCCTTAAATTACAGACAAGAGTGCCTGAAGGCATGAAATATTATATATGTTCTCAGATATGACCAATGGCTTGATTAGTTTGCTGAATTGTTTTTTTTTTCTTTTTCCCTAAAATGTTTTCATCTTTGTTAGCAGGGTTAACTTGTTGGGTAGGGGTGAGGAATGTGTTTCAGAGTGAATGTAATATGAAAACAAAAGATCCCCCTGCCTTCCAAGAAAAAGAAATTAAATTAAAATTCTAGGAGAGAGAATGTGACATGGTGGGTATTGAATTGCAAGAGGAACTGAGTTCAAGTGTTGCCTCTGACAGTTTGAATGTGTGACTCTGGGCAAATCACAAAACCTCTCAGTGCTCCAGGCAACTTTTTTAAACAACTATAATTTGCAGAGTAGATGCTGGTCTGTCCTTGGTAGAGGGAGTGCCTTAACCGGGGCTCCATAAATGGATGAATTTACAGCTCTGGTAACAAAGAAAGTATTTTATTTTTTAAAAAGAAAGAACAGGACTGGTACAAATGAAATGTCAAAAATAGTGAAATAAATTTAGGAGACACCAGCGTAGAGGTGAGAGCTTGGTGGCGTAGGAGTTCATCAATGGAATGAATCCTGAGAGGGGGGAAAAAAAATCTAAGGGCTGAAAAATGAAACTAAATGCTTATAAATGACCTTATCAGTGTGAAGTGTTGTGTGCTTGCTAAATATAGAGTTCTGAGAACTGATTTGATGTGTTTACTTTAAAGGGGAAAAAAAGCAATAATTTGGTGGTTTAAAAAAATTCGCTTGATGATAACAATAGCTCTTGTTTACACAGGACTTTCAGGTTTGCAAAATGCCTTCCATACATTGTCTCGTTTGATCCTCACTACCCTCCTGTGATTGGATGATAATAGGTATTATTATTATCTCTGTTCTACAGATCAGAGTAGCTAGATGAGAGGAGGGAGTGTTAGTATAAGGATCCTGGCTTACTTACTATGCAGGCACTTGCTGGTGCTAGATAAAAATTTCTTTCAATGATGATTTTTGATGTCATGAATATCTCTATTAGTACTGTTAGAAATCAGATCTTCCACGAGTCAAAGTGACAATATGTAAAAACTACAACAGTCCATTTGTCTCTTTAAAAATCCTGATTACTTGGAATTTAAAAAATGAACTAGGATTTCTGAAATTATTCTGAAATGCAAGTAAAAGTGAACTGAAAGCTTTTGCAGTGCTTTCCCCCTCACTTTACCTCCTAACTTCAATATCCTCTGTGTCTTCTTCTGCCCCATCCCATTCCTATACATTATGATGCAGTTATTTAGAATTTCTCAGAAAATTCTGTAAATCAGTCACATGTTGACAGCCTGTGAGGGTGAGCATGACATAGCCAGAGTATTTGATGATATTTCTTAACCGCATTCTTTATCTCCTTTTGTTATCTTGGAGTTATTTGCCAAGTTTTATATTGTAACCAGTAAATAAGGCTGTCACTCATGTTGCATCCTGTCCTCTGGGAAGACAATGGGTTAATGACTTTGGAAAAGAAAAGAGAACAATCATCAAAATGACTTTTTTGTTTGTTTGTTTGGTCTTTTTGGACGGGGGAAGGCAGGGCAATTGGGGTTAAGTGACTTGCTCAAGGTCACACAGCTAGTTAAGTGTCTGAGATCATTTTTGAACTCAGGTCCTCCTGATTCCAGGGACTGTGCCCTATTCACAGTGCCATCTAGCTGTCCCCAGAATGACTTTTATTACAAAGGGAAATGTAATGGGAATGGAATTTGCATTGTCACTACAGGAATTTACAAAGAAAGATGTGAATAAATTTTTTAAAAAGATTAGAAATAGAACTGCATTATATACTGTTGAGTGGAATCTGCCTTTACCTAGGAATATTGTTTCTTTTTAAATTTTAAAAATGATTGAATATGGTTCTAGCCCTATCACAAGATAGGTTAGATGTCTGAAAGACAGCCCTGCATGTGTTTAAGGTGACCTGATTACTGATTGGCTAAGAGGCTTCTATGCTGGAGAAGCAGAGTAGGAGAGAGGGATGTGGAGAGAAAAGGAGAGGCATGAACTTGAAATGGAAACCCAGAGGCTTCTGTGGCTGCAGGAATATGGGGAGGAGTTAGCACAATATGTTACTTTGTACTCAGCAGCCCTAGAGACCGCTAAGAACAGACTCATGGCAAGATTTCTCTCCCACATTGAGCTGAGTTTTTGTCTGGCTCCCTAGTTGCAAGACCCTCTAATTCTTACATATTCTATTGCCTAAATGAATCTATATGGTTTCCCCTATTACTATCTTGCTTGCTTTGGTAAATATATTTTGCTTGCTTCGTGTGGTTATCTTTTGTGTGTTGAATGTATGATGAGTAGAAAGAGTCAAACTGACCAAGATTCAGCAGAACTATTTCCTCCAAGGTCTCAGGCAGAACTATTTCCTCCTGGAACAATTAGAGCAAGTGACTTTTATCTTGATTGCCCCTGTCCCCAACTGTACCCCTAGATTGATATGTTTGATATATAATACATAGATGTAATTCCAGTTCCACATATTCTTTGAAGAAGGGAGTGATCACTGAGCCTTCCTAATGTCCACAAAGGATGGTTTTATCTAGGGCAGTGGTTCTCAACCTTCCTAATGCTGTGACCCTTTAATACAGTTCCTCATATTGTGGTGACCCCCAACCATAAAATTATTTTTGTTGCTACTTCGTACCTATAATTTTGCTACTGTTATGAATCATAATGTAAATATCTGATATGCAGGATGTATTTAAATAACCCACAGGTTGAGAACTGTTGATCTAGGGCATTCCAGACAAATCCCTGTTAAATTCAGACTTCCTGGTCCTGTGTCACATAGTTTCTGTTACTCTCTTAAGAAATTATTTCTAACTTTTCTACCATATTCCCTTGTGGTTACTACTGCCCATGCAAGTGTGCATGAGCATGCTTATTTTACACAATCATTATTTCTTTGCTAATTTCCAATTCAACTTTACAAATAGGTTTCCTGGAAGTCTTTTTACTTATGGTTGATTCCACATTCCTGGAAAATACTATTCTGATCATTCACTGTATCCAGGGGTGACCCTGGTTTCCAAAAGGTCATTGTTGGTTGAGCAAAAGCTCTAGCAGACTCTAATAGTTTCAAAACATTTTTGAGTACGGTCTCACTGAAAAACTGTTATATTGAAGTATAAGATGAGCTAAGGTTCAGAGAAGCTCAATATCAGTTTAACCACCAGTTGATTTTTTTTGTCCATATCAACTCTTGAAAATCAGCCACCTGGCAAGTTATAGAGTGGACATAATTTGTGTTGGTAGAGGGATTGCCTACACTTATTAATCACAGATTTTTAAAAATGTATTTTAAAGTCGTTATCTCATGTGGTTAAGGGGCAAGACATGAATTTATCATTGTTTTTGTTCCTATAGATAAATAGAACCTTTTGGGCTTTAGAGAGGTAAGTTCTCTCTCAAGAAGACTGCAAGCTTCTTGAGGGCAGGTATAGTTTCATTTGTTTTCTTTGTATCTTTATTGTCTAGCCTTGTGCCTGGAAATCAACCAATCAATAAACATTTATTAACTACTCACTGCATACTAGGCACTATGCTAAGTGTTGAATAAAAAAAAGACAAACATAGACTTGCTCTCAAAGAGCTAATGGGGGAAACAAGCTGTATACAATACCTAGAGTAAATGGAATGTAACTTACAAAGGAAGGTTCTAGCAGCGTACCAGGAAAGGTCACTTGAAGAAAGTGGCCATTGATGAGCACAAAGAAAAAGAAACATTCCCATATGTGCTAAAATATTTATAGCAACTCTTTTTGTAATGGTAAAGAACTGAAATCTAAAGGGTTCCCATCAATTAGGAATAGCTGAATGAATTATGGTATATAAATGTAATGAAATACTATTGTAGCAGAGGAAATAATAATAAAAAATGAATGGTTTCAGTGAAACCTGGGAAGATGTTTGCAGAGTGAAATGAACAGAACTAGGAGAAAAAATTATATAACAACAGCACTGTGAAAAACAAATCACTTTGAAAGACTCAAGAACTCAGATCAATGCAATGACTAACCATGATTCCCAAGGGCTGATGATAAAGCATACTATCACCGTTTGCCAGAGAGATGATGAAAAACATGATGAAGAATGAGACATATTTTTGGCCATGGCTAATACAGGAATTTGGTTTGGCTGACTATGCATACTTTTACAAGGATTTTTTTTTTTTTTGCCCCCAAAGGGAAGACAAATGTAGGAAGTAGAAAAAATAGATTTTTGTTAATTAGAAAAAAATTAAAAAGGGAAGAAAGTGGCCATTTATCTGAATCCTGAAGGATACTAGGATTCTCAAAAGCAGAAGAGAAGAGGGAGAGCATTCAGGGAGGGGGCATAGCCAATGCAAATGCGCAGAGGCAGGCATTAGAGTGTCATTTATGAAGAAGATCAAGTAGGTTAGTATAGCTGAATCCTAGAGTAAGGAGAGGGAAGAAAAGTGTAAGAAAATTTGAAAGATAGGAAGGGTCCTATTTATGAAGAATTTTAAATGCCCAAAGACTTAATCTTTCATTTTGGAGATGAAAGGGTGAGACTGGATATTACTAAGTTATAATAATAATAACATATATCACTTGTTATGTTCTAGGCACTGTGTTAAGCACTTTATTCCTATTTTACAGATGAAGAAACTGAGGCAAACAGAGGGAGAGTAACTTGCCTAAGGTCACAGGGCTAATAGCTATCTGTGGCAGGATTTGACTTCCTGATTCCCCTTACTTCTCTTCCTCCTGCCTTCTTCTCTTACCCCCATTGTGAAAGGAAGAAAACTAGATCCCTGCTTCAAACTTGTATAGTCAATTAAAACAATTCCCACACTGGCCATGTCTAAACAAAATGTTTTTTCAGGCTTTACCCTGAGTCCATCATCTATTAAAAAGTGTGTAGCTTGTTTATTCATTAGTCCTTTGGAACTGTGGGATCATTACCATGATCAGAGTTCTTAAGTTTTAAAAAATTGTTGTTATTGTACAAATAATTTTCCTGCTTCTGTTCACTTCACTCTGTGTCAGTTTATACAAATTTCCAGGTTTTTTTTTAACCATCCCCTTCATTTCTTAGAGCATAATTATATTCTACTGCACGCATAGAGTATAATTTGCTTAGTGATTTCCCAGTGGATGAAGACCTTCTCAGTTTCCCATTCTTTTTTGCTTCAGAATGAGTTATAAATACTTTTACACATCCTTAGTTAGCATTTATTTTACTCAGGACTAATCCTTCCCCTTATCTATCCAGCCTCTTATTTCTCATTAAGTGAAATGTATTTCTCAACCCAACTTTATATTCTTCTATCCTCTGTCTTATTCAGATGAGAGTAAAGTTTGAGTGTCAGCCACTTTTTCCATTCTCTCCTCCTGTTTTTTAAATAGACTTCTATTCATGCACTCTGTTTATGTAAGATGTTTCCACAACCTTTCACTCCCTTTCTACTACTAGTGTATTTATCTTCCCCTTTCTTTCCATTCACCTTTTAAGCATCAAGACATAACAACCATTCTAAGGTCTTCTGTTTAATTAGACTCCCATTATGGCCCCTGGTGATGAGAGGTTCATAGGCAATACTTGTAGAATGTAAGCAATTTATCCTTGTTTAGTCCTTTATGATTGTTCATTCATGTTTCCCTTTTTATGTGTCTCTTGATTACTGTGTTTGTATTTCAAAGTTTCTATAAAGCTTTGGTCTTTTCATCGTGAATATTTGGAACACCTTGATTTCATTAAAGGATTATTTTTTCCTTTATAGGAGTATACTATAAGCTATTCATGGTTGTCAACCTATAGAATTTGCTTTCTGAAAAATTGTATTCCAAGCTCTCCACTCTTTTATAGTGGTGGCTACTAAATTGAGTATGATACTGATTGTGACTCTTTGTTTTTTTAAATTCTTTCTTTTTGATTTTTTTTCTTTGTCCTGGAAGTTCTGGATTGTGACTCTAATATTTCTGGGAGTTTTTGTTTTTGGTGGATTATTTCTATTCCCACTTTATCTTCTGGTGTTAAGAGATCTGGGCAGTTGTTCTTTATTAGTTTTTGAAATAAAATGTCTAGGCTGTTTAATTTTGGTCATGGCTTTCAGGTAGTCCAGTGATTCTTAAATGTTTTCACCTTGATTGTTTTTTCCACTTCAGTTTTTTTGATATGAGATACATACCTTGCCTTTTCTTATTTTTTCCAGTTTATGGACTTTATTTTAACATTTTTTTTTGTTTCATTGGGCCATTAGTTTCTAATTTAGCCAGTTCTAATGTTCACATTAGAACATTGGTTGCTAGGGCAAGGTTTTGTTCCTCTTATGACAAGATGTTAATTCCCTTTCCAATTCTTTTTTTTATAGCTCTCACTTCCCCCCAGTTTTTACTTCCAATGCTCTCATTTTAATGATAAAATTTTTTAAAACTCTTTTAAAAAAACCTCTTGCTTCATTTCTTCCAAGAATTTTAGTTAAATTTATGTTCAAGCTGTTTTTTTGAGGTTTTGCTTGTAGATATGTCTTGGCTTAATTCTCTTACTCTAGGACTGTGTCTTTAGTGTCCCTGTCAAAAGAATAGCTTTTTATTCTGGGATTATTCCAGGGTCTGAGGGATAGCTCCAGTTGTTGAACTGCAAGCCTTGAGTAGTCCCAAAGTGATCTGACCCAGGGAAAAGGCTGCTTGCTGAACCGTGTTTAAGGTCTTATTAACAGGCCTGTAAGCTCACCTGTAGAATGCTCTGGTAGTTTAGAATGACAGAATTAAAGACTCCCTTTTGGTTGGAATTTCCTGTACTTGTTATTCCACTGAAAAGTTCAGATTGGACCAGATGCTAGAACCTCAATTCCATGCTGTTTAAAAAAAATTTTTATTTTTAGTTTTCAATATTCACTTACACAAGATTTTGAGTTCCAAATTTTCTCTCTATCTCTCCCCTCCCCCTCCCCAAAGCAGCATGCATTTTGACTACCCCTTCCTCCACTCTTCCCTCCCTTATATCACCCCCCCCCTTCTCTTAGCCCCTTCTCTTCTATTTTCCTATAGGGCAGTGGTTCTCAACCTTCCTAATGCCATAACTGTTTAATACAGTTCCTCATGTTGTGGTGACCCCCAACCATAAAATTATTTTCGTTGCTACTTCATAACTGTAATTTTGCTACTGTTATGAATCATAATGTAAATATCTGATATGCAGGATGTATTTTCATTGTTACAAATTGAACATAACCCACAGGTTGAGAACTGCTGCTGTAGGGCAAGATTGATTTCTATACCCCAATTGCTGTTACATTTTGTTTTTCAATTGCATGTAAAAACAATTTTTAACATTTGTTTTTAAAACTTTGAGTTCCAAATTCTCTCCCTTCCTCCCTCTATACCCATCCTCATTGAGAAGGCAAGCAATTAGATATAGGTCATACACATGTAGACATGCAAAACAGTTCCATAACAGTCATGTTGTAAAAGACTAACTATATTTCCGTCCATCTTATTCCACCCCCCATTTATTCTATTCTCTCTTTTGACCTTGTCTCTTCTCAAAAGTGCTTGCGTCTGATTATTCCCTCCCCCAACTTGCCCTCCCTTCTATCATCCTCACCTCTGTTATCCCCTTCCCACTGACTTTCCTATAGGTTATCATAGATTTCCATGCCCAATTCAGTGTATATGTTATTCCCTCCTTAAGCCAAATCCAATGAGAATAAGGTTCACTCATTCCATCTAATCTTCCTCTCCTTACCCTCCATTATAAAAGCTTTTTCTTGCCTCTTTTACGTGAGATAATTTACTCCATTCTATCTCTCCCTTTCTTCTCCCAGTACATTCCTCTCTCATGCCTTAATTTTATTTTTAGATATCATCCCTCCATATTCAACTCACTCTATGCCTTCTGCCTATCTGTCTATCTATCTATCTATCTATCTATCTATCTATCTATCTATCTGTGTGTATGTGTGTGTGTATATATATGCATACATATACATACACATATATATGTATGTATGTATGTGTGTGTATATATATGTATGTATATATATATATATATATATATATATATATATATATATGTTTATATTCCCTCCAACTACCCTAATACTCAGAAAGGTCTCATGAGTTACAAATATCATCTTTCTGTGCAGGAATGTAAGCAGTACAACTTTAATATGTCTCTTATGATT
>CM053586.1:153271624-153296518 GCA_028646515.1 Pseudochirops corinnae | reverse complement strand
TTTCCCCCCTGAACTAGGTAAATGATATGCTTGATTAAAGTAAGATTGTTAACCCATTTTGAGTTGCTTTCCTTTAGAAAAGCAGATCTAAGAACCTGTGCTAGTAGCCGCCCTAGGTATGCTAGGGTGCTTGCTGTTACAAGCAGGTGCTGTGGAACATTTAGAACTTGGTCAGACATGGAAAACACCACAGTCATTCACTGCATCCCAAGCCATCACCAGTCATCCTGACTTTTGTCTTGCCATTGGACTTTGCTGACTCTGGAAGAGAGCATGAGGCTGGTGATTTTGTGTGGCTCTTTGTCACTTAAACCCAATTCATGCACAAGATATCTTCCTGTGATGTTATTGGTCCTTTTTAAAAACAGATACACAACACAACACAAAAACAGATACACAAAAATAAGGATATAGTAAAAAACAAGCCATATGATAATGGTGACCAGCCATTTCATCCAATATATACTGGCATATTCAAAGAGGAACCAGAAAGCTACTAAGGTGTTATGGGAAAAATATTTCTTAGTACATGACTTTCCAAGTAAGAATTCACTAAGATGAGTCTTTGAAAATAAACTTACTTAAGAAAATGTTGGCCTTGACAGGAATCAAAAAGTCTAGAGGCACCACTAGGTGATGTCTATTGCTCTCAGACAGATTCATAGCTGAACATTTCAACTTCAACCTGCTGAATATGCTAGGTAAAAATGCTGGGTAAAAATCTCGATGGATTCGACATGCTGCATTTCTAGCACATGCATACAATACTATCATGAATAGTGCCACTGGTTTACTGCAATATTTGCAATATTCAGGAAAGAGTCATATAGTTATACCTTAACATCATGATGTTCCCCACTGTGGTTTTGATATATCACAGGCCAACATAAGAATTTTAGTAGAAATTTTTGAGTTTTGCAAAGCCAAAGATGACACAAAAAAAGTTTAGAAATTCAGTAATGTAAAAAATATATGTATAGTATGGTATAATATCAACCCAAATTTTACAGTAAGGTACTGTACATGCCCCATAAAAGAAAAAGAAAAAATGCAGACTTCTCTGGTATGAAGGGAGGGCCAAAAATTTTTCTGTGGATTTTCCAGATAGCAGGGGCACCACACCCCTAACCTCCATGATGTGAAAGGAATAACCAAATTTCCGATTTTGGTTTTGTGCTTTGGAGTTAGACAAAATTAAGTTGGAAAGATTCATAACCAGAATGTGTCAAGTCATGGACTCAGCTCAGAAAGTTCTGATAGAAACAGTGTCCAGGTCTACTGTCAAGATTTCCATTCAAGAGACAGAATCCTACTAACAGATCTTGATATGCAAGGAACATACAAGATAGCGGACCAATAGAGAGCCACCCCCGATAAACTGTGAGGGGAGACTGGGGAACTTTCCCCATTATAAAACAGTTCTTGGGAATGATCAAGGCTCTATAAAGACTGCAAAAAAAAAAATCTATTGTGTATTGGGAAGTTAGTTGGATCTCTTGATGAGGGAGTACAAAGTAATGATGGAAAATCAACTCAATGTTTATCTCCTCACTAATAATAGTAGCTTATGATCATATAGCACTTTTCAGTTTACAAAGTGTTTTATTTGTATTACATCACATAATTTTCATGACTCTGTAGATGGCTAGCACAACTATCATCATTTGCCATTCTCCCAAAGAGGAAAGGTACAGTGAATTGCCAAAGGTCACATAGCAGTGAAGAGGCTGGGCTAAAATTCAGACTTTTGAAATCCAAATTTAGTGTTCTTCCTATTATACCACAGTGCTTCCTAGAATATTGACATACACTGTATTTACTCTGCTGCTATGGGAAGCTAGGTGATATGGTAGATAGTGTCAGACTTGAAATCAGGAAGATCATTTTCCTGAGTTCAAATCTGGCCTCAGCCACTATCTGTGTGACCCTAGGCAAGTCACTTAACCCTGTTTGCCTCAATTTCCTCATTTGTAAAATAAACTAGAAAAAAGAAATGGTAAACTACTCCAGTATCTTTGCCAAGAAATCCCCAAATAGGGTCACAAAGAGTCAGACATGATGGAAACAACTGAACAACCACAACAAAAATAGAATAAAACCAGATGGTGGTGCTGATTTAGTAATAACCATATGTCTATACCTTAAACTCGGGTCTAAAACCAGACCCCAGGGCTAACTGATTCAATTTAGCTCCCTACCTCTTAGATTAAATTTCCTTTAGAGATCACTATTTAGAGCCTTCCCTAGGAAAGAGCACAGAATCAAAAATTAAGAGCTAAAAGGGACTATCTTTAACCCCTTCATTTTACAGATGGGGAAACTGAGGCCCAGAGAGGTGGTGCTCCTTAGCCAAAGATTGTCACATAAATAGTAAGTGACAAAATTAGGATTCAAACCCAAGTCCTTTGACTTCAAAGTTAGTGTTCTTTCCTCTATATCACACTATGAGGTCCAAGGCAATCGCTAGTGAGCAAAACAAATGACACTGTATGCTACCTTAATTCCTCTCCACATTTTTATAGAGTTGAAATCAAACCAAATTAAACCTCACTTTTGAAATGAATCAATAAAAAGATATTTATTAAGTGCTTACTATATACTAAGCACTGTGCTAAATCTAGGGATACAAAGAGAAATGTTAAATAATCTCTGCTCTCAAGTTCCTTATATTCTAATTGGGAAGACAACATATAAGGGTAAGTTCAGGGGTGGCTAAGTGGCATAATGAATACAGCACTGGCCCTGGAGTCAGGAGGACCTGAGTTCAAATCTGGCCTCAGACACTTGACACATTTACTAGCCATGTGACTTTGGGCAAGTCACTTAACCCCAATTGCCCTCCAAAAAAGCAAAAAAAAAAAAAAAAAAGAAGTAAGGGTAAGTTCAGCTGCAAGAGTAGAAAGTTCTGGCATCCTTAGGATTCATTAGTGAATGACAAGGTCCGGAGATGCTTAGGACACACAGGCAGGTCAAGTGGCAATGCCTAGGGATCTACAGGGACTAGCAACAAGGCACATGGTAATGTCTGGCGAACTGCAGGGTATAATTTCAGGTCATATGGTAAGGCCTGGAGGTCCTCCATCCTACCAGAAATACTGAAGTTGGTGACTCCCTGATCACCAATGTGGCATAAGCAGCAGGGGGCCCAGCCCATAATTGTTGGAAAGAGGGGAATAGTCCTAAGTATCAGAGCGGGTTTTCTCTTGAAGAGGTGAAGAAGGGGTAAGGGAGATAGTTATTATCCATCTCAGAGAAGAAAAGGGAAAGAAGTATTTTTCAGGAAGGTTAGGGATTTATTGAGCCCTCTGGTCCTGAGTGAGATCTAAGGAGCAAGTGGTTATGGTAAGGAAAGGGTGTTAAAGGCCTTCCCATAGAGAAAAAGATCATCTGGGGCTATATTTAAGGATAATGATTATAGCAACATATGATGGGGTGGAGAGACAGTATAGAATAGCCAAGAGAGGGCACACCTCAGATTTTGCCTCTGTTGCATATTAGCTATCTAATCATAGGGTATAGAGGTCCTCTCACCTTTCAGTGCTCCTAGGGAACTCTAAGACTGTAAGTTACAGACAAGTTTTCTATCTGCATTAGTGTAGAGATTTTATATAATGGGAGTTTACCACACCAATAAAATTACTTGTTCACATTAGAAAAAGTTGGGGGGGGGGGGCAAGCGGTGGTGAGGGAATTGAATATATTAATAACTTCGACATTAGCCTTCAGAGCCCTCTACCTTCTCTCATACCATCTGCTTCCTTGAGTCGCTGCCCAGCACCAAGGGGCAGCCCTAAGAGCTTTTCAGCATGGGCTGAGGCAACATATTTTATCCTAGAGATAGTTCTCATTTCATTTAATCTGAAAACCTCAGAATATTTTAATAGGTAGTATGCATATATATATCTGGGGAGACTTGGAGCCAAATAATCCAACAGGCATAAAATGAGCTATTATAACCTAGAAGATTACTCCTCTTTAAAAATATAGCCACCATTCCACGTGTGCAGAAATTTATCATAAACTAGAGATATTAAAGTATCTTTTACTACTGACATTCTTGGAGTCTCTTTTACAAGATGTTCATTTTCTAAATTTCAAAATCTCAGATTCCCTCTGAGATAGGAATGATTGACAGCACTGAACAGTACAGATGGCTGAGCAGATGTGCGCTAAAGTACAATACCTTGCCTCAGTCAACACAGCAAGTCAGAGGTGGAGCTGAGAATAATATTCAAAAGCAAGTGTGATTCCCAGTCATGGTGGCCACTTGTCCTTCATATACCACCTTCAGTCCTGTCAAGCTTCATAGTGGTTTGCTGTTGTCATTGTTCTTATTGCAGCTGTTGTTGAAGTCTCTCAATCATAGACTGATGTTTTGGAGATTTCTATTTCTATCCATATCCTCACTTCTATTACATTTGGTTACAGCCTAATCTGTATGAAATGTGGCCATTGTAACATTGCTGGGCATTATCTCAAGCTTTTTGTATATGGACTAGAAAAATTATTTCACTGATATCACTTCCCAGCATCCTAAGACATAGGTCTAAATCCTATAAATATGCTTTTTGGCAAAGATCACAACCTCAGGAGGTGCCATTTTATGCTCCTGATCCTGAGGCAAAAAAAAAAATCACAGATCAACTTCTTGGTGGTAGAATATGTGCCCAGACATGAGGGCAGCTTGACAAGAAGCCACAGACACACAATGCCTCAGGGATGTACATATGGCAAATGCATTCTTCATTACCCTCTAAGGACAAGTGGCACTCCGGCCGAGTACCCCGACACCCCAGAAAGGAGAGCTTCCTGAGACCCTAACAACCAGACTAGGCAAAGTCTCACACAATTGCCATATCAGATATCAATCAATCAATCAACATTTATGAAGCACCTACTGTATAGCTGGGTCTGGATCTGCAAGACCATATCATCACAGATTTAGCTCTTATTAGAAAAAAAAAAAAAAGGCCTCCCTTCTTCCCCCAAACCAGAAAAGGTATGATGTGTTACCACAGGGTGCAATACCTGAGAGAGGGACAAATGAGCACAACACAATTTCTCCAGCTGCCTCCATGTTAGATATCACACCATGGAAGGGACACAGAGACATACCGATCTATAAAATGGGAATAATAACTTTTATTTTGAAGAGTATTTAATAATCTTGATTCCTAATGAATCCCAAATAACATTAAGATCCATTCTATTGTGACTTCTTTTGTAAAGCAAGTATTACCAGGCATTCACATGATGTAGTGGATAGAAGGCTGAACTTGGGATCAGGAAGATCTGAGTTTAGATGTTGCCTTGAACACTTGCTAGCTATCTGCCTCTGGGCAAGTCACTTCACCACCCAGCCTTAGTTCATTCATTGGCAAAAATGAGGAGTTTGAAATCAATGACTTTTTCCAGTTCTAAATCTATGATCCTCTCACCATTTATGTGATTGTAAGAAATCTAACATAATAAAAATTCAACTTGGATCAAATGTGAGACAACTTGCATGCTGTAAATATAGATAAATATATCTATAGATAAATAAAAATAAATATGGACAGAGAAGTTATATAAGGTAGGTAAATAAAATTCTAGCTTCTCTGAAAAAACTGAAAGGTAGTAGGGCCAAATAAAATTCACAATTACTGGTTCAAACACTTCACGGTGGTATACAAATTACTAGTAAAGCACTTTACCACTTTCCTCTCATATGCAAACTTGAAACTTCCTCTTTTTTAAATTTTTTAAAAACTTTTTTGAACCTTCCTTTCTTAATAGCAATTATCACATATTATATACTAAAAGCTAAGAAAACTAGCAAAACGACCAAATACAAATCAATTACATGTTTATGTACTCTATACAGAGAATTGATGGCTTGAATCACTAAAAAATATATAACCACCAGAAGCGAATATTTCAACTAAGGAACAACCAAAAAAAAGTTGTGCCAAAGAATCTCTAGGTGGTAAAGAACACTTTATTATTGATTAGATTGTTATTGCACTACCTAAAAACACCATATTATTTATACTGCCTTTACTGATTATTATGAAAGCCACTGATTTAATGCTACACTCAAAACCTATTTAATCTAACTTGAAATATATAAAATAGATTCAAGCATAAGAAGAACAGTAGAGTGTTTAAGTCCACATGGAAAACTATTCTCCAAAACATCACTAACAAAATAACAATTTTGTTATTATATTATATATATTATGTATATAATATATATAATATATAATATATATATAACATATGTATTATAAAAAATGTCAAAAAACATTTTTTGTAAAGTGGCATCTTCTATGGGGACAATTTAAGCCGATAGTGATTTTTCTTCCTAGCCTCATAATCATCATCTTTCCTAAAGAGAATTTAATATGATTTCTACTTTAAAAGTGGGATCCTATTGAAGTATTTTATTAACCACTTGATGTACATGGATCACATCAAGTTATATAGCTTAACTGAAAAACACTCAACATGCCTTCCATCACACGAAAGGCAAGGGGAATCATTCTCCAATTATATAAAAAATCTCATTTGGATTCAATGAGTGTAAAATTCTTAATTTACACAGAAGAAAAATAAGACTTTGCGCTTAAATCTGGAGGTAAAGACAATACTTACAAATACGGTGGTGTGCTCAAAGCAAGACACATCAAGCATGAAAATATCAAGAAGAAAGTTGAGACTACGTATGTTAAGATACTTACTAGCATTGCCACTTCTTCGTCGACAATGTCTCTCACATACAGCCCCTTCTTTTTAACAACCACCTAATGTCTTAAGCCTCTTCCCACTCCCAGTCCACCATACATATTGCTACCAAAGTGATTTTATTTTAACACAGATCTAACCATGTCACTCTCCTACTCAATGATTTCTAGTGGCTCCTTATTGCCTCTAGGAACACATAAAAAGTCCTTTTAAGCTTTTTAAGTCCTCAACAACACATTCTGTCCCCATTCTATCTTTCCAGGTTCACTGGACATCACTCTTCCTCCTGTACTCTGTGGTCCAACCAAATTAGTGTTCTCACTGTTTCTCACACAAGCACTCTATCTCCCATCTCTGCACTTGTATTAACTGTCCTCCAAGCCCAGACTACTCACATCTATTTCATAGGGTATTTCTTTTCTTTCAATTTGAAATACAAATACAAACTATCCTTAAGAATTCAATCAAACTGTTCTGAATATTATCATGGACAAAAAACAATTGCCCACAATTACCTGGTAATAACATTCATCTAAAAATTTAAGAACAACATTTTTTAAAGCTTCAGCTTTCTCAATTACTCATAATCCTCCAGCTACATGGAGTGAAAATCTTTCAAAATATAGATTTAACAGAAGTCAAAATCATGTGGGAAAATTATGAGGCTACATATCATCACTTCTACTTGCGTGATAATGATGCTTTCAGTGAGCCTACAGATGATGGATTTACATTCTAATATTTTTATTCAATATAAAAGTCAATTATTTTTAATCCGCTATGTAATAATCCACAAAACACTAACTATAAAAATAATAGCAGGATAGTAGCAACTCAGAACCATTACTATCTGAACTGCATTAGAGCAGATGAGAATAAATAATAATAATAATTGGACAATAATAAAAATATTAACAATTAACAAAAATAATGACAACTATATAGCATTTGGGGGTTTGCAAAGTTTACACTAAAAGAGACATTATCACATGTGATTCTCTCAGCAATCCTGTGAGGTAATTGCTATAGTCTATTGCTATAATTGTTATTATCATTCCCATTTTAGAGATGAGGAAATGGAGACTCAGAGAGGTCGAGAGACTTCCCTAGGTCACACATATATTAAGCACCTCAGGTAAAACTTGAACTCAGATTGGTTACTACGGGATGAGCAGAAGAGGATAGTGTTAGGACTGGAGGGACCTATGGATGAGGAAGAAGTGATCATATAGAATGCCCTTCTTCTTCTCCCTTCTTTTCCTTTTGGCTACCACCAGTCCTGCCATCACAAATACCCTTGTCCTGAGGTAAGATGAGAAAAAAGGCTAAAGAATAGGAGAGGGAAGTGTCAGAAAAAAAGATATAGACAGCAGATGTGAGGAAGGAGAGATTAGGGGAAATGGAAGAGGAGAGAAATTGCAAGTGACTGTAGCAAGCATGGAGGGAGAAGGCTTCTGCCCATCAGATATTTTAGATTGGTAATGGGTATGTAAGAGATAGACACACATACTACATGTATGTATTCATGTACCAAGTAGACACAATTAAATCAACCTGTTGTATATTATTTGTCCTCAGCCCCAAAGCATCTATTTCACAAGCCTTCAGAATAAGCATTTCCATGTTTATTGGAATATTAATTGTGTATCAATGGGACAAGATATATTTTTCCAGGAGGAAAGTTAGTGAACTATGACACTGTTATGGATTCCTGAAACCAGCTGTAAGAGCATCCCCTGGAAATCAAAGAAGACTCTCTTTTTCTTACTTATACTGCTGTCAAGAGGCCCCATTGATTGGGGTTACTAATTAATGACATTTGAGCTAAACAGGAATAATTCCACAGGTCTTGTTAGGCAAGCGCTTACCTTTGACAAGAGGGGAAAAAGACAAAGTTTCACCTATTTTTCATCCCAGCTACCTCCAAATCAGTGTTTATTTAGATTTTTTAACAGTATTTTACCTTCTTTAAAACTTTCACAATGATGTTTCAAGGAAAATGGACGGACACTTTGCTACCCACCCACAGAAGAGTTAGAATGACCTCTGTCATCTAGGAAAGTTGTCCATTTAGAGAAGTTTATTTTTCAGTCTCTGACTAGAACTAAAGAAATTTTACAAAGTTGGGTAGATATCCTTAGGTGCACAAGAATTAGATTTGGCAGAGAAGCTGTGTAAAATTCCAAACAGTAAGAAATCTCCCTGGGGATCACACAACTGGGAAGGCTGGAAAAAATACGTAGCTACTTTAACTTCACTTGCTTTTAACATCTCCTCCCCATTTTCTCTTTGTTTTGTTCATGGTTCCTGACACCCTATAAGCAATATCAAAATGCTCCTTTCTTGACCTTGGATGACATAAGAGGCAGAGTTAACTGGGAAAACTGCAGCAAGTATCCTTAAATAAGTAGCAAAGTCTCTTCCTGCTTCATAATAGCATAAAAGTAAATTTTCAGAGGCCCTGGAAGGGGCTTGATTCCAGGACTGGAGATCTCTTCTGGTTATAGTAAAGGAATTTGACTTAACTAGACTTTTGATCATTTTTATCTCACTGCTGATGGAGAAGGCCTCAGGAAATGTTTGCCAGGTATAACAGTGTTTTATCTGGTCATATTACATATCTTATATGGAAATTTAAAAAAATAACAGTTTCCCAGCGACATATCTATCAACAAATAGGAAATAATACAAATTGAGTGTTGTGTGTAAGTGCTATGGGAACAGAGAATACAGGAGTTCAGATATAAGTAGGGTAAGAATTTAGAGTCATAGAGAATTTGAACTGGAAAGCACATCAGAACTCCTGCCAGTTTATAGTCTTGAGTGACACAGTGAAAAGAGTGCTGAATTTGAAGTCAGCAGATTCTGGTTCCAAATCCTACTTATCCCACTTAATGTATCCTCAGGCAGGTTACTTTACCTCTCAGCCTCATGTTCCTCATCCTTAAAATGAAGAAATTGGATAAAATAGTTTCTAAGTTTCCCTCCATCCCTAAATCTCTGATCCCTGACTTTGCCTCCCATGTATCAAGGCTATTTCTCTCTTCTGGAATTCCTCAAAGCACTTTGCCTCTATCTCTTCTTCAGCTTATCACATTCTCCCTTGCATCATAGTCATATCCTTCCTATTATATTGAAAGCTCCTGGAGAGCAGGACTTGTGGAATATGTATCGTTATAGACTCCCCTGCTTTATACATATCTACTTTAGAAGATCTGTGATCTCAGAAATGTGGGCATTCTGTACAATGAACACAAGTCACAAACCATCCCTGCCTTCCCATATCATGCTTAATAAATATTTGTTGAACTTGAATCTAGCTAAACTCCACTTATTTTATACTTCAAGAAACCAATTGGGGAAACCCTTTCTAATAGAAAGTTCTTAGTATCATAGGTCTAGAAGTAGAAGATAGCACAGAAGCCAACTAATCAAAGCCACTAATTTTATAAAAGAAAGCATTGAGGTCTAGAGAGGTCAAGCCCCACGATCATATGGGTAGTGTCAGTGAGAAGATTTGAACCCAAATTTTCTCACTTCAGAGTCATTGCTCTTTCCAAATAGCTCACCATTTTCTCAGTGACACTAATTGTTCTGTGGTAGACTTTCTGTAAGTATGATACAGCTGTCCACAATTTTGTGACTTTGCAATTTTGTACTCAATCAAATCACCCATCATTTATCAAGGACCTATAAGGTGCCAGTAATTGTGATAGCTGCTAAGAATACATATAAAAAATTAATCATACTTGCCCTCAAGGAACTGACATTCTATGGAGAAAAGGAACAGGTACATATATATACACATATGTATATATGTATGTGTGTGTGTATATATGTGTATGTGTGTATACACACACACACACGCACAAATTACATATAAATATAGAAAATAAATACTAGGCAATTGGGGAGGGAGGTGGTACCAGCAACAGGAAAGAAGTCTTGTAAGAGGTAGCAGTTGAGCTGAATGTTGAAATAATCTAGGGTTCTAAGGGGAAGTAATGAAAAGGGCATATATTTTAGAAACAGGGAAGAATGGCTTATGCAAAGGTACAGAGATGGAAAATGAAAAGTCACACCTAGGGAAAAGAGAGTAATCCAGTTTAGTTGGACCACATAGTATGTAAAACAGAATAATATATAACTAATAAGCCTGAAAGGGTAGGCTGGAAAGGGGTCATGAATGATTGCAAATGTCAAACAGAGAAGTTTGTATTGGATCCTAGAGGGAACCACTGGAGTTAATTGAGCAGGGAAGTAACATGGCCAAGACTATGATTTAGGAATATCACAATGGCAGCTGTATGGAGATGGAATTAGAGACGCAAGAGACAAGGTAGGGAAAATGGATATGTTTCAGCTATTGTGATTTTCTTGTTGAGAGGAAATGCAGGTCTTAAATAGAGATGTAGTCTTACAAGTAGAGAGAAGATGAATAAGAGAGACGTTTTAGAGTCAGAATCAACAAGATTTGCATTTGATTGGCTATGTGTGATGAAGGAGAATGAAGAGTTGAGGATGGCATCAAGGTTGTGAACCTGAGAGACTAGAAGCAATATGGGACCTGCGTATGAATAAGGAAATTCAAAAGAGGACTGAGTTTTGGATGAAAAGAGGAGAAAAATTAGTTCTGATTTAAACATGATGAGTTTGAGATGTCTATGTGGGACTAGAACTCAAGAGATAAAGAAGAGTTTTATATATACATCTGGAAATCATCTGTTTGGAGATAATTAGACCAATGGGAACTAATGAGGTCTCTTTGAGAGATTATATAGAGAAAGAAATTAGAGCCCCGAGTCAAACTTTGGGGTATAGTCTTGGGGTTATGCATGATGATTCAGTGAAGGAGCAGTAAGACAGATAGGAGAAGCAATAGGCACTCCACTGAATACAAATCCAGCTTATTGTTCCTTTCCTTTGAGGGGCAAACTAATTTGTTCGAAGCTATTTGTTTCTTTCTTTAGCACCTCTACCCATGTTGCCATCTACGCCATCTTCTATTAAGAAAACGAGTTACAATGCAAACCTGGGAGAAGAAAACAACATTGAACTGGTATCTAAAATCCAATTCAACACAATTCAGTTCAATGATTAATACTGATTCTAGGAGGCCAATGAGGGGAAAAAAAAATACCGCTATTCTCAGTGGAGAGGTGGTGGCTTACAGGTATGGAATGAGATCTGTGTTGTCAGATATGGTCAGCATATAAGTTTGTTTTATTTAATTGTTCCTCCTTGATAAATGTGAGGATTCTGTTGGGGTTGGTACTAAGAAATTGCAATAATGCGGTTGTGTTTTTCCGTACCAATAAAGCAAAAAAAAATTCAAGTAAGCAACTATTCATGTTATTAAACTCTTATTGTGGGCAGAGCAAAATACTATACTAAGCACAGGAGAACAGTTGACCCCTACCTTCATGAAGATTAAAGTCTGAATCACACATTTCAGTCCAAATGCATTTCAAAATAACCTCAAAATGTTCTATTTTTTTGTCTAGGAAAAAAAAGGAGTTATTTAGATTCTTCCCAACTTAAAGAAAAACAAATTAGGACAGATAAAAGATGATAATTATGACCTTAGAGATATACATCACTTTCTCAGCTCCACCTACTTGCTAATGTTCTTTCCTCACAGTTTTGTATATATGCTCATCAGTTTGCATTGTGCATCTCCGCAGGACAATTCATTTTTATTTGTGTTCCAAGCATCTAACATTTGATAGGTACTTGTTCATTTGGGGGATTTAATTTTTTAAATTTTACTTTATTTTTAGTCTGAACTTAAACACCAAGTAAAATAAATGTTTTCATATACATTGCATATGATTATGCCTGAAATATGAGAGGAACAGTAGGCACTTCATTAAAGCTTTTCGGATTTGGACCACCATCAGCTCCATGCTTCATCCATTTCCAATATTCTCCAGTATAGTTGGATGTAGAAATTGGATCATACAATATTTAGCAAATTTAGGAAACTTTCATGTAAAAGCAGCTGAATTCATTCCCTAAATGAGGCAATTGGCAAGTCTATTCCCCAAACATCAGTGATAGTCACCTGCTACCTAAGGAATGACAATGCAAGGAAGAAAGGAGGGAAAAAAACATTTTTAGGATATAAAAAGTTTGACTTTTTTTTTTAAATGAAAGACATTATGCCACCTTGCTACAGGCACTTTTCTCCTGTTTTTATGGTGGGAGGATGGAAGGGAAGGATATTGGGGCATTATTCATCATCTATGTCATCTATACCACAATAGAGTAATTCTATAGATCCTGTTTGCATCTGTAACCACAGGGAAAAGAAACTGAGAAATAATTCAGTGAAGTTATTGCTTATACATTAGGCTTAGACTAGCATCAAAGTCACTGGGGCATACCACAGTGGCATCATCCCTGTGAGTAGCCAGCTAATGAATGCACATACAGCTCTCTGGAGAAGGAACGGGACAGAGAAGAGAAGGAGAATTTTCTCATCTCCTCTGGAGACAGTACATCTGCTGTTACCTCATTGCTGTTAGGAGAATATCAATATCATGAGAAGTTTATGTCATCTAAAACTTTTGCTTCACAATCCAATTCAAAACTGGCATAAGCATCCAAAGCTAGCAAATAATTAACCAATAAACAAATATATATTTAGCACCTACAATGTGCCCAGCTCTGTGTTAAGCACTGGAGATACAAAAAGAGACAAAAATCAGCTCCTGCCCTCAAGGGGCTTCCAATGTAATAAGGGGGACAATGATCAGAAAAATATGTCCAAAGTTATATAAAGGAAAAATAGGAAATAATTAACAAAGTGAAGGCACTAGAATTAAGAGGGATTGGGAAAGATTTTCTGTAAAAGATGGGACTTTCATTGGGACTTAAAGGAAACCAGTAGGTGATAATAGAGAATGTTCAGGCATAGTAGACAGGCAAAGAAAACATCTAGCTAAAAAGTCTGACATCACATTTGAACTCAGATCTTCCTGATTACAGACTCAGTACTACATCCACCATGCCATACAACAGCCTCATTCTTTCAAAATTCCACAGGAGACCTTAAGTTGTTCCATACACCCCTTAAGCTATGGGCCTATATTTTTCCGCCTTTTCACAGCCAAAAGTCCTAGAAAAAAGCTTTCTCTGCTTAAATGCCTCTACTTCCTTTCCTCTCCTTTCTTAACCACCTTTCAATGTGACTTCTTTATCACTCAGCTGAAAAGCTCTCTCCAAGGTACCCAAAGATCTTTTAATTATTAAATTGGATTACTTTTTCTCAGTCTTCATCCTTTGTTTCCTCTCCAAAGCATCTGACACTGTGTACTACCCTCTACCCTCTCCTGCAGAATGCTCTCTCCCCTGGGTTCGTGTAGTGACACTAATCTCTCTCTCTCTCTCTCTCTCTCTCTCTCTCACATAAACACTCATGCACACACACACACACACACACACACACACACACACACACACACACACCCCTACCTTGTTATCTGTCTTACAGCTCCTTCTCAGTCTTTTTTTGCTGGATCATCTTCTATGTCCTGTCACCCAAGGTTCTATCTTGAATCCTTTTTTCTCTACGTGTATATTCTATAGTGACTTCATGAGCTCCTGTGGGTTTAATAATCTCTATGCAAATGAATCAGAGATAATATATTCTCTTTCCTGGACTCCTAGGCTGCATCACCATCTACATTTCACATTCCCAAGTGAATTCTCCATAGACATCTCAGACTCAACATGTCTAAGAATCCAATATCCTTTCCCTGAAACCCATCAGTCTTTCTAACTTTCCTATTTTTGTCAAGAGCACCACCATATTTCTAGTCACCCAGGTTTACAATCTAGGTATCAATCTTGACTCTTCTTTATTCTTTACTCCAAATATGCATCAGTTGCCAATTCATGTAATTTCTATCTCCAAAACATCTTTAGCATCCATCCCTTTCTGACCATTTACATAACCACCAGCCCAGTGGTTGGTTCTTCATTGCCTCTGACCTGAAATATCACAATAGCCTCCTAACTGGGCTCCCTGCCTTCTAACAAAGGCATTCTCAGGACTTTGCTAAACTCATCCCCTGATGACAAAATACAGGCTATTCAAAGTCCATCCATATTCAAGGTTGCTCCAATTTCACAGGATCTGTCAAAGTTTGTGATCATTGGCATACCTTTGAGAATCCAGAGTCATGTGTTCACTGGGAAGAATAATTAAAAGAGAACTTCCACAGACAATGTAGGTAAATGCCTATAACATTCAGCAATTACATTTTTTTTTAAGTTTCTTAAAGGTCTAGTTTGTGCAGCACTCAGGGCTGGGTACTAGAGGATATAAAATTTTGTTAAGATTTTATCCCTGCTTTACTGATTAATAAGATAACAAGAAACATCATAGATGAATCTTATAAACAATAATACATAAATATATGTTACATGAGGTCATTGCTGAATGATGGAAGTAAAACCAATCGATGGCAGGAAGGGAAAGGGGCAGCAAGTTGGTGCAGTGGATAGAGTGCCAGGCTTAGAGATAGAAGATTCATTTTCCTCAGTTCAAATCTGGCCTCAGACTCTTACTAACTGTGTGACCCTGGGCAAGTCACTTAACCCTGTTTGTCTCAGTTTTCTCATCTGTAAATTAGCTAGAGAAGGAAATAGCAAACCCTTTCAATATCTTTGCCAAGTAAAACCCAGAACAACTGAACAACAATATGGAATGATAGAAAAAGGACAAGAGCTAAAGTAACTGGGTTCAAATCATCACTTGATCAGCCAGTCACCAAACTTCACTAGATCTCATTTTCCTTATTTATCAAATGAAAGGCTTGGACTATATGATCTCAGAGGTGCTTGTAGGTCTATCAATATCTAAACTGAATTCTTTCAATAGATAAGAGGAAGCATTTGAGTCAACCTTTAAAGATTGGGTGAGAACAAAACAGGGAAAGAAAGGTATGACATTCTAGGTACTGAAAACATCATAAGCAAAGCCCTACAAATAGAAAAGCATAGGCAATAGTCAAAAAAACAAAGTTAGCTAGTTTGCCTCCAATATAGAGTGTATAGAGGAGACTAATATGAGATAAGACTGAAAAGGTAGAGTGATGTCACCTTACAGTGGGTCTTGAAAGGCCTTCTTTGCCCAAGTGAAAAAATTTAATTTTATTCAGAGGGCTGTCTGACTGATGAACAAGCAATTCCCTTCCTGTTCCTATCACACATGTACTCTCTTGTATTTAATAATTTTGCTTTCCACAGGCAATGATGCTTAGGAATCATGGGGATGATACTCTTCTTTCTCTAAAGAACACACACTGAGTAAGAAAATCCCCTTCTCTCTTTAGGCCCAACTCCTGAACTCTTGAATTTAGGAACTCTTGAATGTATGATTATCCATGAGGCAACTAAGAGCAGACCTCCCTCCCAGGCTGGGTGGACATACACACATGCCAGCTTCTACCATACGTTTCTACAGGAGGTTATTTTGATATCCTGGCAGTTACCATTTCTTGAGCTAGGAAAGTTTACTTTCAGGATCCCTCTTCTTAGGGCAGGTACAAACATATACAACTGTGCCATAAATGCTTCCACAGGAACGCTATCAATGGCCTGGTGACTATCATCTCTTGGGCTGAGGAGTCCACCCTCAGGGACTCTAATCTCTATCCTGTGTTTGGTTAGCTGTGAGCAAGCACATCTAACTACCATGTGCTCCTATTAATCCCCTTTCTAATAATAGATTCAAGATGCCAAATGAAACATATTTTTGGATATAGGCAATGCAGGAAATGTTTTCATACTTTTTAGGTGCTTATTAAATTTAAATAATGTAAGGTAGAATGTGATAAATAAAAGTCATGCAAGCAATATGCAGAAACAATGTTTAGATAGATCATCAAAGAAGGCGTCACAGAAACAATGACATATAACAGAGGTCATTTTTGCAGAATAAGTAGAATTTCCCCAGGCAGAGATGAAGTATAAGGAAGCACTTCAAGTAAGACCCAGAAGTGGGAAAAACAGAAACCGTCTTAAAGAACAACCAGTAGAGTTTGGTTTGCCTGGACCATAGGATATTTATAGGATAGAGTTAAGAATAGGCACCAGATCTATGATGTAGGGAACTTCCAGGGGAGAAGACATCATTTATCAATGCAAGTTGGCACTTTCTCTGCAATTTATAGTCTTAGAAGTCTTCCTAGAATACTAAGAGTTAGTTAAGTGACTTACCCAGGGTGACACAGACAGTATGGGTCAGAGGCAAAACTTAAATCCATGTTTTCCTGACTCCAAGAACAGCAATCTATTGCTACTAGAGGAGTCACACAAGCAACTCATCCATAACACTCCTTAACTTGTGGTTTTCTGAGTTAATGTACAGCAGAGATCTTCCTGCATGATCTAGTGACCCCCCCTTCCCATTTCTATTTGACTTTGACACCACAGCTCTATAGCATGATGCCTCTCAAGGCCTGGTCAGGGAATAGCTCACCTAGAGTTCAAGGTGCAACTGGGTCTAGGAAAGCACTGCCTCTGCTTGAAGGGAAATATAAATGGGAGACTTAGATCCTTAGACACTTTGTGCCCAGGCTTTTTATGCTCAAAGGACCCGAGTAAATAATGGAGATTACGTTTACTTCTCTTGGCTCATTTGCTGTCATTCAGAAAATTTATAAAATTCCTTCCAACATTAGGAGCCTGACTCCCACAAGTAAGCCTTCAGTCCACAGAAGGATTTTTTTTAAATGAGGAAAACAAAACTGAAATCCAAAAATAACCCAAAGTTCTATGGAAATACCAAATATGAAGCTTCCTCTTCTAAAGTAGCTCCCAACACATGGTTTTGGGTGTTGCTTGTGAACTGGCTTTCAGTTACTTACATATTTTTTTTAGTGCCTTGTACTGTTTGATTCTTCCCTCTGTAGGTCCTGATTGCTCCCATTGGGGGCCACCCTAGGGATGCCTCCATTTTGTTGAAATTAAATCGACACAACAAGCATATATTAAACACCTACTGTAGACCAAGCATTACAATACATGTATTTCTTTGTACCAGTCTTTAGTCACCAAAGAAAAACATACTTAAGCATTTTGTTGTCTGGCAGGAGACACAGTCCTACAGCAATGTGCCACAGCTTTATTAATTAATACAGTGCCACACTAAGGACATCCTTTCACAGAAGCAATTCCCTTTTACCAATGCTACTTTTATCCCTTATCCACCCAAGCCCTCACCCAGGAATAGGGTCACAGGGCAGTAGAATCCTAGATCTAGAGCTAGAAGGGACCTCAAATGTCCTCTATCCAACCCCATCATTTCATAGATGTGGAAATTGAGGCCTAGGAAGGTGGCGGTTGTGGATTGTTACACAAGTAGTAAACATCAAAGGCAGGATCTGAACCAAAGTCCTGGAACTCTAGAATGTTCTTTCTCCAGTGTCAAAGGGTCTTCTCATTATCCAGCTTCAACAGAATCCCCATTACAAATTCCCAGTTCAGCTCCAGGGACTACAAATCTCTCCCCCCTCCCCCATTCTCCACCTCCCAATACCTGGAAAGGGGAGTCGTCCACTCAAGGGAATACTCTCTACTAGTTCAGGAGCTGACAAAATGCCCCTTTACTTCCATCTTCCTTCCCGCTTGAACAGGGCTCTTCAAATCTCTCAAACTTGTCAACAGCCTCTGTTAATAACCAGCCCGTGCTAAAAAGGGGATGACTCTCCCAGTACTCAGTATCATGCAACAGAAAGTGTGCTGAATTTGAATTTGGAGACATGGGTTCCAGTTCAGGTTCTGTCACTTACTACCTGTATGATCTTACACAAGTTGCTTAGCCTCAGTTACCTCACCTGTAAAATAAGATGTTGGTACTAGATAGTTTCTTGCAGCTGCAATCCTTATTCTATGATTCTCGGGGCATGTACACACTTGAAGAAGCACCATTCTGCTGAGTAGTTCAATAGGAGACAGGGAAGGGAAAAGATGTCAGCACCTACTACATCCAGAGTAGTTTCTGCTTCCAACAGAGTTAATGTGACCACAAAGGTGCCTCTGAAGCAAGCAGACAAGTAAGCAAGGTCAGATGAGCTCTGGGGCCTGCAGGATAAGAAAAGCAGGCCCAGGTGTGCAGATAGAAAATTTGGTTTTTGCCTGTCTCTCCACCTGACCATCATTGCTCCTCACTTTGCCAGCTAGAAGACTGTGACACAATGAAAAACCCAGCCTTGGCTAGAATTGCTGGCTCTGCAATTTAAAAAACAGTAATGTGGCAAACTTCCCAGATGTTCTCTCCTCACACGTGCCTCAAGAGACAGGGCTAAGGCCAAAAGCATGGGTATGATTAAGCCACGTAATGGGAGTTTTTCTGGGAAACAACCTCAGGGAGCCTGCCTACATCTAGCTGTGCCTTACTAAGGTACCTATCACTGTTTTTATTGAGATACTTAGATAGAGATGTTATCTCAGAATGGGGTCAAGAGGAGAAAAAAGTATCTGGACAGAGAATTTAAAAAATGACTTACCTCTGTCATTATAAACAAAAGACAGAAACATAAAATATAATGTCTCAGTTCTGGATTTGTCCAGCTAGATTTAGAGAGCGGCAAAGATACTATATGTTAAAATCATGTCTTGGAGTGAAAAAAAAATTTTTTTTTTGCTTTTTGGAGGGCAATTGGGGTTAAGTGACTTGCCCAAAGTCACATGGCTAGTAAGTGTGTCAAGCGTCTGAGGCTGGATTTGAACTCAGATCCTCCTGACTTCAGAGCCAGTGCTCTATTCACTGGGCCACCTAGCTGCCCCATTTCCAAAATATTTTTTAAAAGAAGCATCCCAAAGAAATTTAGGTTAATAGAAACCTACATCTATTTGTTATCAATCTTATTAGGGAGTATCTCTCTACTTAATTATTCTTTTGTGATTAAAAAATGTATAATGAGTACCAGTAGTCCTACATTCAAAAGCAGTGCAATAATAAATATACATGAAAACCAAAAGGAACAACGTCTGCATCCCATCCCGGAAACAGCCTTTCAAATAGAATGTTCCTTGTGACTTTACAAAGGGAGGAAGGGAGATAGTGCCTGAGATCATTCCATTTTCAATAGATATTCTTCATCACCATGAGGAAAACAGTACAAAATGTACAAAATGTGTACCCAAATTAACTTTTTAATACAAATTAAAAGTTTTTGAGGGGGTCAGAAATATTCAGAGGGAGATGGGGAGGGGAAGAGCAAGATTCCAAGATACTATGAAGATCATAGATTTCAAGTTGGAAGAGACCTTAGAGGTCAAGTACATGTGCCCCATTTTGCAGATGTGGAAACTGAGGCCCAGAGAGATTAAGTGATTTGCTCAAGGTTATAAAGGTAAAAAGGGCCTAAGGCAAGATTGAAACCCATGTTGTCCTGACTCCAAGTCCAGCTTTCTATCCAATTTACCAGGCTATATCTCAAAGCCAGTGGGAAAATGCCAGTCCAAGAAAGTTTTTATATAGAGTGAAATCACTGGGGGAAGAAGATGCCATGTGGTAGTTTGCTATTTTAATTAATTATTCTCTCTAACTAGGTACTAAACTAAGTTATTTTTATTGATTTCTGACTACAAGTACTGTCAGGACTTTTAACATGTCAGTTCCCAGGGGCCTGGTCTCTGTCACATCCCCCCCCCCGCCCCCCCAGCCAAGGATCCCCTGCCTGGAGAACTTAATTGAAAGTGTTTTAATAGTTCCCAAGAATCTCTGAATCACAGAAACAGTGAGAACAAATAGAAATTCCCCAGGAGAGCTCAAGGTCCCTTACAAATCTAAAATTTCACCTAACATTAACTAAGGTTCCTAGTGCATCCAGAGTAGAAATTAACTTAGATTAATTATAAATATGTGAATGATTTACTTACTAAAAAGACAATTCATGCCTTCTTTTACTAGCATCAAAATTACTTGCATCAAGATTATGGAAAGAGGGCTAGGAATATTAGACCAACAGAGAAGAAAAAACATTTGCTATACATCCTCTCTCCTTCCTAGCCATGGTGATGAAGAGAGTAAAAGGCCCTATAGCTAGGGTGTCTGATAACACTCTAGAGGAAGACAGATACAATAACATGGAAGCCAAGACTCTACCTATTAATTGCAGACTGCTCTTTTGAAATGACTCATCCAGGTCCCCTGAAGGTCTGGAACTTTCTAGAACCCCAAACCCATCTTTAGTTCAACCACACAAAGAGAGCTTCTGATTGCTTAAAAGTGAAGTCCATCTGGAGGGAATCAAAGAAGTCAATGAAGTAGGGCTGAAATCTGTTGTTATTCAATTGTTTCGGTCATTTCTGACTCTCCATGACCCCATTTGGGGGCTTTCTTGGCAAAGATACTGTACTAGTTTCCCATTTCCTTCTCCAGCTCACTTTACAGATGAGGAACTGAGACAAACAGGGTTAAGTGACTTGCCCAGGATCGCACAGCCAATAAGGGTTGGAGGCTGGATTTGAGTATATGAAGTCTTCCTGAGAAAAGCCCAGGCAAGTATCAAAATAACAACTGTCAGTCTGAACCTTTCTTGTAGATTTCATAACCCCTATGGCATGCCTATGTCTTCCAACCATTTTCCCTAACTTCTTCAATGTTATTGACCTGTTCTATAACTTTATCATTGCTTGATGCCCCAGACATAGCCTTGAGCCTCAGTACAGGATCTCTCTTCTCCTTTCCACAGCAGTTCCTCTATAGACTAACAAGTTTTTTCCTTCTATTCCTCTGGTACAGCTAATAAACTCCCCTAATATTCCCTCAAGGCTGACTCTCTACTATGAATTAGGGCAGCACCTGTGGCAATGTCACCCAACAGGTGGCCCAAGGCAAGGGTAACCTGGAACTGCAGTTTTTTGATTACTAGCAGCTGCCATCAAGGAACAAAATGTCCAAGAAACTTGGTTGATCAAGAGCAGGAAGGGAATAACACAAGGCAAGAAACAAAGAAAAATGGAGAAAGACTAATGAAGACTATGAAACAGAATGAAAAAAATGTAAGAAAGTAGGAGATAAGGCAGGGAATCTGTTCAGAACACTGTGGACATACATTGATTGTAAGTAAAAGGAAATGATGAAGCAGATTCATACTGTTAACACCGGTATTCAGGATTAAAAATGACTTAGGAAAAAGGATTAAAAATCAGATAAACATTTTGAATGGAAAGACACACTTTTTAAGGGTGTAGAATATGTAAAACTAATAGAAAATCTTTGGAGCCAGAGAACTTGGACTCAAATCTCAACTCAATTATTACTATTTGTGTGACCTTGGGCACATCACTTAATCTTTCCAAGTTTCATCTTTATTATCTGTAAAATGAGGGAGATGCTCTCCAAGAACCCTTCTAAATTAGAAGGTTCTATGATCTTTTAGAATAAAACTATGTAAAGCCAAGCACAGGACTGCTGCTGTGAACAGCTTCAAGGTTCTGCTTATATTGTATAGTGAACTCTCTATTTATTCAGTAATAAATTAAAGCAAAACATTCACAGAAATCAAAGTACAGCATTCACAATGTTATGACATAACAACTTATCACTAAAATGGCCACATAGTTTTCACCAAAGTGGCCACATAGTTTTAAACAAAGTATAATCATTTAGTAACTCAATCATTTAGTAAGTCCTTAATTCAATCATACTTAAGGAGGCTTGCCTCCTTAAGGGACACAAAGTACAAAGATCAAAGTTCTCTACCGCTAGGTAACAGTAAATCATGATCTTCTCAATCAATACACAGTATCCAAGTAAAGTCTTCTTTCTTCTTGACTCAAGACTGGCTCTCAGCTTCCATGGTTCCTCTTCCATAATCCCAACTCCTGCCTGAATCTGCCCAACTGCCACCTGGATTCAAGGGCAGGCAGCTCTCAGTTCCCTGTCCAGCTCCTTGTCCAGTTCCCATTCCATACTGAAGTTCATAGTGTCCAGTCCACCTCAAGTCCTTCACCATTCCTGTTTCTGGAAGACAAAGTTTAAAAGAGCCACAATAATATTCATACACATTGCCAGCACCATCATCAATTCACTATCTGCCTGTGAAATCAACACAGACCCACCAGCAAAGTCCAAGAGGTCAATACAAATCATCAGTAAAGTCCCAGGACCTCCAAAACCCTCCTCCAGGACTTCTGTAAACAGAGAACCAGGAAATCCTCTTTCAGGGCTTACAGTAAAGTCCCAGGGCTTCTGTACAAAGTATCACAAACAAACATCAACACAGACAGAACAGGCAAACATAGAGTGTTGAGATGCCACTGCTACCACAAGAGTTCTCTTCTCAGTTCTTCTCAGTTCTGTTCAGTTCTCAGTTATTCTCTCTTCTCAGTTCTGTTCAGTTCTCAGTTCTGCCACTACAAGTTCTTTTCTCAATTCTGCTCTCTCCAGCCTGGGCCTCTCCTTATATATGGCCATTAGCTCCTCCCCTTCCTGTTGCATCAACAATAGGAGTTCACAGGTTCTAGGGTTCACAATTATGGAATTCACAAGTTCTGGATCTTAATACTTGATACAATCATGAACTGAAACAAGGTGTTAACTACTTCTGTGTTAACTAAAGAACTGAAACAAGGTGTTAACTACTTCTTTGCTTGCCACTACAAAATAATAAATGCACATTGATAGTGTTCAGAGTTTACATATCTCCCTCATTCAATCCTATAACACTGGCATCGCAAGTATTATTATACAAGTGGAAACTGAGGCTAACAAAAGCTAAGTGTTTTGCCAAGATCACATTTTGCCACAGGAGCTGCCCTAATTCATACCAGAGAGTCAGCCTTGAGGGAATATTAGGGGAGTTTATTAGCTGTACCAGAGGAACAGAAGGAAAAAACTTATTAGTCTATAGAGGAACTGCTGTGGAAAGGAGAAGAGAGATCCTGTATTGAGGCTCAAGATCTTGATAGCTGAAGAAAATTGTACTCAGAAATGTAAGATTTGGCCTTATTCATTTCATCACTGCTAGAAAATTATCTAATGGAACTTTAACAATGTGAGATGTGTTTAGATTCACTCAACTTTTGACCTTATTCTTTATGTGTAACCAACTTTCGTCTACCTTACCGTTTCCAGTGACTGGAAACTCACTACCACAAGGTGTCAATTAACAATAAACTGACAGTAAATGGAACTGAGCCCATGCACTAATGGAAGACACTTCTAGGTAGCATTCAGCAATATCTATCTTGATTCTCTCCCCTCCCTTTCACTGACACATTAATGACTATGTTTTTGGAAGTTTCAAACCAAGACTTGACCATGGTCATCAAAAAGAGGTTACATTGACACAGAGAAGACAAAATTGTTCCAACCTACTAACAATATAATGGTTGACTTAGAAAAATCCAACCAATTTAGTAAAACAATTAGGAGCTTTAGTAGAGTAGTAAGAAAGAAAAGAAAACCAGAAAAATCAACCACATTTGTATAAGGCAATAATAATATCCAAGAGGAAATAATAGAAATGGATATCCCATTCAAAATAATTACAAAATGTATAAAATATCTGAGTCAACCTACCAAGGCATACACAAGACTTAAATGAATATAATTATTAAATACTTTTAAAATAAAGACAAATAATTGGAGACATATTCATTGCTCAAGGTTGGGCTATAGCAATATAACAAGTGACGATATTACCTAAAACAATTTTTTTAAAATTATACCTATCAATTTACCAAGGGGTACTTTGTAGAGTCAGGTAGAAAAAAAATCATTCAGAGAAACAAAAGGTTTAGAATTTCAAGGGAAATATTTTTTTAGGGGGAATTAAGGGGAAATAGTACCTACAGATGACTTACAAACTAGTAATCATAATACAGTAATTTTTAAAAATGGAAAAGTATATCCATGGAAGAGACTAGATACAAAAAGAAAAGTAATAACTAAACTCAATAACCTAATGTTAGATAAACCAAAAATATAAATAACCCAGGGGGAAGTCCTTTTGACAATAACTGCTGGGACAACTGAAAAGCACTTTGGAATACAATAGAATTCTGTGTATACTCACAAATTATACCACATGTCACAATAATGTCAAAATAGATATTCACATTGAATATTAAAGATGAAGCCATTTTTAAAAATTAGAAAATAACCATGAAGTACCTTTCAGAGCTATGGATAAAGGAAAATTC
>CM053586.1:153257253-153271124 GCA_028646515.1 Pseudochirops corinnae | reverse complement strand
GCCACAGGCTCCATGTGACCACATTCAGCCTATTAGGGAACAGAGTATACTTTCAAATATCCAAGGGTCCTCAGAGTCACGTAGCCACTTTAGCAAAGGGCCTAGGGGCAGGGAAGATCTTCAGATTCCCATAACACTGCTATAACCACCTTCTTGGTTCTTGGAACTGTTCTCATTTGCCTATTCTACTAGGGGAAGTCTTCACATGCTTGGGGTCGACACCCCCCTAACTCACCAATGGTTTTGTGGACTGTTCATTGCCCTCAATCTGGGTTAGCCTCTATGCCAAGTTAGTTTTACCAGGATGTGGCTGCTGCATATGCTACAGCTTTGTCTTCTTATTCCATTTGAAGTAACTGCAGACATCCTAAAAGACTTGGGAGTGTACCTGCCAAGACAAACCCAGGGACTCTGTATGAACACAATTACAAAACACTTTTCACACAAATAAAGACAAATCTAATGGATTGGAGAAATGTTAATTGCTCGTGGGCAGACTCAGCCAATATTATAAGAAGGACAATTCTACATAAATTGATTTACTTATTTAATGCCATACCAATCAAACTACCAAAGAATTATTTTATAGAGCTAGAAAAAGTAATAAAATTCATCTGGAAGAAAAAGGTAAAAAATATCAAGGAAATCAATGTTAAAAAAACAAATCCTGAAAGAAGGCAGCCTAGCAGTACCTGATTTCAGACTGTATTACAAAGTGGTAGTCATAACAACAATCTGGTACTGGCTAAGAAATGGAGTGGTAGATAAATGGAATAGATTAAGTATACAATAAACGATAGTAAATAGTAATAGTGTTTGATAAAAGCTTTAAGGACAAGAACTTACCTTTTGACAAAAATGGCTGGGAAAACTGGAAGGGAGTTGGCAGAAACTAGGCATACATCAGCATTTCATACTGTATGTCAAATTAAGGTCAAAATGAGTAAATGATTTAGACACATAAGTAAATTAGGGGACCATGGGAGAAAATACCTGTTAGGTCTATGCATACAGGAAGAGTTTATGACCAAACAAGAAATAGAGAGCATCACAGGAAGTAAAATAAATAATTTTGATTACATGAAATTAAAAAGATTTTGCACAAACAAAACCAATGCAATCAAAATTAGAAGGAAAACAGGAAAATGGGAAAACAATCTTGTAGCAAGTTTCTCTGAAGGCCTAATTTCTTAAATATAATGAAAATGGAACTAAATTGATAAATATAAGAGCTATTCCCCAGTTGATAAATGGACAAAGGATATGAACCGGCATTTACAGAAGAAATCAAAGTTAGCGTTAATCACATGGAAAGAAATGTTCTAAAAACAAATTGAAAGAGTTCTGAGGTACTCCCTCTCCTTTATCAGATTGGCTAACATGACAAAATAGGAGAATGATAAATGCTAAAAGGGATATGAAAAAATAGGGATGCTAATGCACTGTTGCTGGAGTTGTGAACTTGCCTGACCATTCTGGAGAACAATTTGGAACAATGCCCAAAGGGTTATCAAACTGTGCATACTCTTTGACACAGCAATACTATTGCTAAGTCTGCATCTCATTTGTACAAAAATATTTATAGCAGCTCTTTTTATTGTGGTAAAGAATTAGAAATTGAAGGGATGTCAATCAATTGGGAATGCTTGAACGAGGCAGAGTATATGAATATGAAGGAATATTGTTATGCTGCAAGAAATGTTGAGCAGAATGATCTCAGAAAAACTTGGGAAGATATATGAGTTGATATAAAGTGAAACAAATGGAACAAGAACACTGTATATAGTAAGAGCAATATTGTACAATGATCAACTGTAAATTTCCTAGCTATTCTGATCAATACAATGATCCAAGACAATTATGATGAAAAATGCTGTCTACCTTCAGAGAAAGAACTGAAAGAGTTGGAATGCAAATTGAAGCATATTTTTTTCCTTTCTTTATTTTTCATGTTTTTTGTTTTTGTTTTTAATTTGCAACATGGCTAACACGGAAATATGTTTTACATGACTTCACAGGTGATATCACATTTCTTGTCTTCTCAGTGGGCAGAAGAGAGAAAGAGAATTCAGATTTCAAAATGTAAAAAATAAAAGAATGCTAAAAATAAATAAAATTAAAAAGAAAGGAAATGGTTAGTGTCCCAGGAAGTGTTGGGAACAATACCTGAACCCAGAGTATTCATTTATTGAAAAGAATACAGTGTTGCTCTGATTTCAGAAAACTTCACCTAAGGAAAATCCAAAATAAAAATTGGATGATTATTCTTCAGAGAAAAAAAATATATTTATTTATTTGATTTTACCAAAGGGATCCCTGTAATTCTGAGATTACAATGGTTTAATTGTTTCTTGTGAGATAGCTTGAAGGCTCAGTGTATATAGTGCTGGGCCTGGTATCAGGAAGACCTGAGTTCAAATTTGTCCTCAGACACTTACTGGTTGTGTGACCCTGGACAAATCACTGAACCTCTGTTTGCCTTAATTCACTGGAAAAAGAAATGGCAAATCACTCCATTATCTTTGCAAAGACAAACCTATGGATAGCATGGGTCAGAATTGAATATGACCCAACAAAAGGACAATAATTGTTTCTGAGAGTCTTTCTTGACTAAAATGGATGTTCCTTACCAGGAGGATCCCTGCTGTAAGTTCTTTGGGACATAGAGCACAGGCTCTCTGTAAACTTGTACTCTCAGACTTATTTTTGGGCTATTTCTTAATCCCTATAGCCTACCCATTCTAAAAGCTGATTAAGGCTTTCTTTTCAGTCCACCCTATACATACATTCTTCTCTTTCTGGATATCCCATTTTATGAAGGATATTGATGAACCTGACAGTATCCAAAGGAAGACAATCAAATTGTTGAAGGACCTTAAGATCATGGTATATACAGTACAGACCCTTTGGCGGAACTGAGGATGTTTAACCTAGAGAAAAAAGACAGTATCATACTAGCTGTCTTCAGAGATCTGACATGTTGAAAAAGTCTTAGCTATATTTTATTTAGCACCAGAAGGGAGAACTAGGAGCAGCGGGTGGAAATTGCAAAGGAGGCAAATTTAGGCTTGATACAATGAAACACTTCCCCCAAATCATAACTATTTGATGTTCTTTCCAATTCTGAGATTCTATGATTCTGTGAAATTCTCAGGAATGCTTTATTGAGCAACATGAGGTGTAATTCTAAGCAAGTGAATCTGAACTGTGGTTCAAGTTTCCATGTTCTCCCCACTCTGACTAGACTTGCTTAAAATCTTCCTTTTTATGTTCACTTTGTTCATGGATCCTCAGATATATCAAGTAACAATATAGGTAGGTGCATATATTAAGTAATATTTATAGGTGGTGCAGTGGATAGAGCCTTGGGCTTGAAGTCAAGAAGACGAGTTTCAATAGAGCCTTGCACCCTTACTTGCTGTGTGACCTTGGGCAAGTCAATGAACCTCTGTTTGCCTCAGTTTTTCTCAATTTTAAAATGAGGATAATAAGAGTATCTGCCTCCCAGGATTCTTGTGAGGCTCAAATGAGACAGTATTTGTAAAGCACTTAGCCCTGTGCCTGGTACATCATAAGTGCTCTGTAAATGCTTATTCTTTCCCCTACTTTCTCCTACTAAATGAATAGTATCTTATTGCTGTGCCTGGGCAAAACATAGAGACATAAATGACTGAAAGAATGAATGAATGAAACATTAAACATTGATTATGTATGTGAATGCTCGTTAGTTACAGAATCAAGCCCCCCCAAAATGCAACAGCATGTAAGTGGTCTACATTGTGTACCATGTTACCTCCTCTGAAACACTTACTTTTTCATATTTAGCCTTTGATCTCAATCATGCAAATGATGATCAAAGAAATGTCAAGACTACAGTATTGTTGTGAGTCACTGGAACAGGTTACCAAGGGAACTAGAATTGGTTACCAAGGGAACTTGTTGAATCTCTCTTCCCTGGGGAGTTTCAACACTGGATAAACTACAATCTGCCTGGGATTGTTTTTAGATGCAGTTGTGCCTGGAGGAAAAGATGGCTAAATGACCTCAGGCAGTCTCTGCCAGTGCTGGAATTCTATAATTAGATTATGGAATATTTTATTGTATGATATTTAATTCAGCAAGCACTTGAGCACCCATAGGGTGCACAGCTGCTTATGAGGCTTCTGAATTCATTTTCAAATCAGTAATATTGCCAATTGTCTAACATTTCTCCCTGCTGGGTTCAGTTTGATAAAATACCAAGCCTCTGTAATAAACTGGGAGAAAAATGGATTTTAACTGGTTGGGATGGAGGCAACAGCTGTGTGGTTTTGTTTTTATTTACTGTCTTCTGTGGCATTGCTTAGAATTAGAATTAGAGGGTAAAGCATGATTTTTGGATGAAAGCATCCATAGCACACAAAGATGCTTACACAAGGTCATTTGTTAATTTTGTAGTGAGCACTAAAGGAACATGTTCTAGAGCAGACAAATACTGTCTAGGCCAGGAAGGGCAGATTATATTAACATGAGACTTGCAGGTTATTCACCCATGTCTTGTAACCCCAAAGACATATAAACTACAGAAACAAATACTAAACAGAGATACTACATAAATAATAAACAAAGGGTGTTCAGTTATAATACAGTTATCTTAGCAGTGCTCTTTGGCATTTCTACCTTATGCCGCCTCCTCTAACTTCCCCTTACCACCATATCTGGAGCATCATGGTAATTCAAGCTACTGGTGTTATAGCTCATTTACTTTATTTACACTTACATACTTTATTACATTGATAGTGTGCTTGATTCTGCGCATACATAAAAGAAGACACTATATGGGATCTATCTTCAAATACTAGAGGGGCTACAAGGAGGAATTTGACCCCAGAGGGCAGAACTAGGAGCAATGGGTAGAAGGAAATTGGAAAGAGATCAACTTAGGCTTGATGTCAGGAAAAGCCTTCTTACGATTGACGAGGTCTGGGAGCTGAATAGAAAGGTGGTGGATTCCACTTTCTTGGAGTTCTCCAAACAGAGGTTGAATGGCCCATTTACTTGGGCATGTTATGGCTATATAAATGTAATTGTTACTATAACTATTATTGGTTTTACTAGAAATAAGGGAGAATGGGAAATCTTATAGAAGTTAGGATTTTAGCTGGGACCTGATGGAAGCCAGGAAAACCAGGGATCAGATAAGAGGAGAGAGGGAATTGCAGTTGGTAATGATTTCTCCAACCCTTCATAACATTTTGTCTTGTAATTCTGTAATGCACTTAACATGTAATGTTATGTTGTCTTTGTTTTTGTTTTGTCCTCTTTTTAGTCTAGAAGCTTATAGATGAGGACATGGATCATGTCTTACAGAAATTCTATATGTTCCCCTGGGTCTGGCCCAGTGTTCTAGTGTCTGATAAATATTTGTCAAATTCATGAATATATTGTTGAGAGCATAAAATAATTAATGCAAAATAGGAATGCAGCAGCATCGGGATATTCTCAAGTGACCTGATCAAGGTTGTACATGCAGTAAATCCTGGTCCCTACAATTTACTACTCACGTGACCCTGGGCAAATCATTTTGTTTCTTTTGTCCTGTTTTCTCATCTGTAAACTGATAATGTTGGTCTAAATGACCTCTAAGATCCCTTCCAGTTGTGATCCTGTGATTCTTAGTGCTAAATTGGAAGGTAGTTTGGTGTATTGAATAGAGTGTGTGTGTGGGAATTGAGTGAACCACTCCGACTCCATCTTGTGACTCAATTCTGGATCTAGCTCAGTTCCCTTTCTACTCAATTATAGGTCTAGCCCAATTAATGTCTTGTGAGAAAACTTTATTCAATTATGAGAATTTTTTATTGCATTATTTGAACCCAGTCCTACATGATTGGGAAGCTGGATCAATTCTACCTGTTGCCTAGAGATGCTTGACTAAGGAGCTAGGTTATGCTGGCAAGAAATCCAGTCAGATCTGAAGACTGATGCAAGGAATTCTTTCACAACTATACATCTTGAGCAATTTGTGCCTTATCTGAAAACTGGCCCCATACTGGTCATTCAGTTACTTTTCCCTGGTTAGATTGATTGAATATAGATGCTTGAAGGAGGGGAAAGGAGGAAGTACTTTTTTTTTCTTCTGATTTCAAGGTTGTACCTGTTTGCTCTCCCCCTCTCACTTTGGAAAGTCTATAATCTTTCCTCCAGTTAGAGATCAGATTACCTAATCTTATATCCCTGGTTTATAGCCTATTAATTGTTTTCTTTTAAAATATGTCTCCCCTGTATTTGGGGTCTAGTGACAAGCTGAGGAGGTCTGGTCCTGATTTGTTATGCAATTGGAATACATAAATCAATACACTCAGAAATTTGAACCTTTGTTTCCTCAGCTATTTCAGATTTCACCTGCTGCATGTTGAGCTTGGAATCAGGAAGAGGTGAATTCAAACCTTGCCTCAGACACTTATGCCTATGTGTCACTGGGCAAGTGAGTTATTCTTTTTCAGCCAAATTTTTCACATATGTAAAGTGAGATCTTTTGCTCCCCTCAAGGAGTTTATAATCTAGTGGTGGAAATAAAACATGCATACACAAAACAGTATGTGAACAATTATTCTATAGACTATTGATTAGTGCACATAGATTTGGTACAAATTCAGGGAATAAATGTCATTGTGGAAGGGATTAGTTGGGTATGTCTTCCTAGAGGAGGCGATTTTAGTAGTTGGTTTTGGTAGAGATGATTGGATACAAATTGTTGCTGTTTTTCATTTGTTTCGCTTGTGTCTGACTCTTCATGACCCCATTGGAGTTTTCTTGGCAAAGATAGTGGAGTGGTTTGCCCTTTCCTCCTCCAGCTCATTTTACAGATGAGGAAACTGAAGTAATAGGGGTCATTTACCCAGGGTCACACAGATACGTTTGAAATGAGGCCAGATCCGAACTCAGGAAGATGAGTCTTCTTCTCTCCAAGTCTGGTACTTTATGCACCGAGCCACCTAGATGCCCAAATAGAAATTGGTAAATGGTAAGTGTTTCAAGTGGGAAATTTGCCACTTAGAAGGCGCAGCAGAAGGAGTTAAAACATACAAAGAGACGACAGTAACTAAAACATTGTTTCACCTAGGAGAAGAGGATCATAAAACAATGAAAGGTGATCTGGAGAGGTTTGGGATGGATAAGGCTGATACCTGGCTGAGGAGCAGAGAATTGAAATAAGACTAGAGGCAACACTGTAGGCTGTTTTGCTTGGGAATGACATAATGAAAAGTGGTTGAGAAACATTAATCTGTCAGTGGTAGCTAGAATAAATTGGATTAAGGAGGGGCTGGAAACGAAAAATACATAAAACTGCTTTCTCCAAGGTTGCCAATGATCTAATCACCAAAAACAGCGACCTATCCTCAGTTCTGATGTTCCTTCCCTTTCTGCAGCGTCTGACACTTTTGTCAACCCTTTTCTTTTTCAATTTTTTTTCACCTTTGGTTTCTACAACACTACAGTGTTTTCATCTGCTCATTCTTCTGTGTCCTTTGGTGCCTCTGCTGATGGAGCTATCTCTTGCCCTGTTATATTTTCCCACTTATGCAGACTATCTATAGCTCTCCTAGGCACTCTAGATTTCAGCAGAAGAAACCTGAGATTTCTATTCCTGATCTATCCAATAATTGTGGATCTATCATCAAGGCCCAGTCCTAGACCAAATAGGTGCCTGATTTTTCTTGTACATAACTCAACTGTTTCCTGCACACAAAGAAACTCACTAAAGAGCAGGTTCATTACATCCTCTCATGAAGAGTTACATACTGCTATATAATTTGAAGTTGCATTTCTGTCCCGGGCAGCAGGAGAGCCAAGATCTGCAGATAGAGTGGCTGTATAATATAATGGAAAGGGTTCCATGAAATCAGGATGTGTGGGTTTGGTTTTCATGAAATCAGAATACCCTTGGATTTGATTTTCACTCTTATACTTACTAACTTTGTGATCATAGATGAGTAATTAATTTAACCTCTCTGTGCCTCAGTTTCCTCTTCTATGGAAAAGGAGTGCTACCAGTAAGCACTTATTTCACAGGGTTGCTATGGAAGGTCAAAGGAGATGATGTGTATAAAATACTTTACAAACCTTGAAATGCTAACTAAACACCAACTGTTATTATAGATAGAGTTACTGGCAACTCACCTTAATCTTGATGTCCTTCCTACTTCTCAGCAATAGGTAAAGGTATATTGTCTCCATTTTCCCAACAGACTACTCTCCAATTGACTAGGGAATTGAAAAAAACACTTTAGTTGTTCCCAAATCTATTTTCAGTAAACACTAGCAGTCAAATCAGCAGGGGCCCCAGTAACAAGTACTAGTAAAGCCACTAGGCCTGGACAAACTATACCTAAGGGTGCTGAAATAACTGGTAGGTGTGATTGCTAAGTTCCTTTCGGAAATCTGTATAAAATCATGGAGAATGAGATAGATGCCACAGGACTGGAGTTGAGCAAATGTTGACCTGGTTTTTAAAAAAGAGAAAAGAATATAATTTTTAAACTGTAGGTATATGAACTTGACCTTCATTCCTGGTGACATTCAAGGACATGTTTTTAAAGGGACAATTTGTGAGCATTATAATAGGGAAATAGCAACCACTGAGAAATAACACAGTGAACGTTCAGCAAGAGCAGACCATACCAGACAAACCTCATTGTCTTTTTTTTTTTTTTTTGTTGCCAGGATGACTAGGCTTTCTCCACAAGTCTTTCTTTGATACCTCATTGTGGTGTCATAACCTTGGGTCTCTGAAGGCTATGTTAATGAAGCAAAAACTCTGGTAGGTTCAATAAGGCTAGAAAGATCTCAAGTACTATTCTGAAAGTAGACCTGTAGATGATGATGAGGACAGACACAGCTATAATAAAGAGACCAGCATGTTACAAATGATGAAGATGAATTGCAAATGGCATGAAAATGTCATCAAAGAGGATATGGTCATGCAATAAAGGAAAACAGATGGGCAGTTGAAGGGATACTTTGGTACCCCAGTAACATTTGGAGATTTAGAGAAAGGTCCTCAACACATTAGCAAAGGGACAAGAGTCAAATGGTACTGAGGATCTTCTACCAACTGTGCTATCAATGAGGCAGAGATATAATAAAAATCAGTCTGTCATGTTCAGAGCACAGACTCATTGTATGGAAAAGTCAGTGAGCCCTAAGAAGCAGTTTTAAGCAACCTTATGTAGGTTTTGGTTATATAGGCAGGATGGACACAAGGGAATTTTACAAAAAGCAGAAGGGGAAAGTAATGATTTATATATCAAAGAACAGATGTCAGATGAAGATATTTATCAGGTACAACATGATACTAGCCAGTATATAATGGAGTTGTAGATGGTATCCCAAGTTGGAATTTGTAAACTAACCAGTTAACACTGGGGCTATGTATTTGATACCCCAGCTAGATTTTGCAAGCTTTAGCTACATGATTTGTTCATATTAAAGAAATGGCAGTAAGCCAGTAATTCTCTTATTACACAAATGAAGTGCTGAGCTCAGTTATATCTGTACTGCTGAGGGGGTTTAAGTATTTTCTGAATTTTGTTGACCTGATCACTATACCTTAGTTAATGGTCCTATTAGTGAGTAAAATTCTACTACCTCTGCCTGACATTCACGATTTTTCCCTAAATGTCACCACCTTTCCTTTTTACCCTTATCTCATATTCCCCTCCACACATTCTAAACTTAATCTAAACAAAATTACTTTCTGTCCCAAAGCTTATATTATGCTTTGATATTTCATTGCCTTTGTTTATACTGTTCCCATGCTTGGAACATCTTTCCTATCTTTTTTCACTCTTTGAATTCTTGCTCATCATTGGGATGAAATATGGTATAGTGGAAAGAATTCTGAATTTGGAGTCAGAGAACACAAGTTTGAATCCTAGTTCTACCATATTTTGACTAGGTATGCCACAACCTCTCTGGGCCTTAGTTTCTTCATCTTTAAAATGGAATAGATAATTTCTCACAGTCTTTTCAACTCAAAATCTATGATTTAAAATTTAACTTAAACGCCATTTCCTTCAGGAAGCATTCCTTTATCCTTACTAGTTGATTATGAACTATTGATAGAGGGAAGCCTAGTAGTAGTATTGTTCTTGGAATTGGGAAGAACTGAGTTCTAAACCTGTCTCATATAATTACTAGCTATGTGACCTGGGCAAATCTCTCTTTTTTTTTTTCTTTTAAATGACTTGTTTATTTACTTTTAGTTTACAAGATTCAGTTCCACATTCACTTGAGTTTCAGATTTTCTCCCCTCCCTCCACTCCCCCCCATGGTGGTGTGCAATCATGTACAGGATCTGCAAATACTTTCACATTGTACAATAGTTTGGTTATATAGAAGGGTTGTAACCAATGAGTGATCACTGGGAAAAGAAAAAAAAGCAAAACCAGACATGAAAGAGAACGATAGCATGTTTTGCTTCAGTCTCCATTTGAACTCTGTTCTTTCTTGATCTTTCTCTGAATGTAGACACCTCCTTCCATCCTGAGGCTTGTAGAGTTGTCTTAGAGCTGTGTGTTGCTGAGAAGAGTCCAGTTTATCAAGGTTGGTCATCATATGTACGATGTGTCTGTGATTGTGTACAGGTTTTGCTGGGCAAATCTCTTAAAAATTTTCAACCTCAATTTCTTTATCTGTAAAATGGGGCTAATAATAATGCCCACAGCAGAAGGATAAGTAGCAGAAGATTAAATGAGATAACATATATCAAGTGCTTTGCAAACCTTAAAATGCTATATAAGTGCCGATAACTATTTTTTCATTATTATTATTATTATTACCTGTGCTTTCATACTCTACACAGCACTCTGTTTTGTAATTTTCCTGATATAATATTGTTTCTCATAACCAGGGTATGGAGACAGCTGAACCAGCTCAGGGAGCCAACTGTTAAATTTGCAGTGTGAGCATTTATACCTTGGGAAACACTAAAAATAAGAGCTTGATTTATTTTGTTGATTGTTAAGACTTAAGACAACATTAGAGAAAATGTTAATAATGTTGACTAAACTTAAAAGTATACAGAGAACATATTTTTCTTTTTTTAGAGAGCCAGTTACTAGAAATTTACCAGCACATCCCTGATCACAACTATCCTTATAGTTATCTTATTCCCCCATCTAGAATATTAGGTTCTTTCAGTGCAGACATCATGTCTCACCTTAATTTTGTATATCTTCCTGACTTTTCCCAATTGTCTAGCACAGTGCTCTGCACACAGCAGGTACATAATAAATGTTTTTCACACTATGTTTTCTGCTGAACAGCTCACAACAGATTTCTAAGACCGTAGTTTCATTCCAAAAAATTTTGCTGTAGGAGCAAGTAGGTGGTGCATTGAATTGAGCACTGGCCCTGGAGTCAGGAGGACCTGAGTTCAAATGTGACCTCAGACACTTAACACTTACTAGCTGTGTGACCTTGGGCAAGTCACTTAACTTCAATTGCCCTGCCTTCCCCCCTCTAAAAAGACAAAAAACAAAAACAAAAATAAAAATTCTGCTGTAAGGTCACATAGCTAATTAATGGCAAAACTTGAACTCGGACCCAGCTTCCCTTGATCCTTTACACCGTTCAGTCTGTTGTCCTACAGAGACTGAATCTTGATGCCTCCTGGTCTGAAAGATTTATCTAAGAGGTGAGATTTATGAGGACATGGAGTGCTAAATTGTAGATTATTTCCAGAAATGGGCTTCAGATGAATACCTTATTTGAATTTTTTACAATAAAGACTCAAATACTAGATATTCAAATGACTATGAAAATAATTCTTTTCCCTTCCATCCAGTTTCTCTAAATAATAACAACAACAACTACAATAATAAAATGAAACGTGTTTAAAGTATTTCTCCAAGGTTAAATGCCTGTTACATTTTTTAAAATCATTTTTTGCTTTCCATTTACAGAAATAGCGGGAGACAACAAATGGATTGGAAACAAGGAAAGGAATTGCTGTGGCTTCAATAGATTAGAAGGCTGGAAGAAATTCATTAACATTTTCTTTACCTAGTAAAATGCTTGTGTCTGTACTCATTTGAAAACTTAAGAGGAGAGAACAAAGTTTAGGTTAAAGCAGATTGATTTTTACTTAATAATGCAGAAGAACTATGGGTAGCTTGCTGTCTACAAAGTTCTCCAATGATGAAGAAAGGAAAAATGACAAAAGCACAATGTTGCAACACATTATGATTCACAAATGCAAATCCAATTCAAAAGTATTAGAATATGAAAATATCCACTGCATCTTTTTCCAACATAAAATGTCAGTTTGGGAATTTAGCCTTTACTGTAGCTTTTGCTCTTCTTAAGACAGGTTCCATTTTTTATCTAATTTTCCAACCTGTATTGTTAGGTAAGAAAAATAGAAAAAGATTTATGTAATCCTAAGTTTTGTGCAAAAACAATTAGCAGATTTTTATTGTCATATTTGTATTGTGAATTCTAAGAGACAGTCCTAGAATGTTCAGTGATTTTAATTCTCGGAAAGTTGTTAATTTTTGAATTACTCAAACTTTTGGAGTCTTAATTTCCTCATAAGTAAAATGAAGGGGATTGATTTAGAGTTGAAGTGAACCATAGAGGTAATTTACTACAAATCATTTTTAAAAATGAGGAAACGAAGTGACTTGCCCACAGGCAGCAAATAGAAAAACTGGGATTAAAACCCAGGTCCCAAATCCAGTGTTTTTCTACTGTACTATGCAGCCCCCCTATCTAAGGTCCCTTCCAGCTCTAAGATCTAAAGTAGATTTTTAAAATTTTAAATGTATTGATACATTTTGTTTTGATGCAGCGGATCCTCTCAAGAGAACTCTAAAAGAACCTCTAAGAAACCCTCTCACAAATATCTAATCCTGCCCCCACTGCATAGTAGAGTAATTGTGATTATTAATTATATAGGCTCTTAAAATTTCATTATCAAACAAAAAGGGGGAAATTACATTAAATAGACTCAAGGGCAAATACTTAACAGATATTAAAATTAATTACTGAACGTAGGTCATACATATTATACATACATATTAAATATGAGAGATACAAGAGAAGATTAATGTTTTAATTCCACAGGATGATACTACCAATGGTCAATTTGATCAATTTAGGCTTTTTTTAAAAAAAGTTTTGTCTCTTTTTTTGTACCTGTGTCACTTTAAAGTGACTCCTTCCTCAATTCCCACCCTCCCCCCACTATAGAATTATCTATTTTAATAAAGTAGAGTTGATCAAACCAAATCAAATACGTTGACTGGGTCTGATTACATGTGCTTCATTCCACACCCTTATTCCACCATCTCTTTTATAAGAGGAAGAAGGTATGCTTCATCATCAGTCCTCTGAAGTTATGATTGGTCATTTCATTGATCAGAATTCTGTCTTTGATTTTTTTCTTTTACATTTTTGTAGCCATTGAATAATTTTTTCCCCAGTTTCCATTCACTTCACTCTAAATTGGTTGATATATATCTTTCCAAGCTTCCTAAATTCTTTTCTACAATGCAATAATTAATGTTCCATTACAGTTATCTGCTGTATTTTATTTAGCTGTCCCCTAATCAATGGATGGCCAATTTTGCTTTTTGTTCTTTGCTATTTATAAATAATTTCCACATGTTATAAGACATTTTCTTCTGACTTCAACCTAAGTGGGCATATATCTAATTGTAGTAAAACTGGGCCAAAGGGTATATATAATTTGTGATTGTTAAAAAAGTATAATTCCAATCTGGTCTACAAAATAGTTGAAGTAATTGCACCCACAATTTATCAGTGTTCCTATCTTCCTACTGTGTTGCCAACATTTATTCTTTTCTTTTTGTCATGTTTGTCAA
>CM053586.1:153202208-153249384 GCA_028646515.1 Pseudochirops corinnae | reverse complement strand
TTCCCCCTGAACTAGGTAAATGATATGTTTGATTAAAGTAAGATTGTTAACCCATTTTGAGTTACTTTCCTTTAGAAAAGCAGATCTAAGAACCTGTGCTAGTAGCCGCCCTGGGTATGCTAGGGTGCTTGCTGTTACAGTACTTGATCACCTCTTTCGGTTATACCTATGGATCTTCATCATTATTTTTTGGAACATAACCTGCTTCCCTGTCCGTGGGTACAGGTCCATCTTCATTTGTAAAGTGAAAGTACTAGATGAGATGAACTCTAGAATACCTTCTGCCTCTATGATTCTTGTACGGGCTATGACTTGAGCTAGATGGCACAGTGGATAGAATGCCAGGCTTGGAGTCAAGAAGACTTCCTGAGTTAAAATCTGGCCTCAGATACTTACTAGCTGTGTGACGTGGGCAAGTCACTTAACCCTGCTTGCTTCAGTTTCTCCATCTATATAATGAGCTGGAGAAGGAAATGGCAAATCATTTCAGTATCTTTACCAAGTAAACCCCAAATGGGTATCACAGAGTCAGACATGACTGAACAGTAAAATGTATACTTATTGACTTCCTGCTAAATGAGTACCTTTGTGGTCAGTGAGGATACTGAACCCCCTGACTTCATCCCTTTTCACTGACTATACCCCATACTTGGAATGCTTTTGCTCCTCACCTTTTCCCTGTGGTTTCCTTCAAAATGGTGGCTCCTATGGGACCTGGACCCCTAAAAGCCCCTGGACTTTCCTGTACTTTGCCTGAGGTTCTGGTCCATCTCAATCCTAGCAGATAGGCAATAATTCCTTTTAACTGACCATTCACAGTGGCTCTTCTAACCACTTAATACCTTTCATTGTCTGCACCTGGGCCACCCCAGGCTATTTCCCAGTCCTTAATCCCATACAGATCTTCTCACAGTCTTTTCTTGTATGTAAGTGTATATAAGAACAAATCTCACCCCCATCAAATTGCACTAATTCCCTAATAATCTTTCCCATTGGCATCAGAATAGCAGATTCACTATGAACTCTGCCTTCTCCTATTGGTGATACCACAACAGATTTACTAGGAATCTTGCCCCCATCACTGGTGTTATAATAAAACTCTCAATGAAAGAAGGCTTGAGTGGTTAAATTCTTTCGAGGCAGACCCCTCTGTACCCTTGCATTTCAGGGTTCCCAGCACCCCAAACTGCAACAAAACCAGAGGCTTTGTGGAGGTGAGCTAGGGCGGAAGTCAGGAAGACCCTATTTTAAATCCAGCCTCAGATACTGTGTCACCCTGGGCAGATCACCTAACCTCTGCTTCAGTTTCTTCAACTGAAAAATGGAGTTAATAATAGCACCTACCTCTCAGGAGTGTGAGGATCAAAGAAGAGAGTATTTATTAAAAGTGCTTAGTGCCTAGATACTTATTCCTTCCACCGGTCCTAACTTCACCTTTGTTAAGAGGCCCTTCCCCATTCTCCCAGTGTTTCTCCTCTGAAATTACCTCCTATTTACGTTGTATGCATTTTACATCTCTCTAGTTGTGTGCATGTTGTCTCTCCCATTAGAATGTGACTTCTTTGAGAGAAGAGATGGTTTCTGATCTTTGTATCTCTACCATTTACCTCAGTACATGGCACATAGTAAGTACTTAATAAGTGTCTGCTGATTAACTGATCGAACGATTCCTTCTCACCCTACAAAAATTATTATTACATATAATCAAAAAAGTGTGTGTGTGTGTGTGTGTGTGTGTGCATGCACACACTGGCACCTGTGCTGTGGGGAATTCAAAGCATGGGGCAGAGCTGATTGACTAAAGCATCTTATTTGTTCAATAATTGGTGGTTTGAATAGCTTCGAGGCCAGAAGAGAGCTATTGTAACATCTCAATGTGAAGGTAAAATCTGATCATTAGATTCACTTTTTTTTTTTTTTGCTCTTTAGAGAGGAGAAGGTAGTGCAACTGGGGTTAAGTGACTTGTGCAAGGTCACATAGCTAGTTTTGTGTTAAGTGTCTGAGGCTGGATTTGAACTCAGGTCCTCCTGACTCCAGGGCTGGTGCTCTATTCATTGCACCACCTAGCCACGCCTAAATTCACTATTAAAATATACTATTGGCATCATAATATGACCATTAGGAACTTTATAGCCTAAACCTATTGTACTGCCATTAGTGTTTGGGGTGTTTTAAATAGACTAGTCCCTTGCCATTGTTTTACTAAATGAGTTAGAACACCCTGAGTCCACAGAATGACTGCATCAAGTTGACTTGGAATAAATTTACTAAAGTTGGTTTAAGGTCATTGAACCTGAATTTCTAGCAGGTTCCTGGCTCACTCCACAAGAAAGGACTTCATAGATTAGCAACCCAACTAAGATGCTTTCTAATAAAGCTTCAGTGGGTACTCACTGTGGATTCACTTGCCATTGCTATGAAAATGGATGTGTGATTCCACATGTTTTGAGGTCATGGGGCATGTTACTTTTACCATTCTTGTTTTGGTGAATCAGGACGAGTGCAAAATGGATTGAATGCCGAATTAGTCATGTGAAGTGCTAAAGTACCTAATCATCCATTCTACTAAAATATTGATTCTACTTGATCAATCATGGCTCAGGCACTGACCTATGCACTGGAGATACAAAGATGAACATCAAATAATTCCTCACTTCGGGGAGCTTATATTCAACAACAAAAATAGGTAGCATTTAAATAGCCCTTTAAGATTTGCAAAGTGCTTACAAATATATCATTTTTATTTTTGTAAGAACCCTAAGAAGCAAGTGCATAATTTTATATATTAGGGAAATTGAGACAAACTGAAGCTAATTGACTTACCCAGAATCACACAGCTAGGAAGTGTCTATACTCAGGTTTTCCTAACTCTCGGTCCATTATTCTATCCCCTATACCATCTAGCTTCCATTCCATTAGGGAAGACCATAAGTATATATATCAATAGCTACAATTAACCTACACCTATACCCCCCCCAGCCCACGAACATACCCACATACCCCCACCCCACACACACATACACATGCATACACATTTACTAGACCTGTGATTTTATCCATTTCTCTTGTGAAATTCACCTATAATTCAGATTAGCACCTTGCATCCTCTCATTAGGGCCTTCAGTTGGCAGAGTGGATAGGATGTCAGGCCTGGAGTCAGGGAGACTCATCTTCTAGAGTTCAAATGTGGCCTCAGACATTTATTAGCTGTGTGACCCTGGGCAAATCCCTTAACTCGGTTTGCCTCAATTTCCTCATCTGTAAAATGAACTGGAGAAGGAAATGGTAAATCACTCGAATGTCTTTGCCAAGAAGACCTCAAATAGAGTCATGAAGAGCTCAACAAGATCAAAATGACTGAATAGCAAATCTCCTAGTTAAGGGGAGCTGTCTGGGAACCAAGAATATAATTTGCTTCAGGTCACATAATCAGTATGTGCCAAGATATGGGACTATAATTCAAGTCTTCCTGATTCTGAAGGCAGCTGTTTATCCCTTGTTCTATACTGACATTTAAATACACACACACACACACACATACATATATGTATACATGTGTAAAAATTTATACATCTACATATATACATACAAAATCAATACAAGTTAATTTTTTTTAAGGGTGGACACAGTAGCAGCTGGGGGAATTAGGAAAGGTGTAGAATAGGATCCTGAAGCTGAACTTTGTAGGAAACGAGGGATTCTAAGAAGTGACAAAGAAGAAGCACATTCTAGGCTTAGCAAACAGTGATTCAAAGATACCAGTTTGGATGGAAATGTTTGCTGTTACTTAGCTTGGTAGCCAAGTGGAAGGAAACATAGACTACGTGCCTTCTAATCTCAGCCCTGCTATTATCTCGGTGAACAACCCTGGACAAGTATCCTAACATCTCTGGGACTCAGGTTGCTTTTCTCCCTTCAAATTTTTAAAGGACAACAATATTAACCAAGTAATCAGATTGTTATGAGAAATATTTTAATAACAATTGTTTCTCTCCAAATCTCCCTGAAGTAAAATGATGTACTGTATAAAAACTTTCTAATGAGGATGATAATATTCAGCACAGTAGGAGGGAAGGAATTGCAAACTGAAGCTCAGGGTCTTTAACCCCACCTGGGAATAATTGCAACAACAGTAATGGTACAAATAATAATGGCAATGATGACAATAATCAGAACAACAATGACACTTAACTCTGTCATCATGCTTTTTTCATGATTTAATTGAACTCAAAAAGGCTCATTCCCATTTGTTCAGGAGATAAATTTTTTTTCAGATAATCTTCTTAGGGGGATAATAACCCTGCTAGATTAAGACATCTCAAAGAGAAAAGGAATTGTCTTATTCAGGCTCCCTAAGATTCTTCAAACATCAGGAAGTTGTACTAAATCAAATTGTTGACTCCGTATATTACTCTATGTAGGGCAGAATCAGGAGGACCTGAGTTCAAATATAGTCTCAGATACTTACTAGTTGTGTGACCCTTGGCAAGTCATGTAACCCTTTCTGTCTTAATTTCCTTATCTGTAAAATGAGCTGGAGAAGGAAATGTCAAGTACTCCTCTCTGCCAAGAAAACCCCAAATGGGGTCACAAAGTGTCAGACATGGCTGAAACAACTGAACGACATTACTTTAACAAGTGATTAGGGCATAAATAATTTTACACACACATTTTCCCCCCTCAGGCCATCTCCCCTCTGGAGGGTGTCGTTCCTTTTCACTTCTCCCATCCAGAAGCATTATCTTTATTCAAGGCTCATCTCAGGTACCACCTCTTTTGAGTCCTCTCAGCATCCCTTCAGTTGTTAAGAATCTTCCCCATATCCTGATACATGTTCTTGTTTCTTGGCATATTTTAATATTTGTGTACGTTTTGGTTTTCCCCTTGGAATGTAAGGTCTTTGATGATAGGAACCGTTTTAATTTTTTCTTTCTATCCTTGATGCCAAGTCTGATACCTGGCACCTAGGATGTGTCTAATAAATACCTGTGAGTCATCATCTTCATCACTATTATTTTTTAAAAAAAAATTAATTTATTTATTTTCTTGTTTACATTACTCATTTCCATGAGATTTTGAGTTGTCAATTTTCTCCCCATCTTCCCCTACCCACCACTTCAAAACAGCCATCCCACTGTATAGCCCCTCCCCCAATCTGCTCTCTCCTATGTCTTCCCCCATCGCCCCTCTGACTTTCCGGTAGGGCAGGATGGATCCCTACCCCAGTGTCTGTATATCTTAATTCCCAGTTGCATGTAGTTAATAATAATAATAATTATTATTATTGTTACAATATATATACATATATATTTTAAACATTTGATTATAGAACTTTAAATTGTAGATTCTTTCCCTTCCTCCCTTCATCACTATTATTAATATGGTAGTAGTATACATTTCCTTACTGTTTCAAGGTTTCCAAAGCACTTTGATTATCCTTAAACTATTAGTGAACAGACATTGCATTTCTGCAACCAGAAATTATTTGCTTTTTCTACTAATTGTCTCAAGGGGACAGATCTGACTTGATTAGGCTAAATTCATACACCTACATCTATTCCATCAATTATGACTTTTTCTTAGCCCACTTTGTCACTATTTTGTAGATATTCAATAGTTTAAAAAGTGAAATCTCATCCATTGTGTATGTTTATAATTCATTTGTACTTATAGAGCTGTAAGTAAGCGCTTAAGAAGATGATGCACATATTTCACCTAAGATGCAGGATGGTTTGTCTCACTGAGCATCCTCAAATAGGCTGTTGGTTTGTGATTAGTGGGTGAACTTGTTTTTTTAATCTATTTGAATCTCATCAGCTACATTTATTAAGAGACTTTTAGCATGTTTCTTGGGATGTAGTGGAGTATTTCCCCAACAGCTATACGCAATTTAATTTCCATATAAAAGTTTACATATCCTAGAATCATATATTTAGAGGTAGAAGATACTTTCGAGGCATCTAGGGCGACCTCTTATCTTAGAGACCAAGAATTTGAAGACCAGAAGAGAAGTGACTTCTTAAAGGTGACAGAAAATACATTAGAAAACCAGGATTTTAACTCAGGTCCCTTGACTCCATGTCTATTTTTCCTCCCAGTATAATACACTGGTTCTGTATGTATTCAGATCAAAGCTGCTTTTAACTGTTTATTTGCTGGTGACACAATTTAAAAAAACTTTTGCCTATCTTTCCTTGATTTAAGAAACCGAAGAAAGAAAGGATTCTGGGAATGAAGAGTGAGAAGGGAGGGAAGGGTGATGTCAGTGGTAGAAACAATTTCATACAAGATCCCAAATTTATTTAAATTTTTAAAAAAAGTTTAATAAGATTGGTTCCCAAAACCAGAAAGAAGGAAGTCTGGGACATTTTCTGTACTCAGAAATAATTGCCTGCCGGAGAATCTGGACCCACTAAGAAAAAGGATAACTATTTAATAGCTCTTTTATTTCCCATTCAGATCACACATCCTTACAGAAAGAAGCCTCCCAGCATGGTGTCTGATATTATGGGAATGTTTTCAGGAAGCAATAATTGAATACTTCTCATTAAAAAGGTTCATAAAGGAATCCTATTAAAACCAATACAAATAGTAATCCTTGAAGATGCTGTGTTAAATCCTAAGTGGGCGGAGAAGATAGGCTACAGTAGCAGTCTTTTCTTTGTACACAGTGAGTTTGCTAGCCTTGTGAAAATCCTGCAGGCTGAATTTTTCCCAGATGAGCAAGCACTTGCCACCAGAATGAATACCCAAGGAAAGCACGCAACGTGGGTTGCCATGGACTGTGTCTTTCACAATCAATCTCTTCCCTGCCCTCTCAGAATTCATCTTTAATCCAGACAGGATGGCCAACAGAAAGGCTAATTATCCTTAATCACTCTGTTAATAGGTAATTCTTACAGAGAGGCTAAACACCTGCACCCACCAAATCATCCTTGCATGTGCAAATCCAGCTGGTTGGATGAGCTAATTCCACTGACTTAGAATATCGCCAAAACCGTGTTCGTGCAAATCATACTAAATGTAGCCAAGTCAAATTATTAACAAGAGAGTGACTTTTGGAGGGCTATTATCCAAGCCAATGTATGACTACAGGAAAGCTCTAAGTCTGCTGGACATAACCCCAGATGGTACTATTTAGTATAGTCACCCTTCTAATCCATTTCTGGCTGTCTTCACAACTTCCCTTGTTTTTCGATGTCTTTAGGCTTCCAGCTACAATTCTGGCTGGTTTGTCATGGGTTCTTTCCAGTTCTTCCTCTCAGTATTCTCTTCAGCCTGTCTGCCTTTCTCCAAACTTCAGCCTCATACATCAGACTTCTGACTCATACATCCATACTATTTCTTTAGTCAGCCTGAGAGAGGTAAAGAGATCTTTGACAAGGAATTTATAATACATTTCCCTATTCTCTATCTCAGAAAAATTAGATGATGAATCTTACTCTTATTGTTTCTGGTTCAATAGCGTCTCAATTTTTAAAATTCTGATAATTTTAAAAGATTTTAATGCACATGCAATTTCTTCTTATCTCAAACCCTATAGCCAATGCGATTGACTTTATAATATTCATTTAATAAATATCCATTGACTATCTATTGCTTTTCTCATTCCACTTATAAGTAAGTGTCATCCCTTATTTTTTATAAACTCAAACTATTTCCTGTGGTCCTTTATTGTTCTGTACCGTTTTAAAAATTGCTCCCTAATTTCTGTTAGTACTAAAATTACAAAGGACCCCTGGATGACTCTAACTATGTTTAGAAAGCATTGGTTTATAAGTTAGACAACATCTGGGTTGGAACAATGATTACCAACCAGTGAATCTTAGTGGAGTTACGGCAAGGTAATACTTCAAATCTATAATGGAACCAAACATTGTTATTTTGAACTTTAGTGTCAACTCAGCATGAAATAGGGCTCTGTATAATAAGCAAATATATTTTCTATAGCCTGAATAATTATGTTTTGCTCCTGTTTTTCTATTTTATACATTTCTTTAGATGCTGTTGTGATTGATAAGATATATTTATTTAAAAGCACTACTGAATTCATAGTTGTTTTTTTTAATCATCATGCATTTTCTTGACCAACAGATGCTAATAGGATAAGACTTCTAATGTGTGTGTGTGTGATTTGTAAAGCTGTTTAGTATTAAAAAGAGATCATCATGCTTTTTTTAAAAGTAAGTGTATATCTCCAGAAAGTCAAAGGTAAAATAAAAGATGCCACATATACCAAAATATCTGTAGCAGGTATATAGTTTTCCTGGTTCTGCTTATTTTGCTTTGTATGCTTTCCTATGTCTTCTAATGTTTATCTATAATCATCATATTCACTATTTCACATAGCAGAAAAATATTCCTTTGTATTCATGTAGCCACAACTTGTTTAGTCATGCCCTAGTCAACTAGACTGACTTTGTTTCTAGTTCTTTAATACTTCAAAAAAGGCTGCTATAAATATTTTGGTGTATGTGACATCTTCCTTTTTATCTTTAATCTTCTGGAGACAAAGGATTACTTTTTTTTTTCTTTTTGGAGTGGGGGAGACAGGGCAATTGAGGTTAAGCAACTTGTCCAAGGTCACATGGTTGGCAAGTGTTAAGTGTCTGAGAACAGATTTGAACTCAGATCCTCCTGACTTGTTGGCCAGTGCTCTGTTCACTGCCCCCTAGCTGCCCCGACAAATGTTTACTTTTAAGGGATATAAAGAATTTATAGTTTAGTGTGTGACTCTGACCATATGAGAAGAGTGGTGACTCAGTTCTACCCTCCAGCCTGGTCTGAAGTATGTAGTGGAATAATCAGGGCATGAAGTTCAGACAAAAGGGACATCTATGGTTCTCTCACTCTGAAGTAGCTGAACTTTCCAATTGGATGATAGTAGCTGAGTACAAACTTCTACTAGGGAAAGCAACATAGACATGTTACTTAGACCCCAACCCAGGTCAGGAACCTCGAGAGCTCAGATAAGAAAGGCAATGATCAGACTATCCTGGATCATATCACCTTAGGAGGACTGAAAGCTTGCAAATTCCCAGCTTGAGCTATCCCTGAGATTCTGGAATAATACCACACTCAATACACAAAGAAAGCAAAAAGAGAATACAAGTTCAGCCCAGAGATTCACCCTAGGGGTGAATAGTGTTCAGCCTCATCAAAAAATCCAAATGCATGAAACATACCAAAAGCATGAGCAAACAAACAAAGAATACCACCATTAAAAGCTGTTCTGATCACAGGTACACTCAAGACACAAACCCAGAAGAAGAGGATGATTCCAAAATATCCAAAAGGAAAGTAGCGAATAAACATACAGCTTGAGTAAAAGTTCAGCCAAAATTCTCAGAAGAGGTGCAGAAACCACTAAAACAAATTTTAAAATGTTATTTTAAAAGATATGAGAGTTCTAGAAGAAAAAATAGAAATGAGAGCCAAAGAAGAAAGCATTAGAAAAGGATTGGCAGAAGACACACACGGCACTACTCCAGCAAAAGTTAGGACGGAGTAAATAAAAGCTACTGATTTCAAAACACAGCAAGCATTTTAAAAATAAAGTCAAAAGTCTGAAAAAAAACCCCCATAAAATATCCAATAGCAAAAATAACTGTCATGAAAAATAGATGGAGAAGAGATAATTAAAAAATTATTGGACTATCTGAAAGCTATGACCAAAAAAAGAACCTAGACATAATTCAAGAAATTACAAGACAGTGATCCAAATCTCTTAGAACAGGAAGACAAAGTGGAAATAGAATTCATTAATAATTTCCTAAAGGAAATGCCAAAATGAAAGCTCCCAGGAAAATTATAGCCAAGATCCAGAGCTTCCAGGTCAAAGGAAAAGTACTGCAAGCAGCCAGAAAGAATTCAAATAGTAAAAAACTGCAGTCAGAATCAGACAAGATTATCAATCACCACCATAAAAGAAGGGAGAGCTTATAGAATATAATATTCCAGAAGGCAGCAAATATAGGCTTACAACAAGAATAGCTTAACTAGTAAAATCAAGTCTGATCCCATGGGGAAAAATGGATTTTTAATGAAATAGAGGACTTCTGAGCATTCCTGATGAAAAGACCAGAGTTGTATAAAAACTTTTAAGTGCAAACACAGGTGTCAAGAGAAATATTAAAAATGTAATCATAGGCACAAAATCATAAAGGACTAAAGAGGGAAAAAATTTTTACTTTCTAATATGGGGAGATGATACATCCTCCTTAGAAACCTATTAACGTCAGGGATCATAAGAAGAGTGTCTAGACAGAGAGTCTATGCGTGGTTCTGTTAAGTTTTAATGATCTTGGAAGAATGGAATGTGAGGGAAATAAGAATATTGTACGGAGGGAAAGGAAAGGAAGTTTAGGGGAAATTATTTTACATAATCAGTCCTTATATAAATGAAGGTGCAAAAGCAGAGAAATAAGAGGGAGCATAAATTAAGGGAGGGGTTAGTCATAAGTAAATCAAACTCTAAGAATGCAAAAAAATTTTGTAGTTGCTCTTTTTGTGGTGACAAAGAATTGGAAGTTGAGGGGCTGGGAATGGTTAAATAATTTATTCTATATGAATACTATAGAATAGTATTGTGCTTTGAGAAATGATGAAGAAGATGATTTCACAAAAACCTGGAAAGACTTGTTTAAACTTATGTAAAGTAAAGTGAAAGGAAAACAATTTACACAGTGACAAAACTATTATAAACACAAACAATTTTTGAAAGACTTAGGACCTTTGATCAGTGCTATGACCACCCATGATTCCAGAGGACCAACAGTGAAGCTATTTATCGCCTCCTGATAATGAGGTGATAGTCTAAGAGTGCAGATAGAAACTTATTTGGTCTTGGTCAATATGGGAATTTGTTTTGCTTGATTGTATGTGTTTTTAACAGGGATTTTGTTTTTCTTTCTTTCTCAATGGGTATAAGGGGGAAGTTGGAGGGAGAGAAGTCAGATTTCCATTTATTGAAAAATAAATTTTATTTTAAAAAATAAGTGATGGAGATATCAGTTTATGATCCATTACTGACTAACTTTATCATCTTGAACAAGTCACTTAATGTCTTGGTGCTGCCTTCTGTACCATCCAAAATGTGTAACAATAAATCCTTCTTTTCCCCTAACTTGCAGGAATTTTACAAAAATAAATAAGAGAAAATTATTAATTAGGGAGCAAATCAATACTGTATGGAAGTAACATAAACTGTTACTTCATAGATTTAGAGAATGAGATATTTTGGTTAATCAGTCTAGTTTTATGTATCAGTCATTTTCAAATGAATGAAATATAATAAAGTATAGTCTGGCCAGGTAGATGGCGCAGTGAATAGAGCATTGGCTCTGGAAATCCAGAGGACCTGAGTTCAAACCCAGCCTCAGACACTTAACGCTTACCAGCTGTGTGTCCTTGGGCAAGTCACTTAACCCCAATTGCCCTGCATTCCCCCCTCCAAAAGGCAGAAATAATAATAATAATAATAAAGTATGGTCAATGTTAAAGTTTTGTTAAAATCATTTTTTTCTTTGATAATTCAAAATAAACTTTGAGATCCCAGAGAACTTTAGGATTGTTCTAATTAATCATTTTGCCAATTAAATTTGATTCAATGCTTATTAAACAACTGCTGTGTTTGAGATATGTCACTTAGTTTTATAAAAGGCAGAAAATTGGACAATGTTATCATAAATTTAGAAGTAAAAGGTAACCTTAAGATCATCTAGTCCAGCTCCCTTATTTTATACATGAGAGAAATTAAGCTCAGGGAAATATAGTTTTCCTGTGAGTCACTCAATAAACAAGTGGCAGAACCAGTATTTGAATTCATTTGTTACTCTTAATTTTGTATTCTGTCCAAACCTTTATGAAGGCCCTGTATTTGTGGCTGGTTAGAGAAAGACAAAAAAAGGAAATCAATAATTTCCGTCCTCGAAGTACTTATGTACTAGTGGGGAGACACAATATTCACACAATATCTCAATCATTTACAGGTCAGGAGGAATTATTGTAGAGAAATGAAAAATAATTTAATTAACACTATGACATGCCACACATGAAGCCAAGAACATTTTCTGGAGATGTTAGGCTAAAATTCCACGGAAGCTTTGTTCTAATGGTGCATCTTAGTGTGGAGGTGACCCTGGATATTTGGAGGCTATGCCTGATGATTTCAAGGTCTGGTAGGCCCTACCAAACCGAAAAGACTTTGAATCAGTCTGATATTATACGTCACCTGTGGCCATTTGGGCTATATTCAGCAAGGCTCATTAGTAAGAGGCTGCCCACAGATGATGACTGTTAGAGTTTAGTGAGTCCTAGAAATTCATAGTTCATAGAAATTAATTATCTTGTCAGGAGTTTTAGCTTTATCCAATCACTGGCTGATATACTACTCTTTATCATGTCTACATAATCTGTCCAAAGGAATCTGCTTTAAAAAATGAACTTTATTTTTTAAATTAATAAGTGCTAAATTTCTTTTCCTCCACCTTCCCCTTACCTTAAAAAAAAACAATATCCATGCAAAAATGCATAGCCAAGCAAAACAAATTCCCATGTTGTCCTGGTCTAAAAATATATATTATGCAGTATGTTGAGTCCATCAACTCTCTGTTGGGAGATAGGCAGCTTTCTTTATAATTGGTACTCTAGAATCATGGCTTGTCATTGTGTAGAACAGAGTTCTTATGTCTCCCAAAGTTATCCATTTTTATATTGTTATTACTGTCTGAATAATTGTCCTAGTTCTGCTCACTTTACTCTGTTCATATACATCTCTCCAAGTTTCTCTGAAACTGTCCCTTTTGTCAGAATTATTTACCATTACATGCAGGTTGGATTTATACAAATGAGGCAGGACAAGATGTAGCTGAAAGTTTGGGCAGGCTTGATGAAGAATATTAGACAATTCCCTTAGCACTCAAGAATCCTGGCATGCCACATCTTGCCATTTGTGGGGAAGGCATCTCAGGTTGATGAACTTGTTTTGGAGAATGTATTTCCTGTGAAAACAAAACAAAAATATCATGGTAAAGTAGATGTGGTATCAGAGACTCTTGGATCAAGCAATGCCTAGGGTATATCTTGGGATTGTTTCAGAAAGAGATAAGTCAATTGTAAGATTTAGTTCCAAGGGATAAAATGTGAACTAGCTACAGGCTGATGTGTTTAGTAATAGGGTGATACTGATTTATTTTGTTACCAATACATGTGAAAAGGAAGGAGCAACGGACATTTTTGAATTTGCTATTTTGAATTCATGTTAGATAGCTTTATTATATTTTGTGTGTGGTTTTTTTTTTTCCATTTTCTGAAACCAAATTAAAACAACAGTTGGGATTCATGTTCCTGGATTCCTAAGGGGATACTTGATCTATATGTTATTGATTCACTGATGCATATGTTTTATATTAAATATCATATGTATACTTTGTTTTTCCTAAATAGACTGCGAACTTCTTGAGAGCAAGACTATTTTGTTTTTATCTTTGTATCACTAGCAACTAATACAGTTCCTGGCACTTTAAAAAATGACTTTTGAATATATAAATATCAGTAAAGAATTTTCCTTTTTTTCCATCAAAGTAAAATTATTTTTAAATTATGCATTAGGGTCAACTAAACTGTCTTACATATTTTGGTATATCTCCACTATAGGGGTTTGACTCACAGTCCTTCCTAATTCTTATAAACTCTCCAGAATTTTATTTAAAATAATGAACTCATAGCTCTTTGTCACCTCAAAACAAACAGCTTCAACATTGACTCAGATAATTCTCATTTTCTCAACGATCACTTTTAAAAGTTTCTGAGAATAAATTTTCTTTTCCTAAGGAATTCTGAAGACAATATGAAGGAATGAGCTTTCGCTTTTAGGAATTTATTTGGAAACCCTGAGAAATCTTCACTTTAAATGCTTAGAACTCTGTTTGCAAGAACCTACCTGCAAGTGCCAGGAGAACAAAAAGAACTATTATCTTTTAATGTCAGTAGGGCCTCTTGAACCTAAATATAGAATAGATTTTTTTTTAAAGAGGTGATTTAAAAATACATATGTGTATGTAAATGAATGAAAAACCATTTATTAAATACTTACTAAGTTCCAATCACTTTGCTAAATGCTCAGGATACAAATACAAACTAGCGCGTCAATTTCTGCCTTCACAGAAGATAACACATATAGAGCAATGGGGACCAGGGAGGAGCTTTTTGGATTGGGAATGTGGAGGGAATGGCAATTGGAGTCATAAAGCAATTGATTAACAAATCTTTTACAAAAATTATAGGGTGGATTTGGTTACTGTGCTCAGAGTGGGAGGTAGGGCACATGTGCTGCCCACTGCCATGGATTTTACCTACATATCCATATATGTGTATGTATGTGTGTATGTAAACATTTATATATAAACCATGAGTATGTAAAAATTTATATATCAACCATGTGTATGTGAAATTTAGAACTATGATTCCATCAATGCAAGGAGTTCTGATGAGGCAGGTCCTCTGCCAATGCAACTCATAATCTGAAAGAGTTGAGAGTTACCTGGGGCACTAAAATGCTAAGAGACTTAACCTGGATAACACAGCCAGTAGGTATCAGAGGTGAGACTTATTGCCAGGTCTTTCTAACTCTAAGGTCAGCTCTCTTTCCACTATCCAGTGCTACCTTTCTTTTTGACATATTAGTGTGCTTGACTATTGTAATATCAGCAAGCTTAAATTCCTGAGGGCTCCTTTTGGCATCATGATGCATTTCATTTTTAAATTAAATTCTTTGCCTTAAGCAGCAGTCCTAGAGAAGTTTTTGGACAGCATTTTCTTTGGGACTACAGTCCCAGGACAAGATTCAGATGAATATCAGAGAGTGAGTAGACAGGGATGCATTTGGAAGACTAAGCTATTGATAAATTTAGCCTCATTATAAATTTGTCTTGGCCATAATTTACGAGCAATGCATTATACTCAATACTTTCACTATAGTAAAAAACCTGCTAATAGTCTAATGAAAGCATGGCTTACACATGGGAGGGAACAACTGAGGAAGTTAAGGTAGAGGCCATTGCAAATTTAAAACCAAACATATTAAACCTGAGTTTATATCCAGATGATTTTCATTTGTTGATCTGAAGTCAAATTTTTCATCCAAATTTCTGTAATGAAATTTTCTTATGACTTCTGAATGTTCTTAACCTTTCTTTTTGAATGCAATTTTTTTGAGAGAATGTACATTAAAAAAAAATACAGAGTCCCATTTTTCCTTTTGATTTTGTTTGCGTTAGGACTGACATATCCCCTAGCAATATTTTTCTAATGGCAGAAGATTTAATTTCTCTTCCCTGCATTTGATGGCTGATCACCAGATATGGCCCTTTGAGATCCTGACTTCTCTTGGTGCCAGGAATCTCAATGTGTTTAATGTTTAGAGGGTGAAGCAACTTCCTGATTCCATTATGCCTTTGTCCTTATATTCACCACTTTCATTTTCCAAGATGCATTGCAATTTTACTAAATGTTCTTTCCAGGTTTTTTTTTTCACTATAGTCTGGTGAAGCAATGGTAAGCCCATTAATTCTATTGAATGAGATGATAAGTATACTGAAATGAACACTATTCCGTTAGTGAGAGAACAGTGAAATCACAGGGTTCAGTGGAATAAACCAAGACTTGGTCCTCTGTGACAAAATAGTGTATTTCCTAACCAGTTCCAAGATCCTGGGAAAGCCTTTCTAGGTCCCTAGAATGGAAAAAGAAATCTAGAGATTTACCATTACGGCACTGATAGGATCATGGTTCTGCAAAGTTACCTAATCCAACCTTCTCATTTCCCAAATGAAGAAATTCAATCCCAGGGAAGTTGGGGGACTTGTCCAAGTCCACATGGATAGTAAATGTCAGAAATGGGATTTGAACCCATGTCCTCTGACTCTAGAGTCAGTAATTTTTCTACTATACCATGCTTTCTCCACTTTTCATTCATTATATTTTGCCTTATCTTCTGTTCCCTAGTCATCCAGTATATAACTAAGATCAGACAAATTATGTTGGTCTTGTCAATAAAAGATTTCATCAACTGCTGTCAAGATAATAGACCATAAATTTAGAGCTGAAAGTTATTGTTGAAGCAATAGGATACACTCCCTCATTTTACAGTTGGGGAAACTGAGGCAGTAACTTGCCCAGCATCACACAGCTAGTAACTATCTGACAAAAGATTTGAAATAAGGTTTTCCTGACACCAGGTCCAGTGCTCTATCCACTATACTACATAAAATATAAGGGAGGGGGAGAAAAATGCTACTAAGACGGGGGGAAAAAAATCACAAAAATAAGAGATTGGGTGCCAAAAGCCTAATTTAAAAGAAATGGAGGTATATAGAGGGGTTAAATGACTTGCCAGGGTCACATACCTAGAAAGTATCTGAGACTGGATTTGAACTCTTGAAGACTCTAAGTCCTACGTTCTATCCATAGCACCACCTAGCTGCCAGCATTTTTACTAGGGCCAAATGTAAATAGGATAGTTTTTATTCTTCAGTACTTGAAGATAAACCAAAACTAAACCAAAACTAAAATGTGACAGATTTTTATTTGTGCTTCAGAAACAGCTTCATTTTAGTTTTTACCTCCCTGCTTGTAGTGGATTCCCCACTTTGACCAGCTCTTAGAATACATGAGAAATCTTTTGAAGAAAGACTCAGCAGAACTTAAGTGACTGAAAATAAGGGATGAAAGAGAAGAGTCAAAGGTGACTTGGAGAATGAAGGTGCCATTGACAGAAAGCTGGAAGGCAAAATTCCTAGGGGGTAAAATTTGGTTATTACTAGTGTGAAAGGAGCTGTTTTCTGGAGAAAATAGAAGAGGAGAAGCATATGAGTAAAGTTTTGGGTGTGTTGAATTTAATATCCATGTTTTAAATGTATCTTATATGGGTATGTTTAGCACTGGCAATTTATACTTCAAACAACATAAGTCAACCAACATTTATTAAATATTAGGAAGAATTAAGAAATTTGCTTAGCTTCCTCAGCATTGTCTTACTAGGAACTTAAATTTCTTTTTTTTTCTTCTTTATTCATAATATATTCATTTTCTGATATATGTAAAAAATTGTCTACTTATCAAAGGAAATACAACCAATCATATGAGCAATGATTAAAGATTTACTAAGCAGTCAGACAACAGTTACTAAACACTTTCTATGTGTCCCATACCTTGCTAAGAGTTGAGGATACAAAGAAAGACAGAAATTCAGTCTCTTCCCTCAAAGAACTCACATTCTAATGGGGGAAATAACATGTTAAAAATTGTACATACAAGATACATACTACCTAAGTGAAAGGTAATCTCAATAATTGGGTAAGGCACTAGTTGTGTAGCAAACCAGGAAAGGCCTCCTACAGAAGGTGGAACTTAAGCTGGGTCCTTAATGAAGCCAGGATGCAGAAACAAGGTGCAAGGGCCCTTCAGACAGAGGGAACAGATAAGTGAAAAGACACTTGTTTGTGGAAAAGTGAGAAGGCTAGTGTTGCTGGATTGTAGAGTAAGCCGTTTAGTCATTTTTTGTTTGTGTCTGTCTCTTCATAATCTTTTTGGGGGTTTTCTTGACAATAATGCTGGAGTTGTTTTCCATTTCCTTCTCCAGTTCATTTTACGGTTGAAGAAACTGAGGCAAACAGGGTTAAGTGACTTGCCCAGGGTCACATTGCTAGTAAATGACAGAGACTGGTAGAGTAAGCAGGAGGGAGCTATGTTTAAGAAGAATGGAATACAGGAAGGCGCCAGGTTGCAAAGATCCTTAAAGTCAAGTCAATAAACATTTATGAAGCACTTACTATTGGAAGTAATAATAGGACAGCAGAATTTTATTTTTTGTATATTTTTTTTTTGTGGAGGGGTAAAGGCAAGGCAGTTGGGGTTAAGTGACTTGCCCAAGGTCACACCACTAGTAAATGTTAAGTGTCTGAGGCTGGATTTAAATTCTGGTCCTCTTGACTCCAGAGCCAGTATTCTATTCATTGTGCCACCTAGCTGCCCTGACAGCAGAATTTATTAAGAAGGGGGGGTGTACCATGCATACCTGCACTTTTGGAAAATCACCTTCACAGCTCAGTAAGGTATAGGTTGGCCTGGGGAAAGACTTGAGGTAGGGAGATAAAGCATCAGACTGTTACAATAGTATAGATTTGAGGTAATGAGGGCCTGAACCAGGATGGTGACTGTGTGAATAGAGAGAAGGGCATATTAATGAAAGATGTCATAAAATAGAAATTATATGACCTGACAGTGGATTAGATATATGGGATGAAAGTGAATGGGGAGGTAAGAATGACTTTGAGGTTTTGAGCATTGTGTTTCCACAGTACTTTAACTGCTTCTTTCTGGCTGTTTGCAGTATTTTCTCCCTGACCTGGGAGCTCTGGAATTTGGCCACAATATGCCTAGGCATTTCCTTTTGGGATCTCTTTCAGGAGTTTATCAGTGGATTCTTTCAATATCTATTTTTCCCTCTGGTTCTAGAATATCAGGACAGTTTTCCTTGTTAATTTATTTTTTTGATCATGGCCTTCAGATAGTCCAATAATTTTTAAATTATCTGTCCTGGATCCATTTTCCAGGTCAATGGTTTTTCTAATGAGATATTTCACATTGTTTTCTATTATTTCATTCTTTTGGTTTTATTTTATAATTTCTTAATTTCTCATAAAGTCACTAGTTTCCTTTGTTCCATTCTAATTTTTAAGGAATTATTTTCTTCAGTGAGTTTTTGGACCACCTTTTCCATTGGCCTATTCTACTTTTTAAGGCATTCTTTTTCTCATTGCCTCTTTGGACCTTTTTTGCCATTTAGGTTAGTCTATTTTTTAAGGTGTTATTTTCTTCACTATTTTTTTGGTTCTCCTTTAGCAAACTGTTGACTTGTTTTTCATGATTTTCTTGTCTCTCATTTCTTTTCCAAATTTTCCCTCTATTTCTCAAAATCCTTTTTGAGCTCTTCCATGACCTGGAACCAATTCATATTTTTCTTGGAGGCTTCGGATATAGGAGCTTTGACTTTGTTGTCTGATTGGAAATTCTCTTTGTGGAGAGATTGCATGAGCTGAGCAAGCTGGTCAGGTCTATGTATACATCAGACCTTCATTAATTACATATTAACATAAACAAAATAAGCTTATAAAAATATCTGTATATAATGAAACATAGATATTTATATATAAAGCTTATATTTATGTATATAACACATGCATATAAATATATAGCCTTTAGGGGGGAAGGAGAGAAAGTAGTAGACTAGGAAAGGTTTTGGAGATGTTATTTGAACTGAATTTTGGAGGAAATGGGATTCTAAGAGGGGAAGTTGAGGAGGAAATGTATTCCAGGAATGGAAGACCTCCTGTGCAAAGATATGGCAGTAGGAGATAGTCAGTTTGGTTAGAATATAGAGTGTATGAAGGGGACTTACAAGTCTGACCCTGTCACCACTCCCTGCTCCACCTTCTCAATAAATTAAAGTGGCTCCCTATAGCATCCAGGATCAAGTTAGATAGAATGCTGGATTTGAAGTCAGGAAAATTTGAATTCAGATCTAGCTTCAGACACTTGTTAGCTGTGTGACCCTGGGCAAGTCACTTTATCTCTGTTGGTCTCAGTTTCCTCAACTATAAAATAGGTATAATATCAGCAGCTATCTTTGCAGGATTGTTGTGAGGATAAAATGAAAGGATATTTGTGAAACACTTAGCACAGCGCCTGGCATCTTATGGCACTATATAAATTCTTATTCCTCTTCTTAACCCCTTTTTCAAAGCTCTATTTAACCTAGCCCTGCTACCTATCTAGTCTTCTCACACTTTATAGCCCACCATTCTACTCTTCTATTTAGTCATGCTGACCTCCTTGCTGTTCCACAAACAAGAAACTCCATCTCCTGCCTTTAAGTATTTTTACCGACTGTCCCCCATGCTCAAAATTCTCTGTCTCCTCATCTCTGCCTGCTGGTTTCTCTGGCTTCCTTCAAGTCCTACCTAAAACACCACTTTTTACAAGAAACCTTTTCCAATCTCTCAATTCAAGTGCCTTTCTTCTGTTGATTATTTCCTGTTTATCCTGTATGTAGTTTGTATAGCATAATTTGCATGTTGTCTTCCTCTTTAGATCAGGAGCTCTTTGAGGACAGGGACTATCTTTTTTTTTTTGGAGGGGGGGAAGGCAGGGCAGTTGGGGTTAAGTAACTTACCCAAGGTCACACAGCTAGTACATGTCAAGTGTCTGAGGCCAGATTTGAACTCAGGTCCTCCTGACTCCAGGGCCAGTGTTCTATTCACTGCACCACCTAGCCGACCCCACAGGGGCTGTCTTTTGTCATTCTTTGTACATGCAGCAGTTAGTACAGTGCCTCGATTTTAATAAATGTTTATTGACTGACAGTTATATGTATGAATTTGAAAATATAGATTGGAGCTCCATTATGAAGGTCTTTAAATGCCAAAAGGAAAATTGTCTTTAGAACAATGGTTCCAAAAATTTGTTCTGAAGACTCTTGGAAGTCCTTGAAACCCTTTCAAAGGGTCTGTGGGGTCAAAGTTATTCTAATAATAATAATATGAAGACGTTATTGCCTTTTAATTCTTATTCTCTTATAAATCTACAATGGATTTTTCTAGTGACTATGGATTAAAGATTTAACCACAAATGACAAAAATGAAGATGGAGTTAATATTTTTTTCTGCAGAGTTGTACTTTACCTTTACAAATGGATGAATCTACAGATATGACTTGACTTTCTGTTTTGTTTGTAGTTGTCCAGTATCAGCACTAACTAATCATCAAAGATCTTTTATGTGAATGCTCGTCAATAAACACAAGTGGTGCTGAAATATTGAAAGCATCAAATAACTTTATTGAATCTAAGGGTTTATTCTGGGACAACACTATTTACATTTGCATTTATGGTACAAAAGCAAATTGTAGGTAAAACTGCTGATGCCTTAGCATGAATCCAGGAAGGGACACCAAACTATATAGACAGTCACTGCATTTTTTGTTGCCATGTACCAGCAGTCAAAATGCTAGTTTCACTTACCTTGATGAAATAACAAAAACTAATTTTATTAAATCTTAACCCTTGATTTTTTTTTTTTTTAGTGTTCTATATGATGAAATAGGAAGTACAAACAATACAAAATTATACAGTTGGCTCTAGGGAAAGCATTTATAAAATTGTTTGAACTGTGAGTGGAATTAGACATGTTTTTTCTTGAAACACTGTTTTTACTTGAAAGAATGACTAACAAACTATAATTATTCAGACTCGAATATTTGGCAGATATCTTCTAAAAAATGGATGAAATAAGACTGTCACTTCAAGCAAAACAACTGGTGGTATTTTTTGCCAATGATAAAATTAGAGTTTTCTAGAGAAAATCAGAATTTTGGAAAACTTAACAGTGGAACTAGCTGCTTTTTTTCTTGGAACACCATTTTTACTTGAAAGAATGACTTAAAAACTATAATTATTCAGACTTGGATATCTGGCAGACATCTTCTAAAAAATAAATGAAATGAGTCTGTCACTTCAAAGAAAACAATTGATGGTATTTTTTTTGCTAGAGTTATCAAATTTAATTTTCCAGTGAAAATTAGAATTTTGGAAAACTTTAGAGCCTCCCAAAACTTAAAGAGTCTTTTGATGAGATTGCTGGTGATACTAACAAATATGATTTTTCTAATGAAATGTGTCAACATTTGGAAGATCTGCATAAATCGATGAACAAATATTTCCAAATGACCAATGCATGATGTCACAAAATCATGCATGGGCAAAAGATCTATTCAAAGGATAAGATAGATCAATAAATTTGTTTATTTATTTATTTATTTTTGGAGGGAGGAAAGTAGGGCAATTGGGATTAAGTGACTTGCCCAAGGTCACATGGCTAGTAAGTGTTAACTGTCTGAGGCCAGATTTGGGCTCAGATCCTCCTGACTCCAGGGCCAGTGCTCTATTCATTGCATCACCTAGCCACCCCTGATCAATAGATTTTAATGTAACTAAGTGTGAAAAGTTCATTCATATGGTTTTAGATTTGATACTGTAACTAGCCTTTAAAAAAAACTACTTTTGCAGTTTTGATGAAGTATCAAAGAAGATTATCCAAAATTATTTGAAAAGGCTATTAAAGTACTCTTCTCTTTTCCAACTACATACCTGTGTAAGGCCAGATTTTCTTCATGTACTTCAATCAAAACAACATATCACAAGAGATCAAATGCAGAAACAGATTGAGAATCTGTCTTCTCTTGAGCTAGACTTTCAAAAGATTTGGAAAAATGTAAAACAGTGCCACTCTTATTGCTAACTTTTTTCTTTTTTGTTTTGGAAAACATCTATTTTTTAACAAAATATGTTATGTCAACAAATAGTAGGTTTATTGGTGCTATTTAAGGGAACAAATGTTTTAAAATATTAACAGTTTTAATTTTTAATGTAGTAAATATTAATAGGTTAGAACAGGAAGGCAGAACAAGAAGACAACTCAGACATCATCTACTAAACCCTGACATTTTAGAGATATGGAAACTAAGGTTTAAAGAAAGAATTAACTTTCTGAAGGTCACAGAGTAGTAACTAACATAGCTGGGAGTTAAATCCAGTCTCCCTTGTTGTCTCCTGAGAAGACTCTTTGGGGACAATTAACCTTGAATTGTGTTCTAAAGGTCAGGTCTGACTGAGAAAGTTAGGGAAAAGTGTTAAGGCCCCATATATTTAAGGAGTGTGTGATGGGGCTGGCGAACATGCACATTCTGTAACTGATTGTGGTTTGCTAACTCTGTAATGAAGTGACAGACCATTGACTGGCTGTTTAGCCATCACTGAGATGAATTCCAAAAGTATTAACTGGACAAAGTGTGTGTGTGGGAGGGAAGTGGAGGGAGAACCTGTATACAATCCTATCCGTCTGCGTTCAAGTGAAGAGGCAAAGGCTAAGCTCTCAGTGGAGTGAAAGGTCTCAAGTCTTTATCTCCTCCCTGGGCCTTGTGACCTATGAGCACATGGCTTTGTTATTGCTTCTCTCTTTGTCAAGCTTATTGTTTCCTGCTGTTAGGTGAAGGAAATTATAGATGAATGATGAACTTGGGAGCTTTGAAAGGCCAAGAGCAATCGGTCAATCAACACATATTTATTAAGTGGCTACTATGTGTCAGTCACTGTACTAAATTCTAGGAATATATATATGTTATCAGGATTTTCTGAAAGCCAGATATTGAAATTCAAAGTCCCCATCAGCTCAGAGATGGACTTCTTCATCTATTAGCTAGGATATATTAGGAAGTGAAGTTATTGGGGCAAATATATAGAGACTGCATTAAATCTAGAGGTAGCCAGATTGTGCAGTGGAGCCTGGAATTAGGAAAAACCAAGTTCGAATATGGCCTCAGATAATTACTAGCTGTGTGACTCTGGGTAAGTGACTTAATCTCTGTCTGCCTCAGTTTCCTCTTATCTTCTAGAGTTGTTATAAGGATCTGAGATAATATTTACAAAGTACACAAGTACAGTGTCTGACACACAGTGGGGTCTTAATAAATACTTTTTCCTCCCTTCCCGTAAGTATGAGACCATTCTCCCCAGGGACTAAGGGGACAAATGGTGGACAGTGAACCAGAAAGTCTTAGAATAGAGATTAATTCTAACATTTTCATGACAATGAAGGACTTACAGGCAGAGTGGGGCTAGATTGCAGAGGACCTCAGTCAGAACTTTCTTCAATAACGCAATGGTGATGAGAATTACATAATGATGGAAGCCATATATTTTTTTTCAAATTAACTCGACAAAAATGTATAAGGCTCCATGCTAGGTCCTAGGGAACAAAAGATCTGAAGATATACATTTTGCTCTTCAGGAGCTGAAATCTAATAGGGCAAACCATTCTCAAAAAATAAATTGGTGTCTTGTGAGAAAAATAATGAAACTCATTATGCCTTTTGGCCCAGAGTTCCCATTCTGGGCATATATGACCAGGGAAATCAAAGAAGGCAATATACAGACACACATAGACACACACAGACACACAGACACACACACATATATCCAAAGCAGTATTCTTTGTAATAGAAAAAACAGCTGGAAACAAAGTGGGCGCCTATAAATTGGGGAATGACTGAACAAATCATGACATGAATATGATAGAATATTATTGTCCCATAAGAAAATACAGATGTGAAAAATTCAAGGAAATACAGGAAAACTTGTATGAACTTCTGAAGAGTGAAGTATACAGAACTAGGAAAGCAATGTGTAATAATCATGATAATGCAAATTTTATGGCACTAAATGCTATATAGTTATAATGGCCAATATTGCCCTAGTAAAGAAATTTTTTCTTAGATTTTCTTAATTCCTTAGAAAGGTGGGAGACCATGTGTGCAGAAAGTTGTATGTGTTGTTGGTTATCATCACTATTGGTTGATATTGTTAACCTGTTTTTCTTTGTTAATAGGGAAAGTTCACTGACTGAGTTAGGAGTTGGTATAGTTGGAAATAAAAGTGATGTAAAAATAAAAGACCTAAATAAAACTGAAAATAAATCAAGCAGGAGAAAGTCACGATTACAAATATCTATGATGCCAGAGATAGTCTGGTAAATGAATAGGAGAGGTCCAGGCAAAGGGCCATGACAAAATTGAGGAGGAAGACATTTAAGAGTGTGTGTGTGTGTGTGTGTGTGTGTGTGTGTGTGTGCATGTGCACACACATGCACTTGCACACACACATTTAGGTGACCCAGTGGATAAAGGATGGGGCCTGGAGTCCAGAAGACCTCTCATCTTGAGTTCCAATCTGACCTCAGGATCTGTTAACTGGGTGAACCCAGCCAAGTCACTTAACCCTGTTTGCCTCTTTCCTGATCCATAAGATGAGCTGGAGAAGGAAATGGAAAACCACTCCAGCATCTTTATTAAGAAAACCCCAAAAGGGGTCATGAAGAGTCAGACACAACTGAAAAACAGCTAAACAAAAAATGTGCATGCATCTGTACAACTGCATGTGTGTGTGTGTGTGTGTGTATGTGTGTGTGTGTGTGTGTGTGTGTGTGTGTGTAGGTTTTATAGATGTAGGTGACACTTGGAATGGAGAAACTTCAACGGAGATGGAGTATGAGACAAAGGAGTACATTCCAGGAATCGGGGGCTGGTAGATGGGACAATGTGAGTAAAGTCACTCTGATATAAGAACACAGGACAAGCATTGAAGTGGGAGACATAGAGTGGTGCAGTTTGTCTGGAACATAGAACACATAAGTAGGAGAAAGACAGAAAGCTAAATAGGCAGATTGGAATGCCATAGTAACTGGACCTTATTTAGTAGGCAACTGGATATCTTTGGAATTTTTGACAATTGTTCTTTAAGATTATTCAAACAGTAGTTAATAACATGGAGGAGACTTCATATTGGTGTAAGGGCAAGTTATCAAAAGGCTATTGAAGTAATCCAGGCATCAGGCAGGGAGAGGTTGGATTTGGGAAGTGAAAAAAAGAATGGAAAGAGAAGTAGTTAACAAGCATTTATTCAGAATTTACCATACGCAGGGCTCTGTGTTAAGCCTGGGGATACAAAGAAAAGTAAAAAGCAGTCCCAGCCCTAAAAGAGAGTACATTCTAATGTACTTTCATGAAATACATTTATAAAGAATGGACCCAGTTGGGTCATCAGAAAAAAGGGATGATGGAAAGTCAAGAAGCAAAGCTGACTTGGAGTGTCTGAACCTCGAAGACTTGGGTACTGTTGATGAAAGTTAAAAAGGTAGATGGGGGAGCTGGCTTCTAGAGAAGAAGGTGAGGATTATGTGTGAGGTGTCACCAGAAAGTACAAATGGAGATTCAGATTTGAATAAAACATTTTGTGAATCATTAGTAGAAAGGTCATACTTAAAGTTATTAATATGATCATTTTACTTTAGGGAAAGAACATAGAAAGACAAAAACTAAAGACTAAACTAAAGGATAGGGAAGGCCCAGTCAGAGAGTTAGTAGAAAGTCATATATCTTCTAGTTTTTTATATCCACTTTTTTGCTTTCATGTTCTTGGGGCTGGAAAATAGAACTGAATTCAATTTAACAAACATTTACTAAGGATACAAGGAGAGAATTAAATGTCTTCACTTTAATTTTTTTTCCTTCTTAGCTGCAAGCTACATGAAGGAATTAAAGTGAGACATAATGAATTGGATCAACATAGGCCTTTGTCACTGATTGTGTTTCAAGGGCTTGAATGTTATCTTGAAAATATTATTTTGCTTTAAAATGGATACTTTTTCTAAACATCATTGTCACTTCCTAATGACACCATCACTCCCCACAACCCTCCTTCATAACAAATTCAAACAGTCAAGCAAAAGAAAATGTCCTAAAATATATTTTACATTCTACTCCTATAATCTAACCCTTCTCTGCTGAGTGATAGGAAAGCATTATTTTCTAAGGTTAATTCACAAAATGGATAAGATGGAGTTGACTGTATCATTATATTCATTTATTAAACATCTAACACAGTGGTTCTCAACCTTCCTGATGCCACAATCCTTTAATACAGTTCCTCATGTTGTAGTGACCCCCAACCATAAAATTATTTTCATTGCTACTTCATAACTGTAATTTTGCTACTGTTACAAATCGTAATGTAAATATCTGATATGCAGGATATATTTTCATTGTTACAAATTGAACATAACCCACAGGTTGAGAACCGCTGACTAACATGTGCAATGTACTGACAGGTCCCACAGAAGATAAAACTCATTTTTAGAGAGTGACATTCTTTTGAAAGTTAGTTTTGTATATTATATTATCTTTAAGTTATGTGTTGATGTATTGGTTTCTAATAAGAGCCCTATGCTTTGTGGCTGTCTCTGTCAACCTATTAAAGGACATTTGGGGTCTTTGTGTTGGCTTGTTGATTTCTCAGATTGGAAGCAGAGGTGTGGATAGGTTTGTTTTGTGACTACATTGAATTGTTCTTGTAATCAGATCAGTACTGATTGAGAGAAAAGGGAAATTTTAAAAAATCTCTTTAAATTCTAACTATGAATTGTTATAGGTAAATGTTCATTGAAAAATATTCAATACTTAAGCTGTTTTCTCCATAATGGACAGAGCGTTGGCAGTCTAGTCAGGAATTCATAGGCAGGTTCAAATCCTGCCTTAGACAATGACTAGCTGGGTAGCCGGGGACAAGCTACCAAATTTCTCCAAGCCTCATTATCTTGGGGATAATAATGTTTACGTTACCCATTTCACAAGGTTATTGTGAGGATCAAAGGGATAATGAGGGTAAAGAACTACATAAATGGCACCTCTTAGGTGACAACCTCACTTTCTACTTTACTAAAAAAATAGAAGTTATTTACTATAAATGCCCTCTTTGCCCTTTATTTACTTCTTACAATGCCTTCACACCATTTCTTCTCTTCTACTTGGCTCCCTTTTCTGATGAAGAGGTGCCTCTTATCCTAACCCAGACCAGCCTTCTATATGAACCTCATCCCCTTCTCTCTTTAGCAAACTGCCCCCATATCATCCCTTCTCTTTTTCTTTTCTTTAATTTCTCCCTATCTATGGATTCCTTCCCTTCTGCCTACAAATATACCCAAATGTCTTTATCCTTAAAAACAGAAACAAAACCCTAAACCTTTCACTAGCTCCTACCCTGCTAGTATTGTCTTATATATCTTTTCTTTTTTTCTGGCAAATACCTAGAAAAAAACTGTAAACTCATTACTTCTACTTATTCTCTGCTTACTCATTTCTCAATCCTTTGTAATACTTTTTTTTTTTTTCCTGTTTGGAGGGGGGAATGCAGGGCAATTGGGGTTAAGTGACTTGCCCAAGGCCACACGGCTAGTAAGTGTTAAGTGTCTGAGGCTGATTTTGAGCTCAGGTCGTCCTGGCTCCAGGGCTGGTGCTGTATTCACTGTACCACCTAGCTGCCCCTGTAATACATTTTTAAACCACATTATTCCACTAAAACTATCTCTAAAGCAGAGGTTCTTAACAAGGAGTCCACGAACTTGTTTAAAAATATAAATGTAGTAGACTAGACTTTCAGGAGTCCCCCAGCCCCGTTAAGGAAATGCTCCCCTCTTCTATGAAGTCATTAGGCAGATATGCAGGAGGAGTATAATCTTGTTGCTGATGCCTCCATTGGTCCTATAAATAACTAAGGAAAATTCAGGGTAGGTAATTAGCAAGTCTTGTTTGTGACTCCCTGTTTGTGCCTCTGGACGTGGTCCTAGGATGAAGTCTTAATGAATAATTAGCCTTAGGCTGGAGTAGGGAATTCTGGAGACCAAAGGAAGGTCCTTGCATTCTGGTTATGTAAGAATTTCTGCTAAAGGGAATATAAACCTTGTAAGTTCCTTGTGTCTTTGGCTCTGTATGAAATGGTTCTATAATAAACAGACTATCGAATACATCCCCATTTCTCTTTAATCAGCTGGTTGCTAGGCTACACAACTGTGCTGGTCACAATATTTTGACAATGATTTCAGTATAATTGGTTTCCTTTTGTGCTTTTGTGTATTTTATTTTATGCATTTAAAAAAATTCTGAGAAGAGGTTGGAACATAGCCTTCACCATACTGTCAAAGGGGTTCAATGAACACACAAAAATATTAAGAACCCCTGCTTTAACTGTTGGTAGAGTTGGAAACTGATCCAGCCATTCTGGAGAGCAATTTAGAACTGTGCCCAAAGGGCTATAAAACTGTACATACCCTTTGACCTAGCAATACTACTATTAGATCTGCTTCTTAAAGAGATCAAAGTAAAAAGACTTACATTTATATAAATATTTATAGCAGCTCCTCTTATGGTGGCAAAGAATTGGAAATTGAAGAGATGTCCATCAACTGGGGAATGGCTGGGCAAGTTGTGGTATATGATTGTGATGGAATACTGTTGTGCTATATGAGATGATGAGCAGGATGGCTGCAGAAAAACCTGGGAGGACTGACATGAACTGATGTGAAATGAAGTGAGCAGAACCAGGAGAATATTGTACATAGTAACAGCAATATTGTATTATGATCAACTGTGACTGACTTCGTTATTCTCAGCAATACAATTATCCAAGACAATTCCAAAGGACTTATGATGAAAATCCTTTCTATCTCCAGAGAAAGAACTGGAGGATTCTGAATGCAGATCAAAGTATGCTTTTCAAACTTTATTTTTTCCTTTTTTTGATTTGTTTCCTTTTGCAACATGGCTAATATGGAAATGTTTTGTTTGACTGTATATGTATAATCTATATAAAATTTCTTCCTTTCTCAAACAGAGGGGAGGGAGGAAGAGAATTTGGAACTCAAAGTTTTAAAAAATGAATTTTAAAATTTTCTTACATGTAATTGAGAAAGAAAAATATAATTTGTAGTAAGAGAAAAAAGAAAATTGTGAACAGAGAGACTTCACCAGAAAAAAAGAACCCATGCTTTAAAGATGCCAGTGATCTTTTTTTCCATATCTGATGACTTTTCCCTTAGTTCTCATTCTTCTTGTCCTCTCTATAGGATTTGACACTAGACTACCCTCTCTTCCTGTATACTCTCGTATTTTATTTTTTTATGGGACACTAATTCTTTCTTATATTTTCTACTGTTGGTCTGAACTATCATTCTCACTCTTCTTTGATAGAGATCATTTTCCTTATATCTGATGAGGTGCTGGCTCTGGGAGCCCCCTTGAACTCTCCTTGAATCTTCCCATAGAAGGCATTTGCCTGAGGCCATGGGCCTTAAGTTGTCAGCTCCAGGTAGCCTCCAGCAACTTCTCACCTTTAATCACTCATTACTGGAGTCTAACCTCACCTGACTCCTCCTGAAGACCCTCCCCAAATTCCTCCTCTAGACCACCCCTAGATTCCTCCCACAACCTTTCTGTATGTAAGATCCCGGGAATCTTCCCTCCATGTGGTGTGAGAGCGCCATAAAATGACTTAGCAGACTTGCTATGTGAGAGTGCCATAGAATGACCTAGCACAAACTTACTCTGTGACAGACTTACTCTGTCCTGCTTGCTCAATGCAAGTATCACAGATACCTAGGCTCTTTAAGGGTCTACCCAATATGGTGAACTTTTAATGAACTTTTAATAAACTTTGCTTTTCTTTGGCTGAGAGAAGCCTTGAGGTCTCAAGCTTTCCTGCATTACAGTAAGCCCCTTTCACCTCCTCCCTCTCTCCCTGTAGTCGAGTTTTCTCCTCAAGCACCTAGGGAGCCTTGAGGGGACAGTTCGGTCTTTAACAGACCTGGGTTCCATTCTTCTACAGACCTTGACATACTTCCCTCGAAGATAGGGGATGCTCTATCTGGGCAATATTTGTCAGCTTCATGCCTTCTCAGGATGATGAGACAGTGAGCAGGGACTGCAGGGACTCTGACTCAAAACAGGAAGGAAGGATGGTCAGTCTCTCTCTATTCCCAGAGATTCACTCCTAGGATGCCTTTTGAACAACTGGAAAAAGTTTGGTCTTCAAGACCTCAAGAAAAAACACCTTGTGTTCTTTTGCAATACTGCCTGGACCCAGTATACCTTGGGGGACCAGGAAAAGTGGCCTGTTAGTGGGGCACTGAAGTATAACACCATTCTGCCGCTAGATCTGTTTTGCCGCTAGGAAGGGAAGTTTATAGAAGTTCCCTATGTCCAGGCATTCATGTCTCTTTCTCAGAACCTAGAATTACAGGAACAGTGTAGAATGCTTCTAATTAAGTTCACCCCTGAGAAGGGGAATTGGTCTGACCTTCTTGATGATCCCCTTCTTTTGAGGCCCGCAGCCCCAAACCCCCAAACGTCCAGAGCTCAAGCATCTCCCTCAGCTCCAACTCCATACCAAGAAGTTAGCAGGCTCCCTAAGACCGTTCCCCCCCCCCCCCCCACACACAGTGGGCACTTATTAAATACTTATTTTATTGATTATTATTCCTCATTGAAGATATCCAGAATTTAAAATGCCATATAAGATCTTGTTAAAGACAATTATAAGATTTGTTTTGTCTGAGTTCTGACTGAGTGGGAAGGTATTTGATGTGCTACTTAACTGTTTTGCCTAATTAATTTAAGCATACTTGTTTTCAACATCATTATTGTGTTTATTCTTATTGGGGTCTCCAGAAAAAATAATTGCCCTAAGAAACAATAAGATTCTCTAGGGAAGCAGCATTGCACAAAGGAAGAAGCATGATTGCGAATGCAATCAGAAGAACTGAGTATAAATCCTGGCTCAACTCTTCACTTATTTTCAGTGAGTACAAATATAAAAGTAATACAGTTACTACCCTCAAGGGGCTCACATTCTACTGGAACCAGAAAGAAGGCAGGAGAGACAAAAATCAGATGTTTGGGGAGTCGAATGATTGTCTTCTTTCTCAAAGAAGACCAAGAGTACAGGAAGATGATGCCATGATTTGCAAGTGAATTGGATTTAAGTGAGAGAGGGCTATGCAAAGTCACCAACCTTGCTTACTCCTCTGGAGCCATCTGGATCCAATGGCAAGAAATAGATAAGGATGACTAGAGATGGCTCTGGGGGAGTACCAATTTAAAAGTTGATTATTTGGGGTTCTGAAACATCAAGGAAATTATTGGTGTTACTAATGAAATATCTTTTTTTTTAGTTGCTGATTCCCTTAGTTTATTGAAGCACACTGGGGTATTGGTTGATCATGAGTGAACAAGTTTAGGGTATCCACAGATGGAATCTCTGTCTTTCTTCAAGACAAAATTAAAGTATTACCTTCTCTGCAAAGTCTTTCCTGATCCCTCCACTGCTAGTATTCTTCAATGCCCTCCCCCAACTACCTAGTATTTCTTGGTTGTTTTCCTTTACATTAGTAGGGAAGGTAGAAGCCAAGGGGGTTTTAGGGAGAAAGATAAAGATACATATTGAGTTTAAGGTGCCTAGTGAGGTGCCCTTGGAGATGTCTGAAAGGCAATTGGAGGTGCAAGATTAAAGGGCAGTGGAGAGATTAGGGAAGGAAAGGCAGATTTGAAAATCATCAGCATAGAGATGGTAATTAAATCCATGGGAGTGGATGAGATCATCAAATGAAGAAGAAGAGGTAGAAAAGAAGAGATCCCAGTACTGAACCCTGAGGGACTTCTATAGTTAGGAGTTGTGATATTGTCTTATTTGCTCCTTACAAAAACCCTGTGAGGTAAGTACTATTATTTTTTCCTTATTTCATAGTTAAGGAAACTGAGGCAAACTGCATAGGTGACTTGTTACATAGCTAGTAAGTGTCTGAAGTCACATTTGAACTCAGGTCTTCCTGATCCCAGGTGCACAGCTCTACCACTGTTCCACCAGACAGTGGCTGGTAAAGCTTGGATGTATGGTCTTGGCCTTGACCCTCAAGTTACTTAAAGCCTGACTACTCTATATAAGGTGCTGCATCAGGAGAATTGCCAAGTGACTGAAAATAATCTTTGAAGCCTGATCATACGTAATCAGAATAAATCTTCTGGAAGCAAAACCATCTCAGTCAGGGACATGCTGGCCCTAGTAAAGGAGCAACAGCAGCCTAGCGTGGAAACCAAGGCAAATTCTCTTCTGGTACCTTGTTTCATGGCCAGCTGACAATAACAGACAGCCACATTGAAAGGAAATTAGAGTTCCAATTCAAATTCATCTTCTCTGAGTGGGTATTAATGAACTTGGGAAATGTAATAGCAAAGGTCTCCGTGTCTGCGTATATATTAAGGTACTATGTCCAGAAGAGATCAATGTTGGAAAGAAGCTTTTGAATGTTCTCATGTATATCTATCTGTCTATTTATTTTGAATATATATATATCATTAAATACATATTATATCCATACATTATTAAATATATTCCTTACCCTGTGTTCATGTAGCATTGAATAGAGTATATATCTATGTTATTAAATACCTTATATATTATCAGATATATGAAATATTTATATATCTGAAGATAAGGATTCAGAAGGAACATCTACCATCAGAAAAGCTCAGAGAGAGATAAACCTAGAGTTTATTACTCTCTAGTGGTCTTTGGATATGCTTCCTATAAGCTGAGATACTATCTTTATTCCTGGAGCTTTCTTTCTCAGGTAATAGCATTACAAAATCATAACAGCCAGTAATTATGTGGGGAAGTTTTTGTAATCCTAACATCCCTGCCAGGCTGCCCCACAAGGAAAGAGAGGGAACATTTTCCTACAGGGGAGCACATTAGGACTGGTGAATGGCTATGTCGCTTTCAAAAAATTCAGACATGTGGAATAAATTATGAGAAGAATGTGGGTAATTTAATTTTTTTGTTATCTATTGTGAGAGAATATTTCATTACCTGCATATCTCTGTCTGAAAAGAGTATTAAATATAGCACTGAGACTTTGGAAAGCAGCTGCCAACCTGGATATCCCCCTTACTTGCCAATGCTTTATGACCAAACAGATGTGTACGCAAATCCCACCTGTTCCAGTTCCAGAAACTCTGGCTTCAGTCAAATCACTTTAAAATAACTTGTGTCTCCGAGACATAAAAAGTGCTAAAAATTCCTGATGCTTGGACAATGAAGGTGTCAGCAGCTCCCTGACCAAGGGCAAGGCTGAAACATATGGTCACATTTTTCCATGCTTTCATGGGACTCTAGGGAGCACTCAACGACAAATCAGTGAGAATTTCTTGTAGATGTAAAAGTAAGAAGCTAAGAGTGTGTTGGGAGACAATAATATACACATCTTATGCTGCTCTATTTGATTTTGTTCCATCTATTTCAATTTTTTTAATTAATAAAAAATCTAACTTTTTTAATCAATGCTTTTCTTTTGCTTTTCTATTTAACTTACAAACTGCCTCTCCCACTCTGAACCTTGAAATAGTGCTGTCTATGTAGGAAAGAGCAATAACGTTTCTGTGTTGTTTGGAGAGTCAAACAAATATATTTTTACAGTGATAGGTAAAGAGCTTTGCATTTATTGTTTTTGCTAGTAAATATTTTGAATATTTATCTGTTCATGCAATATAGCATGATATGTTCTAATCATCAGCTTTTAAGAGCTGAAGAATATGTGTTTAGCAAAACATAAAGAACTGTATAAATGTAAGTTGCTATTGCTCTTAAAAATCAAATCTGTAACTAGGGTGGGTCAACTGGGGCTTTACCCTGGGGTGCCAGATTTAGATGAGGCTAAACTGTGTAGATGATAACAGACTTTACAGTCTTCTAGCTGTATATAAATTATGGAACTGTACCTTCTCAGTAAGAATAATCAGTCAAACTAATAAGCTACTGTGTGAGATGAAAGAGTTTAGAGTCTGAATCTGAGGTCCGAAAAGGTCTTTATTCCTTCTCATGAGAAAGGACTTCTGCCTCTGTTGCTCAAATAGCATCTGCCAGGGAGAGAGCAACAGGTAGAAGCAAGCCCATGGTTATATAACCTTCTAATGCAGAAACCCAATCCCCCAAACTGGCTTTCACTCTCATTGGTAGGGAGGCCGGCTGACCACCTAAGAGCGGGAATCTATCTCTGAGACAAAGGACCCGGAAACATGTGAGTGTCCAGTGCAAGGTCAGGAAAGCAGTTTTATCCTTATTTGGCATATCTTGTGCTGAGGTGGCACTGGGGAAGGTCTCCATTGCTCTAAGTCCCAGATTCCTGTAAGGTCGGGTGACCTCTCAACTTAGGCCTAGTGGACACCGAAGCCACTCTGGATTTGATTTTTCAGAATGAGGAAACTTCACTGCAAATTATCCCTCACACTACTAAATGGACGGCTAATGTTAGCTCTTTCCTTTGCTTGTTTAGCTTCTGTATGTTGCAGCCCAGTCCCCCATTCAGCTGTCTCTGGTTTTCTGCCTAGGTCTACTCTCTCAACTATGACCATTTTTGTGCTTCTTGCCCTAGGTATTTGCCCTAGGCACAAAAATTCCTGGTTATGGCTTTGGTTCTGGTTATTGTTGTTGCTATGTGAACCTTCTGGTTTATATGACAAATATACTAAAAGATGATACTTCAGTTGAATTCCCAATAAAAAGAAAATCAATTTCATGAGTGATTTTTTGAGCAGAAATAATTTTGCCTTGATGCATCTCACTTATGTGAATTTCTGTGTCATATTCACAGTTATCTTTTTTTTTGCACTTGCCCTTTAAATATTTTGCTCAATAATACAATATCAGTCAGCTCCGTTGTTCTAAACTCATAATGCTGTGATCAGTGGATTATCTCATCTATTGCCCAAAATTTGCTAATCTTTTATTATTTGTTCTTGTTTTATATCACCTTAAAGTTGGTAAAATGCTTTACATATATCATCTTACTTGGTCCTTACAACAATCCTGTGAGGCAGAGCCTGTTTATTATCCCCATTTTAGAAATGAACAAACTCAGAATGAGAAAAGTCAAATGACTTGTCCAGGTTTACAAAATTAGTAACTGTCTGAGGTCATATTTAAACTCACGTCATTCTGACCCTGAGTCAAACACTCTTTCCACCATACTCCATACCTTCCCAAATCTATCACATCAGAAGGAGACATTTTCCACCAGATTGGGTGGTCCTTATTTTAAAAGTGCAATTCACTTTGTAAAAGGGGTTCTTAAAACTGGCGTCTATGAACTTTTTTAAAAAAATATTTCAATAGCTATTTCAATGTAAATGTTTTCCTTTGTAATGCTGTGCACTTTATTTTTCATGTATTTAAAAACATTATTCTGAGAAAGGGTCCATTGATTTTATCAGATTGCTGACACAAAAAAGTACAATGATTACTCCACAATCTTAGCAACATTATTCCTCTTCTGCCTATTGGTTATAGTCTGTGTCAGACAAACTGTTAAGAGTCACCAGTTACATGGCTTATTATCACATTATCTGTTTCTATTTCCACAATATTTTCCTTTATTAAAGCTTGTGATCATTTTTACTGTGAATCACCCAACCTTGAAATAGGCCTCAATATTACTAGAGTGAATATTTTGGTTTTGCACATTTGATATAATTTTATCGAGGCCAGGTGGCATAGTGGAAGGAATGTTGAACCTGACTGGATTGGACTGGAATGTTAGACTGACAAAATCAGGAGATTTGGGTTCAGAATCTAGATCTACTGCTTATTAAACTGCATGACTTGGGGCAGCTTGGTGGCACAGTGGATAGAGTGCTGGGCTTGGAGTCAGGAAGACTTTCTGAGTTCAAATGACTTCTGACACCTACTAGCTATGTGACCTCGGGCAAGTCACTTAGCCCTGTTTGCCTCACTTTCATTAGCAATAAAATGAACTGGAAAAGGCAGTGGCAAACCATTCCAGGATCTCTGCCAAGAGAACCCCAAATGGGATCACAAAGAGTTGTACATGTCTAAAAATAATTTAAAACAACTGTATGACCTTGGTCTAGTCCCTTTATTTCTCTGGATCTTAACTTTCTCACCTATAAAATGGGAATACTAATAATTGTGTTCCTTACCCCACAGAGTTATAATGGGAAGATTGTTTTATAAACCCTGAAATGCATTGAAAATAGAGAGTCTTACTATTATTGCTATTAATACTGTTTTGATTACTCTTGTACAGGTTCATACTGAACAGCTATTTTTATTTCTATGTTGACACCTGCTTTTAAATAATCTATTAGACTATATTCAAATGTTCCTAAGTTTTCAATTATAATAATAATTATAGCTGGCATTTACATAACATTTTATGATTAAGAAAGTATGTTACATTTTCATTGACAATATTGACATGTATAGCATTGTAAGGTTTATAAAATACTTTATGGACATTTTCTCATGACCCTCACCACACCCTTGTGAGACAGGTACTCCAAGTATAAATATACCCATTTTAAAAATGAAAAAACTGAAGCTTAAAAGTGATACTCCTGAGGTAGGATTTGAACCCATATTGACTCCAGGGCATGCATTCTATCCACTGTGCAATTCTCAATTTTTTTTGGTTTTAGGACCACTTTAAACTCTTAAAAATTTTTGAGAAACACACAAAGAACTCTTTGCACTCTCACACATTATTGAGAAACAACCAAAGAGCTTTTCTTTATGGTTTAAATCTATTGAATTCATCACATTAGAAATGAAAATATCTTAATATTATAAAATCTGTTTTGATCTCTGAAGACCCCTCTGACATCATCTTGGGAACTTCTAGGGGTTCCTGACCTATGCTTTGAGAGCCCCCATACTACCACATGGATCTCACAACAACCCCGTGGGGATTATTACCCAAATTTTACAGATGAGAAAACTGAGACTCAAAGAAAGTTAAATGGTTTTTCCATGGTCAAAGATCTAGTAAATATCAGGCATAGACTTTGATCTTGGGTCTCTTCTAACTTCACATTCATTACTTTATCCACTACATCTGCAGAAATAGTGCTTCAATTTTATATTCTGGGAACTATTATTGTCCAACATGTAAACTTCCATGTTTTCATATGTAGAGGCTCAGTGCATATGAGATCCATCACAATATAAGCCTCCAAATCCCCAAGCAGTCTATAGGACACTGTGGTGTCATTGATAAACACATCTCATTCAGATGTATCATTAGTGTTACTGGTGTAATGAACAAGGGTAAGAATTCCTTTATCTCCTTGGTCCTACATTTGCAGGTCTGAAAGGGTGTGTATTACTAGATGGAAGCATAAAAGTAAAGCATAAAAGTAAAGTATAAAAGTGTGTGAATGCTTGCACGTATGTGTGTGTGTATGTGTAAGCTCTATTTATATAAGAAGTATTATGGGAAATGCTAATTACCTCTGTATAAGCCATCATGAAAAACAGGGATTTGCTATCAAAACAAATGCTAGCCTTGATCGGCCTTTCTAGTATCTCCCTTCCTCACTGCAGGTCCTCAGGGAGCTGTTTTCTCTCTCTTCAGCTTCCCTCTTCTTTCCTCCCTTCTCTACCCACCCCCACCCCACGGTAGCACTGAAATATTTCTGTAGCATGAACTAAAATGAAAGTACAATAGCAGTTTCTGCTAATAGTATAGTGAAGTAATGCTCATCATGGAGACAAACTTGGCAGTCCCATTTGCCATTCATGACTTATTGATTTTTCCTCCACCTAGAAGTAGTTCAAGATAAGATCACTTATAGGATATATCATTCCCAAGGCTATACCGTAGTTACTGAGTTATAGAAAATTGTTCGGTTTGTGTAGCTACCGCTCTGTAACTAAAAGCTAAGTAGGCAGCGTACTTTTATTTATTTTAAAACTCAGGATGTGTGGTTTATAACACTGGCATTTTGGAGAAGTGTAGGATATTGTGGGAGGAAGAGTAATGGAGACAGATACACACACATTTGCACACACATATACATACATATGTACATCTATCTTTTGTTTTCATTGTTTAGTTATTTCTCAGTCATGTCTGACACTTTGTTACCCCATTTGAGGTTTTCTTGGCAAGGATATTGGAGTGGTTTGCTATTCCCTGCTCTAGTTCATTTTATAGATGAGAAAACTGAGGTAAATAGGGTTAAGTGACTTGCCTAGGGTCACCCAGTTAGTAAGCATTTGAGGCCATATTCGAATTCAGGTCTTCCTGACTGCTAGGCTTAGCACTCTCCACTGAGCCATCTAGCTACCATACTTATCTGTCTCTGTGTATGTGTATATACCTATACACATGTATGTATATGTGTATATTATATGTACATGTATGTATGCTTATATATACATATTTATATATGTTCATCCTCTGGACTTATGAAAGTCTTGCCACCTCTTTTCTTCCCTAAGACATTTTAAGCATATGTATTATATGTGTATAATATATATACACATACATATATATATATACATGTGTGTGTGCATATATATGTGTATATATGTATGTTTGTATATATGGAAAACCTTTGACTATGTAGAATGACATATGAAAGGTACTGCTCTTTATGTCTCATTCTGATTTGAAGACTTGGCAAAAAGGTGAATTTGGGCGACTGAAATCCCAAGAGAAATGATATGTGGAAGACAAGAACATAAAACTTGTCAAGGCAGGAAACTAAGATCTTGTCTTCTTTCAAGAGTGTTGCCTCCTGAATTCAGAAAGAACAGATTTTTGGAAAAAAAAAAAAAAAAAGATGCAGCGAGGTACACAGTTAGGCCTAAAGTCAGCAAGACCTGAGTTCAGATCTGGCCTCAGATACTTACTAGTTGTGTAAGTCATTTAACCTTTGTTTGCCTCAGTTTCCTTAGCTATAAAATGGTGATAATAATAGTACCTATCTCCAAGGGTTGTTGTGAGGGTCAGGTGAAATAGTATTTGTAAAGTGCTTGGCACTGGGTAGGTGTTACAGAAATGCATTATGCAATATCATTAATTACATAATCATTATTTATTTAATTATTTTTAATTTTAAAAATTAAAATATTAATTGTATTTGATAATCAAGCATTATAATTATTATTAAATTAATAATTATTATTAATTATATAACACAAGTTTACCAACATACATATGATCCTCTCAGCATCCCTATAAGGGAGACAATACAATTTTTTTTTCTAATAAAGAAAATAGTTGCAATTTAGTATTGGAGCTCATGCTACGGCTTATGAGATAAACTAGAAATGCATGTGAGATTCTCACACTGGAAACAAATCTGCCCCAAGGTGGTCTTCTACATGAGAAGCTGATGTTAATGCCTACTCTATTTGGATGCATGTGTAGCTGAAAGATAACTAGTATTACCAATATTTCAGCTAAAATAAGCTGAGATATGAATTATTTAATACAGGAGAGGTGGCAGAAGTAGTGTTGTTGCAAAAAGGCAGCAAAATGATGGCACTGATAAGAACATTGATACAGAGTCATTGAGAATATTCTTAGGCCTGTTCATTTAATTCTTCATCAGTTAATACAGGTCTTCAAAACTGATTGTTTTTATAATATTAAAGTATACATTTTTCTCATTCTGTTCATTTCATTTTGCATCTGTTCATACCAATCTTTCCATGTCTTTTGGAAATCATTTCTTGCCTCCTTTCTTACAGAATAATAGAATGCTAATATTGTAAAAAACAAACAGATTTGAATGTTCTAAGATCATAATGAATATCCATGATTCCAGGGATCCAATGATTAAATATGCTTTACAATTCCTGACAGAGGTAATAGATTTAGGATGCGGAACAAGACATATATATATGTGTACACACACATACATACACACTTACACGTATATTTTTGAACATAGCCAAATGAGGGAGTTTTTTTTCTTTTTTTTTAAATAATTTTTTTTTTTGCTTTTTTGGAGGGCAATTGGGATTAAGTGACTTGCCCAAAGTCACATGGCTAATAAGTGTGTCAAGTGTCTGAGGCCGAATTTGAACTCAGGTCCATCCTGACTTCAGGGTCACTGCTCTATTCACTGTGCCACCTAGCTGCCCGGAGAGTTTTTTCTTGATGCATATTTATCATAAGGAATTTTTTTTTTAAACGGAGTAAGAGGTGGGAAGGAGAGAAAATTGATTTCAGTAAATTAAAAGAAAACTTAAAGAAAAAAATTCCTACATATTTATAAACTAATTAACTAACATGATTTCTTACTGAGATATAAGATAACCCAGTCATGTCTCAGTAAGAAATCATATGTATTCATTCCATATACACTTTCCCCACTCAGATTTGAGGATTTGATTAGGAAGAGCAAGAACCTTGGAACAGTTAGTGATAGAGAGTCAGGTCTGGATACAGGAGGGCTGAGTTCAAATGAGACTTCAGACACTAACTAGCTGTGTGACCCTGGGCAAACACTTAACCCTGTTTGCTTCAGTTTCCTCATTTGTAAATGAGCTGAAGAAAGAAATGGCAAACTACTCCAGTATCTTTGTCAAGAAAACTCCAAATTAGGGTCTTGAAGAGTCAGACACGACTGAAACTACTGAACGATAGCAAAATGGCTTAAATATTTTTGTTCTTTTCTTTTTTCATTAAAGAGGATTGTGAAGAATCCGTTTGATGTAAATGAAAAGTATTAAAGCTTGTTCTTCTGTGCCCTTCTCATCACCACAGGGTGTCCCCCAAAGCCTAGGCCCTTTTTTCATCTATACATTTTCTCATTTGGTGATCTCATCCTGGGTTGAATTTGTCATTTAATGGGTACAATAAAAATATTTATAATACAAAAAAAGAAAAATATTAAAGTTAACCAGCCTCGTAGTAGCCAGTACATATATAGATAGATAGATAGATATGTATGTGTGTGTATTTATTTATATTTACTAAACTGGTGATTTGATTGGTGCAGAGAAGTCCTAATATCTAAATTCACTTTGCTGATATAGATTTTATGATTTATAATATTCTCTCTATATTTATGTATATGTGTATATGTGTTGTTTATCCTCATAGAAAGTAAGTTTCCTGAGGGTAAAAACTTTCATTTTTGTCTTTGTATCCCCCTTGCTTGGCATATAGTAGATACTTAATAAATGTTCTCTCATTGATTAGTAATACATTTCCCTGGGACACCCTTTAGACCAGGGGTTCTTATTTTTGGCTAATGAACTTTGTGGTCAGGGTGGTGAAGCCTATGGACACCATCTCAGAATATTGTTTTTATTTTTATTTTACTTATTTTAAAATTTATTTTAAATTTATTTTTATTTTATTTTTGGTGAGGCAGTTGGGGTTCAGTGACATGCCCAGGGTCAGTGTCAAATGTCTGAGGTCACATTTGAACTCGGGTCTTCCTGATTCCAAGACCAGTGTTTTATCTACTCTGCCACCTACCTGCCCCAGAATAATGTTTTAAAATGAATAAATTAAAATACATAGAATTTCAAAGGAAGTCAGTAATATCAAAATGTAGTTATAAAATATATATTAAAAAACCTCACTTAAAAACTCCAGTTTAATAACTCCTGTTTGAGACCATATTAATCACTCAACCAAGAAGCATTTGTTAAGAGCCTATTACGTGGTAGGCACTGGTAATTCAAAGACAAAAAAGAAACTCCTCGGCCTTAAGATCTTCTGTCTGAGTGTGAGAGACAACATATACATATATACCTGTAAACAAAATATCTACAGAAAAAACCTGAAGGTAATTTATTGGGGGAGATGGCATTAACACCTAGGGTAATCAGGAAAGGCTCTGTAGAAAGCAGCACTTCAGCTTCTCAGATGTGAATATTATTTTAACCCATGAAACTTCATGCTAATATACAAGTTGTGTATAACCTTGATGAGACAACGCAAAAGTGATTTTAAAACAATGCAAGTATAATGATTGTGCCTGATGATTAGGATGGAAGAACTATTTTGATATATGATAACTTAACACCTATGAAATGATATAGAAGTACATGTGATATAAATGGAACTTGATAAAGGACCTTGAACCGTGAATTTTGATCAGGGGAGGGGGGGACAGGATGCCAGGAAAGTGTGAAAAAGGATACCTCCGCTAAACAACTTCCACTAATGTGTCCATGGGGAACCTTGACATGAAGCCTCTTGCATCAAGGATAATTTCAGCACTGTTTCAAAAAGCCTAAAGCTTTCAAGAGAGGATCAACAAAACAGTGATAGAATACCAAGGAAAGAACTTGAACTTTTGACCTTGTGCCCACTAAACTTACACACACACACACACACACACACACACACACACACACACACACACATATTTACACTAATTAAAGTGAGAAATGTACAAAGGCGTCCAGATGTATATTTTTCTATCATTTACTTAGTATTTTTAAAAATGAGTTTTATGGATACCTTTTGTGTAGAGATTACAATTATTTCCAGACATACTCACCTTGCTTCCCAAGAGCACTCCTTCTTGTAAAAAGGAAAAAAAATGTGAAGCAAAACAAACCTAGGACCTCTTCTGACAATACATTTTATACCTATAGTCTCCTAGCACTATTGAAAAGAAAAAGATGCTTTTCAGCATCTCTTCTCTGGGCCAAGATTGTTCATAATAATTACTCACGGTCCAGTTTCATTTCAATGATTTTAAAAAAATTTTGTATGGTTTTAGCCATAGGCTCAAATGGAGCATAGTTTTAGGGCTAGATGTGGAACCTTAGAAGCAATTTCATCTAACCCCTTCATTTTACCTATATATAAAATGAAATTCAGAGAGGTTAAGAAGGTTCATCCAAAATACCACTGGTGCCAGGACTGTGATTTGAACCCATTTCCTCTTTGTCTAAATTCAGTTTTTAATTTGTTTTACTGCACCTTGATGTCACTCCAAATAGCATCTATAGCTATAAACACACAGAACTATATATGGTTCTATAAATAAGTATATATGTATATTTATATACGCCTAAGTGTATATATGTTTGTGTGTATGTGTATATATATATTTGCATGTATATAAATGCACACATATATATAGTGTCTTTAAAATATACACTCTCTGTACAATATAATATAGATATATATTTATGTATACACATATGTGTATGTTTGTATATAGGTATGTGCATGTATGTATATATGTATATGCACATACATGATGTTTTATAGTACATATACTCTCTCTCTCTCCATACATATATATATATAGCACATGTAGTACTTTTAAGTGGCTTGTCTAAAGTACATCTGGTGGCAGAATTAGAATTTGAACCTGTAGTGCCAAAGTGATATTCACAGTGCCTATGGCAATTATGATTATGTCAGTGTAATTCTGAATTGCAAAATATAACAGACACTCCACCTGGAAGACAGAACCAAAACATGTTTTCAAATACCAGGAAGCCAAATCCATTATACAACAAAGAAATCTATACACAATAACAATGCAAAAGGCACCTCCATCCCTAAGCCTTCCTCTTGCTAATGCCTTTCCACACACAAACACTCATAGCTCTCTGTTGGCTTCCTTTTTCTCTCTTAGCTCTAACTAGTCTTACCAACTTTCTCTGGGCTTTGCTCCATCCTTCCTACTCCACCTATTTGGCAAACTCCTCCCACCACAGGCTTCCTGCGACTCAGACTCATGTGATTTTGCCTTGCATGTGACTTAAGCAGGTCACATGGACCTATTAGTGGATGCGATAGATCTTTCCATTTACCTTACCATTAGAGAACCCAAGTCCTCTTCTTCTAAATCCAACATTAATTTGTTCTATTGTACCTTGCTGACATTCCTAATATACACACACATGTATTCCTATATCTCTCTATATCTATATATGTGTATACATACAAATATATATACTTATGAGCATATACATACACACAGATATATAGATACAGTTGTCCCACTTCCGCTCACTTTGTTCTGCATCAGGTCACATAATTCTTCCCGTGTTTCTCTGGATCCCTCATTTTTATCATTTCTGGATGGCACAACACTATTACATCATACACCATTCTCCAAATGACTGGGCCTGATTTTATTTACAATTTTTTTTGCCATTATAGAAAAAAGTATCAGCATATATTTTTTTAAAACAGTTGATTTTCCTGAGATTAAAATGCTTTTTCTTTAAGCAACAATCATAATGATCTATAGCTGACAGGTATCATATTATGTGATGTAGTAAATTTGGAGGCATGGCCTAGGAGATAGAGAATTGGTTTCAGAGTCAAGAAGATCCATTCAAATCCTTCTTCTCACATACTGGTTTTGTGACACTGGGCAATTTACTTAACCTCTCTGTGTCCTGTACAACTTGCTAAGACTTTAAATGTCAGAGAAAGTTCTGGTCTGGTTTGGTAGAAGTTCTTTGCCAGGATTTGTCTACCTTGATAAAATCACAGGTCCGGGGAAAAAAAAATACAGAGTGATACATAACGTCACCATTATAATGCCTGTATGTGTATTTTATGTTAAATATTGTACTACATTGCATTTGCATTAGTGCTTTAAAGTTTGATTTATACATGTTATATCGCATATAGTATCTTATAACATACTACAAGTGTCACCTTGGTATTCACATGCTTTAAAGTTTGCAAAGTAATTTACATGATCTCATTTGTATAGTGTGAAGAGTGCAAGATTTGTAAGCGGAGGACTTAATTTAAATTCAAATTTCAGCTCTTATACTTATGAACCATGTGATCTTGAACAAGTAATTTACAATCTCTCGTTCTCAATTCCTCATCTGTAAGAAGAGGGGTTTGGACTCTATGACCTCTAAGGTCTCTTTCAGCCAGGGAGTGTGCTGATAAATGTTTAACAACTGGCTTTCCCCTTTTATCCTCCCCACCCCCCCCAAAAAAAGATTCACATGATGAACTTTTAAGTTTAATTCATATTACTAACATTTTCTTCATCATTTTCTTAAGTCTAGACAATCAACAAAATAATAAGGCCAGCCCTGATTTGTAGCTTTTGCCAATTTTGAGGTGTAAATGCTCACACTGAAAATTTAGCAATTGACTCACAAGAGCCTGTTTGAGCTGACTTTGGCATACTTCTGCTTTCAACTGTGCATTTATAATCTTTTGGCACTCTAACCTCTCCTGAAAGAATGTCTAGGGTGGTGACACACTGAACACCAACTAAGGTTCTTATAAAAATAAAAAAAATGCCGTAGGTGGCTCATTACTAAAAATCTCACAGTCAATTTTTAATATAAGTAACATTTTTAAGGACTTGTACAAGGAGAAAGGTGAGGGTGACTTCAGTTTACTTAGTGAATTTAACCAGAGGCCCCAATGTACATTTGTAAATAGTTTGGCCTTTCTTTCCATGCATTTAACTTTGAGATATTGAAATTATTATTTAATGTTTATATAGCTTTTTGGATACACACACCATGGCCAGATTTTAATTAACCAAGCAATTGCCTTGAGGATTTTATAGTCTAAGGACACAAATGATGCAATTGCAGACTTCTAACACAAACTAAAAATAAGAGTGGGAAGGAGTAGTTAAATGTGGAAATGTATCAGAGAGTCTGTAGCTTTTAAAGAGATAATCTTTTTTTTTTTCCTGTAAAACTTCCCATAAAACCGAGAGTCAAGTTCCAAGGTGATATTGAAGGGCATATTTATGGAGAGTTGTGGGAGTGGGAAATTGCAGGAAGGGATTGAATGACACAAATCCTTGAGGTGCTGATGGTTTACTGTAGGAATGTTAGGAGATGATGAGACAGTCATATAAATGTATGTAATACTGAATATAGTACTTTTAATCCATGAAGGATTTGGGGAATTAAGTGCCATAATAGTAATACCTTCTATCTTTATATAGCTTTAAACCTTTCAGGTCTCTTTTAGTGCTTAATTTCATCTGGTTAACCACCCTGCAGGCAGGTAGGGCAGGTGAAGAAACTGAGATGAAGAAACAGAAGATAATAGGTGATTTCTCCAAGGTTGCGTGATATAATGTATTCATGTAGAGATGGAAATCTGCCTCAGTTTCTTGCATTCTAGACCCAATATAGGTAAGAAATTTTACAATAGAACTATGCTTCTTTACAAATGATGACATACTTTGAAAGTGTGGTAGAGACAATGGATGGGGTGATGGTGGAAATCATTACCTTCGAATCTAATGCTCTCTGAAACTAGTGCCAAGATAAAAGGTGCCACTAGAATAGATGGCAGTGGATTATATGCACAATAAAATTTTCTTCTATTATCTAGAAAAATATAAATGGAAGTGTATGTAAGGCAGGACCACAAAAGCTTTGCCTGGGGTATGGAAATTTGTATGACACTTACTTATATCAAATGAGCTCTTACATGGTCTTCTCCACATGGCACATTTCGTAGGAGTGGCTGTGATTTTTCTAGGACCTACTCCCTTAGAAGTAAGTGTACCAGGCTCTCTGTCCCCCCATCATGGACTGATGGAGGAACATACAGGGTAAGAGATTTAGTCTCAGGCTAGGTTCAAATCTTATCCAAGACACATACTAGTTTATGGCTCTGGACAAGTCAATAAACCTCTCTGTAATCTGTAAAATGAAGAGACTGGACTTAATGAATTTGGATATTTCTTCTAGCCTATGAGTCAATGTCCAAAGTTTGTATGCTTGAACATAGTATTGGTATTTTCTAAGTTCTGTTTTTGATCGTGGCTTTCTGGTAGTCCAATAATTTTTAAGTTGTCTCTCCTGGATCTGTTTTCCAGGTCAGTGGTTTTTTTCAAGGAGATATTTCACATTGCCCTCTACTTTTTCATTTGTTTGGATCT
>CM053586.1:153173587-153201708 GCA_028646515.1 Pseudochirops corinnae | reverse complement strand
TCTTACTTTGCTTCTTATGCTTATTCTTACTCATGGTTGTTCAGTCCGTGATTTTTTTTTTTAAAATCTCTGTGGGGCTCTGCTTCCAGAAGGGAAAGCTCTGTCCCAAATTGCTGGGGTCCTCCCGGCTGCTGTAACTCTCAGGAAGGTGCTGGGACCCTTCCTACTTACTTCCGGCTCGCTGGATAATGAAGACTCTAAGACGGCGATCCAGATCCAGGCTGCTCAACACAAGAGCACTGGCCTGAGAACAATCGCTTAGTCCCTCTGCTGTCTGCAGGCCGCGGGCGGGAAGCTGCAACACGGAGGTGGGTGCAAAACCTCTGCCTTTAGCTTTTCCGCTCTGGAGGCCTTTTGGCCAGACTGCTTTACTCTCCTGATTTCGCAAGTTCCACTGACCTAGTTCTGAACGCTGCTCGCAGCTGCCGCTAATCTGCTCACCGCTCCTCTTGTCTGGCCGCCCCTGGGGCTCAGCAACGGCTTCAGGCCAGGCTGGTTTCGGTTCACAGTGCTGATATGGTTCCTTGTAGCCGAGCTGACTTTAGTGGGAAGTATCGTTGTGTGCGTTTTGGAGTTCTAGGATTGGTTTAGAGTCCAATTTTATGGATATTTTGGGGTGGCTATGTGAGAGCTGCGATATGTTGCTGCTGCTATGCCGCCATCTTCAGTATTGATATTTTCTACCCATTGAACTGAGAGTTTATATAAAGTTGCTTGAACTGGCGAAATTTCTAGTTATGACTATAAGCTATTTCTTACTTGCTATATTTTTGAGCCCTCTCTGTCCCCACCTTTAATAATTACCTTTAGTACCCAAGGGTTATCCTTACTAGTCTATTGAAGGTAGGTTAGATTTTTTTTTTTAAATGGTCAAAATTCATTAGAACCAGGCTGGTGAAAAAAGGGGCTGAGTTTTCCTTTGTGGCTAATGAACTTGCTTCTGAAGATGCTCCAAGAGGGAATTAAAAAAAAAACGTCCGAGCAATTGTAAGGACTGCTTTGAAAATGGTCAATTTATAGTCATCCATTATCATTGAATGTATGAGGTAGCAGATGCTTCTAAAAAGTCCCAACACGATAAAACAACTTGATGGTCATAGAGTCTTATCTAGTATTTCAACGTAGGAATAAAGATCACTTATGATAATTTTTGTAATAAGGAAGAAGACAATTTTTTGACAGATACCAGTTTTCTCATTATGGGTCTGTGAGGCTGATGTTACTATTAGTGTGTGACAATTGTAGAATGGTGCCATCTGACTAGACTGCTACCTCCTCGTTTATTGAGGAAGAGACAAGTAGACAGAAACTCCTAGACTGACTGATAGGTCTGTGAGTACACTTTACCAAGCTCAATGCCCACCCTTACCTAATTTACTTATTCCTGGATTTAAAAGTCACATTTGGGGGAAAAAGACCCCAGCTTCATTTACCCTCCTCCCCATAAAGCAGTACTGCTCCTTAATTCTTCTGCTACTTGGACCTAACTTGGAGTTCAGAACAGGGATAGGATTTCCTAAACCTACTAAATATACTGCATTGTCTCTCAAGGACCCAAATTAAAAACACAAAATTGAATGGCTAGCAGAGTTGACTGGCATATGTATCCTTACATTGTGTGTGTGTGTGTGAGTGTGTGTGTGTGTGTGTGTGTGTGTGTGAGAGAGAGAGAGACAGAGACAGAAACAGAGGCAGAGAGACTGAGAGAGAGAGAGAGAGAGAGAGAGAGAGAGAGAGAGAGAGAGATTACTTGTATGTGTATTAAATACTGTGGAGTTAGATTTAAGAAGTATATAGTTGCAATTCTATTCCTTGAGATCTCTATCTAGACTAATTTCAAGAATAAGCAGCTGTTCCTTTTCCTTCAATGTATCCCTTCCATGGCAGCCTTTGTCTAGACCACAGTAAGAACATCCTTAGGGATGCAGCACCTAAACCTCTCACAAGGTCAATTTGAGTTCAGCTGACAGGGACAAATCTATAACTGGCCATATTACACAATTTGTTTTTCCCTGATCCATTTTATCCCATTAATATGGCATTGCTGTTTCTCTAGAAAAAGGAAGGCATATTCAGAAAGAAGAACATGAAAAATGACCCAGGGAGAAATGGGATCTTTATAACAAAGAGATACATCAATGTAAGAACTTATTAAAAATACACCATTTATAATGCACAAATTGTAGTCTTTGCAGTGGCCATCGTTGTTATTCTGAACGGCTTCTGGAGCCTTTCAAAGGAGACCAGTGTCCTCAGACAGTCTCTTTTGTCAATGATGGAGTTTTCTTTTCATGTCCCAGCACTGTAGGATTTGTTGCTTGGCTTGGTTCAAAGGGTTGCTCTTCTGTTCGTCCCTGTTTTTTTACTTTCTACTTGGTTCTTTTAAGTTGGTTATAGAAGTGAAGTATATTTTTTCTTTTCTGAAACTAAACTGAAGAGAAAATTTCCTCTGGCTTTAGGGAATTTAAAAAATCTCATAAAAATAATCATAAAAAGTTACTATCCCTTGAGTCTCTGTTGCTATCAATGTTATTTAATATACTAATATTTGGATACAATGTTTTTACATGAGTAAAATGAAGGGAACTACACATTCATAGAACTCCTGAGAATAGTGGTTTCTACATAGAATGGGTATTTGCAGAAATACCTGTGTGCTCTCTTGAGTTTTTGTGAACAATGGGCTTTTCAGAGTAGAAATAGCCACTGAACTACAATTAGAAGTAGTTCAGTCAACATCCTGGTAACTGTTAACAGAAGTAGATGATGCTGGTAACTGACAATCAAAAATGGCCTTGCTTAATTCAAAGAACATATCTGCATTAATGACAGCATTGACAGATAGTGGCAGGCCCTGAAATGGCAACTAGCAAAGGGCAGTAAACATACTATAGGAATGGGGCCACAGATAATACCTCTGTATTTTTTGATACGTCTATAAATATTAGAAGAGATATAGTGAGTGCCAGTATCTTCCAGGGAACAATACAATAATTTAAGGGGCTTAAGTTGGAGAAAGCATTTAATGCTGTTCATTTTGTGAATTTGGGGAGGGGAGAAAGACTTAGATAAGAAATATTTTCTCAGTTGGCCTGGTTAGGGCACAATTTAGGGCCTTGCGGCTCTCTCTCTCTCTCTCTCTCTCTCTCTTTTTCTCTGTCTTGCTATAACTTCCTCCCTTCTCTTCCCTCCCTCTCTCTCTCCCTTCCTTTCTCCTTTCCTTCCTTTCTTCTTTCAAAATTTTCTTTAAATCTAAAAAAATATATTCAAATACACATATACATACTATATATATTTATAAAAAGATATTGAGATTAATAGAATGGTTTTATAACCATTCCCAAAGCCCAATTACTAAATCCTCTGCCTGCTTTCCCTCACCAAAAGCAGGAATCCTACAGTGTATCATACAAATGGCTCTTCATCCCACATATCTCAAAGACTCGAAAGAAGTGACCTGTAGTAAGAAAGCCTGGAGATTAGTAAAGGCTAGTTCATTGTTTTCATATACTCTATAGCCATTACCAAATAGTTGTTTGATATTCTGAAACTCTGGTCTCAAGCCCTTTGGCTATCCTATGATCATAGTTGTTATTAGGAAGGGGCTACTGGAGCCTGGATGCAAGAGGGGCAGCTGAATTTCTAGGTTGTACCTGTATTTTTTTCTGATTGAAATAATCAATAGAACTTAGCACATGTTTAACAAAATATTTTTAAAAATTCACATGTGATTTTTTTTTTCTGATTCCATCATTGTAGGGAACTCTCCAGGAGGAACCTCACTCTATAAAAGCGGATTTCCAACTGTCTCGCAACTTATACTGTCTCAGAGAATTTCCTGTGGGGCTCTGAGAGGTTCAGGGATTTATTCAGGGTCAGATAGCCATTAAGCATTAGAGGTAGGATCTGAACCCAGATTTTCCTGGATGAGGCTGGCTTTACACCATGGTACCTCTAAGTTAGCAAGAATAGTTAGTTAAAATAGTTGGCTGTCCAAAGGTGAGCTAATGAGATTTTCTTCTTTCCCCTTATACAATACAGACTCTCACAACAATGTCTTAAGGTCTCTGTGTCCTTGCCTCTATATACAAAAATCCCTAAATTTAGGGCATGCTTTATGCTATTTGCTCCAAAAACAGTTTTGATACGTAATTCCTAGTGACAATTCTACCTGTGACTACCTTGTGGGGTCCTTTATTTTAATTTTGGGAAGTACCATATTAGCATGTATTTTACAGAGATGATGCCTAATCATATCAGAGGAATTTAGAGAAGCCTGGATAACCACTCTCTATAGACTTCATCTTTATAGTTTCAAAATGCTTATAAGTATTTTAAATTATTATTTCTCCCAGATGACTATAAGTGAGAATCTCTATCCTTAAGGAATTTACTCCTAATGGGGGGGCAGTAGATACGAGTGAGCTGGAAAGGAGGGGAGGGGTACCCACAAAGAGGCAAGGTAGAATAGTACAGAGTGTGAGGAGCAGAATTAGAAGAGAAATAAGCCTGAATAACTAGGGTGCTCCTTTAAAGGGTGATTTCAGGTAGGAACTCATTAAATAGAGGGGTGGAAGCATCTCCTGGGTGAGAAGGTTGCTGTGGAAGATGTTTTTGTTCAGTTGTTTCAGTCAGGGTCATGAAGAGTCAGACATATCTGGGGTTTTTCTGACAAGGGTATTGGAGTGGTTTGCCATTTCCTTCTCCAGATCATTTTATAGCTAAGGAAACTGAGGCAAATAGGGTTAAGTGACTTGCCCAAGGTCACACAGCTAGTGCCTGAGGTCAAATTTGAACTCAGAAAGATGAGTCTTCCTGACTCCAGGCCCTGGAGCTCCATCCATTGTGGCATCTAGCCACCTGTGGAAGATGTGGAAAAGTCAAAGAATTAGGAGTAAAGTCCCTTGGGAGAGAAGGAAGGAGATCAGTAATGTAGCAAAGAGTATATCTATATCTATATCTATATCTATATCTATATCTATATCTATATCTATATCTATATCTATATCTATATCTATATATCTATATCTATATCTATATCTATATCTATATCTATATCTATCTATCTATATATATATATATGAGAAAGAGCACAAAGTGACTTGTAGAAGTTCAAAAAGCGAATCAGTTGCAAAGTTAAAGCTCATAGGCTAATATTCACTTATTTTTGAACTGGACTTGCTGTTTTGTTGGTATAGGGACCATACAAATAAGGAAATTCTCTCCAATAATGCAAATTGACTTGCTTTGCAACTTAGAGACTTGTTCACAGACATACAGTCAGTATTGTGTCAGAGGCTGGATGTGAATCCAGTAGTTGTCCAGGCTGGCTTTCTATCTATTACCATCACATGGTCTCTCCAGGAATTTGGTCCATTCTTCTCCTCTCCTCTTCTGTCCTCTCCTATCTATCTATCTGTCTATCTATCTATCTATCTATCTGTCTGTCTGTCTAGTAGGTGGGGTAATTAAGAAGTCAACTTTTAGAATAACTAAGGTTCTAATTTATATAAACAGTAATCTGATTTCCTTACCACAGGGATTAATGCTAATCTTTGAACTCTTACTCTCATCTTTGCTGAATCAATTTCACTCTAAACCACTCATTTGCTTTTAAGCTGAATCAAGATCTAAGTTTAAATCTTTTAAATTTCCAATTAAGACAAAAAGGTAAATTTCTAAGAATCACTTACCAGGAACTCAGGAGAGAGAAAAATGTTTTCAAGTTACAAGTGGATTTCTCAAACATCTCCGTTCTAATTCAGAAAGTTCATTATTCAGGGTTCTTTTTTTTTATTATTATAAATTTCTGAAGCCTGCAAAAGCTCTCCAAAATACGAAAGTTAAGACTTTCAGAAATCTTTTTCTCAATCTTAATTAACAATGTAAAATTTCATTTTGTCGGTATTTTATAGCTCAGAATTCCCTTTCAGAAACAGCATTTTATTTGCTTGCCAACTGGTTTCTCTCAAGGGCTTGTATTAATAGTTTTACACAAAGTAAAACAAGGGAAATGATATAGTCATACTCATTTAACATGGAATCTATCCATGTAATGTTACAAAAGTTAACTGTTTTCATGTTAGTTTAAAAAAAGGAAATAAAAAAACCCCAATTAATAATCTAGGTACCAGAACTTCTTCCTTCATAGCTGCCTAGATCCAAGTGTCAACCCCCAAAGAGGAATCAGGTACAACATTCTCTGGAATCATTCCCTATTTAATTGAGCCTGGCACAAATCATAGGGCTAAGTGTTTATATCATCCTAATACATATACTTCTTTCAATCAAATTAATTTCAAAGCAGTTATTTTAAATAATTAAAAAGTGCTTCATTATTATAACCTAGAAAATATTTTCTTTGAACATATCTTTTTATATATAGAGAAGAGGTAGCATAGTTTAGTGTCTAGAAGACTGGAAAGATCAATTTTCTTTTTATTTTGTTTTCTTATTGGAGGACTGCATCATTATAATTGCATTTTTCATAATTATATTCTAGAACTCCATTATATCTGTGATCTCACTGATGTGGATATTTCTTCTAATAATGTAGGTCACAATTCTAATGTTCATGCTAATTCTACACAGTCCTTGTCCATGTTCTCATAAATTCATCAGAGAGAATCCACCCAGTACTCTGGGAACTTTCCTAAGCTCTCTTGACTTTGGTTTTTGATAATGATACCAATGGTATACATGGGGTGTTCATAGGCTATTCTCGATTTTCCTCCACAATTAGTCCTCACTCCTCCTTTTAAAACCATACATTCCTTTAATGACATCTTTTTCACTTCCTTCATGATTCCTTGTTTGTAATGTGTTATAGTCCACTCACATCCACTATAGAACTCTTTTTTGTACTTAGGGTGATCTTCAGTTTTAAGTATTTGAAATTTATAATGTTAACTTAGGGTGCCACTTATTATCTATTTGCAATGCCTTCCCAAGGTTTGTATACATACATGTATATATGTGTATATGCATATATAAGCATAAAACATTTGTGTATATTTTGTGTGTATGTATCTATCTAACAATATACCATTAATCTACTAATATATATTAAATGTAATTGGTAATGACATATGTACATATGTTGATGAGCTCTATAGGTTGTCAATGCAAAGCATGTCATACTTTAGACAATAGCCAATTTTTTCTACCTACATAGTTTTTCCTATGTGGATAGTTAGGAAAACTATGGTGATTATGGGTCAGTACAATGTCATTCAGAAATAGAAATATCTGAAGAACCTAACCATATCTAAAGAATTCTTCTACTTGGACTGTGCGCTGAATCTTCTTCACGATAATGGTTAAGTGCTTTAGTGAGCATATATCTCCATTTTATGTCTTGTTTGATATTTATGATCAGAAGGCTTTAATATAAATTTGTTATACATTTTAAATAATTTTGTATAATTTTGACATGTGAATAGGAAAAACCTTTTTGAAGAAAAGTCTGTAAAGTGACATTTTGCTCTGCTAAATCATATATGATTTTTACACCCTCAAAAAATGAAATTGAATAATATATTTGGAGCTGGAGGGGCTCTAGGAGGTCATCTAGCTCAACCCTCTCATCTTACAGATGAGGAGACTGAGGTCTTGAGAGGTTAAAGTGGTTTGCCCAGGGTCAGAGAGTTAGCAAATATTTGAGACAGGTTTCTGATTCAGGTCTTCTTGACTTCAAATCAAACACTCTATTCACTACATCATAATCTTTCATTCAGTACGTCTTCTAGTCAGTTATGTGATGGTAAAGATGTTTTCTCCTATGTAGTGTTGCTTTGGAAAATCTGACTATTCTCTTCCAATATTCTCATCTAGTAATTCCTAAAAGTATGTTTAGAAGATTTTCATAAAATTTTAGGGGGTGGTGCAGTGAATAGAGCAATAGGCTTGGAATCAGGAAGACTAATCTTCCTGAGTTCAAATCTGGGCTCAGACACTTACTAGCTGTGTGACCCTGGGCAAGTAAGTGACTTAAATCTGTTTGCCTCAGTTTCTTCATCAGAGCTGAAGAAGGAAATGACAAACTGTAGTAGACTAGACTTTCAGGGGTCCTCCAGCCCCATTAAGGAAATGCTCCCCTCTTCTATGGGGCCACTAGGCAGATATGCAGGAGGAGTATAATCTTGTTGCTGATGCCTCCATTGGTCCTATGAATAACTAAGGAAAATTCGGGGTAGTTAATTAGCAAATCTTGTTTGTGACTCCCTATTTGTTTGTGCCTCTGGATGTGGTCCTAGGATGAAATCTTAATGAATAAATAGCCTTAGGCTGGGGTAGGGAGTGGTCAAGATCAAAGGAGGGTCCTTGCATTCTGGTTATGTAAGAATTTCTGCTGTTGGAATATGTCTTCTAAGTTCCTTGTATTTTCGGCTCTGTATGAAGTGGTTCTTTAATAAACAGACTATTGAATACAACCCTGTCTCTCTTTAATCAGCTGGTTGCTAGGCCACGCAACTGTGCCGGTCACAGTAGCAAACTATTCCAGTATCCCTGTCAAGAAAACCCTAAATGGGGTCATGAAGAGTTGGACATGACTGAAAAACACAACAATATATAATTTTATATGGGTGGGAAAGTTGGCATATCATTTGGTAGTTATTATTTGTCTCTAATTTTTCTCTTCACCTTTGTTATTCTCCTGTTCTTCGGATACCTTGAGAATTAAACCCTAGCTCCCTCAAAACAGTTTAAAAAAATTTAACAAAATTCTGACCTAGTAAACACAAAATCAAATTAGTATTTCCATATACAATATAAAGCCCTATATGGCTCTTCCTCCTTTCTTTTTACCTGCTAGCATCCATTTGTGAGAGATAATTTATAGTGAAGTTTCCCCATTCTAAAAAATCGAATCTAGAATGGCTTCAGTATTCACTAGGCCTAAGGTCAGGTCACCTGACCTTCAAGCAATCTGGGGCTTAGAACAATGGAACCTCCCCCCCTCCTCCCCCAGCCAACTCAGCAGAAGATATGCCAAATAAGGTTAAGACTGCTTTCATTGGACACCCACATGTTTCTCGGTCCTTTGTCTCAGAGAAATTCCCACATTTAGGTTATGGGACAGCCCCCCTACCAATAAGAGTGAAGGCCAGTTGGGGGGTTGGGTTTCTGCATTAAAAGATTATATAATCATGGGCTGCCTTCTACCTGCTGCTCTCTCCCTGCAGACGCCATGTTGGGTGACAGGGGGCAGAGTCCTTTCTCATGAGAAAGAATAAAGACCTTTTCTGACCTTAGATTCAGACTCTGAACTCTTTCATCTCACACACATGGAACCTAGCATCTGTGTAACCTTCACAGAGTTCCTTGTAAGTAGGCTACCATTCCTTCAATAGAAAGCCTATATTCGCGCTCTGAGGGGAGAAGATTATACCTGTTGTACGTCGCCAGGACCTCACATGGAATTTCTTCCATTTGCCAACCTCTTGATCTTGGTTTTAATTTCCCTTTGCCTTTTTCAAAATCCTTTTCTTCCTCATTTCCTTTCTAGATTGTTTCTTAAATTCTATCTCTGTGACCTTGGGCAAGTGACTTAACCTCCCTAGCTTTTGAAAGTTTTCTAATTTGTAAAATAAGGGAGTTACACTAGACTAGCCTCTGAGGCCCCTTCCTGTGGTAGATCTATGTACGTTTAACTCTCTCTCATTAGCCAGAGCATACACAGGGAGGCATTCCTTAGAACCTTCCACCTTGCCCTTAAGCAGACCGATGATAAAGAATTTAAGTTAGTCATATAGTTACTAAGCGCCTCTGGCAGGAAGACAAATAGCAGCAACTGTGGGAATCACTGTAATACTTTCCTTGCTTTCTCTGTCTCCTGATCCTCCCATAGAACCATGCCTGTGGCCTGCCTGTTCACTCTCTGTCTAGATTCCTATTCAGGTGGGATTCCTTGGATACTGCTTTTCACACACTGTAGTGTTTAATTCCTCTCCTCCAGGCTTTACTAAACTGTTTAGGTGTGAGCAGATTAACACTATTTTTCTAGTTAGCTCAGAAAGTATTTGCAATATTCCTTAAGCAATCACTAGACACAATCAGCAAAACACAGACTCCTGATTAGAATATTCAAAAAGCTGTCACTCCCTGCGTCTGCCCTTTGTTTATTCCTTCTGTTTGCTATGTGACAAACACCTGGTTTAAAACAAAAACATACATACACACATAAACATACACACAATTTTGTCATCCCTGAAATGTGATTGTAAAATATGGTTTTCGGTGTTTTAAAAATCCTTTAAAATGTTATTTTCATATTATTTACTTAAATGTCTTAGGTGATTAACTATTTTCTTTCTTTCTTTTTTGCTTTTTGGAGGGACAATTGGGGTTAAGTGACTTGCCCAAGGTCACATGGCTAGTAAGTGTGTCAAGTGTATGAGGCCACATTTGAACTCAGGTCCTCCTGACTCCAGGGCTGGTGCTCTATTCATTGCACCGCCTAGCCACCCCCAATTAACTATTTTCAACATCTTCATGGCTTTCTTTATGCACTTAGGGATATCTGTGTGTGTGTATATTTATCTATCTATCTATCTATCTATTTTATTTATCTCTCTATGTATGTATAATTAGTTTATTTACTTTTAGTTTTCAACATTTAGTTCCACAGTCCTTTGAGTTTCAAATTTTCTCCCCCACCGTCTCCTCTCCCCCCCCCCCACTGATGGCATGCAATCAAATATAGTATCTACAAATATCTTCACATTAAACATTAATCGGGTTATAAAGAAGGATTATAACCAATGGGATGATCAATGGGAAAGAGGAAACAAAACAAGAAAAAGAAAGAGAGCAAGTAGTTTGCTTCAATCTACATTCAGACTCTGCATCTCTTTCTCTGGATGGGGACACCTCTTTGGATCATGGCTCTTATGGAGTTGTCTTATAACCTTACATTGCTGAGAGGAGCCCAGTCTATCAAAGTTAGTCATCACACATACCTTGCGTCTGTAATTGTGCACAGATTTCTTCTGGTTCTGCTCTTCTCGCTCAGCATCAGTATATATAAGTCTCTCCAGGTTATTATGAAGTCTGTCTGCTCCTCATTTCTTATAGTACAGTAATATTCCATTACATTCATATACCACAGCTTGTTCAGCCATTCCCCAGTAGATGGGCATCCCCTTGATTTCCAATTCTTTGCCACCACAAAAAAAGCTGCTGTAAATATTTTTGTTCATATGGCTCCTCTTCCCACTTCTCTGATCTCTTTGGGATACATCCCTAGAAGTGGTATTCCTGGGTCAAAGGGTATGCACTTATTTATAGCCCTTTGGGCATAATTCCAGATTGCTCTCCAGTGTGGTTGGATCAGTTCACAACTCCGCCAACAATGCATTAGTGTTGCAATTTTTCCACATCCTCTCCAGCATTTATCATTTTCCTGTTTAGTCATCTTAGCCAAAGGGATATATCTTTTCCAAGATCCATTATGACATGCCTATTGGTCAAACTGATTTGCATCATTAAATGATGACCAGGACTTCTATGTATCCACTGATTATACTTCTAGGTAGGTGGAGCATCATGACACATTTGAATAACATTTCAAATGGGTTAGAATGATTTTGGAAAACATTCTGCCATTCTAGGGCAAATTCAGTGATTATATTAATTTTGACAATTTAGGAGAAGTCTGAGGATAGAAGAAAGAATTTTTGTTATCTTAATTATGAAATCTCTATTTTGGAAAATGACTTTTCTCAGTTTGGCCATTTCCTCATGCGTGTTTCTCTGTCTCTATCTGTCTGTCTATCTGTCTCTCTTCCCCCCACCCTTGTCACACCATCTTTTCCCCTTCTCCCCCACCCTTAGTTTTCCTTAAATCCTCATTTTCTTAATCCCCATTTATATTCCCAAAGTACATTCTATATCCCAGTTGAGACTTTCCTCTCAAAGACTGATTATGCTTTGAGATGTTAATGCAGTTCCATGGCAACATCCCTAACATAAACTCTTAATTAAAAAAAATCTTTTTGAATGAATCTAGATAAAGTAGTTCTCTTCCTTGGTGATTTATCAGTACCCATAAGGAACATTGACTTAGAGCTAACATGTGCTTTTGAGGCCACTGAATCTAACCCCTCATTTTACAGGTGAGGAAACTGAGGTTTCAGATGAGGAAACTCCCTCTGCCAATACAGCTTGGTACTTCCTCTGAAACGAAATGTCTTACTGAGACTTACTTAGAACATCGAGAGTCTGTAACTTTGCCCAGGATCATACATGTAGTAGAAGTCCTTCCTAGAGCTTGAACTCAGATCTTTCTGGGTCTGAAGCCAGCTCACTATCCACTGACTACATCATACAATGTGAATGTGTGATTTTCAAAAGAGTCCTTAAAGTCTCCCAGTCCAATACTCTCATTTTACAACTGAGGAAGATGAGTCCTAGACAGATGTAATGGTAATTAATTTAAATTTGAAGACCCCTTTTTTTGTTATGTCAAGTAAGCAGGCAAGTACCTGAATCCACCAAATACACTTAGTGTGTGTGTGTGTGTGTGTGTGTGTGTGTGTGTGTGTGTGTAAGTGTAAGAAGAACCTGAGAGAGAGGCAGTCAGAATCAAGAATTTTTACTCCTGGTGGAGGAAGCAGAATTGTCCCTGCATCTGGGAGCTGGGCTGCTATTAGACTGAGAACCAAGTTGGAGTTTTCTACGAGAGCAGAATCTGGTAAAGGCTGAAGTTGCTGCCAAGAAAACCACCTAGAAGGCTGAGATTTCTTCTGGATCTTGGGGCCAGCCAAACTGCTTGAAGACTGAAGAAGCATGACCAGGATAAGACTTTGTTTGTTTGTGGCTTAGTTGATCCTTGAGTTCCCAGAAACAGAAGTTGTGAAAGGTTTTGAGATATGTTGGACCCTGTGAACTTCAGTGTGTAACAAGAACTGCCCGGAGGACTGGATGAGAACTTGGGAGCTGTTTGTCTCTGAATCCAGGTGACTGTTTGATGGATTCAGGTAGGAGCTGGGACCATGGAAGGGGATCCAGGCAATCTGAGAGACTACCCTGAGTCAAGATAAAGAAAAGGCCTCTCCTTGGATATTGAATGCTGTGATGAAATTGAAGTTTACTAGAGACTGAGGGGTGGAGGGTTTGTGTAATTTTCTAATAATTTAGTGATTAATGATGCTTAGTGACTGATTGCTAGATAAGTGACTGATTAATTTATGATTGCCCCATGAATGGAAAACTGACTTGTATTGTGAAATGATTGAATGATTAAGTAAGGAGGGTTTCCCCTTTAGGGATACCAGATGATTATTCTTTTGTTCTGTGTTCCAAATACTGTGGCCACTGTAGTGAACACTATATGGCCATTCTAATGTTAAGCTGTTGTGAACACTATATTGTGATTCTCTGGGATAAAATGTAACATTGTGAATATTATATTGTGATTTGTTGTGAATGTTTGCCTTGATTTGTAATAGAATAAATGGAGTATTCACTATACTGTATAATCAGAACCTTAAAAGCTGTTCACAGGAGCATTCTTTTGGGAAGCTGCTTGTGCATGGCATTACAACAAGAGAAGTGCTTTGCTCCAACTTTTCACAAGTTATTAATGGGATTTAAACATGGGATTTAGGTCTAAGTTCTCTGCCTCAACATCCTGTATTCATTCTACTCCATCATGTATTTATCGGGTATTGTTTCAAATGAGAGTTTTTATAAAAAGCATTAGCACAGTGCATGCCACATAGTAGACACTATATAAATGCTCTTTTCCTGCTCTCTGTCCCCCATTCCCTGTAGTGTGGAGATTACTGAGAGAGATGCAAAATTTAAAGGCCTAATGCTTTAAGATTTTCAAAGAATTTGCATTTGGTTTCCATGCTAGTGTGATGAGGTAGCCAGGTTAGGAAAGTAAAGCACAGAGAAGATTATAGACTTCCAGATATAAAGGACCTTAGAGTTTATTTACCCCAACTGCCTCAATTTACAGAGGGGAAAACTGAGGCCCAGTGATATTCCCAAGGTCACATGGTATAATGGTAATGGCAATTTAAAGATCTTCCCTGCCCCTTAACAAGGCTAAGGGAATTTGAAGACCTTCCCTGCTTTGAAGATATACTCTGCCCCTAATAGATTGAATGAAATAACATGGAGCCTGTGGTGGGAGGAGTTTGCTGATGGGTGGAACAGAGCCCACAGGAAGGTTGGAGTCATAGTATCTAGACATGGTGGGAGGAGAGGATGCATCTGAGGGAGACAGTCAGGCTTGTGAGGAAATGTTGGTGTTTGCCACCTACTGTGACAGCTAGGCTTGTGTTGGTGTGTGGGAAGGCTAAAGGAGGGTGCGGCTCTCTGTGCTCTTAGCTTATTAATTTCTTTGCTACTTTGATGGAATTGGCTTACTGGTTGGGATTCGGTTTACTGGTATCTGAATAAATGTTTTGCTTCTGTCTTCTATATGGAGAGTCTGTTATATTTTGCAATTGAGCACTATGCAAGCATATTTATAGTGATTTTTGGTGCTGTGAATATTGCATTGGTGCTACACATGGGTAGTTAATGATAGTGCCAGGATTAGAACCCAGGTCTCCTGATTCTAGTTCTCTTTCCACTACACTCCATTGCATTTCCTGAAGTTTATTTAAATGACTTACCCAAGATCATTTGGGTGTTAAGTGACAGAGGCAGGACTTATAAATTCAAAGTCCAGGACTCTGTTCATTCCACCATATTGAAGAAGTTATGGAGAAAAAGAAATTTAATTATCAAGTTCTGGCACAGAACTGGTATGATTGGAAAAAAAATAGGCCAACTGTGGAACAGAGGCTGCTAGGTGGTAAAACAGATGGAGCACTAGACCATTAATGAGGAAAGATTTGAGTCCAAATTTGGACTCAGATACTTACCATCCATATGACTCTGGGCAACACACTTAACGTCTGTATGCCTCAATTTTCTCATATGTAAAATGGAGATAATAACAATATCTACTCCTGAGAGTTGTTATGGGGATCATCTAAGATAATACCTGTAAAGCACTCGGTACAGGACTTGGCATATAGCAGGTGCTTAATAAATGCTTTTTTCCTTCCTCCCTCCTTCCTTGTGTATTGGGGTTTTTGTCTGACAGGTCTATTATGCTCATGTTACAAGTCCATAGCATTAGTTGATGCATCTTTTGGAGATGACATGTTCCTTGGATTTCATATTGCTTAGTATCAATTCAATAAAGCAGAATTGAATCATCATTTTTTTATTTTAGTTTAAATCTGTGGTGGTGAGAGAGTCACCCCATTGTAGAAAATGCTAAAACTTGAGTTTTCAGACTATTGCTTCTGAGCCTCAAGGTATAGGGAGTCATCAAAATAAACTTCTTCCACTTCTTGTTATTCCAATTGGTAAAAATAAAAATAGGAGTGTTAAGTTCTACATTTCTGAGGGTGGTAGAGAAATCTTTGGAGGAGAGAAGGTAGGGCAGTTGGGGTTAAGTGACTTGACTAAGGTCACACGGCTATTTTTTTTTTGTGTTGTATCTGAGGCTGGATTTGAACTCAGGTCCTTCTCACTCCAGGGCAAGTGTGCTATTCACTGCACCACCTAGCCACCCCTGGTAGAGGAATCTCTTAGGAGAAGTAGCTTTATAGCACCAATACAGGATTGTTGGAAGAAAATTTCATGGACTAATCTTTACCCAATTGGATTTCAGGTTTACATGACCTTGTATTATACTACATGTGCCAAAATAATAATAATAAATAGTATTGTTCTGGTGATGGGGTGCTTGGGTGCCTGTGCTTGGACCCCAGTACCAAAATTACATTTCTCCCTAACCTCAAAACACTGCATTAGGCAGTTTCTCCCCAATCCAAGGTCACTATGCCTAGCAATTACTCATGAGTGGGCCCTAGCAAAACACTTATCTGTAGACAGTAGCCAGTTGTACCTATAGAATTTATTAGTTTGAACCAGCTGTGTATTGGGTCATAAAGATATTTACTACTCACTGACCTATCATATGTATTGTAGACTCAGACTCCCCTATGTTTATCTTGTCCAGACGTTGATGGGGGCAGCCTGGGTATTTCTTAGTCCTGACTGTCAGTTGACTTAGTGATGTTTCAGGCCTAAAACCACACCTCCATGTAGTCCCACCTTGGGCTATTTCCTAGTGAACTCTGGGTAAAATACCTGCACAGTAGATACTAAAAGTACATTCTCCTTTAAGAACTGACCACTTCCTAATCCCACACTGAATCACCTAGTTAGCATATTTGGCACAGGTTTTACTTTAGTTTATCCTATATAAATTTTAACACAACCCCCTAACGTTGCAGGTTCCCTAAGAACTCTTGCCTGCTTTAAAGCATAACAGTAAGCTTTTTGCCACCTTGACTTAAAGAATGCTTGAGACCATGAATTCATTCCAGATGACCCCCTTCAGTACTCTGGTCCTGCCCCCACCCCAACGATCCTGTCTGGGAACTGCAGTCTTGGGGTTCCTAGACTTTGTCAACCCACATTGCTAGGACCAAACTACATTTTAATAGCAATAGCGATTTTGGAATGGCTCAGAGGACCAAACCTCTTGCGTTCTGTCTATTCTGGAGTAACCTCATCACTCTAATGCATACAGGTGACATTAAGAGCTGATTTAATTGTTGATGATGCTATGTAAAGACTTTTATTTTACATTGTCTGTCTATCTAAGTCTCACCATTTTGGTTCTTCTGGGCTTTAAAATGGCTTTCTTGGTGCTGCTGAAAAAGTTGGGAAAATGCATTTTTATTTCTCTTATTCCTCTTCTACCTTCATTCTGTTTTTGCTCATTATAATTAAGAGGAATTTGCTGTGTGTGTGTGTGTGTGTGTGTGTGTGTGTGTGTGTGTGTGTATGTGTGTAATTTCAAATGCCATTTTCTTAACCAGACTACAAACTCCCTGAAGTCAGGGACTGTGCCTTTTATTTCTTTAGAAATAAATTTCCCATTTTTGCTAATTTCCTGAGTGCTATTCATTCATTCCACCTCCATGCTTGTTGAACAACAGCTTGTTAAACAACTTGAAATGTATTTGTTCGATTGAACTGAAATGAGAAAAAGTGGGTCCTTCTTTTTAAAAACTAAAGTGTTTTACCCTAATCTTGTTTTATTTTTGTGGCTAATTGATGATTGAGAAGACAATGATCAGGAAAATGACGTAGAACTTAAAATTTTTCTACTCTCAGAAAATTGAGAAGTGTTTGTGTTGCTTTAACATGTGCTCCTGTTTCTAAGCACAACTTACTCTAAAGGGATGGATAATTTTAAAATGGGAAAGTCATTTTCCTTTAAGATTTGGTGGCGACAAAAATTGACAGCAATTGATTCAGTGCTCCTCAGTTGTAAGTGCTGAGAAACTGCATAATCGAATATACCAATACACTTGCAGCAACTTTGTTTACTTCAAAAAGTCAGATTTCTCTTTTTCATCATCACATAGGGAATACACCTATGCCTTTCATGCAGTTGACATCCTCTCAGAGAAAAATAAATAGCCAGATGTCTGTTTTTGACTTTGATTTAATTCAATTCGTATGGTATTTTTCAAATGCTAAATTTAGGCTTGAAGACTATCCATTATAGGACAGTTGTAGAAGGAATTTTGTGCATTGAAAGTTCCACACACCAATGAAATCACAGGTCTGGACTAAAATAAAGAAAAACAAAAGTTTTGGAAATAGAGGTATTGGGGTTCAGTGAAAAAAGTATCAATCTAGAAGTTGAGAAGATTTATGTACAAATCCTAAGGTACAAAGAGCTTCATGCTCTTACTAGCTATGTGACCTTGGACAAAGCATTTAACATTTTTAAAGACAAGAAATATTCTGGGGCTTATCTACTATGCTATAAGTAGGTTGTGGTCTCCATGTGGTCTCCATGAAGTGAGTTCACCTGCTGGGAGTTCCCCATACTCATATCATTTGTGAAAAATTTAGAAATGAGCTTCTCAGGAATTTTAAAAAAGTATGTATGTAATATATACATGCATATGTATATACACACAGATATGTGTATAAATATGTGTCTATACATATGTAGATACAAGTGTGTACATATATATGTATACATATGCACACGTATAAAAGGTTTGGAGTCTGGAAGATCTGGTTTCAAGTTTGACTTCTGATTCATGGTGGCTATGTGACCCTGGGCAAGTCACCTAACCTCTCAGTGCCTCAGATACCTCTCAGACGATAAATTGCATAGCAGGTGCTAACCTTCATTGATAGAGAGAGTTTTCTAAGTCAATGAAATAATAGGGCCAGTTTACTTTCCCCAACATATAATATTCCCTCTTCATCTCATCTCATCTCCCCTCCCCTCCCCTCTCCTCCCTTTCCCTTTCTCTTCCTCTTTTTTTCCTCTTTCTTTCTTCCCCTCTTTCCTCTCTCTCATTTTCCTACTTTTTCTCTGCATCTCTCCCTCTCATTATTCTTTTTCCTCCCTCTTTCCCATCTCCCCATTCTTTATTTCTGTCTTACAGCCTGAGATGGCTACCTACCACATCACAACAACTCCTCAAATTGGGTTTTTGAAAGTACGATTTATCTGAAATAAAATCAACATCAGAGAGAGAAAAAATTCTCATTTATGGTATTAGGACATAATCTCCTCACCTACCCCCCTAGTCATTTCCCTTCTCAGCTTTAATTCATCTAAGGGGATACTTAAAATTTTATTTGTTTCTCCTGAATAATGAGTCACAGTATATTAGAGGCAAAAGGCATTTTGGAAGCCGTATAGTATGACCCCCTCATTTTGCATATGAGTAAGGTGAAATGTAGAAAGGTTAAGTGATTGACTTACAGATAGCAAATAACCGTTTGGAGGCTTGGACCTAGGCTGTTTAATTTCAAATCTTGCAGCCTTTCTGCTGGGGTACGCTGCCTTGATGTGATAAAGGCTTGTTGTTCTCCCTCTCTCTTGGCCTTACTTGGTCCATCTATCTTTCTCTGCTGTCCATTGAACATAGGAAGCCTTCTAGGGCTGTTTTGGAATGTATAAATGACTATAGGCCTCCCTGATGAGGCACTGCCTTTTCTAAATCTAAGCTTTTACATGAAAATATTTCTTTAAGAGCTTCTCTGAAGGAGGTTGAGCTACTGTTTCCAGCTGTTAAAGAAGCCTCTGCCCTGGCAGCTGGGCTTCCTCCCAGGCAGCAAGTGAGGCTCCAGGGGCCTTTGCTGCTTCCTGACTTCCCTTGGCTTGCTGTACTAGATTGTAATTCAATAGAATTCAAATCTTTAGCTGCCTGGAGCATCTAGGCAGTAGGCCCAGAGGTCCTTTCAAAGCTGGGTTTTCTACAGCTATTTTATTCCACGGGAGATGCCAGAATTTTTCCTGCCTTTCAAAGGTGAGCAAAATTGTGGAAACATATAGTGGAGAGAAAATCCTTACATGGGAATTTGACCCAGAATTCACTGATAGAGGGAAAATGGGGACAAATCTTGTCTGTATTCGTTGGGCTAATCTGATATTTATTTGCTGCCCCCAGTCACAGATCCAAGTGGGAGAGGATAAATAAATGATGAAGGCAAAACTATGAAAATATACATAAATAGATGCCAGGGACCAAAGAGGTGTTAGCTCAGGTCACATGACTCATAGTCGACTCAGTGGATTCTATTGTAGTAATTTCTTTGTTTTGCTAAGCTCCATACAAAAGTATGAACTTCAGGACCAGAACACTGGGGCACCATGGTCTTCAACTTCTTGTTTTTTTTTTTGATAGAAAAAGGAAGACTCAGTAGAGAAACTGGCAGGGCTGAACAAATATGGCTTACCCTTCTTCCTGGGGTCAAATGGACTAGATGTAGCAGTTAAGTATTATTTAATTCAGGTACCCCTTAAAGGGTTAAGGGACAAGGTTCTTGTCCCCCCTTGCCATTGCTGATTTTATTCCTCTCTTCCTATACTTGTTCTAGCCTGTGAGCCTGAACCATGACACTTCCCTCTCTAAATCTGGCCTTTGGCAATCCTGTCTTTGACTTGGCAGCTTGACTTGGGCCACACTAGACTCTCATCTTTCTATTTCTGACATTAGCCTTCTAGTTTGGCTCTGATTCCTGATTACTCCGTGGATTTGGCATGTAGTAACATAGAAAAGAGCAGATTTGGAGTCAGAGATAGTGATTCCTTGTGTGACCTTGGCAAGACGCTGCTCTCTCTGATTCTCAGTTTAAGTTATAAATTAAAGATAATTCTAGTTACACTACATACCTTCTAGTGTTGCCATGAGGACGAAATGGATAATGTATGCAAAGCACATAGAGTTCATCATATAAATGTCACCTATTATTATAGCAGTAGTAGAAGTTTCCATTTGACAAAAACACTAAAACACCTACTATCTGGAGCACCCTGCCCTAAGTTGATTGGGGATACAAAAATTTTTTTCAAAAATGACAGTACCCATTGAATTTATATTTAAGACATGCATACAAATAACTAGAATGCAATTTAGGTTATGACAAATATATAGGAAAGAGAGAAGTCAAACAGAAAGGAATAAGAGACTGGGCAGGACAGATCATGTGAAAACTGAATTTTGTTCCCATTTGAAGAGTATCCAATGGAGGGCAACCAAAATGGTGTGGGACCTTGAGTTAAAAACCTGAGTATGAGAATCAGTTGAAGAAATGAGGAATATTTATCTAGAAGAAGAGAAGACTTATTAGGGCACATGACTGATGTCTTCAAGTGTTTGAAGAATTGTTATATGGAAGAGGAATTAAATTTGTTCTGCTTGATCCTTGGACAAATCTCTAATAATTGGTAAAAAATTGTGGGAAAAGAAGATTTAGGGTTAAAGAAAAGAAAAGCACGTTAAGAATCAGCTTTATCCAAAGTTGAATGAGCTGCTTTGAGAGAAGCCAGTTTTTTTTTCACAGAGGTCTTTAAGTAGAGATTGGATGACTGTATACTGAACATATTCCTGTTTGGTTGGGCTATAAGTCTGAGGTTCTATACAGTGGATAGAATGCTAAATCTGGAGTCAGGAAGACCCAAGTTCAAATCAATCCTCAGACATTTACTAACTGTGTGACCTTCGGCAAGTCATGTAGCCTCTGTTTGCCTCAGTTTCCTTATCTGTAAAATGGGGATAAATAATAGCATATACCTTTCAGAGTTGTTGTGAGGATCAGATGAGATAGTAATTGTAAAGTGCTCAGTACATTGCCTGGCACATAGTAAGCACTATATACATGTTAGCTGCTATCATCATCATCATCATCATCATCATCATCATTGTTGGTGTTGTTGTTGCTATTGCTATTATTTTATGATTGTGCTTTATGAGAAGTGTGGAACTTAAGCTGGGTCTTTTTTTATCCTCCAAAGAATATAAGAACACTAGCAATACATCTCCCACATCTATCTGGGATACAATATTCCACAGATAAACTCATAATGTCAGTAAGAAGAGTAGACATATACCTAGAGTTTACAAGTGAAAAGGCAGAGAACACATGTGGCTATGGCAACTTATACCCTGGCACCATAAGATACTCTTATGATGTGCTCTTGCTACTCCTCCTGGAGCACAGTGTCTTTTCTGGGTGATTGCTCTGCTAAGTCACCCAAGTCTGCTACTGGGTGGGGTGTGTGACACTGATGGTTGGTCATAGTCTCCACTATCTCTTTTTCCAAACTGAACTGAGATCCTGGCCTAGCGTATTGCTATTAAGTTTTAGGAAGAAAAGGACCCCATCTTTATCCATGGATCAGTGGGAGCCTCCTTAGTTCTCTTCTCTCAAGGTCTCAGCTCTGAGACCTGTCATCTCTTAAGCAGCAGGATTCTGGTTCCAGGCACTAACTCTTACTGTGTCCTTCTCAATTTGATTCTTCTCAACTCTGAAGTTGGATCCTCTCCACTGGGTGTGACCATGTGCTCTTACTAGGAGATAACTAATCCTAATGATGGAGGGACAGGAGAGAGAAATTCTCCTCTCTCTGCTTTCTACTCTACAAGAGGTTCAAAGGAAAAAGCAAAAAGGCAACTCTTTCCTCAGAGCTGACTGACTTAGAGTGATGTGGCTTTTTATCTAGGCCATAGGGGATGCAGCTGATTTCATTCAATCACTGAAACTCCCTGGATTTCTGAGTTCCAAGTTGAGTCTTAAGTGAAGAGAAAGAAGGATTTAAACATTTAGAAATGGGAAGGAAGTCTGTTCTAGGCAAGAGAAATGAACAAATGTTATCCACAGGTTGTACCCTGATGCCATACCAGTTGAGCATGAAAGACCTGAGCTCTTTCCCTGACATGAAGTGATTAAAAAGAATGGAAAAAAATAGGGGTTATTCAGAGATGAATTGGCATTACTTAGCCCACTCAGCCCTGTACTCACTCTTCTATATGAAGGCATTTCTACAACCATGCTGTGTTCTACTAGGTTATTTTCCAGTAGACAAGCTACGCATGGTATAGAAGAGGAATCTGCCTTTAGACCAACTAGAAGGCCACAAAGCAGAGTGAAGAATCCACCTGTAATTTGCCTGTGATGCCTGGACCTCCTTACAGGCAGTATTCTATTTTATTTCTGAACAGAATTCATCATAACACCTGCCTGCTTTATTTCACATCAAACACTCTTCAATAAAGAGGTTGGAAGCAGAGTCACTCCACGGGCATCCAAGCCCAGCTTATCACAGTTCTGCTGTGCTTGGCCAGTAATGCGATGAGAATGGATGACACCAGGACACCAGAGTACTTGTTATGCGGCAAATTGAAGGAAGGTAATTGTATGTGAAATGGACAGAAGAAATGCTTCAAGGACAGGACAAAATATAATTTAAAGCAATGTAGCAGCCATAGAGAGAGCTAGGAGACCACAACAACAGGCACATAGAGCCACAGTGACACATATTTTGTGGCCTATGAGATTGATAGGACCTAAAGGACACAGCTATGTGTGTCCCTATAGCAGTCAAAGAATTGACAACCATTAACCGACCATCAATTAACAAGTATTTATTGAGCACTCTGTGCAGGCTCTCTCTGGAGCAGACTTTGAGAAGGGTAAAGAAGTTTAAGACCTGAAGCCTATCCTCAAAGCAACTTAAAATTTAACTTCCCTTTCCTGCTCAAGAAGCTTTCACCCTGTGACCTCTAGGATAAAAAATATTTAAAGCTCTTGACAGATTATAAAAAACAAACTTGGTCCCAGAGAAGAGTTAAGATTTACATATAGAGATTGGATTCCATAGGTATGAAATACTGCATATAGTGTCAGATTTTTAAAGAAAAATGTGATTAGTTTTATTGAAATTTTTTCTTTGAAAATATTTTGTTATAAAGGCTGGTTCTCTGGGAGAGAGAATGGAAGAGATATAAGAGAAATCTAGGCAATGTGAAAACAAAGTATTTCAATAAAATTTATTAAATTTTTAAAAGCTGTTCACAGTCTGGCTTCAACATTCCAGCCAAGTTAGCCCTTGGACTATTTCCTGTGCATTTTCTCTTTCTTTTTTTTTTTTTTGGAGGGCAATTGGGGTTAAGTGACTTGCCCAAGGTCACATGGCTAGTTTTTGTGTTAAGTGTCTGAGGCTGATTTGAATTCAGGTCCTCCTGACTCCAGGGCCAGTGCTCTATTTACTGCACCACCTAGCCGCCCCTGTTTCTTGTGCATTTTCCTGTCTTCGTGGTTTGGCAGAAAGTGTTACCTAATGCCTAGAAAGCTCTTCTTCACCTCTGTCTCTTGGATTACCCCCTATATTATATCTTTAATCATCTGATCAGTGAGCATTTTATATATATATATATATTTTTTTTGAGTAGGCAGAAGAAGAGAATAAGCATTTATATTGCACCTACTATGTGACAGGAACTGTGCTAAATGCTTTGCAAATATTTTCTCATTTGATCCTTGACTCCTGTGAGATAGATGCTGTTATTATTCCCTTTTATAGTTGAGAACCCTGAGGCAAATAGCTTTAGTGACTTGCCAAGGGTTACACAGCTAGCAAGTGACTGAGACTAGATTTGAACTCAGATCTTACTGGCTCCATACCTAATACTCTATCTGTTATACCACCTAAAGAAAGGAGGCAGACCTGGGTAGACCAACAATAACGGGGAATTAAAGAAAAAGTCTTAAATCTGTGAAAATTACTCTGTAGCAATTGATTATTAATATCACAAAATAAAGATTCACATGTTTGATGAAAGGAGTTGCCGCTCTCATTGGGTACGTCTAACGTTGAGCTCAAATGTAATAGGGTTTCTATATAGCTAGTGAGGTACTACAGATGGGTGTCCCTATCTGCAGATGATATTTTGTGTTAATTGCTTCAAGCCATAGAACACTGTAGACTTCCTAAGTGAGATCTACAATTACTCAAAAGAACTCTGCTTACTTCTCTACATAGAAAAAACCAAATATTTAAAGAATACCTATTGTTGAAGTTATAATATACAGCTCTATAGATAGCATATAGAATTGGTTCCTCGGTTGTTGTTGTTTGTCCTTCTATCTCTAATAGGACCATGATGTCAGGAAAATGATGTCATGATTTGCAAGTGAATTTAATTTAAGTGAGGCAGGGCTGTGTAATGTCACCAGCCTCATTCTCTCCTCTACAGTCATCTGGGTACAGTTGCAAGATAAAGATCTAAGTAGTTGGAGGTAGCCATGGATGCAAAGGGAGACCTTAGCCTTTTTTAAAGCTAAGGTCTTTTTCAGGTTTCAGTTCCTTTGAGGCAACACCCATTCAGTGATTAAGGCTATGTAGGAAAAGATGCCCCCTTTTACCTAGTAAAAAACAAAACAAACAAAAGAATCAATCTGGGAGTGAAGATCCTCAGGGTTTCTGGACAAAACAGAAAGGATTGCTAGTTACACTCACTCTGAGCCCTGGGGCTCAAAGAAAGACCTTGTGAGGCTTAGGCTGGGACCTATTGTTGGCCAATCAATGAGGGCCAGAGTGATTTGGGTTTAAGGCTTGGTCTTTAAAAAAAAGAAATCTAACCAGTAAACCCCAAGATATCTATCTTGTGAAGTTTCAGCAGTCAGAATTTATACTTTAAGCTATTTTTTTTTTTTTTTTTTGCTTTTTGGAGGGAGGAAGTCAGGACAATTGGGGTTAAGTGACTTGCCCAAGGTCACACAGCTAGTAAGTGTTAAGTGGCTGAGTCTGGATTTGAACTCAGGTCCTCCTGACCCCAGGGCCTGTCCTCCGTTTACTGCACCACCTAGCTGCCCCCATTTTAAGCTATTTTAAAGCTATATTTATTAAGAAATTACAGAAATATTTTCTTAAGAAATATTGACAGGTACATAAGTGAAATTAATAATAATTCTTTGTACTAATTAAATTGGTAAATAGGTATCATTTGGTTTTTTTCTACACTTACTAATATAAAGATATCTCTGTGAACTCCTACCTCTCTTTATCAAAGCCAAAGGGTTAAAATACTAACTAAATGGACTGAATTGCTACATATGTTTGGGGGCTTCAGTGAAGTGGAATAAGCTCCCAGTAGTTTACCATCAATAAAAGACTGCTTACATTAAAAGTTTACTTTTTCCCTGTCAGAGTTTATTCATGCCATACCCAATAGATATTCAATAAATACTTATTTAGTAATTGTGGATATATGTTATAAATGCACAATGAACTGGATCCAGAACTGAATAGTCACAGGAAATTATACAGTGCTGACCCTAACCTTGATTGAGGGCCCATTTTTCTAACAACAATATTTGCTCTAGTTAGCAATGATTGTAGAGCCATAACGAGTCATGATATAACACTGTTTCAGAAACATTAAATTGAAGAAAGCCCCAAGGCAGTAGAAATGATAGAGTGCTTGGGTGCCTATGCTTGAACTCCAGTTCCAAAACTCACATCCAGTTCCAAAAATCACATTTCTCCCTAGCCTCAAATCTCCCTAACCTCAGAGCATTACCTCTGCCTTCCCATCCCCTGCACTATGACAAGCAATCACTTATGACTAGGTCACAGTCAAATGTTTATCTCCCCCTGGTACAATAACAAGTGAGAATTCCACTGGATTATCTATACTAACTCCCTAGCTCATTATATACATCTTGAATCCTTAGTTATGTATGCCTTAGGCTTGGATATACATATACTCCCAATCCCTCTTGTCAAACAGGACATTGGTGAGTGGCAGCTTGGTCAACCCTGACCTCTAGTTGATTTAGTGATATTTCAAGCCTAAAACCATACCTCCATGTAGCCCCCTTTCAGCTATTTCATGGTGAATTCTGGGCAGTATACCTGTGCAGTAGATATTAAAAGTGCATGTTCCTTTAAGAACTGACCACTGCTTAACCACTCCCTAATCCTGCCCTGAGTCACCTAATTAGTATATTTGGCACAGGTTTTACTATAGTATATCCTATATAAACTTTAACTGTACTCTTCTAAAGGTTGCAGGTTCCCTAAGAACTCTTGCTTGCTGTATAGTATAACAATAAATCTTTGCCACCTTGACTTAAAGAATACTTGAATCTGTGAATTCATTTCAGATTGCTTTCCAGGGACTCTGGTTATTAGAGTTCCTGGACTCTCTGAACCCTGTTATTTCAGTTCATTGTTCCCTATTATCACCAGAATCAAACAAAAGGTCCTTTGTTTTCCTTTTAAGGCTCTTTTACAACCTGGTGCCTTGCCTGTACAGACTTTTTTTTTTACACATTACTCCTTTGTTCTCTAAGATCCAACGATGGTAAATTAGTTGCTGTCTCTTGTATATGGCACTCCATTTTCTGAGCCTTTGCATTAACTGCAAAGGCAACTTCCAAGATTCAGAATACCAGCATAGTAACTCTCCATTTTATTCAGTGACAAGTTAAGGCGAAACATTCACAGAAAAGAGAAAATCAAAATATAGCATTCACTATGTATAATTCAATAATTTAGCAAATCCTCAATTCAATCCAAGTACTACTCCACCCCTGGGCAATACATTCATTTAGTCAATCACAAAGTCTCTCTTATCAAATGGAGATTAGTTTCATCATAAACAAAGTACATTCACAGAGCACAAAAAAGTAAAAAGTTTCCCACCCCTGGATCACAATTGAATTACAATTATCATCAATTAACACCAACGACCTTCTCAAAAGGGGCAGCGGAGAGCACAAAAGGCCATCTACTCCTAAGCTACAACAAGGTTAAGATATCGTTACAGCATTTAATACCCAAGGAGAGGTCTTTTCTTCATCTTGACTTGAGGGAAGATCTCAGCAATCTCTGTTCCTGGGAAGACAAAGTTTAACAAAGCCACAATATACATTGCCAGTGTCCTCATCAATTCACTCTGTCTGCAGAATAGCCCTAGAACCCCTAAAAACATCAGCAAGACCCTCTTCTAGGATTTCTGTACACTTTCAACAAGAAAATCCTTCTTCAGGACTTCTGAGCCAACAGCAAGGTTTCAGGACCTCTGCAACAACAGCACTGCCCTTCACCAGCAGACGAATCTGGCAAAACAACATCAAAACAGACAGAAAAAATACTGGCATCACAGCCATGCCTCCTCAGTTCTCAGCAGCTCTGGGTGGCAGTTCTTAAAAGTCCTGGGCAGCTTCAACTGGCTCTCAGCAGTCTCTCTCAGCAACTCTGGTGCCTGGCAATTCTCTTTTCTCTCTGCCTCCATGATACTGCTCCCCAAAAGTTCTTCTGGCCTCCTGTAATGCCTTGTATGTGCAGCTTCTCAAAAGAATGCTACTGTGAACAGTTTTTAAGGTTCTGATTACACAGTAGAGTGAATATTCCATTTATTCCATAACAAATCAAGGCAAATATTCACAACAAATCACAATATAATATTCACAACATTACATCTTATCACAGAAAATCACAATATAGTGTTCACAACAGCTTATCTTTATTTTATTTTATTTTTTATTATAGTTTGCATCATTCATTTCCACAAGATTTTGAGTTACATATTTTCTCCCCCTCTTTCCCCCGCCCACCACCCCAAAACAGCCATCCCAGTGTGTCCCCCCTCTTCCAGTCTATTCTCTCCTATGTCACTTTTTGGCAGGGCAGGATGGATCTCCCAACTGCAGTTCCTGTGTATCTCAAGTTCCAGTTGGATGTAGTCAATAATAAAAATAATAATTGCATATAT